>OX387422.1:87311347-87954118 GCA_947563755.1 Lochmaea crataegi | reverse complement strand
GAACGAGAAATAGCTGCCGTACAAAGGTTTAAGTCAGACCAAACAGTTTTATAATAATACATTTGTTTCTCGCGTTTCCAACTAGAACAAAAAGTTGTTCAATTTCTTTTGATAGCTGCAGCAGTCTAATAGTTATATTTTTTTGCCATTGCTATGATAACTCTAGTAGCAGAATTAGTAAATGCAGACCTCTATCTCCCCAAATAAATATAATAGTTATCGAGTCCAGCTTCAGCTTCCCCAAAATAATCCCATAGCCGAAAACTCTTAATTTGTTAGCTAGAATTTTGGCCAGAGCCCTTCAGTTTTTTGGGTTGGTACTTGGTTTCAGCAGCTATTTGATAATTCCGATTTTAAAATTTAAGACTGAGATTATTTATGATTATTTTATTATATCATAATACACAAAGAGGACTTTATATAATTTTATATTACGTTTTTGATAAAGTATTTATACTTTACATGCCTACTTTTGCTATTTTTTGGTAAAAATTCGTTTATAAATAAAATTTCCAATAAATATATATATTTTTATTTAAATTCAATAAGGATAAATATTATAAAATGTATCACGTGCGCCTCTCGAAATTTAATAAAAGTAAAGCCACTGCGGTATATACATCCAAATCTATACACGTCCAAAGGGTAAATATTGTGACAAGAACTAAAACGGAGGGAACACAGACCATTTTGACTGATTAACATATTTGCATATACATATCGATATAACAAAAGACAACACGATAGAAACCTTTAAAATAAACATTTACGTTAGACTTGTTTGCATAAAATGAAGTCAATATTTAATGTTTTAGAATTCAGGTTGAAGTTACAGTATAAATTGGTTTAAAGAGATATTAAAATTCGAATTAACTTGTATCAATGATGTATATACGGTAATCGCCATAATAAACAGTACCGAAATAAGTGCTGTGAAATTGCTTACGCAAAACGCATTTGTTCATTATAATTGCCTTAATGGTAATATTTGTATTGTATTGTTTTTTGTATAAAACTCGTGATTTCTTGGGGAGAAAATCTAACGTGGCCGTAGTTGCCAATTCCCTCACATCCGGAGGAGTGTTACTGATATCCATATCGCTACGAGTATCATCATCCATGCTCAAAAGCAATAGAAGGAACTGGGATAGGAGTGTACGGGCCAGGAACCAAACACTCTGAAAGCTTGGGAAAAACCCCGAGTATCTTTCAAGCGGAAATTCACGCCATAAGAAAGTGTGCCCAGTTCAATATTGATAAAGGATATAGAAGGCAAAGGATTATCATAATGTCGGATAGTCAAGAAGCCATTAAATCACTGAGCGCTTGTGTTATCAGTTCCAAAATAGTGTGGGAATGCCTAGGCAAACTAAATGAACTAGGCGAGAACAATATAGTCACCTTACTGTGGATTCTAGGACACACAGGGATAGAAGGAAATGAAATAGCAGATAAACTAGCAAAGAGGGGGACTGGAACACCCTTTTGGGGGCCGGAACCCTTTTGCGGTATCAGCTCCAATGTAATATTGGGAGAAATAGGCAAAGCCGAAGAAAAGAGAAGATCTGACCATTGGAAAGATCTAGTAGGACTTAGGCAATCAAAGATTCTTCTGGGTGACTAGAACCTGTTGAGATCAAATGAATGCATAAGTCAAAGTCAAACTGCACTAAGAGTTTTAACAGGCATCCTTACGAGACATTGTCGCCTGAATGGGCACCTGAAAAAGCTCAAAATAGTGGTGTAAGAAGAATGTAGATTCTGTGGTATGGAAGAAGAAACCTCCATCCACATACTTGCGAACTGCACAGCAATTCAGAATCCTAGGGCACAACACCTTGGAGATTACTGGATAGAAGAGGGACATTTACCTAAGTTAAAGCCTGCAGATATCCTAAAATTCCTCCGGGAAATAGGACTAAAGGAGCTACTAGTCTCTGAGACTTTCCTCAGGAACTAAGTAGAAGTAAGGAGGCACAATAGATCTTTTAGGTCTCAGTGAATGTCACCCCAATTTACATACATACATACATACATCATCATCCATTCTTGATTATTATGAACACTAATATTCACACGTAAAATCTATGGCCCAGAAATTTATTTTCCTAGCTCAAACTTTCATTTAGTTGGGGATAATGCTTTTCCCATCAGGACTTGGTTAATGACCCCATATAGGAGAAGTGAAAATTTGGACAGATAAAAAAAAGACATAATTATTTGCTAAGTGCGGATAGGGTGAACATTGAAAATACTTTTGGAATAAAAAAAATAGGTGGGCCAGAATACAGTTTATTAATACAAATTCTGTAGGGAAGGCTTGTGAAGTTGTGACAGCCAGTTGCATCTTACACAACTTTTGTTATATGCAAAATGATATTTGGAATCAAGAATATACAGAGGTTGGACGAGATAAACCATCCATAGTAGGATATGATGAGCCTGAGGAAAGTAGAAAGGGAAAAGAGAAAAGGGACTTATTGAGGGCACAATTAGAACAGTTGTAATTAGAAATAATAATTTATAAATTCAAAATAGTATTTTATTGTAAATATTTTATCACTGTTCCTTTCAGCTGTTGGAAGTAAATTCTTAGATAACTAATTAACTTACACAAATCAGAACAAAAGTAGGAATACAAAAATCAGTCTTATGTTAAAACATGCTTACTTAAAATATACATACACATACACATACATTTGGTTAATATCACATTACAAATACGAAAGGCATGAAAGTATTGCTTAAAAATACCTACTTTAGGGAACATAAAAAATAAAATCAGTAACGAAAGTCTTTTCAAAAAAATAACAAACTAAAAAATTGAAAATATTCTTTAGAAACAAAGTACTTAACATAACTAAAATACTAAATAAAAGAACTTTTACGAGACTCATAAATAAATTGATAAATCTAAACAAAAATATACATTCACAATCCAAATAAAAACTTTTCTCCACGATCATCTCAGAATTTGCCAATTCTGAAATCAAATTAGATTACAGAATGCTGGAATTCTCTCTCTCGAGATTCAAGAAATATTCTGCAACACCTCTGCCCCCATGCAATTTAAATGCATTTACATTCTCTCTATTGTGATAGAATAATATTCTCACACCGGTTAGCAATAATAGCATTAGCCTTGACGCAGTTGATTGTCATCGTAGTGGCAAAACTTGAGTAAGTGTCAAAATTATTGCTGTCACATTGAATGTTTACCTAATATAATAGTGATTGAGTTCTGTAATATAAATTATTTTTTGTTCATTTCTATTTAAAATCTTTGATCGTGGAGAAAGTATGGTCTGCTACTCGGTTAAAATAAAAATTCGCGATGCTCGTGGTTCATCACGCTCGCCTTCGGCTCGCGCTCGGAGATTTCCACTCGCATCGAATTTTCATTCTAACCTTGTTACAGAATATACTATTCTCCACGATCATCTCAGAATTTACCAATTCTGAAATCAAATTTGATTACAGAATGCTGGAATTCCCTCTCTTGAGATTGAAGAAATATTTTGCAACACCTCTGCCCCCATGCAATTGTGATAGAATAATATTCTCACACTAGTTAGCAATAATAGCATTAGCCTTGACGCAGTTGATTGTCATCGTAGTGGCAAAACTTGAGTAAGTGTCAAAATTATTACTGTCACATTGAGTGTTCACCTAATATAATTGTGATTGAATTCTGTAAAATAAATTAACATTTGTCCATTTCCATTTAAAATATTTGATCGTGGAGAAAGTCTGGTCTGCTACTCGGTTAGAATGAAAATCGTGATGCTCGTGGTTCCTCACGCTCGCCTTCTGCTCGCGCTCGGAACTTTCCACTCGCATCGAATTTTCATTCTAACCTTGTTACAGAATATACTATTCTAAAACAGTCTTGTGCAAACAAACTAAAAATTTGATTCTAAAGAAAAAAAAATAAAAATATAGTCTTTTGAAACAATGTTTCTACAAACTGATTTAAAATAATACAATAAAGCTTCGAAGTACCTAATATGCCAAGTAAAATGTCAAAAAAGGGTGGGCAATCTTTTTTCTCACCACCTGTTGTTTTCATATGTTTAATATGATCCAAATATTTTTTTTGCAGATTTGCCCATTTTTGCCTACATTTTTCTATTGGGTCTTTCCCCAAATTATGATTTTCATTTTCCATTCTAACAGCAATCGATTTTCAAATTGAAGCTTTGCTAGTTTTGGAATCATCAAATTTAGCTTTATACTCGTCTCTTAAAGAAAGGAGTAATTCCGTTGCTGCAAGGTCAATTTCAGTAGATTTCTTTTTACACCAGATTTCTTCGCTGGCTAAAAAAACAGATGTTTAGGTAATAAATACTTATAGGTACTCTTAGAAAGTATTGTAACGGATTGAAAATACAACAGCATTCAAAATAAAGTTTAAATCTATTAGAAAACTTAGCAGCATCGGAATTTGATAAAAAGTATTGATGATTATAAGCATTAAGGATTGTTATCATGAAATAATATAATAGTAAAATACCTATGTATGATTTATTGTAAAGTAACTGAGAATACTTACAGTTTATACTAGGAACAATTGTCAAAACTATCTTTTCATATTTTAAAAAATATTAATTGATGAGAATAGTAAGAAAAAGGGGTGGAAACACATTATTTGGAGTCTTCTCATAAATTACTGAAACAATTCAAAGTCTAAAAAGTCCTACCTCCAACACTAGAATCGAAAATTCTTATCCACCAAGACCTCAGTTGTGAACCTAAAAAAATAAACTATAGTAACACTAGTAAATAAAAAAAACACATAAACTGCAACTAAAGGGTGCAAGGACATGTTATAAAAGGTTTTGAATAACCAAAATGCTTCAATTTTCGAAAATTTAAAAGAAATCATTTTGACAATGAGAAATTTTTAAAGTGTGATTTCTATGCCTAGAAGAGGTTTTGAGATGAAGGATTTGTACATTTAATATTATGTTTTATGTAGTTTATAATTATATGTGTAAAAAAAGGTGTGTGTAAGAAAATCAAAAATACCAAAATAACTTTTGACCTTCCTCGTATATCAGTTTTGACACAAATTTTATTAAAAAATTTAACATAGTGACCTGTGACTTGTGTGTTTAATAAAAGTGAAAACTCCAAGAGGATAGCTCATTCCAGTTTTTTTCACTTGCACAATAAAGTCTAAGAAAAAGTAGTTCCCATATCGATAAAGTAGGGAGTCAACTTACCTTGACTTTTGACAGAAGGACATTTTGAAGTTTAAAAGTGTGGTGAATTTGAAATTCTTCACGAGCTGAGAAATCAACAAGATTTCTTTTAAAAATCTCACCAATTTGTTTATGGACGACAAATTTTTCTTCCTGAAGTGAGAAGGAAAGAAAATAGATTGGAATCCGATGCTATTTCCCTGAGCATCTAAAGAAGAAGGACCAACAAGAAAAAATAAAGTGCCTAATTCTTTCTTACTACAATATAAAAGAAAGTTAATTATTAAATAATAACAATAATATTCTAAACAGATTTGCTATAGCTAAAAAAAAATAACTTTAGATAGAGACTTAAAGGCCATAATAATAATAAAAAAGACAAACAAAAACAATAAATGCATTTAAACTAAAAAAAGCAATTAAAGAAGATTTGACATATTCATTATTTACTGTAGTATTTATATTTTTATGTATTATTATTAGATTGTAAACATCTATCTATTTTTTTCTTTTGCTTATAGACTAAACAAGTTTCTAGTTTTCCTTTATGAATAAATACTTTACTAAAATTAATTTCCACTTACCTTGTTGGTCGATAAGCAATTTTCATCATTGATTTTGTACTTATATGATAACCATTGTTTTTTTTGTAAACACTTCTCACTTGCAAACTGATTTCTTGAATTTAGCAATTATTTTTACTATTCTTCAAGTGTGGAAGGGATGGTAATACATCATACATAATTTGCCACTGTGTTAGATTTTGTTTCTCAAAAAAAAATATGATATTTCTTCGTTTAATTCAACAACTTGTCTATTATTGAACAGCAATTTTGGAGATAATTAACAAGAGTGCCTAGAGCGTCGACTCCAAACACAACAAACAAATCCGACTGAGATAGGTAGTTTCGTGCTTTATCAGAGTAAGTTACAGGGTTGTACTGAGAAAGAAAGGTCAGGTAAATTTGATAAAATTTTAATAGGAGAAATTATATAAAAAAATAAAAAGATCATTAATTGTATACAATATTTCATATTTATTTTATTTTCAAATAAATATTGGCGCCCAACTATACAATACAATAAAATCACAATTTCAAGAATCAATTTATTAAAAAAATAATAAACCCCATTCCCCATACACACATTATATAAGGGTGGAGACAGTTTATATTGTGAGCTGTACAATCAAGAAGTTGTTCTTTCTATATAACATTGGTATATTAAAATTAGGAAAAAATTGCATATTTATACTTACAAATTTCTCTGGAAGGCACAGATTATATTCCCTCAGTAGAAGTATTTGTACTTGTACTTGGTAATTGAAATGAAGAGTCCTTTGATCCTCCAGGAATCGGATATTTCTTGTGGTTAAATTGATTCAAAAATTGGGAACCTTTTAATTACCAAGAATGATAACTTACCATTTAATAATAGGTTAGCGGTATCAAGATCCTCGGTGTAGATCGGCACGTGTTCATCCATATAGTTGATAGATACTAAATATCTATCAGTACCTTTTTTATTCATTATACAGAAGTGAGAAATAAATTTTTAACAAAACCAAATAAGTCAAAACATCGGACACAAACCAAAAATAATAAACAAATGTCAATTATCACGTCTGTCAACCGCTACAACTCTGTTCGCGACAGGGTTACTGGTGGTTTTAACCGTTACGTAATTTGACATCAAACGATGACGTCACGGTTAATACCAATCTTCGCTAGGTCTACTTTTAGTACTTTTGGTATTAACCAACCCTTGCTTGGACAGGCTAATAGTTAACCTAGCGTTTAGGATTAACCCATGATGAAAGCTATTTGAGTGTTGTACGAAATGTAGTAGAATTATTTTGGTTAACCCACGAGTTAACTATGCAATTTTCTGAAACCAACAAAAATGATAGTTTAACTAAAGTTAGGGCTTCACACGAGAGCGAGATTTTTCTCGTCTCGTCTCGTTCCCGTCTCGTAAAAGCGAGACGAGACTAGGGCTTCACACGAGAGCGAGATTTTTCTCGCCTAGTCTCGTTCTCGTCTCGAAAAAACGAGACGAGACGAGACCACATACAGCGCAAACCATGAGTCTCGTTTTTTGTTTTTATTAGAAAAATTAGGAAAGGTCTACATAGAGAACAATACATTTTACAATATATAAAACCTGGTGACCATCTGTGAAATATTTTATTGTGAATTAAAAAAAAATCAAGGTTAAAACTCTAATTTTTGGAGAATACATATCAATATATTGTAGCTTATCAATACAAAACTTCTTGGTATCCTTAAAGGAGTATGATTTTTCCATATTTTTACTTTAATTTGTTAACTTTTTTTATATTTACTTATCACTTATTATAAATATTTATCCTTGCAGATTATATTTTAGATTTAATATCGAATGATTCCTTTCAAAAGATCGAACTTAATTTCGGTTGTGTATGTGTATCTACGAGCTAGAGAGTCACAAACGTGTGAACTATTGAAGGGGTTTCTTTGAATTTTCTACCTTACTAAACAGACATACTTTAAACTCTTTTTATATTTGACGCGTCCTTTTTCAGCACCTATATAAAATAATTAAATATAGACAATTTCCACAATAATCACCAGTGTCTATATTATACATAGATTGTTTCACAAATACGCGTTTTTTTTAAAGAATATTAATTATTATGTTTGTTATAAACTTGCGATAATTAAGATTATCTTTCAAGAAAAAATAGAATTTACAAATATAAAAACTATACTATTTATTTTATTTTCCGAAGGAGCAAAGTTCCCATTATTTATTCAAAAGTACTGTAAATATAGGGTGAGTCTTTCTTTTTTTCTATGTTGAATAAAATGTTGAAACAGGTCGGTTTTACCAAAATTAAATCGACACGTCCTGTATCGCCTCAAATACAATAGGGTAGTAAAATTCAGCAGAATGGTTAAGCTCTTGAGATAAATTTATAAATAAAAATCTGGTAATTTTCTTAACGACCAAATAGATATCAACCATTCTCCCTTATTAAACTTATTTACCTAGAAGATAGGTCAGGAGTAATTGTTGTGAGTGAATTTCCAGGTGAACTTGTTCAATAATGTTGTTAACATTCGTTGAATTCCTTATTTAGGAATTTTTTGTACTTACTTTATTTCCATGTAAACATTTTGTAATACTTTGTCAATATTCTTAAAATTCCGTATTTATGCACTGTACAAATTAAAAATTTTTCATTATACCTTCAGTCGTATAATTTAAGAGAAAAAAATTAAGAGTGTGAAATTAAAAAAATTATGTCCTACATGTAAAAATAATTTTGTATAATAGCGTTATAAATATGGTTTTAAAAAATTATTTATGGAATTTATTATCAATATTTAGAATTAAGCGAGACGAGAAGAGACAATCGGTAACGAGACGAGACCGAGACTTGAACAAGATGAAACAACTGGTAACGAGACGGGACAACTGGTAACGAGACGAGACCGAGACTTGAACGAGACTCAATTTCTTCGGAATTGACGAGAACGAGACGAGATTTTTGATACTCTCGCCCACTCTCGTCTCGTGTGAAGCCCTAACTAAAGTTCATGGAGTTAACCACGGGCGTAGCCAGGTTTTAGTATCAGGAAAATAAAACGACTAAAAGTTCATAAAATAACCCTTATATAAGAAAAATATTAAAGATGTGAAAATACATACAGAAAAAATCTCCTCGAAGGAATTGGGGGAGTTCTTTTTCGAGCAGTGGGACAGTATATAAACCATAAGCTAATTAAAAAAATAACGTTTTGTCATATATCACAGATTATTACAAAATTAATCTTCTGTTTTTCTTTTTAAATATATCCACTACTTCATACGCATCAATTTCTATCCCATAGTGAATGTTCATGAAAGCCAAGCCGTTAAGTCTGTTTTCACTCGTTGTGTTCCGCAAGTAGTGTCTTCTTAGGCTTGAAAAGGTCCTTTCTGGGGTAGCAGTGGAAACAGGTATGGTAGCCAATATTTGCAACAATGTGTAAATATTGGGATATAGTTTTTGGTCACACTTACCTAAGCATTCCAAAGCTAAGTTTGGAGTAGGGGAGGTGAGAGTCATAGCTACTTTCCACACTTCGAGTTTTGCATTGATAACAGATGTATTTTTTTCGGGCAGTACTGCCGAATACATACAAAATGCCTCTTCGATTTCACAATCGGCTGCAAAATTTAACGGCAACACACCAGATAGTGCCGATACTACTTTACAGTGTTTTGTAAACCTCTCAATCAATTGTTGAATTGTATGGTCGAGAAATGGGATGAATAAATTTCTTTTGTAATACGTGGATATATCAGACGCAGGAATGTTAGAGCTATTCAACTGCCTTCCGACGATACGTGGCATAAGCAGTATACCACCATTTTCTTTGAGCAACACCTTTGCTTCTTCATAAAGATGGAGGTACTCTTCGTCAACTTTATCTCTCAAGAGCTGCAAAGAATTAATAACATCATCCACGTGACTGAATGCTGTTATGAGCTCTGTGTTAATTGCCTGCAGTTGCTTTGATAGCGACAATGTGTAGCTAATGACTTTTTGAAGAATCATACTAGGCACATCACAAAATTCGAAGATCGAAGTGTGTTGAGTATTTGGATGGCTTGCTGCGATGTTTCTTTATTGTGGCTAGAATCTTATAACTGGTTCATGCTTGTGAACCCACCGTGTTTCGCACATCGCAAGTAGATTTTTTTGGTGATCAGCCGGTAACAGATCCCGAATTTTTTATTCAGAACGGCAGTGCGTTGAGCCGAATGTCTAAAGTAGGATCCAACAGACTGCATGATCCCAACGCAACTTCGCACATCTACTTCTGAACATGAGTCAGCAATAGCAAGGTTGAGAGAGTGTGCACTACAATGTACATAAAGAGCAAGAGGACATTCTTGACGAATATACGCTTTGGCACTGCGCAAATGCCCACTCATAGCTGCATCCCCATCGTAACCTTGACCCACCTCATGAGAACATTCAAGTCCATGCTTTTTCAGAGCTGTAATTATGAGATTTGCAAGACTGGATCCTGTCACGTCAACAGTTGGAATATACTATAAGAACATCTGTTCTTATTTTAATTCTATGAATGTTGATATCTGAACTTTTCGGGGGGGGGGGGGGGGGGGTTGAACCTCCAGAACCCTCCCCCTGGCTACGCCCGTGGAGTCAACTTCAAATTCTGTTATGACATATTACTGTTCTATAACCCATATTTTTTTCTTATTTACAATGGAAAACATGAATTATTTTGATGAGAGAAGTAGAAGAAGGTTTATTCACTTATTTCCTTATAACTTTTATACATTATTGAGATTTTATACTTGGTTTTAGGTTTAAGAAGAAATGCTTGTATTTTTCGAGCAATAATAAATCATTTTGAAAAGTGGACGGAAAATGAATTTTATGAGAGATTTAGGATATCAAAAGGCACTGCAAGGGAATTTTTGAATCAAATCGACATTGTATCGCCTACCAAGAGGTTAGTATTTGGGTAGGTAGGTATTATATAAGAAAATTCATTACCTATAACAACATTTTTACAATTCAAGGAACAAAGCACTTTTCCCAGAGAACATGTTATTAATAATATATGATATACAGAGTTCGGCAAAAGTCCGGGACCGGACAAGTATTGAAGAATATATAAAATTTTGCCTACGGAACTAAACTTTTTTTTTCAAATGGATCTTTGGCTATCTCATGGCAGATTTAAAAAGATCAAGTTTTAATCCTTCAGAAAATATAGGGTTTTGCTATCCTATACCGAGTGGTTAAAAAGATATAGCCACTTTCACAGAAAAATCACTATCAACTTAGAGACATTTTATGAAATAACCACTCGGTATAGGATAGCAAAACCTTTTTCAGGTGCCCATTCAGGCGACAATGTCCCGTAAGGATGCCTGTTAAAACTTTTAGTGTAGTTTTACTTTGACTCATGCATTCATTTGATCTCAACAGGTTGTAATCACCCAGAAGAATCTTTGATTGCCTAAGTCTTACTAGATCTTTCCAATGGTCAGATCTTCTCTTTTCTTCGGCTTTGCCTACTTCTTCCAATGTTACATTGGAGCTGATACCGCAAAAGGGTTCCGGCCTCCAAAAGGGTGTTCCAGTCCCCCTCTTTGCTAGCTCATCTGCTATTTCATTTCCTTTTATCCCTGTGTGTCCTGGAATCCACAGGAAGGTGACTATATTGTTCTCGCCTAGTTCATTTAGTTTGCCTAGGCATTCCGACACCATTTTATAACTGATAACACAAGAGCTCAGTGCTTTAATGGCTGCTGGACTAACCGACATTATGATAATCCTTTGCCTTCTATATCCTCTATAAATATTGAACTGGGCACACTTTCTTATGGCGTGAATTTCCGCTTGAAAGATACTCGGGTTTTTTCCCAAGCTTTCAGAGTGTTTGGTTCCTGGCCCGTACACTCCTATCCCAGTTCCTTCTATTGATTTTGAGCCATCTGTGTACCATTGAATGGCATTCTTTCCAAATATGGTAATGGTATTTGGATCCCATTCCTTCTTGTTGCTTAATTCCGTAACGAATTTCTTTGAAAAGCTATACTTTTTCATCATACCATCTTGTGGCACGTCCCAGGTTTTCTGATTTCTAAAAAGTAAGGAGGTGGTTTTTTTTAATGATTCCCTCTCTACTTAGTCTGTATCTTGTTCTTTCTGCAACACTTTCCACCACCATATGTAGTGGTGTGAGGTTGAGAATAACTTCCATGGCTGCCGTTGGGCATGTTCTCATTGCTCCTGTAATGCACATACAAGCTAGTCTTTGAATTTTGGAGAGGTTTTCTCTCGTTGTCAATAGGCTAGTTCTATTACTCCACGCAATGGCTCCATAAGTGATAATTGGTCTCACTATGGCAGAGCACATCCAGCTCAGGATTTTTGGGCTGCACCCCCAATTTCTCCCTGCCACATCCCTGCACACCATTAGAGCCATTTTTGCTTTGTATATAATCTCCTTTTCGTGTTTGTTCCACAGGAGTTTACTGCCTAGAGTCAAACCTAGATACTTGACTTCTTGTCTCCATTCAACCTCGCTCCCACCAAGTTTAATGGTTTTGAGGTTGAGCTTTCTTTTCTTAGTGAAAGCTATTAAGATGGTTTGGGTGGGGTTGATGTTAAGTACCACTTGCCTACACCAGCTATTTGTATAGTTCAGACCCTTTTGTACGATGTCACAAAGGGTATTTTCGATTTTTTTCCTGGCTGTTATGACAATATCATCGGCATATCATTGGCAGGATATTCCGAGGTCAGTCAAACCACACAGGAGTTCGTCAACCCTCAGGCTCCACATTAATGGGGATGCTACTTCTCCCTGTGGACATCCTCTGGTTGTACAGATGGAGACAATGTATTTGCTCGTCCTCGTCTCTGCTATTCTAGTGGTGAGCAGTTCCGACATCCATTTGTCTACACCTCTTCTATTTAATGCTCTTTTGACAGCCTCATGAGGAGTATTGTCAAAAGCTCCTTCTATATCCAAAAAGGCGCAGTATACTACGGCTTCTTGGTTGTCTAGAGCACCTCGGATATCCTCCGTCAGTTGTACCAGTGCAGTCTCCGTAGATCTGCCTGCCCGGTAAGCATGCTGATGCGGGTGGAGAGGTAGTCTCTCTAGGATTTCCGCTCTAATATAACTGCCAATAGCTTTTTCCATCGTTTTGAGCACAAACGATGTTAGGCTAATTGGTCTGAAGGATTTGGGGTTTGTTGTGTCCCTTTTTCCAGCTTTTGGAATGAAGGTTACTATTGCCTTTCTCCATGCTTCTGGTATATAACCCAGTTCTAAGCGGCTTCGTCTTGTCCTTGCTGGAGCAATGCTGGGAAAATTCCATCGGCTCCCGGTGCCTTGAATGGTGAAAAGGTGTTCATAGCCCATTTTAACCGTTCGTTACTACAAATGTGCTTAGCCATTGTAGTACTTTCTCTCGAAGGTATGTTATGACCTTCGAGAAGACTATCTCCCCTATTTGGGCTACTCCCAGGAAAATGAGTTTCTAGTAAGTGTCTCACTCTTTCCTCCTAATTTTCGGTATATTTACCGTCTGGTTTCTTCAAAGCCATATCTGTGTTGACCCTACTTTTTGCCATGACTTTCTAGAGTCTTGCCGCAGCAGGGCTAGGTCTATGACAGGGACAGGTCTATGAACACACACAAGGACGGTCTTCCCTCATTCAAAGCTTGGGCAATTATTGAACTTAATGATAGAGCAGCATCTTGAGTTGAAATTATCTCTCTGAATCCAAATTGATAATCTGATATAAATCAGTATGGTGTACAATTATCACTTTAATAATATGTTTGTTTTCCATAATTCAATTGTTTTTATTTAGTATTTTACTGATTATTACCTTTGACCGAGCCTTCAGCATTCTTTTTTTTTCTGAGGAGGTGTGGGATTATAAGACATCCAGTCTCTATTTTTCGAAGTTGATGGAGAGGAAAAATCCTCGGGCACTTCTGATTTAACATAATTGGATGTATTTTTACTCTCCTCTTCAATACAAATATTATTTATGAAATGTGTTTAGAAATAAAATATGCATACTAAAGTTACATTATTACTTACATATCACTCCGTCGTCATCAAATTCGCTTGTTAAATCAGTCACTTGTGTCCCAAAAATATCTTTTGATTCGATTTTAATTTTTTTATTTGGACCAACGCCTGTGCCTTGAACATAACATTCTATATCTGCAAATTTTTTTTCACTGTTTTTTTTATGTATCTATATTTATGTATTAACACGACGCTTGTTCGTTGTGTAGTGGCACTAATAGAATTAAATTCTTCAGTCAACTGCAGCCACAAATTTTTATTTTGTCAGTTTTCTTGCACTCAATAATGTTTTTATATTTGGAAACTAGTGAAATCAACGTTGATTCTTCAAACGAACTAAAATTTGGGGTTCGCTTATTTTCTTTATCTTCCATGCTTTCGTTTCGAAGAGAATAAACAAAATAAGATGCACCTTTATCTTCCATGCTTTCGTTTCGAAGAGAATAAACAAAATAAGATGCACTCCACAAATTACGAACAGCATTTGGTTAACTTGAAATTTATGACAATAATTCAAGTCAGTACCAATACTTTTGGATAGAATGCATAAATGTTACTAGTCGTATTACCAACATATAAATATTCATTTGACTGTAGTTCAGCTGATCACATCCTGAACTTCTTTCGTACAACGATTGATTGATTTGACTATGGTCAATATGTGAACCTGGTTCAGTTGACCAATTGGTTAAGTATGTTACATACAACTGGGCCTAAAGGCGTTTAACTATTTAAACCAGTTTAGTTAAACGTGGTTGGACTATAAACGGTACATACATCGTGCCGTATCATAGTGACCACAGCGGACGATAAGTTTCTGCCGACGAAAAATACTTGCTTTAAAAAATAGTTTAATTTTTTGTAAGGATCGACGAAAAAGTTCCTCATTTGGAATTAACCCGAATAACAACAAATCGGTGAAAATTGGACAAAAATTGGTTATCGAATACCAATCCCAAAAGGCAATAATTGAAAGGTGTAAATGTACAAGTTGCTGCAGTTAAAATCCATGTAAACCTGTAGCATTTTTTAAAAATTCTAAGAACGCGAACCTTGCGCTTTTCTTTATTTTCTATATTTCCAAATAGTTAAAATTTATATTTTATATATATTATATTATTTCCAAAAACCGCTATACATGTTACTCTTCCAGCTAGAATTCAATCTGCAATAAATAACACTGCAGCAATATCTTAAAAAGACGTTTCTATTTCACATAAGGTACGGCCATAATTCACCGTAAGCAGCATACACTTGCGAATGCCAATATATCACTTCGTTATGACTTTTTGTTGTGTCGTAAATTTAAAAATACTTTCTAGTCAAGCGAGAGAGAAGAGAGAGTCGTCACCCCTTTCTCGCCGAATCAATTCCATATCAATAAATATTGATTTACGAACTAATCGCTGTGAAAAAAGTATTTTATTTAGCTATAATGTGTGCCATAAATTAGAAGTACAATGAAGAATGAGAACATATATATACAGTAAGTACGGGCGATACTTTAGACTAGACGAATGGGAAAATTTTATTTATAACGGTATTTTATTATGGGCACTTGAAACACCTTAAATCGCTTGATCTGAATAATTTAAATCAGCGAATTTTGAAAATTTCGATGAGTGGGGCGTTATTGTTCAATTCCGTGTTATACTTCCTTTGATTTAATAGTATGGATTTCAAAGACAAGCATATTGAAACCTTTTTCGACTCTTGCGGAGTCGAAGAGAGTCCACGAAGAGAGAAATAAACTCCAAATAATGACAAGAATTTTAAAGATAAATCCAAGTCAGTCGGCTAAGCATCGATAAAAATTATTACATAACTGAATGAAAACACATTTTCTGGACTCAATTCAGTAATCTATTTCTCCGTCAACTGTCAAAATAGACGCAATAGGGTAAATTAGGGATATATGCCCTACCTTAATTGATGCCTCTATATCATTGAATATATTGACAATTACTCACTGGATTATGTTATGATTGCAATGAATTGATGTTCACAACAAAATGATATAATTGTAATCAGGTTTGTTAAGTCGAGAAACGACTGAAAAAAATAATTGAAAATTTTTACAAAGTGGGATAAACGCCCTCTTGATGGGATTTATGCCCCATGAGTTGAGGATTAATGCCCCTCATAGGGATATATGCCCTGGACACAGTTCAGTTAGAGGATACAATTTTTTTCCTTCGATGATAGATACTAAATCAACTGTTGATAAAAAATCGAGGGTCAAGAAATCAACATTTATTATTGAATATTTCGAACAGCACTAAATCTATCACAAATCGATGGTTTTTTTTAACATTCTTCATTTTATTCTGTCTCTTCTTCAATCGACCACAGTTATTGCAACTGTTGCCATACATGGTAGAGGTTTCGTGCAACCATTTTTGGCAGTCGATACAACGAATCCAGTCCACAGGTTTTTTGTGTCAGTAGTTTTCCAAACATTCTACGCAATCTGCATCATCATCACGTTGATCTTCACCTGATGAGCTGTCATCATTTTTTTAAGGGTTTGATTCGTTTAATATCAGAGTTTTTATTAATTTTCTTTTTTTTTACCATTTTGGCTCTACTCGAACATGTAGGTACATTCTCTTCATATTCTTTTCCTTTTCTCTTCATCTTCGTCCCTTCAGATGATATGATTTTTGCTGATTGTTTCCTTGCATTCTTTTTGTTACAAATTATTTGCGATGCAGCAATTTCATGCAAATATTTAGATCGTGTTTCGTCCGTATCTCCTGATATTTGATTGTGCACTGGTGAATTTTGCGGCTCTTCATCTGAGACTGTGAGTCCGATTTGGAACAACTTGCAACTTCCTTGGTGTCAGGAATTGGAGATTCATCAGGGCATAGAACTATTATTTTTGTCAACATTTTCCATGTCTGCTACTGTACTAGGTTCTAGAACAAGCAAATCCTCGAATTCGAACACGTAGTTATGATCATCTAGAAGGAACTTTTTATCTAGTATCAACTGATTTTTCTCCATTTCTTTATCTGGTTCTTTTTCAGGTTCTACATTTGGTTCTTTGACTTGTTCTTCAGACTGAGAATGGTCAGAAATTTGAAAGAAATAGTCAGGTATTGGATTCTCATTGAATGGGTAGATTCCACTAGCCATGAATCCAGAAGTAGCATTAGTTATAGTTGCAGCTGCATTCCAAGCAGGGCCGATTAGTTTTCCGATAATGTTCCTGTTAATATTCTTATCCTTACTCTGGAAAATGTAGGAATCAGTTTCCCTCTTAAAAAAATATTTAAGAGGTTTGAAGAATGATCTATCGAGTGGTTGTAAGGCTTGTGTGGTATGACTTGGGAGACATAACAAAATAATATTATTTTTTTCGGTGAATTCCAGCATGTCGAAAGTGTTGCAATGAGATGCATGACCATCAAAAATCGAGATAACTGGGCCATCTGGTTTCCTAGGAGAGAAAACTTCCTTTAACCATTTGAAAAATAATTCTGAATTAATGAAAGACTGCTTATTCATGTAGAGATCAGATCCAGCAGGCATTCCTTCCAAGTTCATCAGATTTTTTCGAACCCCTTTTAGAATCAGAACTGGTGGTAAAAAAGTTCCTTCAGCACTTGCACATGCTATCAAGGACACGTTTTCTCCCCTTTCTTTGGAAGTGAGAACATGAACACATTTGCTTCCTTTCATAGCCACTACTTTATCTGGTTTATTATTTATTTGTATGCCACTCTCATCCATATTGAAGATGGCCCAAGTTTCTGCACCAGGTCATACTTCTCCAGAGTTCTTTTCAACAATTCGTAAAACTCATCAACTTCTGTTCCATTCATTCCTTTTGCTCTGGCAAGTGATAATCCTTCACTTTTTCTTATGGAAAGATCCGGGTGCCTTTCCATAAATGAATAAAACCAATGCATCCCTGCTGTTTCTGTCATTTCGTCTCGCTGTGAGAATAGGTTTCCTAGACGTAGTTTCTTAGCAAAACTGAAAGCAATTGATCTGACAGTTGTTCTTGTGGGAGCGAATCCTGTCTGCTGTAATCTTTTAATATGATTTACTAAACGAATTTCGTTTGATACTCCAAGAGCAGGAGGCTTTCCTAGAGGAACTTTTTTGGAGTTATCAGAAGTCAATCTTCTTCTGAGAGTTCTAGAAGGTATATTAAATCTCCTACTAGATTCATTGATGCTCATATTTCCAGATTTCACATTTTCAATAGCTTCCCTCAAATTCTGTTCAGACCACAAAACACGTGGTTTGATATTCTGCTTTCTAATATATTTTCTTGGCATCTGAAAAAATTGAGTCATTAGTAGGGATTCGTTTCAAATTGAAGGGCATATATCCTCTGCTTCACTGGGTCATAAATCCTCCGAGTGTTATTTCGTATGGGATATATGCCCTAGCGAATTTCCTTGATATAATTGATCTATTCTACTAATTCTAACCTAGAAAACCAATTCCCAACTTATATCAACATTGGAGACGAAAGATCCGATAGATAGAATGTTGTAATTCTTCAGAAAACTAATATTTCAGTAGTCATGCATGCATGATACTAATTGTTTCCAGTGATATTTTGCTAAATCGTAATCGAGCGTTGACTGTATAACGATGGATATCGCACAACAGATCACCCACACTGCCGCGAGAACGAAGAAAGAGCGACCATATGCATATATTTTGCGAACTACGTGCTCGGGGCACATATCCTCCTAGGGCATATATCCTACAATTCATACTTGGCCCACCTACTCAATTATTTACTTAATTACAGTTTCCTGTAAAAATTGTCATATTTTAGTAAAGAGTGTTATCAATAAATGTCGAAGATAATACACGAAGTTTTTGAAAAATATTTTTCAAAGAACAGAGACCCTTCCCTAAGAAGCAACTACTACTTCTCGGGCTATATGCCCCGTCCGACATTGAATTTATCAATACATAATTTTGGTGCTAGCGCATTATTAGCATTTCCTTTACTGGGGTTAATGAATTGATGTGGTTTCAGCATTGTCTCCAGTCCAGGATTATGCTCTCAGCGCTTCTTGACGGATGACAACTACCTTGTGATGATGAGGCGCAAATACGCCGAAACCGGTCTACAAGTGATGTTGTCCCTTCTAATTACAAACCAGAATGTTTGGTTATATTTTGCAGATATACCAACTCCGTTTAACTAAGCAGAAGTGTAATTCAATGTCTGTCGGGACATATAGCCCGAGAAGTAGTTGTTGCTTCTTAGTGAACGGTCTCTGTTCTTTGAAAATTATTTTTCAAAAAATTTGTAAGGCGTTATAATACTATTAAACTATCATATTTGACATTTTCTCAATTATTGTTTTGAAAATAGACAGAATTTCTTAAAATTTTGGATAATTCTTTCACAAAATACGACAGCACTATAAATGAAGTAGGTATCGACAAAGAAAGGACAGCAAGCAACTTTTTTATAATCCAACACCTTCCCTTCAGAGATCGGGACAGTGAACGGGTTTTCTTTGACGGTGACTTCTTCTAAGATCGGTGCTGTCAGCAACGGATTGCTGGACATTCGAAGGTTCTTCCGTGATCGAAAGACTCGTATTCTCGGTCTCTAAAGACCCGGAGTAATTAGGGATATCAGGAATATTATGAAAACTGAATGCTTCCAAAATATCCTCTTCTAACGGTTGGAGGAACTTGCGGTTACGTGTATATGTTCCGCTAGTGGTTTCCACAATATAAGAGCGGGGAGCATTATGCTGACTTATTGTGTTACCCTGCTGTATTCTATACAAATTTAACACTATCTGTCCTGGATCTAGTACTGGCAAGTCCTTGGCACGATGACGTTGATAAAAATTATTTTTTGTCCCTCTTTCCTGGTATCTTCCTTTCTCTCTATACCTCTACTAGTGCTTTATACCTACTAGTGCTTTATTCCTACTAGTACTTTTCACCCTTTAGCAGTTTGGTTGGGCTACAACCGTTTTCCAATGGTGTGCTTCTCAATGTTAATAGCGTCTTTCAAGGATCGTCATCTTTGGCCAGGTGTAGTTTGATATTCTTTACCTGTGACTCAATAAACCCATTACTTTGTGGGTATATTCTAAGGATCTCCGTGCAGCCCTGGAGAGGTTCCTGAGGATTTTAATAATCTTAAAATTTATTGAATCCCATACCGACCTAATAGCCGAAACGTCATTTGTCTACTAATTCGACCCCGTAGATTCCGAAAATCCACATAAAAATTACCGAATTCTTCAGTATTGTCTCCTAAAATTTGAAGAAACTCATCTTAATCGTCCTCAATTATATTGGAGATGCCTAACTCGACAATATACTCTTATTATATAGATCTCATCATTTGATATATCTAATTATTTATTTTTGGCGATACTCCGTTAGATATACTGAGAGATTTTGATGTGAATGCCTACCTTCAGAATATTCTGTGGTATGGAAGAAAAAACCTCCATCCACATACTTGCGGATTGCACAGCAAGTCAGAATTCTAGGGCACAACACCTAGGAGACTACTAGATAGAATAGGGACACTTAAGCTAAACTAAAGCATGCATACATCCTAGAATTCCTCTGGGAAGTAGGTCTAAATGAGTTACTAGTCTCTGAGACTTTCCTCAGGAACTAAGAAGAAGTAAGGGGGCACAATAGATCTCCTAGGTCTCAGTGAATGTCACCCCAATATACACTTCACATACATACATACATTTTACATTCGATTTTTTTGTTATATTGGTATACATGTCCCCAACATATGTTGACATTATTAAACATTTTGTATTTTTGATACTAGGTCACCAGAGTCAGAGGATGCACTACACAGACTCAACGGGACATAATCTTAGTATAGCAAAAACCATAGTACTCAGCTCAGCTCAGAAAAGAACTGGATCGAAGATCAGCATGAAAATTACTGGGTTAATATCCCAAGACAAAACCATGGGATATCCTTCATAAACGAACCATGCCTAAAACGTGCAACGGAATTGCTCACTCTGTGCAGGAATCAGTTGAAAATTATAACAGGTTTCATAATCATACACCAGTATGGGAAAATGTGCACAAATTGAAACTATACAATGGAAACCTTACTCGTACTCTTGCGAGACGCTTGATCGTAAAACTTAGTTACTATTTGGCCAACTACAAGGCGACGTTCAACTATTTAACAAACACTCAGCAAAGAACTTGTACAAATTAGTACTGAACTGGGTACTATCGAAAATCACGATCAGAAATACAATAGGTCGTTCGGTTGCAGTGTTATCGGTGACTTTTTCTGAAGAACTCGACAGGGAAAAAACCTATTCAATAGTGTATCATGTGAAGATCCCCAGAAAAATACGTTCCTTCAATTCTAAGCCTTAAGTTAAAAAAACGTCATTGAACTGATACCAATCTGTCAAACAGCAATAACAGCATGTGATGAATGGCTGGGGGAAAGAGTGAGTAGTTGGAGGGTGCTGGAGGATGAGGAAAGCTTGAGCTTACATAGGTATGTGGAGACGGATATAAGAAAAGGGAGGAAGGAATTATTGGAAGTGTGGGGATGGAAGTGCACGAAGGCCAAGGCAGAGAAGTATGAGGAAGAAAGTAAGAGAACAGATAGAAAGGGGACTTGTACAATGTGATACAGGGCTGTAAAAGAGAGGGAAAGAGGGGCTGTAGGCGTGAGCGGAGGGCCAATTACTGGTAGATGAGGAAATAGAGGAGCCGTGGAGGGAGTGTAAGAAATAACGAAGACGGATGCTGAGGGGAAGAGAAAGGATAGAGGGAAGAGGTGGATTCAAAGAGGAGAAGAAGAAGGAACTGGAGCGTAGGGTGGAGAGGAAAAAAGAGGGAAGTGGGAAGAGTTGCTGGGGGAATTGGAAAACAATCCATGGGGAAAGGTGAATGAGATAAAGGTGAAGAGGATGGGTGGAAATAGGAACGAGGTGCTAGAGGAGGATTGGGAGAAGAAGATTATAGAGAAATTGTTCACAGGGGGAGAAGGAGGAGTGGAGGATAGAATTCGAGATATCCAGGATACTAGGGGGTAGGGAAAATGAGGGGGATAAGGCGGTAGAGAATTGGGAAGTAGAAGAGGGGGGGAGAAACATTAAAGTGGGGAAAGCCCCAGGAGGATTGAGGAGGAAGTTGGTAGGAATGGGAGTTTTAGGGTAGACCAGCACGGGTTCACGAAGGGGAAATCTTGCATCTCGGCACTGTGCAAGGTGATGGGCTTGGTGGAAAGAGCTAGCAAGGGTAGCTGGAGGAAGAAGAAATTGGCCCTACTCGTGTTCTTCGACGTCGGGAACGCGTTCAACAGTGTCAGCAATCGGGCATGCAGTGTTGATCGCGTTGCTGAGGCTTGGAGTGGGTCAGGGGTTGGTTAACCTGGTGGTGGACTACCTGACGGGGCGTGTGATTGTAGACTCCAGAGGGAGGAGGTATAAGACGGAGGCTGGAGAGCCCCAGGGCTCGTTTCTTGGACCGACGCTCTGGAAGTGTGTGTTTGATGAGGCTTGCGGGATAGTATGTGAAGAGGGATGTGAGATTACGGTGTATGCGGACGATGTGTGTCTGGTAAGTACGGCAAACGGCGAGGCGGAGATAGAAAGAATGGCGGAGAAAATGTGTAGGAAGATTGTGGAGAAGATAGAGCGGTGCGGACTTGAAGTGGCGGAAGATAAGACGGTGGGGTTGCTAGTGAAGGGACGAAGCAGGTCGAGGGAAGTGGGGGTGATGGTTAAGGGAAGGAGAATTCATATGGAGGAGTCTGTGAAATACCTAGGGGTGTGGGTTGATAGTCAATTATCTTTCAAAACTCATATGTTAAAGGCGGCAGAGAAGGGTAAAGTGAGGGCAGCATGGCTGAGGAGATTGATGTGCAATGTGAAAGGGCCGGGAGTGTGGAAGAGGAGGGTAATTGGTAGGACGGTAGAGCAGAGTATGCTGTACGGTGCGGAGGTGTGGGGTGAAAGAGCGGGGGTGAATGCGAGGGTGAAAAGGAGCGATTGGGAATAGGAGAGATTGGATGGACCGGAAATTCGGGGAGGTGAACTACTTCTTGACACAGGTGTTCACTGGACATGGGTCGAGAGTAGGGTACCTCAACAAGATTGGGAAAAGAGAGACTGGAGTGTGCGAGAGGTGTGAAGTGGAGGATGATGTGGGGCATGTGTTTAGATGCTGGAGGAACGAGGATGTGCTGAAGAAGTTGGAGAGGTAACTAGGGGAGGCGGTGTACTGGGAGAACATGGTGGAGATAATGTTGAGGGGGGAGGAGGAATGGATGGAGGAAAGTGGATTAGTAAAAAGCATGGTTAGGGGGAGAGAACGAATCGATATGGCATGAAAGGTAGAAGTGAAAGTTAGGGAGAAGGCAACGGTTTGAGCGGGGAGTGTGCGAGTGTGTCTTGAAGCATGCTAGGGTAGTGATTCCGAGGCGGGGGTAACGTCAAGTTTGGTTAGTAGAGGCATCCCCTTGGGGATGAGTCCAACACTGTTTGGGTCTTGGACCCATTCGAACATGATTTTCCCAACTCGGGCCGAAAAAAAAAATCTCTCAATCTGATTTTGAGTAGGACTTCATACAATCGCTGAATACTCAAATGTAGATCTAACAAATTTATAATAAAGTATCTTCAGTGTGCTTCCATCTCGAAAACTATGACCATTACGAATTTCAAAATCGTATGGTCGAAATGCTGATGAAGTAATATTATTAATAAGATCATTATGTAACGCACAAGTCAACAAAAATATCTGGTATTTCAATACCTCATTGTCAAATCTATAATCATACAATATACGCCCCAGGACGCCAACTACTGATGAAAACGTTGAAACAGTGAATAAAGTCAAAGTCAAATCACTATCAGAAAATTGCTAAGGTTGGCGTTATATCGGTTGGTTTGTTACGAAACTGCTAAATTTTGACCAAAAGAACCGTAGCATGAGCATTGTTCATCAACTGTTTATTACGTCCACAATAACCCAAATTCGCTCAAGAGGATAATAACTGTTGATGTGTACGATGATGACGTTGAAGCCATAGCCCAATCATTTCAATGTAAGCGGCCAGAAGAGCCAAGACCGAAGAAAGCAGTTCAAATTTGAAAAAATAAAAGGGTTATTTTCACTTTTTTTCTATTACAATGTCGTGATACATCAAAAGTTCTTGCAAAAATACAATAAGTAATATTTCCTTAAAGTTATCCGTCATTTGTCTCGGGTAATATGCTCTGATTTTTGAAGAAACCATTAATGGATTTTGCATCACGATAATGTACCTGTCTAGGCATTGTTCGTGATTATTCAGCCAAAAACAACACCGTTATCATACTTTGGTCCCCGTATTCACCGGATTTGGTCTCATGCGACTTTTTCTTGTTCACAAAAAATATTGATATAGGGATTGTGGTTTACTACGATTTATAATATAAAGATCATATCGCTGGGAAATAGATATTGATGACTTAATTAATATTTTTTAGAAAAATATAGAATCGCCTTTTTCGAACAAACCTCGTATAAAGAATTCTCTTATTTGTAGAAAAAATTCCAATATCTACTTTCTAAGCCAAAATGGAAAAAATAAAGATTTATTAGAATAGTTCCACACATCAGTAAATAAAAAATTTTCGTTTCAAAATCACACCTACCCTTTATAATATTGTCAACAACAACTAAAATTATGAGTGCAACCTGTTTATATTCGTTTGAAAATATGTGTGGCATTGGTGTTTGAAGTAACACAAAGTGAAAAGCGAAAAAAGATATATGAAAGGGAGTATTTCCTTTGGTCACTTTTACACCCCTGTCAAAAAATCAAAGTGAAAAATAACACCGTCAAATGCACTTGCGTTCGGACATTTGCCGACAAAACTGTAATCTACGAAACACTTTCTCTACCAGATGTAGGGGAAAGCGGACTTTATATTTTTGTGTTGTTTTCCTATTATATTGGTTGTGTTGTATATTGAAGACACCCCGATACCCATCGTGTCATAAAATGTCTTATCTACACGAGAGTTTCCTGCTTTTATTTTATTTTTTATTAAAAGTTCGGTATTTATAGTAAATGCAATATTTTCATACCACACACTTTTCTTTCTATTTATTTATTAACTGATAACACTTATTTATATAAACAAATGAAAAATAAAATAATAATTATATACCCAACCTCACATAAACTCCAAAATTCTTGAACAGTGAATGTGGAAATTTTAAAAAGTATTATTTACTCAGTCACTACTTGTGTAGGGGTGGAGAAAGAGTGATTTGCAAACAATAATATATATCGAATAATAGATTTATACTGTTAACGCCTTACAAAGTTTTGAAAACATTTTCAAAACAATTACCGGTCACTTAAAAGAAACAACTACTTCTCGGGCTATATGTCCCGACAGACATTGAATTATACTTTATACTTCTAAGTTAAACGGGGTCAGTATGATCTAGATTAGAAGGGATAACATAACTTGTAGACCAGTTTCGGCGTATTTGTGCCACATCAGCACAAGGTAGATATTCTCCGTCCGAAAGCTCTGTCTAACGTTAACATTTCCTTTACTGGATGATATGTATTGATAGTGATTTCAGCCCGGGATTAAGCTCACAGTTTAACATAGAAGTGTAATTCAATGTCTGTCGGGGCATATAGCCCGAGAATTAGTTGTTTCTTCTAAGTGAACGGTCATTGTTTTGAAAATATTTTCAAAAGTTTGTAAGGCGTTAATATTATAAATATATTATTCGATACCTATTGGTAACACGCTTTACTAAATACGACAATTTACAGGAAACTGTAATAATCTATTTAATTAGAACTCAACTTTTAATTACTGGTTTTGTGTATTTACATTATATTGATTATAAAATTGATAATAAAACCTAAATGTTAAAAACAATTATTTACAAAACACTAGACGTGATGCCTGGATTTAATTATACTGTCAAGATGGACATGATCCGAGTAGGTTGAAAAACCGAGATGACGTACCTGGAAGTAGATAGAAAAACAGTCTGAGCATTCAATTTGCCATAAATAAATATTATTATTTAAATAACTTTCAGTACAATTAAAATTCCCGAAATTAATGAAAGCATTAATAATACAAGGTGCCTCTTGTGTTTGAATTGTGATTATGTATGTGTGTACTTTAACTATAGTTGGTCAAAAATGAGGCATTAGGATTATTAGAAAAGGTGCAAGGGGCGTAAACTCTCCCCAGTGCATGTAAGGAATATGAGGCACAAACTCTCCACAAACAATATTATAATCACTGCAAGTGGCACAAAGTCTCCACAGTACAGCAAAAATAAGTTTACACTGCAAGTGGCGCAAACTCTCCACAATACAGGGGGGTATATGGAAATAAGGGTGACGTGAGTAGTGACCCTGTATCAGGACCCTGTATCAGACAATACAGTAAAAATAAGAATACACTGCAAGTGGCTCCATAATACAGGGGGTACATGCAAATAAGGGTGACGTGAGTAACACCCTGTAACAGGAATGGAGAGACCGTAAGTGGCGTAAACTCTCCACAATACAGTATAGGATTATGAGTTAAACTGTAAGTGGCGCTTACTCTCCACAGTTCAGCCAGATTGGGTGAACAGGAAATGCAACAATAAATTAATATTATCAATAGCGTTTAAGATGAAAGAACTTTAAACACAACAATCATTAAAATGATTAGCTTATAAATTATATACTCTATGTGATATGTAATGTCTGGGAGTCTTCTAATAAAACATATATAATTGTTTGGTGGCTTTATTCATTATAGTGGAAAAGATAACTGGCGGATAGCGACACCGATTCTACTTTGGCTCTGAGCTTTCCGCATGCGCAAATTTGACGCTTGTGTTAACAGATCTTTGATTAAGCTATCGAGAAGGGCAAGGAAAATCATTGAAGAAGCTATACAGTGTTGAAAAAATGGCTTATATATGATTTTCCTTGCCCTTCTCGATAAATTAATCAAATATCTGTTTTAAGTTTTAACCAATATAACACAAGCTTCAAATTCATGTAACCTTGAGACGACCAATCGTGGAATGCAAAGTGGGAAATATCCGCTTCTCATTTACGCCATCAAATTGATGACGTCATTAGGTTATGTTATGTTTGACACAAATTTGCGCATGCGGAAAGCTCAGAGCCAAAGTAGAATCGGTGTCGCTATCCGCCAGTGAAAAGATACAGTTATGTTATGACATGTTTGGCTATTTGCAGAATCCCAGACATTACAGTGGCGCAGTCAGTAAAAAGAAAATTGTCAGAGTATCGGGAACCGGAGTGAAATCGTTCGAAAAGTGTGAAGGTCGCGAATGCATAGATCCTACTGACTGCGCCACTGTAATGCCTGGGAGTCTGCAAATAGCCAAACATAGATGAATCTTTTCCACTATAATGAATAAAGCCACCAAACAATTATATATGTTTTATTATAAGACTCCCAGACATTACATGATACAATAACTTTTAAAATCAAATATCAAATAACAGGCAAAACTGAAATACTCTGTTAGATAGACTCACCTATTCAACCCCTAATATTTTGTTGTACGAGTAAGACGCAGTCGCGGTTAATGGTAGCTTATAATACCGAACAGAACATTGATGGGTAGGAACCGTACGTAGCGCAGAGGGTTACGTGTGGACTTTCTAACTGAGCAGTCCCGGGTTCGAGTCCCGATGGTTTCGCTTTTTCAATCTTCAGAATATTTAGCTTACATACAATACACCACAATTCACACAAAATCTAAATTTGGCACAAATGAACACTTTAGTTAGTTACCGAGAACTAAAACTCGAATCTTAAAATTCCCTTCACCCTCTGGTAGACTCGAAATTGCTTATCATCGACGTAAAATGTGATACTTTGTTCATCTATTTCAGTCAATTAGTCGTTTTGTCGAGACATGCATCTCTGAAATATTAGGGTATGTCCATGATTTAATTTATTATAATTGAAACGAAAACTATTTCACAAACAAACAGGGTGAGAAAAAAATGTCTTACACTTGCTTTAATAGCCGGTTTCCCAGCACTCCTCAAGTTTAGTTTAAGGGTCGAATTCCATTAAGGAGGCCTTAAGAGCCATAATTCGTTTGCCCTGCAAATTCTTGGATCTTTAAGTATTCCTTAACTTAAGAGATGATATTTGGTACCTTAAAGCTTCCTAAGAAAAGAATTATAACCTAAAAATTTAGCTTGTCGATCTTTTGGAATACTCAAATAAAAATTAAATTCAATAAATATCTATAATACATACTTATAAAATGGAATTTCTTGATGACGATCTCGTCCTTTTTGATATTTTCGAGAATGGAATTCCAAGAAGAAAATATGGGAGGGCAAATTTTGGACAATTTAACGTTTTTTAAAAGGCTTAGGCTTTTGAAGGAGACAGTACTCGGTATTCTGCCTCTAATTGAGGATGAATTAGCGATGGATGAAGGAAGATTTGGGTAAGCATTTATATTTGTATTAGTAGGTACATTATTATATTTGTTTTAATAACATATTTCCCTATGCCTCTACCTCTCTTTTACTTCTAAGTTTATATTTAAAAAATCCTAGCCTAGCACCCACAATCTTTAATTTTATGTACCTATTTATTATTTTTTAGAAACAACACAGTAACTCCAATAAACCAGTTTTTGACGACATTGAGATTTTATGCTACAGGAGGGCATCTTTCATCCATTGCTGATTTTATGGGAATGAATACTAGCACTGTATCGACAATTGTGAAACGAACTTCTCATGACTTGGCTATGTTGAAACCAATGTACACTGTGTTCATTTGAAAAGGACCCACCCTTAATATTTCAAAAATAGGACATATTAGAAGGAAATTCCGAAACACGTCAACTTTTAATTTGAGGGGGACACTTTTTGGCGCTAATGTCATAAACGTCAGATTCACCCCCTCCCTACTGGAGACACCCCTTACATTTTTTCAAATGGCATTAGGTATCAAGTCACACCTCATTTAAAAGGTCTGGTGAATCTCTATACAATCATTTTGTTTTGCCTTTGATACGAGCCTTCCATTGTTATTTAATCGTTGTTTGAAATTGGCCCTTTTTCAACTTTTATTGCCTGAATGTTAACGGTGGTCACTTTGAACGCATGATTTAATAGCGGTTTTTCCTTGTTAACGGTTGTCTTTTTACTATTTGTAAATTTTTTATTCTTTAAAGAGTCTTTCTATTATAACACAATACCAAAAGTTGAAAAAGAGCCAATTTTGAACAACGATTAAATAACAATGGAAGGCTGGTATCAATGGCAAAACAAAATGATTGAATAGAGATTCACCAGACCTTTTAAATGAGGTGTGACATGATACCTATTGCCATTTGAAAAAATGTAAGGGGTGTCTCCAGTAGGGAGGGGGTGAATCTGACGTTTATGACATTAGCGCCAAAAAGTGTCCCCCTCAAATTAAAAGTTGACGTGTTTCGGAATTTCCTTCTAATATGTCCCATTTTTGAAATATTAAGGGTGGGTCCTTTTCAAATGAACACAGTGTGTATCAAAATGCCAGAAACACAGGCAGAGAAAGTTAGAGTACAACATGATTTTTTTGTAATCTCCTCATTTCCGATTGTTATTGGTTGTATTGATGGTACCCACATCCGCATCCTATCACCTGGGTAAGTTATAATAGTTGATAATCTTACAGTTTCAATAATACACATATCATTGTTAGGTGGAGAAGATGGAGAAATTTTCCGAAATAGGAAAGGATATTTCTCATTAAACTTATAATTCATTACTGACCCTGACCTTAAAATAATAGACGTTGTTGCACGTTAGCCTGGATCTCAACATGACAATTCAATATTTAACCATAGCCAAATTAAGGCCAGCTTTGAAAATCAAGAATTTCCAAATTGTGTTTTATTGGGTAAGAAAATATACTACTATACATTTTTATTTTAAACTGTAAAGCTTTTATTGAGGCCAAAAGCCTGCATTTCACTATGGCTGGTCCAGTCCAAGTTTAAATATATGCATTACAACTTGTGCTGGACTAGCTGCAGGCTACACCAGCCATAGTGAAGTGCAGGTTTAAAATACTAAAACAATATATTGTTGATTAACCATCCTGTTCTTGTAGGGGATAGTGGCTATGCTATTCAAAATTATCTTTTAACCCCTATCGCAGCTCCAATGACTAGAGGGGAGAGATTGTATAACGAGGCCCACATAAGAACAAGAAATTCCATAGAGAGGATCAATGGTGTTATTAAAAGAAGGTTCCCTGTGTTGGCCTATGGAATTCGCCTTAAATTAGAGACTAGTTTCTCTGTTATTGTAGCAGCAGTGGTGCTATACAATATAGCAAGGGATATGAATGAGCCAGATCCTCCACCAGACCCAGATATGGATTTGGAAGAACTGAACTACTTAATTGGAATCGGTAATATTCCAGAGCAAATTAATGATGATGTAATGCCAGAAAACAGATTTATTTTTAGAAATAAGATAGTAGATTACTTTGAAAATTTGCCACAATAAACTTTTAAAGCTTATTTTTTTTGTTTCATTTACTCATTTTTGGCTCATTACATAATATCACCCTAAATTTCCAAAATTAAATAAATGTCTCATTTCAATAATAGTTTATTTATATTAAAACTGTATAAAACTTAGAAACAAAATATATATAATGTATATACAAAACAAAACAAAATAATGAACTAAAGAAGGAAGTTGTTCAGTAATAGGAATTGATATCTTAATTAAACTAGATATTGACATATCTAAGACTTCAATATCAACATTAGTGAAACCTAAAGCTTGTAATTCTTTTTTTTTCATCAATAGATCGAAATGAAGCAATTTCATTCTCAATTCATGCTCTTTTTGAAGTCCGTTAGCCAATTCTATTTTCTTGTCAAGAAGAGTTTCATATTTTTCGGCCAATATGGAAGATGACAAAACTCTAACAGTTGTAGGACGTCTCCTTGTTGGGGTTATGCATTTTTGATTTTTATTCTTCCCTTGGGTACCAGTTACATATAAAGAATAAAAAGTATACAGGGTGGTCTAGATTTTCCGTGCCAAACTTTGAAAGTCAATAGGCCTACTCTGATATTACTAATACATATACCATTATCATACTAACTTGAGATATGTTTCTTTTTAAAGCCGAGTTAATTGGGTTTTTTAAATTGTCAGGATGAGTTGCTCCTGTTGTCCATTTATTATTTCCACCTGATGTGGAATCCTGAGTTATATTTTCAGTGTTTTCCTTCTCTGGTTCTTCATAAACTATCTCAATTTCCTGCAAAATATATAATATACTTAGGTGCAATAATTAATTTTATTAGTTAACTGTGATGCTTAATATTTGAGTTTAGGAAGTACAATACAGAAACACAAAGAGATTCAGAATTGAGGCAGAATATAAGGTATAATTTCTTAACAAGCATTTACATCAGTTTTTCAAAGTATCCTCTCTGATTTTACAACACAGGCGACTAATGATTGTGATTGGCCTACATAATTTCCTGGAGATTTGTTTTTTTCAAGGTTAATCTTGGTGGGAACTGGTTGGGTTATTACATTTTTAAACTTGGGAAAACAACTACCTTATGTAGACTGACCCCAATTGTTAGACGCCCGTTTTACATCTGGCTATATACATACATTTTCATTTGTCTTTGACGGCTTAGTGAGTTGACTTTCGTCTACTGCCTTTCCCTGGGTCTCATCCATAGTGTTGAAATCACTGTCGTAGGGATTTTCTAAACCAACAATCGTTTTATATTTACTATGTCAAGCATAAGCTCATCTTCTGGCTTTGCATTGTTCTTTGGAGGTCTTTTTTCTCCCCTAGCTCTTTTTCTCAGGTCTTCTTTGGCATTGTCCCAAAATTTCTTTAGGGATTCTGTTGTCCCAAAAACATTGTTTGGAGCCAATGCGTTGAACTCCTGGGTTAGCTTGAACCAGGCTTCGTTTTTGTCTGATACTGAGACAGAATCAGTTTTTGTATTTTCCAATACATTGTAACGTGCCTACCTTCTTACACGTGGCTCCTGCCACAAGAACACGTCACTATGGACACCCTTGATGCAAAATTCGGGTTTTAAATCTCGGGCGCCAGATTATTAACGTGGTTTGCTCCACGGCCCCTTGACCCTTAGCGTCAAGAGTTCCAGATAGCCTCAGATGGAGGTTACGGAAAATTCCAGGGGTCTTGTTGAATTAAATTTATTTACCTTATAAAATACAGCTTCCACACACACAATCTTAATGCACTAAATTTTCACAATACGGTTTATCGATTTTCGGAAGAAAGTTGAGCGAAGAATCACGAAATACTATTTGAAAGCCGGAATGAATCAGAGACAAATAAAAATCAGAGCGAAAATGAATGCGTTGCTTCAGAATTTATATCCAAAATTTTTAGTTACATTTTTCGGCCGTCGTCGAGTTGAGGGAATTAAACGTGAAATTTATCTAGTCTCGACAAAAACTTGTATCTATACTAGACGGCTTTGGTTTTAATAAAAACGTTGTATATACCGGGCGTCCCTTCAGTTGAAAAATTTAAATATCGGAAATGAATAAATTGTGTATGGTAGAATTTGGATTTGCGTAACTCGGACTTATACTGAAATATACAACGGTAATAACAAAAAAAAATAAATCAATGCGGTAGTAGAAAGGGTTGTAAAGTAACGAGTTATATACACCCTAGTGGTAAAATAAAATATATTACGGAACAAAATAAAAATTAAACTTGCAAAAAAAAATAACTCGTTACACAATTTCGATATTTTCCAATTTTCGGATTTTGTGAAATTTGGTGCTCTTTTCTTTTTCTGGTCCATTATGTTGACAAGATATAGGTAAATTTCAAATTACCAAGATTACTTTCATCGTTTTTTAACAATTTTCACTATTTTCAGATAAAATTCACATACAAAACCTTCATAGAAAACCTTCCCTCCAATTAATTTTGACAGCTGTGACATATTTGCGACAAGTCATGCGGTGTTGCCATAGAGTAGATGAGACTTTACTAAGGAAAACTTATTTAAACGCAGAGAAACGTTCACTCCAATAAGGAATACTTAAATTTTAAGGAATCCTTAGCTATTCTATCCTTAAGAGAAGTGCTGGGAAACCGGCCATAAGCAAATATTTTAACGAAAAACTTACACATTTCGTTGAATGATTCGAAATCAGTCGCAATGAATATTCTGGCTGATTTGATGCGTTTTTTGTGGTATACATGAGTACAAATATCTATTGCTAAATTGCTAATATTTCCGCTTGGAATATTGATGTGTTTTTCAGGGATGTTGATATCCTAGTATTAGGACCTGTAACCCCTATTCCTACTCCTTCGTTTGTTTTTACCCATCAGTATAGTAAGTGAGGCCCCCTCTCGTGATTAGAGCGATTTGGTTTTGTGTTAACACGCTCGTTGATAACAACATCTAACTTGAACACCTTTATGGATTGGGCTGCTCTAGCCTTTAGTATCTTAAGATGCCCCCTTAGATCGCCGAGTTTCAAATATTTAGACTAAGTCAGTATGTAGGCATTTTCCAGAGCAATCCTCAGTACATAAAGATGTAATGGAGGAAGGTCTAGCATTACTTCTAAGACTGCGCTGGGGCACGATCTCATTGCACTCGTGAGTCCTATGCAGGTGAGTCGTTGCACTTTTTGCAACTCTGTTTTTACCCTTTGCTGCGTTGTTTTGTTCCACCAAACCAACGCAGCATAGATAATAATTGATCTGACAGCCGTTAGATATGACCAGTAGATCATTTTCGGTTTCAGACCCCACGTTTTCCCAAAAAGCCCGCGGAACTTCCAAAGAGCCATTGTTGCTTTTGAGGTAATATGTGCGAGGTGCGCATTCCACGTAAATCTCCTAAATACTTAACCTCTTCTGAGAATAACATTTCATTAAAACCCATCAGCCTGGAAGCTACCAGGACGAAACAGCAACCACGAGCAGCCCCACGGTCTTCTTCTCAGGAGGGAGGTGGACCTCCAGCGATGCTTCTAAAATTGTCTCATCACAAGTTTGGAAATAATAGTACTGTTGATGTCAGAGGATAGAATCCATGCTCGAGCATAGGAGAATATCAGCACATATGTATGATAAAACATACACCGTTAGGACAACTAAACGATGTCCTCAAGGTGAAGTACTTTCACCACTTTTGTGGAACCTAGTTGTGGATGACTTGATCTGTAGGTTGAATGATCAAGGTATATGGACGCAGGGCTTTGCCGACAACATAGTGATTGTCACCAATGGGAAATTCCCAGATGTGGTTATGAATATCCTACAGGAAGCACTGCGAATTGTGGAGGAATGGTGCCTTAAAGAGGACCTTTCAGTTAATTAAAAAAAACTAGTTGCTTTTACGAATAGATTCCAAACTGAATTGGAAGGCACACCTGGAAAAATTACTACCAGGGCACCTAGGCTTTTCTGACAATGCAGAAGAGTTATGGGCAAAACCTGGGGAATACGACCTGAGGTGGTTCACTGGCTCTACATAACTGTGATAAGGTCAACGATCACCTATGGAGCAATAGTATGGTGGAGGAGGACAGTTAATATATTAACTGCAATCCAAAGACAAGCCCTTCTTGGTATTACCGGGGCAATGAACAGCACGGGGACGGCTTCAATGGATGCCCTTATTGGACTTTCTCCTCTAGAACTTTTTATAAGGGCGGAGGCAATTCTTAGGCTGAAATCGGGAGACTTATGACACAATGGGACAATGTTCGAGAAGGACACACTGATACAACTGGGAGATTACTAGACGAACCCATATTTCACATGAGTTTTGATAGCATGACACCAGAGAATATATTCACTAAGCGAGTGAATATCATCATCCCATCTTGGAACAGGTGATGCACCGAGGTAATTCTGGAGAAATCATCTGCTTCACCGATGGCTCCAAAACAAATCATGGCACTGGGGCTGGTATAAAAGGACCTAGAAAGAGAATGTTCTTTAGCCTTGATTGATATACGACTGTGTTTCAAGCAGAGACGATTGCCGCTATAGCTTGTATTGATGAAAACATCAGAAGAGGATATACCGGACAAAAAATTAAAATATTCACTGACAGCCAGGCTCTGCTTAAGGCTATCGGTAATCCAACAACTAGATCTAGACTGGTGAAAAACTGCAAAGAATCTTTTATCAGGCTGGACTTCATAGGTCCGGAACCGTTTTGTGGAATCACAAGAGATTGCATAAGAGGGGAAATCGGGAACTGGCTAGATAGGGAACACCAATTCAAATGGAGGGTGACACAAGGGCACCTCCATACAAAGAGTTTACTGAACAAGGTAGACAAGGAACTCTCAACCAGGCTACTGAAACTGGGTAAGAGACATTTGAACCGACCTGGTGACTGGACACTGCACCTTGAGGAAACATCTGTACAAAATGGGCAAAGTTAGTGAACCTATGTGTAGAAAATGTGAACTTGATTATGAAACACCTACTCACATACTCTGCTTCTGCGAGAACTTAGACGGAAGCACTTTGGAGAGGAATTAATACAACCATCACAACTACTGAAAATCCCTCCAGTCAAACTAGTGGCCTTTATAGAAGACACGAAGCTTCTGGAATGGAAGTAGATAACATGGAAAATGGTACAAAGATTCAGTTCAATTGCCTGGGCTGATGAGCACAACCCAAATATATGAATGAATGTTGATGTCAGTAATTTTTGTTATATGAAGCTTTTAATTTTAATATTTAGATTAAGAATTCAGATTTGAGAATCAATCGTATTGCTGCAAATTAAACAAGCATCTTCTTTATTTATGTAATAACAAAATTATGTTTGGAAAAGTTTACTAATTTTCATATCCAACACCAAAACTTATTTTCCTGAAAAATTCAGAAGCATTTCTTATAAAACGTAGTAAAAATTCTTTTCACAACTTCAAAATATATCGGCTATTACTAAATTTATAGCTTATTATACGACTTGATATTAAAATTATATTTGTAAGAATTCAATACCGATTATTTAATTCAGATTCAGTATAATTAGACCAGAATATAATACAATAAATTTTCTGGCAATGACCAAGCATTCGACACGTCTCGTAAAAGCGATTCTCTACGCCAAAATTATTCCTCAGCCAAAATGGAATCATAATAGAAATAATAAGAGAAGAGAATGAGAGAAAGAGAGAAAAGGAGCAGTAGTCTCGGGTGTTTTTGTGCAGCGCCATGTGCTTTTATAATCTTATATTAATAATTCAATGTTCCCTCTATTATAGTAATAAAGTAATATGTCATAAAGAAGCCCGATGGGACCAGATGTTGGAGATTTAATATCATCCCCCTTATCGTTTCGTCTGTCTTCGGTAGCTGCTCGGTATCTATCGGCGGATGTAACACTTGAAGTCGACGCCGGCAGATAATGGGAATTATTAAAATCTAAGCCGGCAATTGTAACTTCATTTCCGGATTTATTCCACTTTTATTGGAGTTTTCGACGTCGGCCAATTCATAAGGATTATTCTATACATAAAGGAAAGTTTTTTTAAAATTAAATTCGCATTGTCGCACTTCTTTTTTAGGAGTAGCAGGAGATATTTGATTTATTAATTTTAAATGTAACGATTCACTTTTAATTACCAATGGAACTAAAAAACGGGTAATTTTTGAATAAGGCCTCTTTTAAATGAATAACCATCTTCGAGAGATCATTAAAATAGACTAGATAATTAACACAGTCTTAGCGATCAAACATAATATGAAAAATACAAATTTAGTTCGATCAATCAATAAGGCATTTCCACCTATTTTTTTAATTAAAATTTAAATTAAAAGCTTTACAATATTTGTTTACGTAGCCTGCGTAATAAAATAAATAGTTGGTAATATTTTTTCCATCTGTTAGCATTTATAGCGTATGCTCAAAATAGATGCTGGTCTTCCAAATTCAATTTTCCAGGAATAAATCTGGGGCTGTATTTTCGAGATCACTAGAGTACAATTCGTGTACGAAATTGAATGAATTTCGCACTAAAATCGGTTATCCGTATTTTCGAATCACTTTCGAACGCTTCGTGCACGATTTGTTTCGCATGTAGTGACTCGAGTGGGTATGCACCATTCGAATATCAAACTTCGTATACGATTATAACCTTATTTCTGTTTAGTTGTGTGTTATATTGTGAATCACATCTGAAATGAATAAATATAACTAATTTTTGAAAGATTACAACTTCCTTGTGTTTAAACACTTGTAATAGGATCAGTGGATTTTAAGTTGGGCACTATGATATAAGATGTACATCAGTCTAATAAAACAGACGTCTGGGGGGAAGCAATAAAATAATTTTTTCTATACAGTTCAGTTAAATAAACATTCATGTCACGATGAAATAAAACAATTTAATTAGTTTAAATCTTCATTATTACTTGTTCAAATTAAACTTGTGAAGCGCTTCTCTAACACAGTAGCTTTATCAAACTCGCGTACAATCACTGCAAAATGTGGAGGAGCAATGAACCACATGCGCCTTCTAATATTAAGAGGTACATCTTCCAAAAGAACTGGAAGTTCATTTTCTAGAAAATGAAGATATGTCTCACCGGTCAACGGTGCAGGAAGGAAAAATGGTCCTATTAAATAATCTTCGATGATGCCAAGTCAAACATTGACCGAAAATGTTTGTTGGAATAGTTTTACACGTATGGCATGTGGATTTACATCTGCCCATATGTGGTCATTATGAAAATTCATATTGCCATGTCTTGAAAAGTTGGCTTCATCCGTAAACAGAATATTGGCAGCAAAATTGGGATTGTTTGCGATTTTATTTACAATCCATTGGCAATATTGTATACGTAGCGGATAGTCAGTAGGTAGCAAATGTTGAACACGTTGAACGTGATATGGATACAATAAATTATCTTTTAGAATATTCCAAACAGTTCTGTTACATTTACTTCATCAGCAATTTTGCTGGTACTCGTTTCTGGATGTTGGTCAATAGTTTGAAGAATCTGGTTATCCAATTGTGAAGTTCTCACATTTCTGGGTCGTCGAATAATATTATTTGATTTGGCAAAAGTTCCAGTTTCTTGTAAACGAATATGTATCTTAGTAAACGTATCAGAACATGGTAAACGATTATTTGGATAACGCTGGGCATACGAATACGCATACGAAAAATTTCGACTGATCTCGAAAATACGGTACCTTACCTGCATCATTAAGTCTTGAACTGTCTTTGAGAAATGAGTATTCAGTATCTGTTGTAAAAAGATTCAAATGTTATGTTATCTGGGCCTGATACGAATTATGCAAGATTCTTTTCCAACGACTCAAATAGTAATTTTCGTGTTATTTGTCTCCGAATCACGATTTTCTCCGGAGTTAAATGAGTTGGCGGCCAGCATTTCCAGAATTTTTATCTGCTGTTCCAGCATTTTTTCTAATAATTCTGGTTCCGTGGTTCTTGTCATAATAAAACTGTTAATTATAAAAGTACAAAAATAAGTAACAACACTAAAAAATATCTTGTCAAAAACTGCCTTGATATATTTTAGACCTATCCCAATACCTTAGTTAGTAGTAGCCAACAACAGAAACCAAAAAAGGTCTTTGGATGATTATTACTTTTAAATAATACATGACATGACACCTTGAAGCTTTTGTAAACATGGACAGAGTATCATTTTCTTTGATCGACCTCGAGTTGAAGGAAGAAGCCGTAAAAATGTATTACTTGATAGCGGGACATGTATCTACTTACTAAATCTGGAAAAGTAAGAGACGAGACTTCCATGCATATATTTTTGAAACACCACTTTTATTATAACAAGGAATTTGACGATCCTCATGTACCCTGCATCTCTGCTTTTCCACAAGTTGCAGCTTTGGTACATCAACAAAAAATTATCCCATTTTTAAAAATTACTCGAAAGTAAATTGTGCCCAAAATTAAATTAGATTCGATGAGGTGGCTAATTGGCCTATTCAACTGCAACCACCTTTCTAGATCTATTGTGGTCCTCTGAATCTAGATTACATCCACCAGCCCGACTCTTTTTATTTAGCCAATCAGCCTCGAGACTGAGCCTTTCATGTAGTTTCTTGCTTCTAATCGCATACACCTAGAATAAGAAACCGCACATACACCGGGCAGTCGCACTGGCATATGATGTGTTCTGCAGTTCCTTCTGTAGATGACAGGGTTTGCACATGTCTCCGCCTGTCAAACTTATTAGCTTTGCAAGCCAACTAAGCTTATACTGCCTTGTTAGCTTACCCACTACGGCATTGACAGTTTTCCTATCTTTGCTTATTAGATTTGCCGTAAATTTTGGCGAATGTCCTCTAATAAACTATTTCGTCTATCTCTTCCCTGGTGAGATTTCAGATTTCCCACCATTTCATAGATTTGTGTGCCACCAACTTTCTTGTGGCCATAATTAGCAGCCAGGCTACCGTGACTTTGTAACGGTCTCCAAGTGCGTACGCAATCCCATACTAGCTTAGAATTAAGATACAGTACAACTTGGCTGTTTGTGGAGATATCAACTGATCGGTGCATTATTTCCTGTCTCTTAATTTATTCAACCAATAGGTGAATCGCCGACACTTCCGCTTGGAAAGTTGTGACGTCCTTAGATATGCTGATTGGATAGATATTCTTTGTTTTAGCCCTAAAATTTCACTCCTACACCTACCTCTGTCTTAGAGCCATATGGGTACACCTTTCTTCCAGTCCTCCCTATCTGGTATAGTTATGTATATATATACACACATATATATATATATATATATATATATATATACTGTTATGTCTGTATGGGGTAAAGGGGTATATTTATTTTTATTTATTTTTAAATTGATTATTGAATTGTGATTCTATTGTATTGTATAGTTGGGCGCCAATATTTATTTTAAAATTAAATAAATATGAAGTATTGAATACAGTTAATGATCTTTTTTTATATATAATTCCACCTATTAAAATTTTATTGAATTTACCTGACCTTTCTTTCTCAGTACAACCCTGTAACTTACTCTGATAAAGTACGAAACTACCTATCTCAGTCGGATCCGTTAGTTGTGTTTGGAGTCGACGCTCTACGCACTCGTATTAATTATCTCCAATTATCTCCATAATAGACAAGTTGTTGAATTAAACGAAGAAATATCATATTTTTATAGAGAAACAAAATCTAACACGGTGGCAAATTATGTATGATGTATTACCATCCCTTCCACACTTGAAGAATAGTAAAAATAATTGCTAAATTCAAGAAATCAGTTTGCAAGTGAGAAGTGTTTACAAAAAAAACAATGGTTATCATATAAGTACAAAATCAATGATGAAAATTGCTTATCGACCAACAAGGTAAGTGGAAATTAATTTTAAAGTATTTGTTCATAAAAGAAAATTAGAAACTTGTTTAGTCTATAAGCAAAAAGAAAAAAATAGATAGATGTTTACAATCTAATAGTAATACATAAAAATATAAATACTACTGTAAATAATGAATAAGTCAAATCTTCTTTAATTGCTTTTTTTAATTTAAATGCATTTATTGTTTTTGTTTGTCTTTATTATTATTATTATGGCCTTTAAGTCTCTATCTAGAGTTATTATTTTTAGCTATAGCAAATATGTTTAGAATATTATTGTTATTATTTAATAATTAACTTTCTTTTTCTTTTATATTGTAGGAAGAAAGAATTACTCAACAAACAATGTAATGGTGGGTCACTGGGGGCCCATTAAAGCACCCCAGTGCTCAACTACATTGGCCTAATGCCTACCTCCCGGTCCGGGCCAGTAAATTTTTGCACACTCTGGCCGACAGCCGGCCCAATGACGTTTATGTTCGCGTTGCCTATAAAGGCCCGTCAGTAGGCCGTGAATTATTTTTATGACGGGCCGTTTCCAGCCTAACGTAATTTAATTGACACTGAAAGGTGTATTGTAGTAAAATTCATAAATAGTTGAAATAAAACTTTTAATACAAACTAAACATCAAAACGTTCTGTACATTTATCAATGAAAAAATTATATCTAATTAATTTTTTCTCTGCTTCTCTCTGCTCTATTTCCAATGAGGTTATTTCTTCCCATGCTTATTTGCTTGTTACCCCTAAAATATATTTCATAAAATAGTATATTTTATGCAATGAGTATTTAATGATGGCTATTTAGACACAAATATGAACATTGCGTAAGGGGTTTGCCATTAAATTTGTATTAAATGTGAGTTACATCACTATTTTTACTACTCCCATACTTCAATTTCATCATTAGATATGCACGAATTTTAAGACAGCTCTCAAATTTAATTAAATTATGATCTGCCAGATATATATAGCTATATCAGATATTGGCTGAATATTAGAATGATGTGTTCTTATTAAAAAAAAAGAAAAAAAAAACATCTATTGGTTATTTGAGATATCTGATATCTGATATTTATTCACGATTTGTGTTTATATTGATGATTTTTTATGTAAAAGTGCATTGAATTGAATAAATATTATTATTATTATTATTATTATTATTTATTGTATCTATTGGATGCAAACTTGTATCTAAATAAAAAATCGGTATCTTGATGGATATCATCAAAGTACAGTTCCTAAATATTTAATGATAAAATCTAAACATACGAGTAGAAAAAGTATATTGCTTGTGACCTATAACTATTATCGACTGAATTATAATCATTCAAGTACAGTAACAGGGCATAGCTAATACACTGTTTGACAAATGTATCTTTTTGTTGTTATCCTACTACCCAGTAAATATAACTTCAATAAGAATAATTAAAAACTTACAATATTAGAGGAAGATAATTACCAATTTATTATCAGCTTGATCACTTTATTGTAATCTTGGCTTGCTATTTATCCATAGGCAGTGGGCTCATCATCTTTTACACAAGCATTCTCACTGTTTCCTTGTCATCAGCACTAATTGGTGGAATTGTCATCCAATCGCACTAAAATAATAAGAGTTAGTAGGGACAATGACATTTTGCTCTTATACAAGCTCTTTTCAATAGCTCAGGTTGCAAACAATACTATTTCGATTAAAAATGTGAAAACATATATAATAATTGAATTACAGTTTTGTTGAGTAGGACCTAAATTTTTAAATTGATTTATAACAAGCATTGGAAAATACAAATAATAAAATTGTAGTGTAGATAAAGGTGAGTATTTTCAACTTACTTCAGCAAATTGTCATCTTTAAGCAGTTAGATATTGTTATTGCTTCAATAGTATTCAACAGCAATTGTGTTTCCAAATCACTTTCAACTTGGACCTTCTTGGCATCTGGTTGTATCTGAAGCTGAATTAGTTGGGTAATAAACTGCATGTCTTTTTTTAAATTTCTTTTCGTGTACTATTTCTAAAATAAATACATAAAATGGATAAGTATATAACAAAAACATCAATTTTAGAAAGTGTAATAGGTACTAAAAAAATAAGATACCTTTTGTAGCTGTAAAAGAAACTTACTAAGACACTAAAAGATTGTAGTTTAAATAAAGATTAACTGCAATGGTTGAGTAAAAAATATCAAATTCAACAATCTGTGACATCCACGTAAGAAAGTTTTATTACATTGTACTTACTTGTTATTAATAAAGTTAAAACTACTCTCCGCCATTACTATGAGAATTAAAATTAATAGAACGCTTGCACTGTACAAAATCATCAATAAAGCTCATAAGCAATAAAAATATCTCATGACATAACCTCTGTTCATAACACGAGTTCGGAGTTTCTTCTTCTGTTTCTCTCGTTAGATTGGGTCCTAAATTTTTAAGCCGTTCATCCATAAAGATATATTTATTTTGAACTTCACAGTTATTTTAATAAATTCAAAACAAAACAAAATATATTGGTCGGCACTGTTTCGTGTTAATAGATTTCTCGACTATGGGATTGCTGAATTTTGGTCAATATATGCGTTGGTAAGGATGAATAACGGATTGGCTTTACTGGTCCATCAGGGGTCTGACCATTATCGGCCCGTTTGCAGCAGGACGGCTATAGGCCATGACTAAATATTAGTTGATATGGTTTAATAATGGCTGGACGTTACTGGCCCATCACAAAGTAAGTTGGTACCGGCCCACGTATAATAGGCCATTTACAGCCTCTGAATGGTCTGCCATTACATGCATTTTCCCGGTAATCCCGTCATTGGCCCGGACTTTTGCCGTCAACGCATTGTTTGCTGGGTAGGTACCTTATTTTTTTTGTTAGTCCTTCTTCTTTAGATGCTCAGGAAAATAGCATCGGATTCCAATCTATTTTCTTTCCTTTTCACTTCAGGAAGAAAAATTTGTCGTCCATAAACAAATTGGTGAGATTTTTAAAAGAAATCTTGTTGATTTCTCAGCATGTGAAGAATTTTAAATTTACCACACTTTTAAACTTCAAAATGTCCTCCTGTCAAAAGTCAAGGTAAGTTGACTCCCTACTTTATCGATATTGGAAATACTTTTTCTTAGACTTTATTGTGCAAGTGGAAAAACTGGAATGAGCCATCCTCTTGGAGTTTTTACTTTTATTAAACACACAAGTCACAGGTCACTATGTTAAATTTTTTAATAAAATTTGTGTCAAAACTGATATACGAGGATGGTCAAAAGATATTTTGGTATTTTTGATTTTCTCACACACACCTTTTTTACACATATAATTATAATCTGCATAAAACATAATATTAAATGTACAAATCTTACATCTTAAAACCTCTTCTAGACATAGAAATCACACTTTAAAAATTTCTCATTGTCAAAATGATTTCTTTTAAATTTACGAAAATTGAAGCATTTTGGTTATTCAAAACCTTTTATAACATGTCCTTGCACCCTTTAGTTGCAGTTTATGTGCTTCTTTTTTATTTACTAGTGTTACTATAGTTTATTTTTTTAGGTTCACAACTGAGGTCTTGGTGGATAAGAATTTTCGATTCTAGTGTTAGAGGTAGGACTTTTTAGACTTTGAATTGTTTCAGTAATTTATGAGAAGACTCCAAATAATGTGTTTCCACCATTTTTTCTTACTATTCTCATCAATGATTATTTTTAAAAAATATGAAAAGATAATTTTGACAATTGTAGTATAAACTGTAAGTATTATCAGTTACTTTATAATAAAAATCATACATAGGTATTTTACTATTATATTATTTCATGATAGCAATGCTTAATGCTTATAATCATCAATACTTTTTATCAAATTCAGTTGCTGCTAAGTTTTTTAATAGATTTAAACTTTATTTTGAACGCTGTTGTATTTTCAATCCGTTACAATATAGTTATACAGTTATAGATATAAATATTCTTTGTTTTAGCCCTAAAATTTCAATCATACACCTACCTCTGTCTTTTTTTTTCGGGTCGAGATGGGAAACTCATGTTCGAATGGGTCCAGGACCCAAACAGTGTTGGACTCATCCCCGATGGCATGCCTACCAACCAAACCCACCTCAAACTCGCCGCTATCCCCGTCTCGGAATCCTTACCCTAGCATACTTCGAGATGGGCGGCGGTCCCTCGCACACTCTCCGCTCACACCATCGTCTTCTCCCTAACTTTCACTCCTACCTCTCATGCCATATCGAGTCCTTCTCTCCCCCTAACCATTTTCTCTACTACGCCACTTATCTCCATCCATTCCTCCTACCCCCTCAACATTATCTCCACCATGTTCTCCTCCCCTAGTTTCGTCTCCAACTTCTTCAGCACTTCCTCGTTCCGCCAGCATCTAAACACATGCCCCACACCATCCTCCACTTCACACCTCTCGCACACTCCAGTCTCTCTTTTTTCCAGTATTGTGGAGGTACCCTACTCTCGACACATGGCCCTACCTCTGTCTTAGAGCCGTATGGGTACACCTTTCTTCCAGTCTTCCCTACCAGGTATAGTTATTTATAAGATGGCTCGAAAGTGGTTTTGGCCCAAAATGGTAAAGCTACTTTAAACAAGAAAAATCAAAATCTTGCTGTAACTTTATTTGTTGAACGTGTGCTTTTCATCTACTTTGGACCTGAACAACCAGCTTCAGTCAACTGTTATCGTTATTGTGTCAATTTAGGATCATAGTGGTAGAAGCAAGTCTCATCCATACTTATTTTTCATTCGTAATTATTCATGTAAAATATGGATTACTCATTCATCTGAGATCCCTGCGGTATTAAATATGTCATACTTAAGTAAACTGGTATCTTCACTAATCATATTAAGTATTTATTCGATAGTTTTTGGTTTAGTTGCTATTTTTAAACATCCACTTCGTAGATCATCTTCAATGCTATCACCACCTTTTTAACAAGCCAGCCCACTTATTGTAAGTAATTCTTTCTGACGAAGCAAATTTATTTAACACATTTACCATGATGGCATGAGTTTCCTTAGAGGTTTAAATCTATTTTTTACAATGTATTCAATCACTGAGCTCTTTTCAATATTTTCAATTTTTAAAAAACAGACGCCAACTTCAAATGGCTTATAAAGAAAAGAAAGAACAAGTTGTCATATTGAAATGAAATTTGACGAATGACTATGACAAATAAAACATTTGATTGGAGTAAAAATATTTATTCTACTTATGACCGATACGAAAATACGAAATTCTCAACCAACCCATACACAGTAGAACTTGATATATTTTACTAACTAATAATTCCATGTTAACGTTAAAAACATTTTGTGAATCAACCGAAACGAATCAACGATTGAAAAATAAATATTTGCCAACATGTGTTTCACGAAATCCCCGAAGTATCAGCAAATATTTAACACGCGCTTTGAAAGGTATAATATTACAAATGGATCACTAAATGATAGAGAGTCATCGGTTCCCCGAAAATATCTGGATTCTTCAATAAATACGTATCCATTCGATTAAATTGGATCTTATCAGGTTTCTCTATAGAAATCTTTAAGTGATGATCGATGAGAAAATAACTTGTTCAAATGTAATTTCAGTCTAATAGAACAAAATAAGTTTATTGTTCTTTTGTATACACAGAAAATGTGTACAATGTGGCCCGAAATAAATGAGGACTTTTCCTAATTCGAAACTATAGTCTATTTCAGAAAGGTATAGAGTGATAAAATGGGGAATTCCGTCCAGTTCGGCTCAATTTCGGTGTCGGCCATAGGCGTAGGTCTGGAAATAGTATTGTTTGTAATATTAAAATTTCAAGTAATTGCGTAAGAGAATTAGGAAAAGTTTGTTTTGTGGCCTGAAGTGTCAATATCGAAATATTGTGTAGGGATTACTTAGGTAGTAGATGAAGACCCCAGAAGTGTAATTCGAAGAAAAGTTCACTCTTTTTATTTTAAAAAAGAATGTATTCCGTTGATAACTAAAAAACTTTTATGGACCACTTTGAGAAATATGGATTTTGCCTGGGAAAAGCATAACCGTAAAGCACTTTTACTGGAAAGCGATGAAATTGTTTGCTGGCGACAAAAATACTTAAGAAGTATAAAGCAGTACAGAACAGAGCAGAAGAAAATCTTTTATCTTGATGAGAGGTGGATCAATGAAGGTTATACACTACCAAAAATGTGGCAAGGCAAAAATATAACCAGTGCTCGCCAAGCTTTCATGGAAGGTCTGTCAACGGGTATTAAGGTGCCTTCAGGTAAAGGGAAAAGACTAATAATCTTCCATATTGGAAGCGAAGAGGGATTTTTAAAAGAAGGTTTGCTAACCTTTCAGTCGTGCCATACGGGAGATTACCACGAGGACATGGATTCGGATGTTTTTGAAGACTATTTTGGTGAAATGATAAAATATCTTCCGGCTGATTCAGTAGTAGTTATGGATAACGCGAGTTATCATTCTCGACGCATAGAGAAGACTCCAACTTCATCTTGGAGAAAACAAGAAATTATTGACTGGTTAACCACCAAAAGAATTGAATTTGAAGATAATTTGATAAAAAAAGAACTATTAGCTATAGCAAATTTACACAGACATCGTTTTATGAAATACGCCGAGGAAGATATAGCAGAAAAACATAGTGTAACTGTGCTGCGCACACCGCCATATCATTGCGAGCTAAATCCCATGGCGCAAGTGAAAGGATTTGAAAATCAAAATGAAAAACGTTAAGCTACTGTTTGATCAAGCCATTAAGGAGGTGACACCAGAGAACTGGCGAAAAGCAGTCCAGCATGTCATTAAAGAAGAGGAGAAAATCTGGGATCTTGACTACTTGATCGATCGGACCGTCGACCCGTTAATTATATCGTCAAGAGGAGATGACAGTTCCTCAGATGACGAAGAATATTATGATTTTTTATAATTTAATTTCTGTATAATGTATTTTTTGTATAATGTTCAATAAAAAATAAGTGTACCTAATACTATGTACATAATGCCTAGTTTTTATTCTGTTAAAATAAAATTCTTTCCTTTTTACGAGTATCCTACCGGCACGCCTTTGGCACACTATATTCAGTGTTTGTGAATGGATAACAATAGGCTAAACCCATATATTGACCCCAACCCGGGTGGTACTACCTGCACTTGATAAAAAGAAAGAATTTTACAATGAAATCAATGCCAAACTATGAAAGTGGCTTAAATATTCGTTGGGTCACTCTGTGGTCCCTTTGCATACCTAATGAGGTTTTATTACTCTATACCTTTCTGAAATAAACTATAATATCCAAAAAGAAAATCATAGAAATTTAGTAAAAAATTAAAACATTGTATACCTCATTTAAAAACCAGGAGGAGTCATTTGAATTTAAGTTGGCAATTCTGTAGAAATCTGATTGGTCAGATTGCACCCAGTTTCAAACAGCACTTTTTAGCATTGACATCTCGTGATAATTGACAGTTCTGAATTCTGTCATATATAATACATTTGTTTTTATCATCGCATTCGTTCCCTTGTTATTTCATCATTTTCATTTAGTTTTTCACGCCAATATAATTTCAAAACGAAACCTTCAATCTAACTGTACAATAAACGATCAACTTCAATCTCTCAGGAATATCAAATACAAAACAACCAAAATGCACAATTTTTACAGTTTATCGAAGAATCATTTTCAGTACATAAGGGTTATCTATGATTGGCTAGTTTCCGCGTCAAGTCAATCAAAGCATATTTCATGGATTTTGAACACGACTATTGCGGAATACGCTCTTTAGTAATCAACTAGTAACTTTTAGTAGTGTGGGTAAGGCTTCTGAAATTACTCCTCCTGGTTTTTGAATGAACTATAATACATTATTAGTTATGAAAAATTAAAGTTGAGAATTCTAAAATCCGAATAGAATTTCAATTTAAAAAAATGGCCATAGAAATTGTTATACAATCTCATAGCAGATCGAACTAAAAGGTAAAACACATTTTTTAATTATTAAGATGTTATCCAACAGCGATACAAAGCCAACTATCTAGAAAAAATTAATAATTATCATATAAATAATTTAAAGTATTAAAGTTATAAACATAAATAATCCACAAAAACTCCAAGAGTTCATCCATATCTCAAATGTTGTAGAATCCAAACATATTTCAAAAAAACTTAAAGTCAAACCACAAAATTTATATTTCCACACCAACAAGGCAAAAATAAATTTTGTGGTTTGACTTTGAGTTTTATCGCAGCCTGTTTTTATTCTACAAAAAGCTCGATAACAACTTGTTATAGATATTTCAATAGTAGCTACATATTTGTAATACTTAGTTAATACAAAAAATATCCAACAAAACAACCCATGATTTTTGAATACTTAATTTAGTATATTATGCAACGATCATATAATGATGGTTATTAATACACAAGCATTAACCGGGATACGAAACGAGCCGAAGGCGAGTTTCGTATGGTTAATGCGAGTGCATTAATAACCATTACATGAGAGTTGCATACACTATTTTTTCTACGAACAAGAAATTTTATTTGAATTCAACAACATTGCTTTTTTTATACTTCTCTTATTACCCTCCAATCCATAAATTGACCATAAAATTTATCATATACCTTTTTTGATTTTGCAGGTAATAATCTATTGAATACATTATTCGCCTTTTCAGCGATTTCAGGTGGTGTGTATGAAAACTCTTCGTCGCTCGACATTACTTTTAAAAAGTGGAAGGTGTTAGATGTATCCTGTATGTCAAATGTAACTACTGTATGTAAGATGAATACTGACATTTTGACATGACAGTTGACAGTACTGAATAAATATGGTTTTGATGACTACATGTTTCAATGGTAACCTAAATAATCCTGGTTCATCGTAATAAGTGAAAGGCATTAAATTGAAATTGAATTGAAATTGCAACCTACATAAAAGGAAGCAACATATTTAAATAACACAGAAGGTATCTACCTTTTTGACTAACGCAAAAGATTGAAACTGTCATAAAACACGAATCTCTTAGAAACTGTCAAATATTCTACAGAAAATATTGGGTCTGTCAGGTCTGCCTACTTGGTTATTTAAAAATCTAGATTTCTATTGGTAAATTTTTCAGTTTCATAATGAAAACCAGTGTTATAATGAGTATTATTATGAAACTGAAAATTGGCATTCCATTAACAACTTATAGTATAGGAGTAGAAAATAGAATATTTTTGTATATCGTCTCACCATTATTTTAAACTTTTTATCGCTGTTACTCCCTCTTAAAAATTAAAAATGATTTTCTACTTTTTAGTTTGATCTGCTATGAAAGCGTGGTTTTTAAAGCATTATTTAAAAGATGATAACCAAACCAAGTGCCAGATTCTGACAATTAGAGGAAGAGATGGCACAACACATGCTATGTCACTGCGACAGCTGCTAGATTAGATTTTATTTGAGCAGATGGCTAATTGGCCTATTCCACTGCGACTTTTCCAGGTTTATTGTGGTTCTCTGAATCTAGATTACATTCTCCAGTCCGACTCTTTTTATGCAGCCAATCAGCCTCGAGACTGAACCTTTCATGTAGCTTCTTGCCGGTGGCTTCTCATCGCCTTTTTTTTCGGGTCGATCTCATCGCCTAGCACAAGAAACTGCACATTCGCCAGGCAGTGGCACCGGCATAGGATTTGCTCAGCAGTTTCCTCCTGTAGGTTGCAAAACCTGTATATAGCTGTCAACCCCATTAGCTTTGCGTGCCTCTTAAGCTCACGGTGCCCTGTTAACATACCTACTACGGCTTTGACAGTTGGCAAATGTTGGCGAATGTACTGTAATGAACGAATTCGCCTATCTCTGTCCTGATGAGATTACCCACCACTAGAGATTTATGTGCCATAAACTTCCTTGTGGCCATGTTCATTGTCAACTTTGCGACGCCTCAGAAGATTCCGGTCCAATGAATGGCATTGAATGGCCGTTTCATTCGCCTGTTAGTTGCCCTTATGACACTTGTACCCTGGTCCAGGCTACTGTGACCTTGCAATGGTCTTCGAGAGCGTTTAAGGCACCTTTGCAATCCCATACTAGCTTATAGTTGACCTTTATGGAATCGAGTGCCTTCAGAGCAGCTTGGCTTACTGAAGAAATGACAAATGAACGGTATGCTCTTTCGTGCCTTTTAATTTCTTTAACACAGTGATGAATCGACGTCACTTCCACTTGGAAAGTTGTGACGTCTTTAGATAGACTTATTGGAATAGCTCTACAGTTCTGGTTTCTACACCCACCTCTGCCCTGGAGACACAAATATACCAGGTTGCCTCAGCCTGTATGGGTGCACATTTCTTCTACTCTTCCCTAATTGGTATAGTTATTTGGAACTTATTATTAAAGCTATATCTCGTGGCAGTTGCGTCAATGGGTTGCCCCATTGAGAAATCCGCTTTTATCTCCTCGATAAGCTTTCGATAGTTAGCACTGTACGTTTGGCATATGTGTTGTTGACCTGGCAAATCTGCGTGAGGCTCTTTGCTCTATACGACGAAAAGCCACTGGCAAAGAATTTTTAAGAGAGACGGGCTGGGAAAATTAATCTACATAAAGAGGACCATAACTGAAAAGGTCGCAATGGAATAGGCACCTTATAACATCTAATCGAATTTAACCTTAACTCATGATAAATTGAGGTACTGAATGATGTCGAAGATTACGGAAATTGCTCAGGCAATTTTTTTCGATACACTTTTAGTAGTCTAGAAATAGTTCAAGAGGAAGAGAAATATGCTTTATTTTCATGAAAATGCCATACCTGTAATTTTTAACCAATCAAGACGTGTTTTTTTGACAGATCACCATGGCAACGGATGAATTTTAGTGGAAATTTTTTCCTCGTGGATTGAAATTTTTGACGTTTATAATAACAGAATATTTTTTTGACAGTCTGGTTTTTATTTGCAAAAAAGCAATTTTCTACCACTTGTAGCTACTCAAAACTTATGTAAAATTAAAGAATATATAGTTTGGAAAGTCTATCTGAAGCTACGGGGCATCCGTAAGGGGGGAGGAAACATGGCCGATATCTGTCATAAACGTACCAATAGCGTACGGTACCTATTTTATAAAAGTATTAAAAATAATAATTGTTATTATATAATATTATTATTATTATATAATAATTATATATAGAAACCGATTTATGCTTTGCTTTAAAGGTAAGATATTTTTCAAAACACGGTACCTATTTGTTAAAAATCGTACTTGAATTCAATATGGATACGAAATAATAAGATACCAAGTAAAACTGAAAATACGAAGGAAAATATTGACATTATAAACGCCACTGGATAATCAATGTCAATCAATTGTCGAAGTGAGAGGGAAGAACACACGCACGCGCTTGCCAATAGAAAGTCAGGTGGTTACCTAGCAACGGAGGTTCGATAAATATTCACCTATTGAGTTAGTAGGAGGGCATGGTAATTATGATTTTCACACGACGTTGCCGGCTTGGAGGAAACCCATAACGTATTTGGAAAAGTGTTCATCTTTTAATATTCAGAAATTGAAAAAAAATGTTAATAGACAAAATCCAATGAAACAAGCACATTAAAGAACTAACGTTTAATCATTATTGACATATTGTTAATAATAAAAAGTCCATTTTCTAATTATTAACACTACATACTTAGCACTTTAGGGTTTTCATAGTTAAACGTGGCAATATCGAATGTTTTCGACCGCATTCCTTTCACAGCTTCAGTTATGTTTGCCCAACTTTACTGTGTTGTGTCTTGAGATGGTATTTTCGTGCAACTACAACGAGTATAAATCAACAATTTAAAGGTCTAAATTGCTGCCAAAACTGTGACGCGCTGTAAATCTGTTCATGCAGCGTTCCGAAAAACCTTTTAAATTATGATTTTCTACCACTTGTAGTAAGCTCAAGTAACTATAAAATGAAAAAATATAAAATTTTTTGTCCTAAAATGGCACTTTTGAGGTACTGAAATCAGTAGAAAGTTTGTAAACTGCTTCCATACACTGCTTAATCTCCTGGCGAAAATTGACGTTGTTGGATATCGAAAAATAAATTTTAGTTATTTCAACACAATTTGGTGTGGAATTTTCTTACCGAATAACACACGAGGTCAAATTAAATCCGGATATTTTTTATCGTTCACGAATATTTTTAGAAAATTCATGAGATCGAAAAAATTTCCGGAAATAATTTGACCTCTAGTGGTATTACTAGTGAAAATTTCACACCTCTACTTTTTAACCAATAAGATGCCTCAATTTAAACTAGTTACCATGGCAACTAAAAAAATTTCCGGAAATTTTTTCGAGGCGCCACGATATTTAAGTGGAAATTTTTTGATAGTTGAAAAGGTAAACATATGATCTACACCCATTAAATAATGTAGAACCTGTGAATAATGCAAAATTTCTATAAAAATTATTATTCGCTAAAAAGTTTCATTAAACAGAAAACACAATTTTGTTTAATTCTTATGCATTAACAATTTATATTTCAAAAAACGTAAGATGTACAAACAGTAAGATTTAAATGTTGCTTAAAGTCTAACCCATCCTCACTTCTTAATGGTGAATAGAAAGGTGACGAATTAATTAGATGTCTGTGTTTTAAGACATATATGTAATATTTTGAAACAATTTTGTTCAAATCTCTTTCACGCAAAAGGCCATATTTACTTGACATCTGCAGCAGACTTTCTTGGATTTTAGTAAACAAACCATTGGATTCTAACGCTTCCTGGTCGCAATCTTCCATTAAATTCGTTAAATATATTAATTTTGAATAACATATTTGCACTTGACTCAACTCTGCAGAATTTACATAAATTGTACTTTTCAAAGCATTCCGTTTTTCTCAAATGTTTTAGGCAAATGCTTAAAAGAAATTGAATTTACTGTTTGGACCCTTACTTTGTGGAATCTACTCATATTAATGTTATAAATGAAACTAACTGTTTCTAATTATTTCCACTATTTAAGGAAAAAATTATGAAAATCATGAAAGGATTATTTCGATATTGACATATTATAGTCAAAATGACAGAAGTTACATTTTATGTGATACCTACTTGATATTTAATATTTTGGCTAGACCAAATAGTAAGTGACCTATCTTGTGATTGACTTAATATATATATGAATAGAAAAAAGAAGAAGATATGATTTTACAAATATTAAAGCTTAGGTATTATTAGCCCTATGGGGATATCCTGGATATCTTTTTCCCATTTAAGATCAGTATAAATAACTGTGCAATGATATAGGAAACCAAGGAAAACTATATCTGCTGATCTTTACAATTGTTACTTAAGAAGACAATTTAATAGTCGAGAGCTCCCTAGATTTATCTGTTCATTGACAACTTCATATTGTGGGTCTCTGAAGTGTCTTCTTATTTCTAATTCTTCAAGGAAATCTAGTTCTTGTTTCTTATCACAAATATGCAGTACTTCTAGTTCTGTGTTAGGTGTTAATGAATGTTTTGTGTCAAGAATATGTTTTGCGTAATGTGATTTATCTGGCTATTTTAATCTGTATGCTCGTGAGTGTTCATTGTATCTAATTTCAAAATTTCGAATTGTTTGACCAATATAGACAGCATTACATTCTGGACATTTAAGTATATATATTCCAGACTTTTTTAATGGGGGTATTTTTGTTTTTACATTTAACAATTTTTTACTCACATTGTTTTCTGTTTTAAAAGAAATTGCCGTATTTGTTGAACAAGATATTATCTTTGAAATATTATTAGAAATATTACCAGCATATGTGATGGTTTTGTAATTTTGTATTTCCCTAGTTTTTCAGGAAATATTAATTGTAATGCCACTTTTTCCTCTTTTTTATTAATTTATTTATTTATTATATGTAATGGATAACCGATGGATGTGGCTATTTGTTTAATTATATTAATTTCTCTATCAAAATTATATTTGTTCATAGGAACTGAAAATTCTCTATGTATCGTTGAATTATATGCTGCTAATTTATGTGACATGGGATGATTGGAATTATATGGTATAGTCACATCAGTATGTGTTGGTTTTCTGTAAATTGAAAAATCAAGTATATTATTGACTCTTTGAATTTTAATATCAAGAAAATTGATTGAGTTATTTTCTTCAACTTCTAATGTAAATTTAATTTTTGGATGTAAATTATTGATATGATTGAACAATATATCTAATTTTCGTTCACTACCTACAAAACAAGTTAATATGTCATCTACATACCTATACCAAAATAATATATTTTTTGAAATGTTACATTCAAAGATTTCTCTTTCTAAACTGTCCATGAAAATGTTTGCTAAAATTGGTGATATTGGGCTTCCCATTGGTAAATAGTGGAATTAATTAAAAACACTTAAAAGAAATGTTTTACATTAGATTATCTTTGTTTGCTGGTTTACTATACAGTCACTCAATGTAATTTACTAATATAAACCTCATCTGTCAAAAGCATGGACACCTATATCTCGGCCACCTACTGCAACAAATATTATATTTTTTACATTAGAAGTGTTATGGATTACTTTAACAAAAAATACATTTCTACCACCTTTAGTGACCTAAAATCATGAAAGGGCGATAGGCTGAACTAATACCCATCTGAGATTAATCACTTGGTGTAACTAAATTTGTTATTTTTTTTATTTAACGGAATATGGTGGATATATCTACATACGAATTTCTTTTAAATTGCATCATGTTACTTGTAAAAAATATATTTCTACCACCTTTAGGTAACTAAACTTACCAAATGGCGATAGACTGAGCTAGTACCCATCTGAGTTTTAGCATTTGGTCTAACTAAAGTTGGTTATTGAGGCTTGCTTCTTATTGCACGACATAGGGCTTTTGAGAACTCGTTAAACGTGTAACCGTTACGAAAAGTCCGTCACGCAACAGTGTTGCCATATTTCTGAAAAGGCTAGTGAACTCGTTAAACGTGTAATGTTACGAAAAAGCGAATAAGGGTTAGTCACGCAACAGTGTTGCCAGATTTCTGAAAAGGCCCGTGAAACGTGTAATGTTACAAAAAGCGTTCGTCAAGCAACAGTGTTGCCAGCTTTCTGAATAATCCACTAATCCAATGAAATTTAAATTGAAGCTTGCTTCTTATTGCACGATATAGGACTTTTGGGAAGGCTAGTGAACTCGTGAAACGTGTAACCGTTACAAAAAGTCCGTCACGCAACAGTGTTGCCATATTTCTGAAAAGGCTAGTGAACTCGTGAAACGTGTAATGTTACGAAAAAGCGAATAAGGGTTAGTCACGCAACAGTGTTGCCAGATTTCTGAAAAGGCTCGTGAAATGTGTAATGTTACAAAAAGCGTTCGTCAAGCAACAGTGTTGCCAGATTTCTGAATAATCCAGTAATCCAATGAAATTTAAATTGAAGCTTGCTTCTTATTGCACGACATAGGACTTTTGGGAAGGCTAGTGAATTCGTGAAACGTGTGATGTTACGAAAAAGCGTTCATCACGCGATAACTCATTCAGGCGACTGTGTGCAATCTCTCTTGCCGCACTGAGCTCGCACACCTGTAGGAGTGAAAAATTGTCAAAAATGGTCTAAAATTGTCAAAATTTTGAAAAAATGGTTAATCATTTAAAATTTTTGGAAAAATGATCAAAAACTGTCAAAAACTGTCAAATTTTGAAAAAATGGTCAATAATTCCCAAATATGTTAACATTTTTGAAAATATGTCAAAAATAGTCAATAATGGTCAAAGACGGTCAATAATTGTCAAAATTCGTCAGAAACTGTCAAAGATAGTGAATAATTGTTAAAATTTTTGAAAAATTGTCAAAAACTTTTGAATATGGTCAAAAATTGTCAAGAATTTGGAAAAATCGTCAAAAATTGTCAAAAACTGTCAAAATTTTGAAAAAATGGTTAATAATTGCCGAATATTTTCAAAAATTTGGAAAAATTGTCAATAATTGTCAAAATTTTTGAAAAATGGTCAAATTTTTCGAAAAATTGTCAAAAATGGTCAATAATTATAAAAAACTGTCAAAAATGGTCAATAATTATTAAAAATTGTCAATAATTGTCAGAACCTGTTAAAAATGCTCAAAAATTGTCAAAACTGGTCAATAATTGTTAAAATTTGGAAAAATGGTCAAAATTTTTGAAAAATTGTCAAAAATGATCAATAATTGTCAAAACTGTCAAAATTGGTCAATAATTGTTAAAATTTGAAAAAATTGTCAATAATTGTCAAAATTCGTCAAAAACTGTCAAAAATTATCAAAATTTTTGAAAAATGGTGAAAAATCCACGAAAAATGGTCATTCTATTGTGCATAAGAGGCAAGCTTCTGTCAGTGGTCCGACGACCGCTCACCTTTTTTTTTATTTAACGAAACATGGTGGATATACCTATATGATTTTTTTATAATTTATTTTATGTTGAACTAATATCTTCATTGGCAAATCTATAATGTTATCGACTAATAAGCAAAATAATAACGAAATACATTCAATTATTATAGGTTTTATTAATATTAAAAACACAATTATTATAAATGTTTGAATTGGTGGTTTGAATCTGGGTACTTTCTGTTTTATTTTGCATTGTGTTCTGAACATGATTAAACTTGCTAGTACTTGATTAAATTCTCCTCACGGATTCAATCATCTGATGATGATGTTCAACGTCCAATTGTAAGTAAGGTTTGATTGAGTGACTATTACTGTGTCCAGTAATTTTAATGAGCTGTTGTTCGCCAACTCCTTCCTTGGCCAAATACGAAACAGCTGTTGCTTTTGCAGAATGATTTGTTATTTTTACTTTTTTAGTGTCAATTCCTATATCAGAGGCTGCTGATTTGAACAATGAAGATACAATGTTCTTACCAACAGGGTTATTCTTGTACCATCCTTTCGAATTGGGTTGACTCCAGTATGGGTTTGGTGTGATGAATATTCGGTCGGTATGAATGAGATTTCTCCTTTTCCCATCAACTTTTTAAACAAACGAACCGGACGCATTTGTGGATTGTCGAAATTTGTAATCAACCATTTACTATCCGACAGTTTTTTAGAACCACCTTGTGTGGTTTTAGAGAATATTGGATCATATTCTATCCGACCTTTTGGGATTCCGAAATTATCAGTTTCTTCTTTGAAGTATTGGATACACGCAGAATATCCTTCCCCTCCTCTCAACGCCAGCTCATGTGAAACTATATGAAAAAATTTACGCTGTAATCCATCTGGAGTATTTTCATCCCACATTTCAATAATTTTTTTGTATTCGTCAGTGGTTAAGGCTGAAGCACTCACTTTTCTTTTTAATGGGTCTCTCTGTAATTTTTTGCGCTTAGCATCGCGTGCAGCTCTGGCGGTCGCAAATTCCACATCAGAAAACGGATTAAATTTCATTTTATATTTTTCGTAATAAATTTCTTGTAACTGCTTAGCAGTAGAGTTCCACATCACTTTGACCACACTTTCCTTATAATCTTCAAAAATTTTCTTTTTCATATTAAATGCGTAGTCCTCCAGTATAATAGCCAGCTGTACTACACTCATACACTCATGATTATGAATATTATACAACTTTTCGTCACAAAATTCAACAAACTGTTTCCATACACTTGATTTTGATTTTCGGGTATTATCTGGTGTTATATTTTGAATTTCTTGTCTAATTACTTGTTGATTTTCTTGACCAAATCGCGACATTTGCTATACACTTAATAAACTTAACATACAGACGTTTTAAACTAGTAATTATTAAGCTTTGTGACAAAACCGGTTAAACGAAAATGACAAATCAACATATGTCAAAAACAACAATACTCTAGCCGACTTGACAAGCAGTGAAATTAATTTAAAATGTCAGGTTGGATTCATAATTTTTTTCCAAATTATGGTGTGAAATTTTCTTACCGAATACCACGCAAGCTTAAATTATTCCTGGAAATTTTCTTTCGTGCACGAATATTTTAAGAAACTGATATTATAAGTGAAAATTTTACAAAAAATTTTTTAGGCAAAGCGATCTATCCAACTGTAATAAATTACGTACTATATATACATCACCTTAAACGGCATACAAACTTATTGAAACCAACACAGAGAACCAAAAAATAATAATAATAATAAAAGCTAATTCGTCCCCTTTACGTTAACACTACTATATTCATTTTAATTGATATACTTTTAACAAGCGTATCATTATGACTATTATGCAATGGATGATCGATCGTTCTGAGTGCACATTTCCGATTCTACGATCGATCCCACTGATTATTGTCGATTTCCCATTGTCGCTAGCAGACGCAACAAAAGCCCGATGACAAATCAGTTTTTATTTCGGTGATTGATGATAGGAAATCGCAAAAATAAATTCTTGAAAGGTATCGGCGTTACGTTATATTGTCAGGGAATGTGCAATTTGCGCGCGGTCTTTTAGACACAGTCGATTTTTCGTTTTGTACTTGTACCGGGCTGGCGAATAATAACAACTGTCTCTTTATATCAGCATGGATGCGAAACAAAAATTTTAAAACGGTAACAAAAGTAAGGAACTACGTATAAAGAAAATCTGCTTCTGAAGTTAATTCAAGCAGTTCAAAATAAGAAAAGTTATGTTTTTGTAAAATTTAGGTGATTGAAGTGAATAAAAAATAAGAATTCCCCATGTAAGACAATTTTTTTTTCTCACCCTGTTATTCTTAAAATAGTTTTCGTTTCAAGTAAAATAAATTAAATCATGAGTATACCCTAATATTTCAGAAATGCATTTCTCGACCAAACAACCAATTGTCTGAAACAGATAAGTAAAGTATCAAAATGTCACGTAGTCTTCGAGGCCACGAAAGGGGAAAGAAAATTTTAAGGACGATTTGAGATTTAGTTTCTAGAAAATAACTAAAGTGTTCACTTGAGCCAAATAAATCTATTAAAATATAGTGTGTATTGTGGTGCATGGAGTTAAATAGGTGAGTCTATCTCACAGAGTAATTCAGTTTTGCCTGTTATTTGATATTTGAATTTAAAAGATATTTTATCACATAGAGTATATATATTTGCTAATCATTTTTAATAATTACTTTGTTTAAAGTTCTTTAATATTCAACGTTATTAAGAACATTAATTTGTTGTTGCATTTCCTATTCATCCAATCCTACTGCACTGTGGAGAGTTTGTGCCACTTGCAGTTTAACTCACATACCTATACTGTATTGTGGAGAGTTTGCGCCACTTGCGGTTTGTCCATTCCTGATACAGGGTGACTTCTCACGTCACCCATATCTCCTTCCACCCCCCTGTATTGTGGAGAGCTTGAGCCAGTTGCAGTGTAACCTTATTTAGCTGTACTGTGGAGAGTTTGTGCCACTTGCAGTTTAACTCACATACCTATACTGTATTGTGGAGAGTTTTCGCCATTTGCGGTTTGTCCATTCCTGATACAGGGTGACTTCTCACGTCACCCATATCTCCTTCCACCCCCCTGTATTGTGGAGAGTTTGAGCCACTTGCAGTGTAACCTTATTTTGCTGTACTGTGGAGAGTTTGTGCCACTTGCAGTGTATTATTATTTTGCTGTACTGTGGAGAGTTTGTGCCACTTACAGTAGTTATAATATTGTTTGTGGAGAGTTTGTGCCACATATTCCTTACATGCACTGGGGAGAGTTTACGCCCCTTGCACCTTTCCTCATAACCCTAAATATTTACTATTAGGCATTTATTTTTGACCGAATGAAGTTTTAACTTTACTTTAGTACTGATATGCATAATCACAGTTCAAACACATAAGATACACCTTGTATATTATTAATACTTTTATTAATTTTGGGGATTTCAACTATACTAATCGTTAGTTAAATAATTAATCATTATTTATGGCAAATTGAATACTCAGAGTGTTTTTCTATCTAATTCCAGGTACGTCATCTCGGTTGTTCAACCTACTTGGACCATGTCCACATGGACTGTTCAATTAAATCCAGGCATCACGTCCAGTGTCTTGTAAATAGTTATTTTCAACATTTAGATTTGTTTTATTATCTATATTATAAACAATATAATGTTAGTACACAGTAAGTAATTAAAAGTTAAATTCTAATTAAATATATGAATCTTTACAAATCACTCATTCTCCTCAAGTTTTTCCCTCCTTACACCCAATAGAACTGGGTGTTTGACAAGCGAGAAAGTACGTAAAAAACTCATAAATGCTGCATTTTTGATAGTAGAGTGGGGGAGTTACTATTCTACTTCTAGGTCGAACTAACCCGAATGGGTAGGGTAAAAAAAACTGGCCATCACGGGACGCCCGGCAGATGTAATGATAATTATTATTACTATTGTCAAGATTTTTGCCGCAATTGAAAAATGATTTTTGATTTACTTAATTATAATATTATTATAACACCTTACAAAGTTTTGAAAAATATTTTTCGAAAAACAATGACCGTTCAACTAAGAAGCAACAACTACTTCTCGGGCTATATGCCTCGACAGACATTGAATTACACTTTTAAGTTAAACGGGGTTGGTATATCTGCAAGATAGAACCAACCATTCTGATTTGTAATTAGAAGGAACAACATCACTTGTAGACCGGTTTCGGCGTATTTGCGCAGTACAAGGTAGATATCCTCCTTCCAAGAGCTCTGAGAGCATAATCCTTGACTGGAGACTCACATCAATATATTAACCCAAGTGAAGGAAATAATGAAAATGTGATAACATTTGATTTCAGCGTTGTGTCCAGACCAGGATTAGCACATAACAGCCAGGATATTCGAAAATATCCTTTGTGACATCGTACAAAAGGGTCTGAACTATACAAATAGCTGGTGTAGGCAAGTGGGACTTAATATCAACCCTACCAAAACCATCTTAATAGCCTTCACTAAGAAAAGAAAGCTCAACCTCAAGACCATTAAACTTGATGGGAGCGAGGTTGAATGGAGACAAGAAGTCAAGTATCTAGGTTTGACTCTAGACAGTAAACTCCTGTGGAACAAACACGAAAAGGAGATTATATACAAAGCAAAAATGGCTCCAATGGTGTGCAGGAATCTGGCAGGGAGAAATTGGGGTTGTAACCCAAAAATACTGAGCTGGACGTACACTGCCATAGTGAGACCAATTATCCTTATGGAGCCGTTGCGTGGAGCAATAGAACTAGCCTATTGACAACGAGAGAAAACCTCTCCAAAATTCAAAGACTAGCCTGTATGTGCATTACAGGAGCAATGAGAACACGCCCAACGGAGCCATGGAAGCTATTCTCAACCTCATACCACTACATATGGTGGTGGAAAGTGTTGCAGAAAAAACAAGATACAGACTAAGTAGAGAGGTAAGCATTAAAAAAAACACCTCCTTACTTCTTAGAAATCAGAAAACCTCGGACATGCCACAAGATGGTATGATGAAAAAGTATAACTTTTCAAAGAAATTCGTTACGGAATTAAGCAACAAGAAGGAATGGGATCCAAATACCATTACCAGACTTGGAAAGAATGCCATTCAATGGTATACAGACGGCTCAAAAGCAATAGAAGGAACTGGGATAGGAGTGTACGGGCCAGGAACCAAACACTCTGAAAGCTTAGGAAAAACCCCAAGTATCTTTCAAGCGGAAATTCACGCCATAAGAAAGTGTTGTGATGCCTTTTGGCCTAATATAATAATATAATAATAAATATTTAAAATAAGAAATAAATTCCCTTGAGCTTATTTCAATAAATCTCTAGAACGTTTTAATATTATATAAATAAAGAGTAAGAAGGTACGAAGTCAAGTTCAGAGCGTGAAATAAACACAAACAGTGTTATTTATATTTTCTTTTGGTGAACTTGACTGGTCGTATAAATATACATTCATATATTCATCATGAGAGCATTCAATATCTTTCAGTAGTAAGTAATCAGTAAGATGATTTAATCATCAGTAATAAATAATCATTAATTATAAGTATGCTATATGGCTAGGTACTTATACATTTAGTTAGTAATCTTAAGTAGTGTAATGTATCATAGTACAGTAGTGTAATAAATAGAACATATCCCAGTGCTAGAAGTAGTTGTTTTATTCCCTTAAGATGACTCTCCAAGTGACCAGCAACACCACCGATTCAGAGGCATTTCCACACCACCAAACCACCAACGTTTACCTGACGACCCAACCTTTACAGAGTGTCCAGTTCAATATTGATGAAGGATGTAGAAGGCAAAGGATTATCATAATGTCGGATATTCAAGCAGCCATTAGAGCACTGAGCTCTTGTGTTATCAGTTCCAAAATGGTGTGGGAATGCCTAGGCAAACTAAATGAACTAGGCGAGAATAATATAGTCACCTTACTGTGGATTCCAGGACACACTGGGATAGAAGGAAATGAAATAGCAGATGAACTAGCGAAGAGGTGGACTGGAACACCCTTTTGGGGGCCAGAACCCTTTTGCGGTATCAGCTCCAATGTAATATTGGAAGAAATAGGCAAAGCCGAAGAAAAGAAAAGATCTGACCATTGGAAAGATCTAGTAGGACTTAGGCAATCAAAGATTCTTCTGGGTGATTACCACCTGTTGAGATCAAATGAATGCATAAGTCAAAGTAAAACTGCACTAAGAGTTTTAACAGGCATCCTTATGGGACATTGTCTCCTGAACGGGCATCTGAAAAAGCTAAAAATAGTGAATTAAGAAGAATGTATCACAACAATTCAGAATCCTAGGGCACAACACCTTGGAGATTACTGGATAGAAGAAAGACATTTACCTAAGTTAAAGCCTGCTGATATCCTAAAATTCCTCCGGGAAATAGGACTAAAGGAGCTACTAGTCTCTGAGACTTTCCTCAGGAACTAAGTAGTAGTAAGGGGGCACAATAGATCTTTTAGGTCCCAGTGAATGTCACCCAAATTTACATACATACATTCATTATCTTCGATATAAATTTTTAACGTAAATTTGAAAATATTGGTCCTATAAAAAATATTATTCGTATTGAAGGTTATTCAGGTGATTGCAGGTAATGAAATGGCGGATCAGTTAGCTAAAGAAGGCTCTAAAGGAGACTTCATAGGTTCGGAACCGTTTTGTGGAATTACAAAAGATTGCATAAGAGGGGAAATCGGGAACTGACTAGATAGGGAACACCAGCTCAAATGGAGGGTGACACAAGGGCACCTTCATACAAAGAGTTTACTGAGTAAGGTAGACAAGGAACTCTCAACCAGGCTACTGAAACTGGGTAAGAGACATTTGAAGATAGTTACCGAGCTGGTGACTGGACATTGCACCTTGATGAAACATCTGTACAAAATGAGCAAAGTTAGTGAACCTATGTGTAGAAAATGTGAGCATATTTATACGCATATACACATATTTATAGGCAGTGGGGCCTTTAATACACTTTACCTATAAAAATGTGACAACTTTGGGAGCCAATATGAGACGTTGGCGACATCGCATCGGTATAGCGCTTTTAGAACTTTGTTCAGGACATCATTTATGGCGGCCACCTAGGGACGCCCCAGAGGTACGGCGTTTTGAAATCTTTGTTCTACAGTTCATTACAAACAAAGATCACGAAACAACAGCGCGGGGCCCATGATCCATGTCCACAGTGGAAAAATTACACGTTTCAGTCAGTATGGCGGACCTTAAGTCACATTGGTATGACATATTGAGTTCGCGGTCTTTGGCGACCTCCTTGACGACATAAAACAAGAATCAAAATGGGGCCTATGATCCAGTGGCATGGATATTAATTACACGTTTGAAAATTCACACCCCTAAAAGCTACACTTCAGCGGTGCCATACCAGGAATTCAAAGTGAGGAATAACGTTGTCTATGTTACATGAAAAAACCCTCTCGGCTCCCGGTTTATTTTGAACACTCAATAAAATAGCAGCGTTTGATAATGTAGTTAACTAAACTACTACATACAAAATGATTTCAATAAGTTTATTCATGAGTTAATCTGCTTCTCGCTTACAATATTTTGTAATACTTTTTATTTGACTGTATGAAATTAAATAAACAAATTTCAAAATACTCTTTTTAATTGTAAAACTATGATTTTTACAAATACATAAAAAAGTTTTTGTTTAAATTATTTGGAAAACAAATACTATAAATTTACTTATTGTCTAAAAAATTCACAATGTAAAAAAGAGTCTTAAAGCAAAAGTTAAAAATCTTGTAAATGAAGTGTTGTGGTACTTGTGGTGTGTTCAGCTGGGAGTACCTTTTATGTAGAAATGTAGTCAAGAATTGCAAAAAAAGTATTTAGCTCGAAATACAGAGTGTTTCAACAATATGGTAAAATAAGATTTAACGAACTCCTTGTACCACGCCACTGGCCTATGAAAATTTGACAAAGTTAATAATACTCAAGTGTTTTGAAGAGACTATCACCTACAAAACATTTTAAATTTGTGCTTCCTTCACCCTAGAAATTATGCAATAAAATTTGTATTTCATTTGCACCATTTATCAATCTGTATCTCACAAACTAACAAGCTTCGAGAAAAATTGTATGGAGTTATTTCTATTAACGATCTACCATTTCTCTGATTAAGGATACTTATTTACGAGACATCCTGTATAAAAAACAGAAAGGAATACCAAGAAAACGTTAGCGAATAGCAGTAATGAAGAATTTGACAGAAAAGAACATGAGAGAGTCAAGATCCAAAGCCAATGATAGAAAAGAGTGAGGAAATATCACTCACCTATGGACCTAAATGGTCTGCTTAATAATTGAAACGGTTATTTAAATATACTTACTAATCAAAATTGCAATATTTGACAACATTTATAATATCACTTCACGTTTTTTCTAAAATCGTTCGTTATTAATTCTAACTTCCCTCACTATTAATCTTAATATTGTATTTAAGATAACTCAATTACAGCTTAAAATATTTCATTAATCAATTACGGCTTAGAATTTTTCATTAATTTATGTAAATATTCATAATCGATCAGTAAGCAACATAAAACAGTAATCTTAAATTAAAACTTCCCCAAAGGCATTGTTCCGGTTTCTCGCCCCTCCACGAACGGGCGTCTATGGCCCCGGCAGGAATCCGACACCCTTATAAAAGCTGTCACTTGCAGAATCTCGTCCTACGAGAGGGCCACGTTCCGATCCCTTCAGGGTCCTTTTCGCATTGGGGCACGTCACCGCTGGACTATTAGTAATACGATTAACGCCCGTTTTTGCAAATACACACACTGATTGATTTTTACCGCATCCGGCACAATGGCTATTGTTTTTGACTCGTTTCAATTAATAATACACGCTGGCCTCATTGAGCTATAGCTTTGAAACGAAAAACGGAACGCACAATGTTTCTGCTTCAAAGATCTACAAATATCCAGTTTTATCTGTTTCTAGTTATGATTCTCTAAGGTCTATGAAAAAAATACATTATTTATTAATAAAGATTTTCAATATTCCTGGAATGTGCCTTCATAAATAGAAAATATTTTCAGATTACAGTCAAGAGTTTCGATCATTAAACAGACTAGATAAGTAATATCAAAAGTTTGGCGGGGATATATACCGGAAAGATGACAAAAGGTTAAGGTAATTTACATAACCAAGGTAGGTAAAATCTATCCCATTCTCCTTTCGACTTAAAAAGTTAGAAAGGCTTCTGGACAGGTACATAAGAGACGAAGTGTTAAAGCATAAACCACTAAGCAATAGCATATCAACCAGGCAAATCTACGAATCTAGCGATGGATAATCTAAACAGAAATCTCGGTGCCAATAGAAGACTAATAGATGGCCAAATTTCTAGATATGGAGGGAGCATTTTACAATGTTATCACGAATTCATTGGTTTATGCAATAAACAGACGGGACACACTTACAATAATATACTGATGGATAAAAGCAATTCTAGAGGACAATAATATCGACTCTTGGACAAGCCATTAACAAGGCAAAGATGGGAGGAGGATCTCCACAAGGAGGACGAGGAGTGTTATCACCGCTACTATGGCCAACCTTAGTATACGACCTTGTAACGGTAAAGGCGCCAATTTGTAACGGTAAATGTTGCTTTAAGTTGGGCGCCAATTTGTAACTGTGAATGCCTGTACCTCACAGGGCACCAGCTCGAAGGGCTCCGGCTAGAGACTCCTCTCAAGGGTGATTCGACCCCAAGTTTATGTCACACAGGGACAACAGAAGGGTTGTAAAAATTGAGGGCGCCACTACCTTTTTGACGATAAAAATACTAAGAAAACTAAGGCGGAAAAGGTAGAAACGCCTTGTAAAATTTAAATTTAAGTTAATAAAGAAATGTGACCCCGGGCGGTATCGCCCTCAACTTTTATAGTTGAGGATTTCTAATAAAAAAAGAATTAAAAACAAATTTACAATTTATTCTGCCACAGGAAATGAACAGGAATTTGTACTTTTATAGGTACTTAGCTCTTAGATGAAGTGGTTTCCTGGAGAAGAAGTCAGGTCTTGATCTGAACTGTTGTGTTCTGTTCTAAGGCGGTATTTTGGGGTTCTATCCTCGGGTTGTATTCTAGGCTATATTCTTGGGGTTATATTCTAGCCTAGGGTTATATTCTTGGGTTTATATCCTCGGCGTTATATTCTTGGGTTATATCCTAGCCTAGGGTTATATTCTCGGCTTATATTCTCGCCTAGGGTTATATCCTCGGGTTGTATCCTAGCCTAGGGTTATATTCTTGGCTTATATTCTCGCCTAGGGTTATATCCTCGGGTTGTATCCTAGCCTAGGGGCTGTGCTTACCTAGAAGTACAAGTGGATCAGGGATATGTAGGAACTTGAATGTAATGGCACATTATGTTGGTCAGCTTTTCAGGTTAAACAAAAGGAAGGCAGTTATTTGAAAGTCAAAAAATTTAATTAATTTACTGAAAGCTTTCCAACATTATATGTTCCATGTTAAAACAGTAAAAATATGAAACCGGCACTGGCGTTACGAAAGAATATTTTATAGGTTAACGGTTTATAAAAGTGTTATTTTATAATTAAAAGAGTTATTTCGCAACTGAAAAAGCTTGAAAATGTTTGTATAAAAGTAAAAAAGTGAATTATAAAAGAATATTTGGTTTAAAACTACCATATTAGTATAAAAGAACAGTTTATGACCACGTGTTGAATTTAATTTCGTCTATCTCTGTAAAAAAATAAAGAATGCATACTAAAATTATATCAGACAGTACTTTAGAAGAAGCTTATTAATTATAAATTATGATTTTGAACTTACCACAGCAAAATTCATAAGATAGGTACTTAAGATATGAAAGATAGCGAAAGATGATCTGTCCCTTTAGGCGGTCGATAACAGAAAGGGGTGTTTCACGTGGCGTTGTGCAAAAAATGGAAGCGTCCGTTGGCAGACGTCAATTGTCTTACGGTCGGGGTTGAAGAGTTTAGGATCACAGAACTATAATTGGAAGTGGCTAGTGACGACGAGCGCTAATTAAAAGGATTTATTCTGTAAAATCGAAACAGGTCGATAGACATGTTACAACCTCATCACGGAACTTGTCTTGCTTTGGTAGTCAGGAGCAAGTTTCCTGTATGGTATTGTAAAAAATGTCAACGGCTTTAAATATAGTTGATATAGGTGCTGCAGTGGGTAGTTAATTATTTAGGTTAGAATTTATGCTTATTGTTAAATTATAGGTTATTAACTTTAGTACGCACTCAGAAAACAGAAATTGTCAACTTTACGGAAAATACGGCACTACCAGTCTTAAACCAATAGGGGGAATGATGATTCCATTTGACAGAGAAACATAGTACCTACCTAGGAGTAAATTTTGATCGAAGACTTTCATGGAACGCTCCCCATTGCTATCGGCAGATGAAAAACAATGATAGTCTAAGAAAGAAGTAGTGTGGTGAGAGATAGCCTGTTAAGTAACACATAAAGGCCTGCTTGCCTGTGTATTACGAGAGCATTAAAAACCACTCCCACAATTGCGATGGAGGTCTTGCTGAATCTACCATCACTATCCATTTTTATACATGGTGAAGCCAGATCTGAAAAGCACAGACTACAAAGTCAACAACGCAGAAGCCAAACGCACAGTGCTGACTATCGGAACCTTATCGATGAGCTAATAGCGGATAACTCAATAGGGCAACCTATTGACGCAATGGCCACTAGATTTATAGTCTCAATAAGTTCCAAATAACTGTACTTGGCGAGAAAGACGTAGTTTAATTTGTCATTACATTTTGGATTCTTTAGTACATTGTTTTTCTGCTTTTTGGTCAGTTACCATTGTGACTTTGATTTCTAATACAAACTATTGGATTTTTATATCAAACAAACTTCTCAATTTCTGTAATTTTTTCTACAATAATATCCAGCTCTATGTTTATCAAATCAAATTTTGTTCTTTTGTTTAAAAATGATCTTTATAAAAAATCGGTATTTAAGAATATTACCAGTCAAATTCCTTCAGTAGGGTGTATACCCAGCACTGTAGTGTAACGCCTCTGAGGCGATAATTACGGTGAAGCAGTGTCGAACGCGGTTAGTACTTGGATAGGAGACCACTGGGAAAACACCGTCGTAGAGCCCGTACAGCCTGCAACGAAACACTTTAGACTACTAGGGTGAGTAGCATATCACAGCTCGCAGGCATTATATCAATGAGCAGCACGAGGTATATTGTAGATATGCCGTCTTTCGGATGAGACGTAAAACCGAGGTCCCGAGTCCATGGATGTTGGGCTCGATAATGATCCCTACCACTGGTTGGAACACTAGTGTGTTCGGCAAAATTTCCGGTTAGGGGTAGAGTGCTCCCGGCGTCGGTGATTAGCCTCAGTTGCAAAAATAGACCGACGTTATATAACCGAATTTTAAAAAAATTCCCTCATTAAATATTTAATCAAGAAAATACATAGCTTCTTCGGAAATGACGTTATAAAGAAATGAAATCTGAGAAAAATGTCATCAGTTTTTTTGGAGTTCAACCAGGAGTGGTATTGCCCATTTTTTATATCTTATTTCAAACGGCAAAGGTTCATCTCGGGGTATGGAATAAAAATAATTGTTCTTTATTGATTTTAATTATAAACGTTTCGACATTTGACGGAAACCACACGTACTATGGTGACGTAGCTAGAGTAACCCTAACCTAACATTTCCCAATTTTCCAACTGCAAGTAAAGAGTGAACAGTTGGTAACGTTGGTACCTAGCTCAAAAGAGTTAATAGGAAGAAAATCTAAGAAAACTGTTAAATATTGTGAATATAGGTTAAAATAAAATGAACATAAAAATGTATCCAAGTCGTATCCTTCATTTGTAAACTTAGAGGATATGGAATCAAAAATCACACTTAGGCGATAAAAAATATGATAACATTTTGACAATGCGCGAAAATGCCATTGTAATAAAAAAACAGTGGACAAGACATTCACATCGGTTTCCACGTCATAACTATACAGGGTGTCCCAGACTAATTTATCCAGACTATATCTCTTAAACGAATAGAGATTTTCGAATGGGACAAAAACTGATCTATTCCATTTCTAATACACTTTAATATGGCGTAGAAAAAATCATCCCCTGAATAATCATCCCTTAGTTACAACCCCTAACTTTGAATTTTTTAATAGCACCCTGTACATTTTTTTATAATTTTGGATGTGGTCTTCCATAGTCTATTCAAGAAATTTTTCAAAAATAAAATGGGTTCGTAAGTAATCAAGAAACAAGCAACAAGACGGAGCTCCTCCACACAGGCGAGAATCGTTAGCGACCACCTACAAAACCGTTTCGATAACCACTGGATAGCAAAGAACTCTCCAGAAATTATGTGGGCGGCACGTTCACCTGATTTGTCACCTCTTGACTCTTTCTTTTGGGCAGGGGGTTTACGTTGGCAGGGGGGTATTGTGTTACTATATATTGCTCAAATTTATTTGAATAATCCTTACTACAGACTTTATTATTTCTGTCCATTGTTTACAAAGTGGAATTATTTGTTGGATGACATTGACAATTGGCCGTGACAGTCGTGTCTTGGATAAAAGCGTTCGTTTGTCATGCCGTGGCTTACATAGAGGGAAGTGTAGCACTTTATGACTTGATCTGTGTGGAACACGCTCGATGTAGTGAGCAGTGTAGATCGGATGTATATTTCGGGTAGGTTTCTCTATGGTAGTATTCTGTAATGAAGAGGAGGAAGTGTCAGTCACTTTTTTCGGCGGTGTGCTTTCTACTAGATGGCTTGGTTTCCAAACGTGCATCGAACGAGATTCTGAATTTTGTTAATGACTGGAAAGTCATCCCCTGCTGGGTTTTATAGGTTCTCGTTCTGAATTAGTTGTGGAATATACGGTTTAGTATTATGTTCTACAGGAGTTCGTATTGTTGGAGAATTCCGTCCTTTTCTAGAAGCCGTTTTCACAAACCCTTATAGGGGATATATTGCACTCAAACGATTGAAACTGCCAACGTTGAAGTTTTGACATTGGAGGTGTGCCACATGTTGTTGATGTTGGTTCATTATTTGTTGGTTGCCATCCAGTAAGAGGAAGATTTTGAGTACTGGACCCTTTTTGGAAAAGGGTTCACCTGTGGGGCCAGGGCCAGTGATAAAAGATATTGTTTATCAATCAAAACCGCAAAATGTAGACGAATTAAGAGATAATATAAGACAAGCATGTCGCTAAATTACCCCTGTAATGATTGAAGCCATGTAATCTTTATTACATTTATTTTTATTGTTCCTTTAAGCTTTTAAGGCTTTCTTGATTAATTTAACAAAAATAAAAAATAAACTGATATTTTCTTGATTACTCATGAACCCATTTTATTTTTGAAAAATTTCTTGAATAGACGATGGAAGACCACATCCAAAATTATAAAAAAATGTACAGGGTGCTATTAAAAAATTTAAAATTAGGGGCTGTAACTAAGGGATGAATATTTAGGGGATGATTTTTTCTACGCCATATTAAAGTGTATTAGAAATGGAATAGATCAGTTTTTGTCCCATTCGAAAATCTCTATTCGTTTAAGAGATATAGCCTGGATAAATTAGTCTGGGACACCCCGTATACCCATGTTTCGCCGCCAGTTATTCCCACTAAACGGAATATGGATAGTCTTTGACGTAATTTAACAGTTTCTTAACTTTCGGTCAAAATTTGGAGATTTGGGAACAAACTTCGCTGACATATGGAACGAACCAATCGTCATGCCGACATCCTCAGCAGCTTCTCTAATTCGTGCTGGAGCGTCCAGGACGAGCATCGTCATCAACATATTCTCGGCTTCCTGTGAAGAGCTTGTACCACTTATAAACATTGTTTTTTGCATAAATTAGACTCGCCAAACGCCACAATCAACATTTTAAGTGAGTTGTATCGCCAAAACACGTCTAACCTTTATATATGTCCAAAACACACTGAAACTGCAAAAATATCAACATGTGTCGGGAACATCATCCGCGTCATATAAAACTGGTACACCTTTATTTTCCTTATGTAAACCAAACTTAACTTTAATTTGTCAAAGCGCATTATCCACAATGCCAGCCCATTTAAGTGAATTTGATAAAATGTGAATAATTTCCAAAATAGGGGATGGTTGGTCCATTAGACGACTTGCCCAAGAGTTTAATAGAAGCCAAATCACGATTCAAAACATTAAAAAAAGGGGGAATAACGATCAAACTGTTAGCAGAAAAAGAGGAACTCGAAGACCATTTATAACTACAGCGGAGCAAGACGAAGCATTAACTGATTACTTAAGGGAAAATCCATTTCATACGACAAGACATGCAAAAGTTGCAGTAAACTTTAATGCTTCAATAACAACCGCATTAAGAAGAATTAGAAAAACTAATTTAAAGAATTGTGCAGCCGCCCGGAAATACAAACTAAATGAAGAACATAAACAAGGTAGATTAATATTTGCCTTAAATTATGTTTTAAACGATACATTAAATTTTTGGGGCAGGGTAATTTTTTCCGATGAAAAAGTATTCCAATCACATAGTGACGGCCATATTAGAGTTTATAGACCGCCTCGAAGTAGGTTTAATGAAAATTATATTTCTTCTAATGATAAAAGTCTGGACGATTTTCTGTAAATGTTTGGGCTTGGATGTATAGAGGAGGTTTAGGAATGTGCTGGAGAATCGAAGGAAGATTAAATGCGAGGAACTATTTGGATATTTTAGATGGGGTAATGTTACCATCGGTTAGGGAAATCTTGCCCAATGATAATTTTATTTTTCAGCATGATAATTGCTCAGTGCACACTGCTCGCAGCGTACGCAATTATATTGCTGAAAATAACATTGAAACGCTTCCATGGGTCGCTAAAAGTCCAGACCTTAATCCAATAGAGAATGTTTGGGGGCTTATGGTAAAAAACTTTAAATACAATTCCACGAAACAAAGAACACTTATGGACAGTAATCGAAGAAACCTGGGAAAGCTTGACAGAAGATGATAATTTAACATTAAATTTAATTGACTCAATGCCTACAAGATTACAAGAAGTTATTAATAATAATGGTGCTATGACACGTTATTAATTATTGAATGTAAACTTTCATGGCTTCCATGCTACCATGGTCTATAATCTATTTGTTAGTTCATTTATTTGGAATGTTTTAATTCTGAATTACGTGGATCTCGTGTCCAAATCTGAAACTGTGAACTTTTCTATTGAAATTTTGTTGTAATTTTTGAAATTTTATGGCTACAAATGCACAATTCTTTAAATAAGGTTTTCTAATTTTTCTTAATGCTGTTGTTACTGAAGCATTAGTTTTCTGCATCTATTGCATGTCTTGCCGTATTAAAGGGATTTTCCTATAAATAACCAGTTAAAGCTTTGTGTAGCTCTATTCTAGTTAAAACTGGTCTTCCATTTCCTATTTCCTAACAGTTTGATCCTTATCTTACCTTTTTTAAGTCAGTCATCTAATAAACCAACCAAATTTTATTTAAAAAATTGTTCGAACCTGTAACAATGTAATACTTTTGTATTTATTACAATATCACACTATTTCTACATTTAAGCTAGTTACTGTTTGTGTATAAATGATATAATAGATTTTTATTTTTTCCAATTTGTTTTATTGCTTTACATCTACTAACATTTTTGTTGAGCTGGCATCACTGCCTTAGAAATTATACCATAACAGCTGGTTTAGCATTGATACTTTTTAAAAGATCAATCTACACAACTACAAAAACACTATTTTTGATTATAATAGTTGTACCAGTTTTATAAGACGCGCAGTGTACCACCATAACAAAAAAACTCGAAAATAGATTGTACGTCATTGAGATATGAAAAGTCATCTTTTTTGAAAAGAGTATAAATAATCATGTGACTGTGTGCAATTCGCACCACTCCCACGGCGGGTAGAAGATGGATGGTGACTGCCAATTGGTGGGTTGTGATGGGCAAACGGCTATGCTATGTGAGTTGGCCGCCACGGAGTCTTGGCCACGTGGTGCAACCGACCAAACTTGTTGGGAGTCTTGGACAGCATGCAACAATCAATAAAAATATTTTCTGTTAGCCGGGCTGCAATAACGGCACTCTGCTCCAACACTTGCAATTCATACCTGGTGTGAAATATTAAACTACTCGTAAGCTAACTAGGTGCAAGCAATAAAGTTGTTCAGGTATTGATTTCGGATCACATCAGAATCGTGGGTAACTGAGTAGTGGACCAGCTTGCCGGAAAAGGATTTCAGTCCCATTTCATAGTTCCGGAGCCTTAATTGGGAATCTCTTTAAATCCCGCAAATAGAACCATCTCGAATCAGATTGACTCCTGAGGAAGGGCATACTGGAATGAGATATCAGTCTTGAAGCAAGCCAAAGCCTTTATCGAAGGATCTTCAAGACTGAAAGCAGAAGCCTTGTTGAATATGGGGGAGGAAATCAGGTCTCTGATCAGAATAGGGCTGGTCGAAAACACCGAATGTCGTCTGCCTAAAAGAAGATAAATTGGCGGAACACATTCTGTGCTACTGTGGGGCTATTGAAATAGTCAGACTACTAGGAGCTGCGTTTGAGTGCCGTGGTGATGTATATAGACTTATCCCTTCAAAGATAATGATCTTTTTTGTGAATAATCTGAAATACATTTTTAAAAATATCACATCTACCTTAGATCCCAAAAAAAGTTAGTACGGACCTTTTACCGTAAGTCGAAGAATCCGCGCTTTTTAAATCCGAGTAGGGGAAAGAATGAGGACTAATTTATTTAATAAAGAATAATTAAATACACCCCGATATAATTTTTGACTTGTCAAATGCAACGGCTACGTTAAGATGTCTTCCTCCAGTTAAATTTGTGGAAAAATATTAAATTAAATTGGAAGGACAGGGTGAAAGGACCGAGGATCGCAATTCATATTTTCTGATGGCATCTTAGAGATTTTTCTTTACTTTTTGGATTCATATTTCAAATTGGATTAAAGGAGAGAAAAAAAATGTTATTCCTTTGATTAGTAAAAAAAATGATATTCAATTTTCATGCATATAAATATTTCGTGCACTTATTCATAAGAGAAATCAAACCATACACATTAAAAACCTGCCATCTGAAATTGTTTTGTACAAACTATTTAATACTTATTGTCTACTGAATGAAAAACATATGTAATATATTCTAATGTATTTTTAATACCTATTCATAGTGATTTACAGAGGATGGGATTAATTTGCATCGATAATAATAATACAATTTAAAATTCGCGCCAAAACGCTAGAATAGTAATGGGGTTCCAGTAAATACAATGGAAGTTGGAACAAAATATCAAATAATGATGTTTACAAAAGGGTGACGTCACGAGTTTCTGTTTGGTGTTTAAGCTAAGATGGTTGATTGTATATTTATACCATAATAAACATAATCACTATTGTAATGTGGAAATATATGATTTCTTTCAAATTGTTGAATCCTATATAGTGGATATTTTGGGAAATTAGGAGGTATGACACCGATAATGAGAACACAACTGAGTTTCTGCAATAAGAGAAATATATTTTTCGTTATTTACAAATTTTAAAATTATTGTTTACAAAACCTTACCTGTAATAAGAGAAACGACATTTATTGTTCATTAACCATAATGTCAGTTCCTAATCACAAGTAGTGATTACCCTCGAATGACATCTGCTGTTTGCCGTTTACTGTCCTAATTATTACAAAATTACTGTTTGTCTTGTCAATTATGATGAAATTACTGCTAGTCTAGTCGAAAAATAATGTTGAATCATAGAAACATGGAGACTAGATAAGGAGATCGAATTCATACGGAAAAATTTACAAGATCTGTCCTCAAAATCGTCTATCTAAGCAGTTTGATTTTTCACCGCAGCGTCGCCACTGCAAATCCATTACCATCTAAAAACAGTAACCTCAGTTTTTATAAATGACAGTAGTCAAGTAGTAAACATTACTTATGACAAAAACTCAAAGTATGTACTAGAAATATTAAAATTGTTAAAAATTAAAAACGGACAGGGTGTACGTTGTTCAAAATTATTGCAATAGTGGTTGGTAGTGCAGCTTATTTAAAACGAAGTCATGAATTGAATTTAATTTAAGAAAACTAAATTTAGGAATTATATAAATATATTTTATATTGAAAACCTGTGCATGAACTAATGTCATTAGTAAGTTGTACTTATTGATTAAAAATTAGTGATGAGCAAAATGGTCTTGGTCTTGCGAAAAAGCAAGACCAAGATTGGACTAGGAAGACCAAGAACAAGACCAATACCAAGACCGAATATGCAAGACCAAGACCAAATACACAAGACTGAACTAAAAATTCGGGTCAACTTTCGTTTAGCTGAAATCAGTTATGGAAAGACTGTTGTCATGGCAACCATTGCCATGGTAACGGGTGAACAAAAACCTGAATCATGTGTTAAGGAAATGCGCGGTTGCCGAGTTGACCACTCTCGTTTAGCTGAAACCAGTTGTGGAAAAACTGTCATGGTAACCATTGTTGTGGTAACGAGTGAAGAAAAACCCAAATCGTATAGTGGGGAAGTGCGTGGTTGTCAAGTTGTTCACTTAAAATAATGAAATGATAATTCTATGTTTGAAATATTATGATGACAATCGTTGCCATGATAACGGTTTTCCCATAACTGGTTTCAGCTAAGCGAAAGTGGTCAACTCGGCATTTCCGCATTTCCTCACCATATGATTTGGGTTTTTGATTACTACTTATCACAACAATCGTTGCCATGACAACAGTTTTTCCATAACTGATTTCAGCTAAACGAAAGTTGAGCCAAAAAGTCTCACTTCAGAGCGTATCGTCCCCTTTCTACGATCCGATCATTCCACAAAATTCACTTTAGAATACTCACTAGTTCTTTTTAGTCCCCCACTACTGCCATTACCAACAAGCAGTAAAGTGTGCAATTATGCTTCTTAAATGCGTATCAATAGATAAATATTAGCAGAATAATTTTTTATTGGTGATTTCTTATGGATCTCTGAGTTTAATGTCAATCATAATTCATTCTTTATTTAGTAAAAGATAGTATTGTTATTTTTTAGTTGAACCTTCATGAGAAGTAAAAACATTAGTATTTTGTTAGTTAATAATAAACTGTAAATTATTATAAATTTATAATTATGGCCATCTTTAAAAAAATAATTAGACAGATAAAATGACCCAGACCAAGACTGGATACGCAAGACCAAGACCGGACATATTTGAGCAAGACCAAGATCAAGACCAAGACCTAGACTGGATCAGCAAGACCAAGATTGTCCAAGTCTTGGTCTTGGTCTTGCTTTGCTCATCACTATTAAAAATATATTGTATTTTTTATTGTTATTAAGCAGATTGAAGATTAAGCATTGAGTTTTAATACTTTCGGGCTTCATCCTACACATGTTAAACCATTTCACTATTCTGTTATAAGTTTTTGTAGCTCATTCACTGTTATTTTGAGATTATCATGACTGATCAAAGCGATGTCATCTACATACTGTAATATATATGTTTGCAAATTTAAATGTACTGGTGCTAAATTATAGTTGTAACAGCACATATAGATTGTAGAACAAATGGTAAAGTGGGAGAGCCCTGGAGGAGTCCTTGTTAGGATAAATGTTTGGCGTAAAACTGTAATTCAATTTTACTTGTGGTTTTCTATCATATCATTTCTGTTCCCTAGCCTCACTTACCTAACATACAGTCAAATGAGCTAGCAACCAATAAAACACCATGAGCTGGAATTGTATGCAAGGCTTATGATTGGCTGTTATTGTTCTGCAGTCAGATGCTTTTGGTATTGGATTTAAACTGGCGCCCTCTATCATGACCAGAAATTGGAATACATGGAGTCCCATCTCTTTATATTGTCTCCATGCATCGAAACGTCACACACGTTGCTGTGGCTCAGTTGTATATGCATTTTAGAGGTTAGATAGTATTTCACCAAAAATCAGAATTTTCTTGCAAAACGATATACGAAACAATTAAAATAAAATCGAAATTAAAAAATTATAAGCAAACCAAGTATAACTCTCATTAAAATAAAAATAAAATTATGATATTACTGATTGTTTATTATTGTTAAGTTGGCAATGACAATGAAAGAAAGCTGGGATCGCACTGAAAATAAAATACAATGGAAACAATAATATTTTATGTTTTAGGCCTGTATGACACGATACTAAATTTTTTACAAAATTTTAGGCAAAACTTTTGAAAAATTATTTAGTGTCGTTGCAAACACAATTTCTCGCCAGTTTGTGTAAAATTTTGTACCAAATTTTTTGTATGAATTTTTTTAAAACTTGTTCTAAAAACTGGTTGATTTCGTACGAAATCGGCGCGAAATGGTGCGCAGTGCGACATAATGGAATTGTGAGGTTATACGATACTGTGCTATTGTTATCGGATTAACTACTACCTGCTGTGGGTTTTTCTCTTGAATAAATCATGTTGGCATAAGTCAAAACGAAATATCTGGGAACGAAGTATACAGGTATTGATATGTTTATTTATACCTGGTAAAACCGTTTTCTAGTTTATTTCTGTTCCTAGGCGCATCCATTTATTTGATTAAAAGGGTTATACAACCAAAGTACAATTCAGTCAAAATATAAACCGTAATAAATAAATTCAACAACTCTTATATGTCGCATTGTTTACTAACATTGCTGTAATCATAAATTTTAGTGCACTCTGATAGTGGGTCTCTCTAATTTCCATTAGGAAGCAATTAACCGACTGTTAACTTTTATCTGTAGTTAATAAACCGTACAAAAACCTGCCGTCCTGCATATTAAACAGTTATTTTTAATTTCACGAGATAAATTTGAATTTCTAATCCTGATATGGCTACAGACTTACTCCATTGTCATTTTTGATATTCAACTCACACCTTATGCTGTATTATTTGGGTAATAGAGGGGTGTACAGGGACAAACTCGCTCAAATACTGTATAAGAAGTCATTTTAATTTCACTTTCTTCTTGGGCAGCTTTTCTTCTACACTAATCCGGTTCGAAGGACCAAGTTTGATGGACTAGAATTAAAATTTTTTCTGGCAATTATCAAATATGTTGTAACTGTGCAAGGTAGTCTTTCTTTCGAAGAGCTACCATGGAGCAAAGAAAATGGGTTAGATGGTAAACACAAAACCAAACATTTCTGTACAAGCTAGATACAAGCTTCAATTCTGCAAGCCAATGAGTGATAGAGTCAGTTATAGCCTGTTTTTGGGCATTGATAGCACAAATCGTCAACTGTCTATCATTATCAGTCATAAACCATATGCGCACCATTTTGAGAAATTGTGTTTCGAACATTTTCAATATGTTCATTCCAATTTAATTTTTCATCGATATTTCGTCCTGGAAATATAATATCTTCTTTATATATGTTACCGTTAAAGTATATAATGCAGTTATTTCATAGGATACCTAGTTATTCCATGAAATAACTGATCGTGTCCGTTAAAGTGTATAATATGTTAATAATTTGACACTTTAACTAGTTATTCTATGAAATAACTATAGGTATTCTATAAATAAACTAATGAAAGACAGTTAAAGTGTTGGAGATTTTGTTGTTGTAGTTTTTATCGAGAAGTGCAAGGAAAATCATCGAAGAAGTTATACAGTGTTGTAAAAATGGCTTCTTCCATGATTTTCCTTGCCCTTCTCAATAGATTAATCAATGATCTGTTTTAACCGCGTCGGACGGTGTTTACTTAGATACTGCATGCTCCTACGTCTCTCCCTACACCGTCACCGCTCTTGTCTTTTACACACATTACATGATATAGAGTATTTTACACTTTAACGGGCTGCAGATCGTTATTCTATGAAATAACTAGTTAAACCATGAAATACAAGAGAGTTTTACACTTTAACGGACACGATCAGTTATTTCATGGAATAACTAGGTATTCTATAAAATAACGGATTTCATACTTTAACGGTAACATATATATATATATATATATATATATATATATATATATAGGATAGTCTTTGCCGACTAATTAGGTATAAAACCAGAAATATTGGGGAAACGGCAAGTTTATAAAAGTGAACTCTTCTTACTAATTTAACAAGCTTTCGGAAACTTTTATTTCCATTATCAAGTTACAGTAAATTGAGGATTGATATAAAATGGTAAATATATATTAAATGCTAAAATTGGTATTTGAATTTTTTTAAAAATATTGAAATATTGTCATTATGACAGATAAACAATTTCATTTTTTTCCTTCTAATAAGTTATAAAAATTATGTCAAAAAATGGAGAGTGTAGGTTATGATAATGTCAAATTATTATAAAAGTTTTTTTAAAAAAATTAATTTTTGATTATATATATATATATATATATATAATTCTACTGTGTGTATGTCACTGAACTCCTCCTAAACGGCTGGACCGATTTTGTTGAAATTTTTTGTGTGTGTTCAAGCGGATTCGAGAATGGTTTAGATTCACAATAGGTCCCGGTAGGTGGCATTGCAATCGAATTCATAATGAACAACTCCTAAATGTATAGGCCGATTTTGATGAAATTTTGTGTGTTTGTGTAAGTAACTGGATGGTTTAGATTCACAATTAGTCCAAGTAGGTGGCGCTTCAAGTTTCCATAGGGCCGAAAAACGCTATTTTCAACTCTGCGGTTATGAACTAACCTCTTACTCTTCACTTTCGGATGACCCTGTACACAAAATATCATAGATACGATTCTCCTGATTGCTGCAATCGGGTTCATAATGAACAACTCCTAAACGGTTGGTCCCATTTTGATGAAATTTTGTGTGTTTGAGTAAGTAACTGGATGGTTTAGATTCACAATTAGTAACAGTAGGTGGCGCTGCAATCGTGTTAATACTGAACTTCTCTTAAACGGTTGGTCCGATTTTGTTGACTTTTTGCAAAGGAGTTTTTTTGGTACGATAATTTAAAAAAAAACGCGTCAAATTCTCACAAAAAAATATGTTTGCTCGTAAAAATGGAAGAAAAAAAGATCAGGAAAGTCGGATTTTCAGGAAATATATTCCTTCTATCAAAAAGAGGTTAGCCATGACAACGTCTGTCGGGTCCGCTAGTATCAATATATTATCGAACTGCTTTCCTAGAGATAAGATAGCTATGACGAATATTTATAGGAAACGTTTTTTATTCCTAATTATTGATTAACAGAGTAACAAGAAAGCTATGATGTACTAACGAAACACGTGCGTACCGGTCCAGATTCAAAGCAGAATTGAAGGTTACGTCGAGGTTGCTCCGAAAGAGGGTACCCTATTTATGAAAATGGAACAACGAAGCACCTTCCCTCTAGCACCCCAGTGCGTACTACAATTAGGTGGTTGCACCATTGGAAATAATGATTATTTTTGACACGTTTGCCATATTTAACTGAATTTTCGAAATTTTTACACTTGCGTCATTGTTCTTCTAGAGGTGCGATATTACTTACGATAATAACTTTCTAAACTGGTTCCGCAGGTAGTTTTGTTTACTGAATATTAACAACTTCAAATTAAATTATAGTCAGAACTTATGTTCACAGCTTTGTTTAAAGTCAGTTACGTTGCTGCTGTTTAGGGAATCGTAGCTAATTGTGCAAATATGACAGGAACTGGAGAAGCAACAATTAACCGTTTTTTAAAAGAAAGGAAAATTGAAGGGAGTGTAGAATAAGAATTATTAATTAGGTAATAATTACAATCATTGGTATAATTGCGGAAATATGGGGACGATTACCCTAGCTCGAGACGTGATATATATTACCAAGTACCAAATATGAACTTGACCTTACATTAATACTATTTGTATAACGGCGCTAGTCAAGAAGAAGAGGTCAATATTGGATTATGCAGAATAGAGAAACAGATTTTTTGGACAAAAAATGACTACCTGGTAGTAGTATTAAATTGAGTTTTTATATTTTTTATCCACAGAAAATGATATATTTACTGAAGTACGTCTCTGTCGCGTAGTTTGAGCTTCGATTCATGGCCATGCACAATTTACATACAAAGATACGTCAATTTATCATCAATTAGGTCCCTTGAACCCTTTAGCCCTTTTGTGTTTTCTCTTCAATTTTAAACTTGGATGCTTCCGAAGAATAAACTATACTCAAATTATGTAACATACCAAACAACCGTAATATACGGTATCATTCTCAAATACATTAGGCAGTCAGTTTCGTTCTATTTTTTTTGTCTGTTATAAGCACCCTTGCTCGAAGCTTGTTTTTGTGCAAACATTAGAAGTAATTGTTTCAACTCTTACTTTACAAAGTCTATTCATGATAAATAAAATGTATTTCAAATTACAATTACACCATATACCGATAAAATATTATTTTTTAAGGGTTTTCTCTTCTCCATTTTGAAATTCTACAGGATTTTCACTTTTTCCTTTCCCTATTTGAAAAAGTTTAAAACAAAAAAACATTATTCGAAAAGGGAAGGAAAAATGCTGATGGTCTCAATTAAAAATCATTCTAAACAGCAGGTACACTTGTTTTGTAAGTTGCATAGCAGCATGTAGAGTAATTGGATTTTCTCATGAGCTCTGTCTGAGACAGATCCAAAATGGACGGCTACATTGGATCCGCCGCCTGGTGCAGCCAACCAAGGACACAACTTGTTGAAAGTCTGGCAGCATGCAACAGTCTAACCAGCGGAAGTTTTCGACAGTAATCTGGGCGTTGGGTAAATGCTGGAGTGCGGCTACTCTAGCCAGGTTAATGAAAATTTTTTTCCTGGCAGCCAGGCTGCAATAACAGCACTGTGATTCGAAAGTGGTTTAAACTACTAGACTACTCATTAACCAGCTGAGAGCAATCAATAAAGTTGTCTTGGCATGGATTTTGGAGGGTAATGAGGTAGTGGACCAACATAGGACTGGGAATACCTTTCAATTTGACAAGGACCAGATAAATCACAAAGCAAGGGTGTACTGAAATGAGATAACAGGCTTAGGGCAAGCCAAGGCCTTTCTCAAACCTCAAAGCAGAAGCCTTAATAAACATGGACAGGGAGGATCCTAGGATCAGGTCTGCAACTGGAATCTTTACTGGACATTGCAAGCTAAGCTCTTATCTGGGCAGAATAGGGCTGATGGAAAACACCGAGTGTCGTTAGAAGAAGATGAATCGGCTAAGCACATTATGCTACTGTTTGGCTGCCGAACGTGTCAGACTACACACCCTAGGAGCTGCGTTCGTGCGCCTTGAGGATGTAGATAGTCTTAGGTACCCCTTCACAGAACATCAACTTCCTTGGGTGGATTGAACTTAAAGGGGTGATCTAATTTAGATTGTGGCACAATAGCAGTGCAAGGTTCTAAAATTCCACTCACGGAAACCAAACTAAGCTTGTTAGGAGATTATTGGCATTTTTTACTCAGCTTAACCGTGATCAATTAATTTATATATATATATATATATATATATATATATATATATATATATATATATATATATATATAATCTTATACCTATAGGTGTCGGGTTTACATTTCACTCTGTATATATGAAATTTTTCCATGCTTTTCTATCTTTTGTTAATGTTTTCGCTTCTTCCCACGATTTGTCTCTCTCTTGTAATATTTTACCCATATTTTGCTCCATGTCTGTCTTGGCCTCCCTCTTCTTTTCTTTATTTGTGTTCTTGCCTCATATACCCGTTTTACCTGCCTCCTGTTATTCATTCTGTGGATGTGACCCCCCCCCCCCAACTGAGTTGTCGTTGTTGTCTGAATTTGAATACTGGTTGTACTGCCAGTTCATCTCTTATTTTTGTATTCCTTATTTTGTCCATTCTATTTAATCCTGCCACTCTTCTAAGATACTTCATTTCTGCTCCTTGAATTTTACTTTGTTGTCTGGTTGAGAGAGTCCAAGATTCGCATCCATAAGTTAGTACAGCTCTATACAGGGTGTCCCAGACTAATTTATCCAGGCTATATCTCTTAAACGAATAGAGATTTTCGAATGGGACAAAAACTGATCTATTCCATTTCTAATACACTTTAATATGGCGTAGAAAAAATCATCCCCTGAATATTCATCCTTTAGTTACAACCCCTAACTTTAAATTTTTTAATAGCACCATGTACATTTTTTTATAATCGTCTATTCAAGAAATTTTCCAAAAATAAAATGGGTTCGTAAGTAATCAAGAAACAAGCAACAAGACGGAGCTCCTCCACACAGGCGAGAATCGTTAGCGACCACCTACAAAACCGTTTCGATAACCACTGGATAGTAAACAACTCTCCAGAAATTATGTGGGCGGCAAGTTCACCTGATTTGTCAACTCTTGACTCTTTATTTTGGGCAGGGGGTTTACGTTTCTAGGGGGGTATTGTGGTACTATGTATTGCTCAAATTTATTTGAATAATCCTTAATACAGACTTTATTATTTCTGTCCATTGTTTACAAAGTGGAATTATTTGTTGGATGACATTGACAATTGGCCGTAACAGTCGTGTCTTGGATAAAAGCGTTCGTTTGTCATGCCGTGGCTTACATAGAGGGAAGTGTAGCACTTTATGACTTGATCTGTGCGTAACACGCTCGGTAGGTATAGTGAGCAGTGTTGTTCGGATGTATGTTTTGGATAGGTTTCTCTATGGTAGTATTCTGTACTGAAGTTGAGGAAGTGTCAGCCACTTGTTTTCCGCTGTGTGCTTTCTACTAGATGACTTGGTTTCCAAAAGTGCATCGAACGAGAATCTGAATTTTGTTAATGACTGGGAAGTCATCCCTTGCTGGGTTTTATAGGTTCTCGTTGAATATACGTGGAATATACGGTATAGTATTTTGTTTTACAGAAGTTCGTATTGTTGGAGAATTCCGTCCTGTTCTGGAAGCCGTTTTCACAAACCCTTATAGGGGATATATTGCACTCAAACGATTGAAAGCGCCAACGTTGAAGTTTTGGCAGTGGAGGTGTGCCACATATTGTTGATGTTGGTTCATTATTTGTTGGTTGCCATCCAGTAAGAGGAAGATTTTGTGTACTGGACCCTTTTTGGAAAAGGGTTCACCTGGCCAGGGCCAGTGATAAAAGATATTGTTTATCAATGAAAACCGCAAAATGTAGACGAATTAAAAGAAAACATAAGACAAGCATGTCGCCAAATTACTCCTGCAATGATTCAAGCCATGTAATCTTTATTACATTTATTTTGATTGTTCCTTTAAACTTTAAGGCTTTCTTGATTAATTTAACAAAAATAAATAATAAACTGATATTTTCTTGATTACTCATGAACCCATTTTATTTTTGAAAAATTTCTTGAATAGACGATAGAAGACCACATCCAAAATTATAAGAAAATGTACAGGGTGCTATTAAAAAATTTAAAGTTAAGGGTTGTAACTAAGGGATGAATATTTAGTGGATGATCTTTTCTACGCCATATTAAAGTGTATTAGAAATGGAATAGATCAGTTTTTGTCCCATTCGAAAATCTCTATTCGTTTAAGAGATATAGCCTGGATAAATTAGTCTGGGTCTTTGTTTGTTTGGATATTTCTTTTTTGTTAATACAATTTTTGTTCATAGCATAGTACAGTTTAATTGTTTTTGCAATTCGTCCATTTATTTCAGCGTCTTGTTTTCCCGTTTCGTCAAACATTACCCTAGGTATTTAAAGTCTTTAACTTTTTTGACTTTTATGTTATCTATTTTGATGTCTGTATTAATATACTGATCCCCTATAATTAGTATCTTTGTTTTGTTTGTATCTATTCTCATGCCCTTTTCTTCCATAGATTATTTCCAGATGTTTTTGTTTTCTTATAATTATTTCTCGCTTCCTGCTATTAGTACTACATCATCTGCAAAAACTCCCTCCGCTATTTCTACTCTCTCTCTAAATGTCTGTGTCCAATGAACATTTTCTTGGTTTTATGTTCATTTTTCTTTATAATGGTGTCCATAATTGAATAAAGTCGGGCTTAGCCCTCCTCCTTGTGTCAATCCTACGTTAGTTCTAAATCCTCCTGACTTTAAGTATTATTATGAAATTCTTGTTGGTCTTATATATGTCTTGGATAACTTTTATTATTTTACCGTGTATTCCTTTTTCTTCCAACCCTTTCCATACTTTATTTCTAGGGACTGTATCAAATGCCTTCTCTAGATCTATGAAAGCTTGATATGTATTTTTGTCCTCTAGATGTCTTTTCTCTACTATCTGTTTTATCGTGAATATGTGATCTCCTTCCTGGTCTTAATCCGCTTTGTGATTCGGATAGTTGGGTTTCTAGTATTGTTCTAATTCTGTTATTTATAATTTGTTCATATATTTTCATGATAGTATTGATCAGGGTTATTCCTCTATAATTATGACATTGTTTTTGGTCTCCCTTCTTGTATATAGGTGTAATTAATGCTATTCCCCATTCTTCTGGGATTTTTTCGCTTTTCAATGCTTTATTTAATATTTCTAATCCTGTAATTCCTAGGTTCTTAACCATTTCGGCTGTAATTTTATCATTCCCAGTTGCTTTTCCATTCTTTAGGGCTTTAACTGTATTTTGTAACTCTTCGATTTGTATTATTTCGATTTCTTTATCTTCATCCTAATTTTCGGTTTTTGCTTCATGAGTGTTGTATTCAGTTGTTTGTGCGGGTTGGTCTAGTAGCTATTTAAAATATTCTTTCCATCTTTCCATGATTTTTGTTTCATTTGTTACTATTTATCCGTTTTTGTTTTTTATGTGTGGTTCTTTTGTTTTTTTTTTCTGCTCTTAATAATTTTAAAACTTTATAATAGTAGAAAAGGTAGAAAAGTGAGGTATTATTGACGAGGTCCATTAAAGACCAAGAAGCTTCGCGAGACATTAATACACTTTTCTACCGTGGCTCATATAGCATTTTTTTCACTACTTCACTACTGGCATTTTATTTTTTTAAATATTAGTTTTCACATGACATGACAGCTGTGCACAAGTTAACCTCATATTCTATTAAATGGATTGAGATTAGTTATAATCAAGTAGGCTCTGTATTTTTCTACCTTGGTTAATAATGAACAACTTTACTACCTCAACAAAAGTCAATAAAGTTAGGTTTAGAGGCTAGAAGTGAAAAAAATAATTTTTTATTTCCTGAGCTATCCCTTTCCATTTTATTTCCAAAATCTATCCATGAACTATTTTTTGCTCCGATTACTAACTCTTTATCTTTTTTTCTTTGTCTTTTGTATACTTCATATTGTTCTGGCGTATTATTTTTCAAGTATTTTTTCCATTCATTTTTCTTCTTTTTAACTTCTTCTTTTATACTATTACTCCACCATGCTGTTTGTTTTCTCTTATTATTAGTCTTGTAGGTTCCACATACTCCGGTTGCCGTGGTGATTATTACATCTTTGAATATGTTCCATCATTTTTCTGTATTAAGTTGTTTAATGTCTTTGAGTGTTTTTTTAAATATTTCTTCTGTTATTTGTTGGTATCTGATAGCTGTATCTTTATTTTTTAATTTATATGTTTTTATTGATATATGACTTTCTTTCTTTGTTATTTTTTCAGATTTTGGACTGTCCTGTTTTATTTTTGCCTCCAATAGGTAGTGATCGCTGTAGAGTTCAGCTCCTCTCTTTACTCTTACATCCAATATATGTTTTATTTCTTATTTTTGTACTAATATATAGTCGATAATTAATTTTTCCCCTCTGTTTGGTTGTACTCTGGTGTATTTGTGAATATCTTTATGTTGGTAGAAGGTATTACTGATTACTAGATTTTGGAGTGGAGAATTCTAATAGTCTTTTCCCGTTATTATTTAGTGTTTCTTCTCCATGATATCCTATTGTAGTTTTATAATCGCTATCTTGTTTACTCACCTTACTGTTAAAATCTCCTGCAATATATATAGTTCCTTTGGCTTCTTATGCAGTTCTTGTTAGTTCTTTCCATAAATCTTCTTTTTCCTCTACTTTTGCGCTTTCATCCGGTCAATAGACTGATATAATTGTTCTGATTTTTTCCTTTTTATTTCGCAACTCAACTAATAGGATTCTTTCAGAGATATCTCTCCATTATATAATTTTGTCCGACAATTCTCTATGTATTATGCAACCTACTCCTGCTGCAGCTCTTTGGTTTATGGGTACTCCACTATATATTAGGATGTGGTCATGTTCTTAGTATATTTTTCCATGTCCTTTCTTTTTTGTTTCACTTATTGTTAGAATTTCTAGCTTTGTGTTTTCAAATTCCTGTATTAATTCGATTTCCTTCCCTTGTAGCTAACATTCCATGTCCCTAATTTCCATATGTTCGTCTCATTTTTTATTTGCTGTTCGCTTGTTTTTGTTGTGTCAACCTTTATTCTTTCGTTTGTTGTGTTTAATATTATCTTATCATGTCCTTGTTCATAGCCTTCATTGCTATCGCTGTTCCCTCTCTTGTTTTTTCCTATTAGTTTTTTTGTTTCGTTATTTTTGTAATTTTTGTTATTTGGTTTTCTGAACGGTCTTCTTCTGGTGATCTATTACTAGCTGTTCTTTTCTTTTTACTCCTGTAATTATCCGGTTCTGTTATTATTTGGTTGTCAATCATATTTTTGTGATATTCTTTATTCTTAATTATTATCTTGTTATATTTAATATGTGCTTTATGTCCCTGCGATCTAGCTTCTTTCAGTTGAGGTATTAGTTGTTTACGTTCTTCTTGTATTTCTTTCGGATAATCCTCGTCTATCCATATGTCTGTTCCTTTCAATCTAATTGTATTTCTCAATATTCTCATCTTCATAGGGAATTTGTTTAATTTTACGAGAATTGGTCTGGATCGGTTTTCGGTAAATTTTCCAATTCTACGTATCTCTTCAAAATCTCATCCATATCTATTCCTATTTTTTGCAATTCTGTTATTATTTTTTCTTGCGTTATTTTCTCATCTTCTTTGTCTTCATCATCTACACCTTTTATTACTAAATTTTTCTTTCTAATCTCTTTCTCCAACTGCTCAATTCTATTTCCTTGTTTTGTAATAAGTTATGATTTTCTTCTTTAACCGCTTTCATTTCCTGGGTAATACTTTCCAGTTTCATGTCCATTTCTTGCAATTTATATTCGATTCGCCCCAACATTTCTTCTATTTTTTGTTGTTTTGTTGTACTCGGTTGAACACCTCGGAAGTACTTCCCTTCTTTGTTATTAATATTTCCTGGGATATTCAGTATTTGTACACAATCAATAAATTAATAATAAAAGTAATTAGATGATCGAAATACTTACTTCAAAGTAATCTTCTGTTTTATAGAAATTGAGTGTTAATATTTTAATAATCAATCCAAATAATAAATTTGAAATAATCCGCTTATCATTCCCATTTTAGGTCATAAAAAACAGAAAATAAAATTCTAATTTTACTCCCATTAAATAAATGAAAGAAATAAAACAGACGTCGCTCGAATTTGCAGTATTTTTAAGTTAATTGGTTCTGAAAAGAGCTTTTCCACTTACCGATTTTTCCGCAGTTTATGTCAAGATAATTAAATTTTTAAACTGTTTTTCACCCGGCCTGGGGGACTGTCATTTTCTTTTCACTCTTTTCATTATTCCGATCCACGTCTGACTTACTTCCTGCCTACAAAAATCTTAATCATTCTTCTTTTCGTCCTTTATTCTTTCGTACAGCAAGATGATTAAACAGCCCGGAATTTTAGTGAAAAATTAAACTTTGATAAATTAGTTTTGAACTTAACGTTTCTTAATTGAATGCTTTAAAAAATACAAGTTAATTACAAAACGGGCATCAAATAATATTTTTGTAGTAATTTGGAAACCTTATTGATTATTATTTAAACTTTTATTTTCTGGAAATTATCCACGATAAATAAAACTAAAAAAATACAATTGCATATTAATTACCTCCACTATAAAATATACCTAGCCTCAACAAATATCCGACTGTCAGTTATTGTTGTATACAGTGTGGGTCAGCCAAATGGAATAAATTCGGTAACGAATAAATGAGGGCGTGTTGGGAAAAACGCTTGGACACGTCGATATTTATATTTAAATGCACAGTTTAATAAAAAATTATATAGGGTGTGTCATGTGACAGTGGCCAATACCAACTTTCTTATTTTAAATGCTACTCCCTGTATATTATTTATTTTTTGGATTCTTCCGCAAATTCTAGACATAATTCATGAACAATATCCTATACCTATCTTCAACTGTTTCGGAAATATTAAGTGTTTTCAGATTTATTACAAAAATTAACATTAAAAAATGAAAATTATTTAATTTCACAAATTCGCTACATTATACTAAAACCCTAATAAGTAATACTCATTATTTCTTAATAATGTAAAAAAAATAAAAAAAAAAACATTAATGTCAATGAAGGAAATGTTCAAAATGTCTTCTAATGTTACTAAACATCTCAGGCGTGACTGATCTAATCGCAAGCGTGATTCGTCTTTTTGAGTCATCTTAGTTGAGGGGTTTAGTTTTGTATACAATACTTTTGACATATCCCCACAAAAAGAAGTCTAATAGCGTTAGATCAGGAGATCGTGCTGGCCATTCTATCGATCCGCGCCTCCCTATCCACCGATTTGGAAAAATGTTGTACAGGTACTGCCGGACATTGATTTGGTAATGGGGCGGTGCCTCCATCTTGCTGAAACCATATAATATTGGCAGGAACTTGTGGATTTGTTGGATCAGGGTGTAAGTTTGTCAAAGTTGGCACGACATTATTTTGAAGCAGTTCTAAATATTTTTCTCCATTCAAGTTGCCATCAATGAAAAAGAGACCTACGATATGTTCAGAGCACCACCAAGTATTGGTTTTGACATCTGTCTAGACCATCCTCATCGGAAAGGATTCCTTATAAGCAATGTCTATTTTGTTTTGGATAGATACCGTGTACCTTTCCAGTTCCTCATTATTGCCAAGAGTCAGGACCTCTGTTTCCCGCAGAGCTCCTTTTTCAGGATATTGCGTATGATTTTCTCTCATCCAGTGAGGATTCTCATTAGACCAATAGCGGCAATTTTGACGATTATCATGACCGTGAAGTGTAAATGTGCTCTCATCACAAAACAAAACATCTTTCATTGGATCACATTGTTATCTAACATTGCCATCATATGTTCACAAAAATACGTTCTGTCATCGAAATCGTCTTCCATGAGCTCCTGAGTTGGCATCATTTCATAGGGGTGCATTTTACTTTCTTTTAATATTCGAAAAATTAATGTGTGGCTAACGTTGAACAGTGAACAGCTTTTCGACCAGAAATATGTGGGTGTTCTTGAAACTAAGCATAATATCCAATTTCGTATCATCACTTACTGCATTGGCAGCTACTTTTTTTATCTGTCTTACATGTCCAAGCTCGCGAAACTGCTTTTCTATTTTGCTAATTGTTTCTTGGGACATAGGCGGCAAATTTGGAAATTTTTCGTGAAATAAGCAAGAAACTTCCATTTGTGTCCGTTTGTTATCTCCATAACCAATCATTTGTGGAATGGTTATTTTGTGCATTTCTGTTAAATGAACCATTTTTCTGATATTATTACGTACAGTTAACGAAATTCAAACGACAATAGCACTGACACTGATCACTACTGTCATGCAGTCAGACAACAAGGGCATACGGCCATAAGGGCATTTAACTATTTAAACCAGTTTAGTTAAATGGGTTTACTACTATAAACGGTGCATACGGCCAAAAGACAAAGAAAAAAAGAAGACCAACGAATAGAATAGGTCACGCAGACGCAAGAAAATATGTTAAAAATTTACCCCAGCAAACTTTTATCAGTATAACGTTTTGTTTTGTAACAGAATAAACTACCCACACTGGGTGACGACAGTCCCGCTAAAATTTTAATTATATTTATATTGATTGGCCTATATATCTTAACCTATAACTTGACGATTTATAATACGAAATGAATTTTGACTCTAAAATGGACTAGCTCTTTTTATTTTCGGGAGTATTATTATAATTTAAGTAAAATAAAAACAAAGAAGACAAATATTTACTTACACCAGTTGTTTCTTTTCCCTCACTGTCACAATAGCTATCGTATTTAAACTGCTGTCATTGAAAAAATAACTAGCAATTCTACCCATCCAATAAAATTGTCTCCCTTTTCTGTATACAGACATTATAAAATGAGAAAATTCCATAGATTGTTACTTTTTGGTATACATGCACAACTGCCTGCGGATACGTAAAGGAAACATCTCAAAGACACCAATTTCCTCTTTGTTGCTTACAATTATATTTGTTAAACAGGAATCGAAGCAAATTTCAAATTCAGTGCCGCTATTCGACTGCAGTATCACCGACAAGAAGCCTAAACACCCCCAGGAAACAATTTAATCTTCAGAAAGCGGAATATCGAAGTCGTTGTGGACGGATCATTTATCTTTGATTTGTTATTCGCTATTACTAAGTCAAAGGCGTAGATTTCAAGAAACGAAATGGATTCTGGATTTAATCGTTGTGAAGACGTGGGTGATCTGTGGTGGAGATTCTGATCACACTTATAACTACCGATATATAGTATAATATAAAAGAACTACTGAAGATGACAACACCAGTAATGAGGAGCATCGGAAGAAACAGTCCTGAAAGTTTTAAGATCAATTATTCGACCTAAACTGAAATATGGCAGTTTCATTTACATTATCAGACATAAAATCTATCTGCCTTAAGAATATATTTAGGTGCTTTTAGGTCTAGTCTCGTAGATAACTTATATTACGAAACTAACCAAACTCCTCTATGGTTGAAGCGTCAGCAACTCCTTCAACATACTCGGCAAGAGTATCATCTCACCCTTTGAATCCAATCCACCGGTTGATAAATAATACACAACGAAGTTTACATTGTTCATTAAAGACGCAAAGCTTTCCTTAAATCTTATCATTTCATTTACATACTTAATATTGATTTACCATTAACCCAACCAATTTCAACTTCCTCCACGCCTGCTTGATATAAAGCTTTGCCGAAAGTCAATATGTCTCTCAGTAACTTCTCAGGCCATGATACTTATACAGGATTTTTTTGAAATAACAAATATCATAAGAAATAGTGGGGTCGGTTGTGCAGTCACTACTTCCAATTAAGTTATTAAAACATGCCTTCTACCATCTACTCCCATTATACAGTACAGAAAGCTCTTTGGTATTTTGTACTCACTAGCACCTGCAAAAAAGACAGCAGATATATGCTGCTCTATCCACTCTATAAAAAACAGATTCACCAAGAATCCTCTCGTTCATAAACAAATTACATAACTTGATTGGTTTAAAAAAATTAAAATACCATAAACGACAAATTAAGAGAAATAAACATAATTCAAAAAATCTTTGGAAAACTGTAAACAACATAAGAAATTCTAATCCTAGAGATTCTAATATTAAAGAAATAACATTTTTAAATAATACTAAATCTAAAAATAAATTAGAGATTGCAGAGACATTAAACATATTTTTTACAAACATTGGACCTAATCTTGCAAAACAAATTCAAAAACCTCCGCTTTTTCGTCCAAAAAGACATAAAATAAAAAAAATCAATTTTTCTGGAACCAATCACCAAATACCAATTTCCAATTCTTCGATCGATAAATTCTTTAAAAAATAATAAAGCTCCTGGTAGTGATGAAATAAAAACAGGATTGTCAAAAAATAATAGTTCAATACTATTAAACGCTTTACAAAATTAGAAAAATAAATTTCCAAAGAGCAGACCGTCCACTAAGAAGCAACAACTACTTCTCGGGCTATATGCCACGACAGACATTGAATTACACTTCTAAAGTAAACGGGGTTAGTATATCTGTTAAGATAGAACCAACCATTCTGGTTTGCGATTAGAAGGAATAACATCACTTGTGGACCGGTTTCGGCGTATTGCGCCTCATCAGCACAAGGTAGATACTATTCGTCCAGAAGCTCTGAGAGCATAATCCTGGACTAGAGACTACGTTGATACCACACCAATGCATTAGCCTCAGTAAAGGAAATGTTAAGAGTGCGATATCAGCGACATCTCTACATCTAATCACTTTGGAAATTAATTTTTCTAATTTTGTAAAGCGTTTAATAGTATTGAACTATTATTTATTGAAGTCTATATATCACGCTTTACTGATAAAAAAAAACAAACAAACCGGTCTACAAGTGATGTTATTCCTTCTAATCGCAAACCAGAATGGTTGGTTCTATCTTAACAGATATACCAACCCCGTTTACTTTAGAAGTGTAATTCAATGTCTGTCGGGGCATATAGCCCGAGAAGTAGTTGTTGCTTCTTAGTGGACGGTCTGCTCTTGGGAATTTAATTTTTCTAATTTTGTAAAGCGTTTAATAGTATTGAACTCCTATTTTTTGACGTCTATATTTCACGCTTTACTAATATGACAATTATTTACAGTTAACTGTAATTAAGTAAATAAAAACAGGATTACTTAAAGAAACTTTTACTGAATTAACTCCACCACTTTGTTATCTAATCAACAAATTACTTTCAAATGGAATTTTCCCATCTGAATTTAAAGTAGCTACTATAAAGCCTCTTCATGAAAAAGGTGATAAAAGTGTACCTTCAAACTATAGGACAATCTCTTTAATTAATAGATTTGCAAAATTACTTGAGAAAAGGCGTTCGATAGTGTAGATCATGAACAGCTGTTAGACGCTTTGGAGGATTTAGGAATACGTTTTGCTGATGATACAGTTTTGCTGATGATACGGTATTATTCTATACAGGGGAGACATGGTCAGATTTAAAAACCAAAATAGAAGACGACATGAAAAATATTATTGATAGCTTCAATTATAATTTATCAACAGTTAATTATGAAAAAAACATGCTTCTGTCTGTTTGTAGTCATAAGAATGGGATGCCAGATTACAGTGAATTGGAAATTTATAACGATCATACAAAACACATCATGAAAATTGAACTTACTAATAATATAAAATATCTTGCTGTAACGTTAGATTGTTATTTAAGATGGGAGCATCATATAAATAGCGTCACCAAAACCTTAAGATCCTTCCTGGGACGATTTAAATATCTGTAGAAAGTTATTGATTTACCTCATCTAAAAATGCTCTATTATTCATTGATAGAATCTCGGTTGTCCTATAGTATTTTAGCATGGGCGGAGCTGTATTTGGACAAGTATTTACTGCAGAAATATTTTTTTAAGTAATATTTAAAAAAGAAAGGACCTAGCCCTCAGATCAGCTTTTTCGGGAAGCATCTGTATTGGATCTTCGCTAGACATTTTTTTTAAGAACTCTTGCTTATTTATTTGAACATAAAAAATACTTCAATTTTATTTCTCATTCATATACTACAAGTGCTAAGGAAAATAATAATCTTTTTTTTTTCGGGTCGAGATGGGAAACTCATGTTCGAATGGGTCCAGTACCCAAACAGTGTTGGGCTCATTCCCAAGGGATGCCTACCAACCAAACCTACCTCAAACTCGCCATTACCCCCGCCTCGGAATCACTACCCTAGCATACTTCGAGACGGGCGACGGTCCCTGGCACACTCTCCGCTCACACCGTCGTCTTCTCCCTAACTTTCACTCCTACGTCTCATGCCATATCGAGTTCTTCTCTCCCCCTAACCATGCTCTCCACTACGCCACTCACCTCCAACCATTCCTCCTCCCCCCTCAACATTATCTTTACCATGTTCTCCCAATGCATCGCGTCCCCTAGTTTCCTCTAAAACTTCTTCAGCACTTTCTCGTCCTTCCAGCATCAAAACACATGCCCCACATCATCCTCCACTTCACACCTCTCGCACACTCCAGTCTCTTTTTTCCCAATCTTGTGGAGGTACCCTACTCTCGACCAATGTCCAGTGAACACCTGTGTCAAGAAGTAGTTCCCTTCCCCGAATTTCCGGTCCATCCAATCTCTCCTATTCCCAATCGCTCCTTTTAGCGCGCCCTCTTACTCCCCCCAACCTTCTCCCCCATTTCCTCCTCCATCCATTACTGTACTTCCTCTCTGGTCGTACCCCTCCAGCGTTTGTTCCTGGCTCTAGCCATCACATCCAATGGGTAGGACCATGCCAGCACCGCGGCTGCCAGTCCACCTACTGTCTTGTACCCCTGCACCACCCTCAGCAGTATCTCTCTCTGCACCCGCAGGAGTGGCCTAGCCCTCGCATTCACCCCCGCTCTTTCACCCCACACCTCCGCACCGTACAGCATACTCTGCTCTATCCCATTCTACCAATTACCCTCCTCTTCCACTCTCTCGGTCCTTCCACATTACACATCAATCTCCCCAGCCATGCTGCCCTCACTTTCCCCTTCTCTGCCGCCTTAAGCATATGAGTTTATAAGGATAATTGACTATCCAACCACACCCCTAGGTATTTCACAGACTCCTCCATACGAATTCTCCATTCTCCATCACCCCCACTTCCCTCGTTTTGCTCGGTCCCTTCACTAGCAGCCCCACCGTCTTATCTGCCGCCACTTCCAGTCCGCACCGCTCTATCTTCTCCACAATCTCCCTACACATTTTCTCCGCCTTTCTTTCTATCTCCGCCTCTCCCTTTGCCGTACATACCAGACACACATTGTCAGCATACACCGCAATCTCACATCCCTCTTCACATACTATACCACAAACCTTATCAAACACACACTTCCAGAGCGTCGGTCCAAGAACCAAGCCCTGGGGCACTCCAGCCTCCGTCTCATACCTCCTCCCTCTAGAGTCTACAATCACACGCCCCGTCAGGTAGTCCTCCACCAGGTAAACCAATCCCTGCCCCACTCCAAGCCTCAGCAACGCGCTCAACACTGCCCGTTTGCTGACACTGTTGAACGCGTTCCCGACGTCGAAGAACACGAGTAGGGCCAATTTCTTGCTCCTTCAGCTGTCCTCTCTAGCTCTTTCCACCAATCCCATCACTCTTCCCAGTGCCGAGATGCAAGATTTCTCCTTCGTAAGCTGGTTTACCCTAAAACCCCCATTCCTACCAACTTCCTCCTCAATCCTATCCTTTATTATCCCCTCCACCAATTTACCCATACCACACAGCAGGCTGATAGGCCTGTAGTCCCCCGCCTGCTTCCCCTCTCTACCCACCTTCTTCATCAGTATCGCCATGGCCACCTTCCATGCTTCTCTAGTATCCTGGATTTCTCGAATTCTGCCCCCCACTCATCCTTCTCTCCCAGCGAACAATTTCCCTATAATCTCCTTCTCCCAATCTTCCTCTAGCACCTCGTTCCTATTTCCACCCATCCTCTTCACCGCTATCTCATACGCATTTCCCCATGGATTGTTTTCCGATGACGATGATATGTCAATATCGAAATAATTATCAATATCTTAGATTTTTAATAATTTTTTCATTAAATAGTAGAATTAATTAGAAACACTTAGTTTCATTTAAAAAAGTAATATGAGTAGATTCCACAAAGTAAGGGTCCAAAACAGTAAATTCACAAGAAGATATAGTTATTTTGAAGCTTCCCCCACACTCCAGCCACGTCCTGCAACCAATGGACCTTAGTGTGTTCCGGCCTCTGAAAATCAAATGGGAGGAAGAACTTGTAAAATGGCAAAGGCAAAACTATGGCTCCAAACCTCCAGAAAGTATTTTTGCTGCCATAATTTCTAAAATTTGGGACAACATCGATCCAGTATACATTAAGAATGGCTTTCAGAAAGCAGGAATCTTCCCATTTTGTAACACAGTAATACCTATAGAGAATTACGAACGACAAGCCTGTAAACGATGGTGCACTTTTGAAGAAAATCGAGCAGCAGAAAATCAAGAGCCTACTATTGATATGGTAATTCATGAAGCTATCACAACTACCACCCCTGATGAAAATCAACCAGTGCCATCAACATCCACGATAAATATATCAGAAAATGGAGAGTCAACGCTTTTGAACCTTCAGAAGAAAACCTTCGAAGAGTTGCTGTTAGAACAAATAAAGCAATCGCCAAAAGCAACCACTTCTCGAAAAAAAAAATCTGCGGAGGTGCTGAAGTGATAACTTCAGAAGAGGCTATATCTAAGCTTGAAGAAATGCATAAAGAAAAGATAAGAAAAATAAAAACAAGAAATGACAAAAAATTCATTGAAGAAAGCAGCGATGATGATGACGAGCCAAAAAAACTAGAGAATATCAAAACCACAGATAAAGGTAAGAAAAAAAGATACCTAATGAGAAAGAAATCTGAATGTTTTGAAGAAGACAGTAGTGATGATGACAGTCTTGAAGATTCACATCAAACCCATTCAAGTGATCCAAGTGTAGATGAAGTGGAAGAGATGAATGAAGAAATGAGTTTCCTCAACCAAATGCAGTTGGACTTATCGAAAATAAATGTTGGCGATTGGTTGGTGGTTAAATTAAATCAGAAAAAACTGATCAAAATGTACGTGGGCCAACTGACAGAGAAAGAACCGAGTTTAGAGGTCAAATTTTGTCGAAGAATTAATAAGACATCCAAATTCCATTGGCCTGATGTGGAAGATAAAAGCATAATAGAGGAAGAGGATATTTTAATGCATTTACCCACGCCTTCAGTGGATAAAAGAGGAATAATATCATTCAGTGTGGTATTTGACACATATAATGTTGGCTAGCTGGTTGTCTTTTTTTCGTAATAAATGTTTTTTGCAGCATACAGAAAGTCTAATTGCTTACACTTACCCCATTCACATTCCTCACGATCTTTTGCAAGAATACGCATAGACTTACACTTGCCCCATATTTAGGGTTACACTTGCCCCATAGATATGGGGCAAGTGTAACCTAAGTACCGCAAAAATAAAAAAAATGAAGATCAAAGATTTGAGCAGTTATCTCGTTGTATATTTCTAGATCCTTTAAATATTCTTCCATCAGTGAGCTGACATGATTGGAACGAGAATGATACATTATTAATATTTTTTTTTAGTTCATAGCGGAGCTATTGAAATTCGCGGTTCCACTTACCCCGGTGTACCTTATAGCTTTTTCAATGATTTTCCTTGCCCTTCTCGATAAATTAGAAGGCAAACTCTTCATGAAATGCGCATGCGGGCTAGAAAATTAAGCAGTGGCACTAGACGCACGTGTCCGGGGCGCTTAGATGTTGGCTGGCCCTACCTGCCTGTGTCCGCTCACTATTAAACAATTTCTATTAAATTATCAGTAGTAATACCACAAGTGATTGAATTTTCGCGATAAGTCTGTCGATTTATTTTATAACGAAACTGAGTCGCTTGAAAACACCACGAGTCCGCAGGACGAGTGGTGTTTTCTTCAAGCAACTAAGTTGAGTTGTGAAAGAAAAGACAGAATTATAAGATAAATTCAGTCACGAGTGGAATTTTATTAGACTATTTCACAAACAAAGTGAAAGGTAAAAATTCGGCAGAATTAGAGGAAATTTAGTTTAGTTAATTAGAGAAATAGTTTAATAAACAGGAAACATTGACATCGAATGAAAAATATATTTAAATAAACCAGTATTAACATAACGTACTTAAATATTTCTCAATTGTAATTATAAATGGTACAGTTATTATATATTATACAATGCTTTGAGCTTGATTATTTGAACACCCGCTTCTACTTGCAATAGTTGTTAAATCTTGTTGGTTATTATTTCTCACATTTGCAATAAGTCTATCGTGATGCTGTTTACTATGTTGGATGTAAGGTTTCAGTGAATTAAAGCTCGAATGTCCTGTGATTTTGATGGTTTCCTGTTTATATTTATATTTGACGTTTAACTGTCACATACACAAATCTGAAAACACCGAACTTGACAGGCCAATCAGGATCAAGAGTCAAGTTTGGTGTTATGGATAATCCGAACTTGACTAGAGCTCCTGATTGGTTCATTTGACAAGTGCGTGAAATAGTCAGCTGTATAAGAAAAACCTAAAAGAAAAGTTGTATATGTCAATAATGCATAATTAAGAATTTGAGATTTTATTTGCAGCATTTTCTTTTTAAATTGGTACAATTAATACAATAATATTTTTGTGACTTTTTTCCCAAAAGACAACCACCATTTTAAATGTTCAATGACTGAACAACGGCTTAAGATAAAGTAAAATACACGCCACTGGGATAAAAACTATGCTGTTACATTCGCGCAAGTGCAAGCAATAAGCTGGCAAATTTTTGTCGCAATCAAATGAACGGTACGGCAACGCATAAAATACGAACAAATATTTATTTTCATATATAAGATTTGATATAAAAGTCTTGTTTCTCCTACCAAGTATTTCGATATTGTCTATTCGCACTTTACCAAATAATATTGTATAAAGTATTGCGTAGGAAGTAGTTTTCCATAATTTGAATAGTTGTTTTTAAATGAAAAATATTAAACTTGTTTTTGAGAAAAGCCGTATCCGCAAGCTGCCACTGCATTTTCTGCTCTAAAACACATCTCTGATATTTGAGTGAATCGCACTGAGAAAAACTAAAACATATATTCGAATCGTTTCAATTTCTGTTTCTGGCATATTTGAACGTTAACTCTCTATATAATATGAATGCTTTAACTTTACCGGGGCTTTTCCAGTTGTTCAATTCATTCTTTCTCTCGCCAACCGAGATTCGTGCAAATCAAGTGCTTTGGACCGCATTATAATGCATATATAATGTTATATTGCAAAAAAGTTTGAGGCTGTGTTCCAACTCCATCAAGGACATTTAATGGAGTCGAGCATTACAGCAGAAGGAAGAAGATTTAATATTTCGGATTTGTGGTTGGTTGGTTGGTAATGTGGACGCTGACGGTGACTTGAATACTTAAACGATATGTCATGATTGTATTCTCTTCGTATGTGTTTAACAAGTAAATATGTTCTGTTGTGACAATGCTGTTGCGTTCATTGTCATCTTATAAAATTAATTACAACAAATTATTCTAGAATATATTTACATGTTAAGACTTTGTAAAATATTAATCACGAGTAAGGCGTTAACAAAAACGACGAATCAAATAAAGTTTGATTCCTATCCCCTTCGAACTACTTTTTTTTCTCCTCTTAAACCGGCTCTACACTTGAGAGCCAACGCTAGCGACAAGAATATTTGTCCAATGTGTGTATTGACAGAATAGCAATGGACACCAATTGTCATGGGATAATGAAAAAGTGCTAGAATTATTGGATCTGTATTAAGCTGAACCAGTATTATGGAACCAAATGGTAAAGCAATATATTGTCATGACAGTCCAGCAATTTCTATATCAGACATATTGACGTTGGCACTGACAGTAACAAACTTATCTTATTTTGATAAAATTGTAGCATTTATATCTCGAAGTGCGTATTATTTATCTCTTAGTGGTGATATGAAGTGCCAGTACAATGAAAAAATTCGTATTATAGACAATATCGATCCTTTCAACCAAAGAATTTCATTGTTGTAAGCAATACATTTATTATTGTGATTCACTGAGGGGCCCTCGTTTCAAAGCACTGATCCAAGCATTACGACGTGGTTCAGATAGAGCGCTTAAATAGTCACATGACTTCGTTAAAACAGCCGAAAATCGAAAAAAAAATACCTTTTCTCTTTTTCCTGACATTCTACACTTAACAACACTACAAAACGATGGTATTTTAGATACTTTTAAGAACTGATTGCGAATTAAACTCTATCATCCGTTGTTCACCAGTAAACAATGAAAACTAAATAGTGTGCCCCCAGCACAATATGGCCGACCTGTCAGTGACGTCATTCTGGAATGGCCTATTATTTTGTTTATTTTAAACCGTGATGACCAAGATGCTATAGATGGATATTATCTACGGACCGATGACGTCACTCAATTTTGCTCCTAAACATATAAAGTTATGAAATTTGCTTGTAGAACTTTTGCTGAGCCAGTCCCAATAATTAAACTAAATGGCCAACCTTAGTCAGTTGTTGAAAATCATAAAATTCTGGGCCTACGATCGACTAGCTTGAAAGCAGCATATCCAAGGAATAAAAAAGAACTATACAGACTCAATTGAATGAAAACTCTCCCACCAGCAATGGGGAGCGTCGGAAGAAATACTTCTGAAAGTAATTAGATCAATTATCCGACCCAAACTGGACTACGGCAGTTTCATTTTTGTACTCATTGTTTTTAAATGCATAATTAACAGTTATCGCCGGAGTGCGGGAAAGTATATTTTACGCATCCGGATGTTTTTTACTTTTCCGTAATTTGCTTTAAACAGTTAGCAACAAAAGTGTCAAACATATAGGTTATGTTACACACAAATTTTATTTTCAATAATTTCTAACAATTAGTTTAAGGAATAGCAGAAAACGAACAGTTATTGAAAACACGAACATTTATGGGGCAATTAATACAGGTAATAGTTATTTACCTAACGTGTTTTTGGAAGTAGAATTTTTCGCATGAGCACTTTGTTTGCAGCACGATCAAAGGGTCGCATTTAGTGCGAATTCGAAAAATTCCTTCCCAAAAAGTTAAATATAAATGTTATTTAATTTATTTTTCTATTGACAGTTGGTGACATAATATACAAATGTCAATTTTAAATTATTTGACACTTTCCACAACTTTTAAAAATTAAATTTATCAAAATAATTGAGAGTGTTAGTATTGATAGTGAAGCTAATAATACACCTCCTGAAATTTAAAAAAAGCGGAGCAAGCAATTTCTAGCTTGCTTCCTAAAAAAAATCGAGACCGTGATGAAAGACTTTATCACAAACTTTTGGATTGCTGTACGGTTCAAAAAGTCAAGAATATAGATGAAAATGTTTTGCTAGCGTATTTTGACCAGCAAAATAGTAAAAGCTCTCTGTGGTGCATTTATTATTAACATATAAAAGTACCTATAGACATATCCAAATATGCCAAATTAATTGCTTATTCAACATAACCTAACTTTTGCTGCCAACTGTTTAAAGCAAATTATGGAAAAGTAAAAAACATCCGGATACGTAAAATACACTTTTCCGCACTTCGGCGATAACTATTACATCAGCCACAAAATCTGTTTTTAAATCTCTCAAAGCAGTTCACAATACAATAATATTTCTAGCTGCTTTTAGGTTTAGTCCCGAATATAACTTATATTGCGAAACTAACGAACCTCTTCTATGGTTAAGGTGTCAGCAACTACTTCTAACACATTCGAAAAGATTTTCATATACCCTTTGCATCCTGTTCACTTGTTGATAAATTATGCACAACGGAGTTCACATTGTCCATCTAAGACGCAAAGTTTTCCTAAAATTTTATTATTTCTCTTACATAATATTGACTCAATCAATTACTACCATACCAATTTCAACATCCTCCACGCCACCTTGGGATAAAGCTATGCAATTGACTGCGCAGACGCCTTATAAGAATGACGAGCTTAAAGTCAACAACAGCATTATTTTTCAGGTAAGAACTGATAAGTTTGTTCATAGTAACGTTTGTTGTTACATAATAATTAACTTTGTACGACAAGAGCAATAGCAACAGTTCAAGAAGTGATATTGAAAGAGATCGCTCTCCAGCTCGAAACCAGTTTCCTTCGACAACTTCAAGCTCTTCGTCTGATTCATGTGCTGGAGTATTGTTACTTAAATTGGCTAGCAGATCAAGAAACTTAAGGATTTTTCATCCTAGACCAGACCATTTTCAGATATGGAATAACGAAGAATTTGTTATTCGGTTTTCAAAAAACACGTTTACATGTTTGCTAGCGAGAATCATACAAGAATTACAAACTTCTTTAACTCAACGTTAGAACCAAGCACATACATAACGAGTGAACTAAACACCTAACCTTCTAAATGTTTGACACACACTCATTTGACAATTGACACCACGTTGTGCCATGGAATGCAAGCGTTTTGATTGGTTATTGTTTGATGTACATGTTGTTGACTACCAGTACACACTACTGAATTCATGTTTATAAAAGGCATTTACAGTAAACTACCAGTTATGCAGTCAAATATTAGTTAATTAACTGGAGCTTAACTAGAACTTTGATCAAACCGGCCCTATAAGTTTAAACATCCTCGATCATATTGGATGATCTGTCGTATATATTCTCAAAAGAGTGTACGACTTTTGTTTAGCTATCACCCAGAAGAAACCTGGGATAAAACGCAACTAAAACACGAATGCAATACAACGTTTTATCTACAATCACAGTCATTTAGAATCAGATTTCATCAAAAAGTGCTCAAAAAGAGCTGAAACGTCAAACATCATTGAAATGTAATTAATTTGAGATTGTATTTTTCATTATACCACTAGTGGATAAAGTGGTACTTTATATGCTTCATAAGTATGGGTAAAATTCCAATTATAATGTGATTGTGGATAATAGTTATTTATTGTATAAGTGTTTTATCCACGCAAGAAAGTTTAAACCGTCGAGCTTCGCTCTCGGGTGGAAAAAACGCATCTAAAACACGAATTCAATACAACGTTTTATCCACAATCACAGTCATTTAGAAACAGATTTCATCAAAAAGTGATTTGACACTTCGCTCTGACAGCAGCTGTAACGTCAAAAATTATTGAAATTAATTTTAAAAAATTATTGTATTTTTCATTATTCTACTAGTTGATATGCTTCATAAGTGTGGATAAAACTCCAATTATAATGTGATTGTGGATAAATCAATGTAGATATACAAGATACAAGTTACAGATATTTCCCACTTTTGCTACATTCTACAAAAAAATATCTATCCAAAGTGACTGATTTTTTTAGTGTACGAATTTAAATGATATACTTTAGCTTTGATATTAAGAAAATCAGCATGTTGGCACACATCCGCGGCGTCCGCCTTACAACGAGTATGATATTAATCTTCAAGCTTCTGCGGTTGATGTATATTATATTGGATATTATAACCGAGGAAAAACCAAAGCCCGAGCTATAGGTATATAGTGCCGTCTTTCTCTCGCGCCGCTTTTAATCCCGCTTTTCCTTCCTTCCTGCATACATATACAACAGACAAAATCTCTCACTTTGTTTTATTGTGTCTATATTAATTAACAGCTTTGTAATTGGAATTAAGTAGAGATTTTTCGATATACAAGACGGGAAAGTATATTGTTTTAGAGGAGAATTATTTTTTAATAAAATAAGCACATCGATTATGGAATCATTCCAAGATAATTATTTGGTTTTTTTTTTATTGGCATTTACGTGTATCGACATAATCGTCATTGACACAGGTACATTAAGGATATTTCAGCAGTACTCAAACGTTATTTTTATCTGGCTTGTAGCAGAAAACTCCTAAAATTGTTTCTTTTTTTATGAGCGTACCTATAGCCAGATGAGACCCAGCCAGATCTATTAGATACTTCATTCTACATATGAAAACAAAAATTACGACCTTTTTAGTGATCATAAACTAAAAAAAAAGAAAAATTTCGATTTTTTTTAAGTACATGTTCTTTCGTACATTCAGCGCCATATTATATCAAAAACGAAGTAAGCTATCGAGCTATCGACATGATCTTTTTTGAATGATAAAAAGATTTTAAAAGCAAAAGTTTTACTTTATTTATTTCTACACTATACAGTTCACAGTGCTTTATTTTTCTCCATAAGGCACTTTTTTAATTATACATTATTAAAAATTTATTGAATGTATGAAAAAACTTGCGTTTAAAAAAAATCGAAATTTAACAATTTTTTTAATAAGAAAGGTCATGACCACTAAAAAAGGCGCAATTTTTCATTTCTAGTGGATCTCAATGTATTTAATGAAAAAAAAAAGGTATGATTTGGTTATACCTTACAATTTTTTTTTGCGAGAGGGTGAAGACTTTTTTGCCGTACAATGAGATTCTTTAAATTTAACTTAAATCTCAACAATGGGGGCTTTTTCTTATAAGAATAATAATACTTTTTCTGTTTTTGAAAATAAAAGATTAATAGAATCCGTCCTTAGTGCATTTAGAAAAAAGTGGAAAGTATTTAATAACAATTTGTAATTGTAATCAGATGTGATGCCTTTTGGCCCAATATAATAATAAATATTTAAAATAAGAATTAAATTCCCTTGATCTTATTTCAGCAAAACGTTCGAACATTTCATTATTATATAAATATAAATTAAGAAGGTTACTGAATAGAAAGTCAAGTTCAAAGCGGCGCCAAGGGCTCCCGGGAAGACTGAGATGGTCCTTTTCACCAGGAAAAGAAGATTATTGGGCTTAAAACCCCTCGAAATCTTCAATAGCAAATTAAACTTCTCTGAAGAGGTGAAATACTTTGGTATTACCCTCGACAGGAAGCTAACATGGAACTCTCACCTACAGAGCAAAAAGAGCATATGTGGCTTATGAGCAATGTCGGAGGACAGTGTGACGCACATGGGGTCTTTCGCCCCGTGTGGTCACCTGGATCTACACTGAAATCATAAGACCTATGCTAACGTACGGAGCCATTGCATGGAGACCGAAGGTTCTACAAGCAATGGCCTTCCAAAAATTATATCAAATAGAGCGAATGGCTTGTTTAAACATAACAGGAGCCATGAGAACAACACCAACCACGGCAATGGAATTAATTACTGGTCTGACCCCTCTGGACTTGTACGTCAAAGAGGTTGCGTTAATGGCCATGTTACGATTGCGCACAGCTGGTGTAAGCCCCCAAGTAGGAGTGAGTCAATTGAGACTAAGCCAATGGCGAGAAGCGCTTACTGCGCTACCTCTGCTGCAGGCGGCCAATGATGCAATTGAACCCAAGTTTGTGTTTAATAAACCCTCAGCTCAGCTCAGGATGTGGAGTTTACTCCAGATCACTTATTCTAAGAATTAAGTGGGGAATGGGAAAAAATACCAGCGTGGTTCAAACAAAACTGGCTGGCATCTCAATTGCCACAAAAGAACTAAGCAGAAAAGGAATTTCTGGCAAAAACATAACAATCTGCACTGTCAGCAGACAAGCCTTGAACAGACAACGTGTTACATCAGGGCTAGTATTAGAGTGCCACCAAGATTTAGCTAACGCCTCAGTAGATAACAATATTATCCTGAGTTGGGTTAAAGGGCCCGACAGGGGTAAAGGTAATCGCATTGCCGATTCTTTGGCTGGACTAAAAATTTTAGAACCCAGTGACACCTACGGCCTGACGACAATTGCGGAACTAGCCAAGCGTTACACCCTTGCTCAATCCCTATAGAGATGGGACGGAATCAAAGGATGCAGTCTTGCCAGGATCACCTTGGGCGACCCTGGGAAGTTGGCACCGAAGAAATATTTGGCGATGACCAGGAAATACCTACGCTTACCAGTAGGATTTCTGACTGGTCACTGTCAACTAAGGAAACACATCCATACTATGGGGCTAGTGGACACACCTCTATGCAGAATTTGTGTACAAGAAGATGAAACTGTCAGACATGTCTTATGTGAGTGCCCGGAGTTATCGTCAATAAGAGAATGTGTGTTCGGTGAGTCTTGGCCTACACCTGCCGATATAAAGGAGATGTCTCCTAGTGACCTGTCCACCTTCCTGGAAGGACAGGATGGACGATGACCTAGGAAGACAACTCCTCGGGAGGATGTACAATGGGTCACATGTGGCCTAAGTGTTGTGGGCCTAAACTCACCCTCCCCACTCTACAGAACAGAACAGAAGGTTATTGATTATATGTCCAAAAGAAATTCAGTTTTAAACATTATAATAGTCTATTCTGTTTCAGAATATTCGTTATCACTTGAGTCATTCTCACTTTCTTCATTGAGGTTTATTAGCACAGGCCTAACTTCGTCTATCATATATTCTAATTCATTGCATTCCACTATTAGTGTTTCGACATATGGAATACATTTCTGCCATATTTCTGCAGTTACCTGGTTCAACGATTCATTTCATAATTGTAAAATACTCGCTGCGTTGGTTATATCGTTAAATTTTCACATATTGTCATTATCAGATGGGCTGTAAACTCATTTGACCCCTACAAAACTCCAGGACCAGATGGTATATTCCCCAAGCTTCTGCAAGAGGGACTAGACATCATAATGGGTCCTTTAGTTCTGATACTTCGAAGCAGCCATGCTCTAGGGTATATACCAATTGCATGGAGAGAGTCAAAGGTGGTGTTTAGTCCTAAACCAGGAAAAGAAACGTACACCCAGGCTAAATCCTACCGACCAATCAGTCTGACATCATTCATGGTGAAAACCATGGAAAAAGTCTTACAAATGTACTTACAAGAAGGAGCGCTTAAGAGCATCCCTCTACATAGACTACAATGGGCTTATAAAGCAGGGAAATCAGGTGAAGCTGCCCTGCATAAGTTGGTCTCAGGTCTCAATAGGAGCCTGAATCATAAGAAAGTAGCCCTTGCAGCATTTCTAGACATCGAAGGTGCTTTTGACAACACATCGATGTCATCAATTAACAGATCCCTTAAAAACAGACGGATTAACAGTACCACATGCAAATGGATAGGATCCATGCTTGAGCATAGGAGAATAACAGCACATATGCATGATATAACATACACCGTTAGGACAACTAAAGGATGTCCTCAAGGTGGAGTACTTTCACCACTTTTGTGGAACCTAGTTGTGGATGACCTGATCTGTAGGTTGAATGATCAAGGCATTTGGACGCAGGGCTTTGCGGACGACATAGTGATTGTCACCAATGGGAAATTCCCGGAGGTGGTTATGAATGTCCTACAGGAAGCACTGCGAATTGTGGAGGAATGGTGCCTCACAGAGGACCTTTCAGTTAATCCAAAAAAAAGCAAACTAGTTGCTTTTACGAATAGAAGAGTTCTCCCGCAGGGCAGAGTACTGTTGTTCGGAGAGGAACTAGAAATATCCAAAGAAGTCAAATATCTGGGAGTGACCCTTGATTCCAAACGGAATTGGAAGGCACACCTGGAAAAAATTACTACCAGGGCGACTAGGCTTTCCTAGAAATGCAGAAGAGTTATGGGCAAAACCTGGGGAATACGACCTGAGGTGGTTCACTGGCTCTACACAACTGTGATAAGGCCAACGATCACCTATGGAACAATAGTCTGGTGGAGGAGGACAGAAGTGTCCTCTGCAGTTAATATGTTAACTGCAATCCAAAGACCTTCTTGGTATTACCGGGGCAATGAACAGCACGGGGACGGCATCAATGGAAGCCCTCATTGGACTTCCTCCTCTAGATCTTTTTATAAGGGCGGAGACAATGATGACAATCCTTAGGCTGAAATCGGGAGACTTATGGTCCCCGAACAATGTTCCAGAAGGACACACTGATACAACTGGGACATTACTAGACGAACCCATATTTCACATGAGTTTTGATAGCATGACACCAGAGAATATATTCACTGAGCGAGTGAATATCATCATCCCATCTATGGAACAGGTAATAACGTTTATTTTTTTTTTTTAGAATAAGAATTAACAAATTGTAGTTATACATATAAAAAAGTAGTAAAAATTTGAATTAAAAAAAAACAACAATAATACATAACACTAAAACCAAAAGTATTTTCATCAGTGTAGCCCATTAAGACCATAGAGGTTGAGCATGGGTGACAAGTGATGAAAAGGAATACCTTTGGATTCGCTACTCTGTCTTATTCCATTGATTTTAATTCAAGAAATATTTATTTAAAATTTTTTTTTTATATCAATTCTTTCTATATCTTTTGATCCTAATGATTTTATATATAATACTGTTTACTTAAAGGAAGAATTAACAAATTGTATACATATAAAAAAAGTAGTAAAAAGTCAAACTAAAAAAAAAAAGAAACAGCAATAATATACAACACTAAAACTAAAAGTATTTTCATCTGTGTAACATCAAGACTATAGAGTTTGAGCATGGATGACAAGTGATGAAAAGGAATACTTTTAAGTACGCTACTTGGTTTACTCCATTGATTTTTAATTTAAGAAATATTACTTTAAAATTCTTTTTTTTAATTTCTCTGGTGTCAATTTTCAATAATCTTTTCTATATCTTTCGATTCTAATGATTTTATATATGTTTTAAATATTGATTTTAAAAGATTGATTGAATTTAGTTTTCTTATATACATTTTATATATATCAGGTAGGAAGTTAAATAATCGTGGAGCTAAAAAACCGAAATATCTTGTACCTATAGTTTTTTTAGCAGTATTTGTTTGTATATAATTATTTGTTTTAGTTCTAGTATGATAATGATGATCAGGTGTTTGAAGGTTAGCGCGATTTTGGAATAAATTAATAATTAAACTATCAAGATATAGGTGCCTCAAAGACATTACATTTGCTTCTTTAAAAAGAAGATTTGTGTTAAATCTTAAATTTTTATAATACATAATTTTTAAAATTTTTCTTTGTAGGATTTCTACCTGTTCTAGATGACTTTGCATTGTTCCCCCCCAACCCATGATGGCATATCTAAGACGTGATTCCACAAGAGCATGGTAAATTATTTTTAGATGCTGTAAATCTAGAATTGTTCTAATATATTTAAATTTATATAATAAAAACCTTAACGTCTTAGCTATACCAGATAGGTGTGAGGTCCATCTTAAATGTGAGTCTATTGTTACTCCAAGGGAATTTATTTCGGATTTTAAAGAAATATTAATAGATATATTATTGTTTGTAATAGAGATTTTATCGTAAAGTGGTAATTTATGTTTATAACTGGTGAACGGAACAATATAAGTTTTTTCATAGTTAACCGTAAGAATTTTATGTTTAAATATATCAAATAATTTTTTTACATCAGTTTCCATTTTATTTTTTAGGTTTTCCCACGTATTATCTCTATATATCACAGCAGTGTCATCTGCAAAGCCGATTACCTTTCCCGAAGATTCAAAAGAAAATATATCATTAATATATAGATTAAACAAAACCGGTCCCAGTACGGTACCTTGAGGAACTCCAGCCGATATAACTTTTTCCTCACTGAGTTCTCCATTTATCTTAACTAGTTGTTTTCGGTTAGTTAAGTAGTCTTTGAAAAATTTTAATGAGAGTCCCCGTATCCCTGCATCATTTAGGACGTCTAATAGTTGTGAGTGATTCACAGTATCAAACGCCTTTGCTAAGTCTAGGAACAGTACCGCTATTGGTTCAGTTTTATCAATCGAGTTATAGATTGAGGAAACCAAGGTCTTAATTGCATCATTCGTTGATAACCCTTTCTGAAATCCAAATTGTCGCTCTGACAATAATTGATGCTTGTCTATAAAGTCCATCAGTTTATTCTTTACAGCTTTCTCCATTATTTTTGCCAAAGTTGTAATTAGGGAAATTGGTCTATAATTGGACATTTGATCTTTTTTATCTTTTTTATATATTGGTGTAACAACAGAGGTTTTAAATATAGAAGGACAAACCCCACTAGTAAAGATGAGATTTATAAGATTAGCCAAAGGCCTGATTAGCTCGTTCTGCAATTTTTTAAATAACTCGGCTCTCAAGTTATCTATTCCCGTTGCTTTGTTTGTTTTGAGTGATGATATTAATTCCTTGATCTCTTCCTCAGATACTGGTAACCAATAAAAAGTATTAGAATTTATTTTTCGTTTTGGAGGAGGATTTGTCGGAATTGATATTTTTCGTGCTAGGTTATCTCCTACCGAAGCAAAGTAATTATTAAATTCTTCTGCAATCTCTTTTTTATCTCCAATTCTTTTGCCTGACTTGGCAATTATTTCATTGATACAATTTGTTGCTTTATCTTTTTTGTTCACCAGATTCCATAGATATTTTGAATTATTTGAATTGCTTTGTATTTCGGCTCGCGTTTTGCAGTTTTAATTAGTTGGTTTACCTGTTTACGATAGTTGACATATATTTCTCTTTTTCCCTCATCATTCGGATTTTGTAGATATTCTTTATATAATTTATTTTTATTATTTATTGACTGGACAATACCTGCTGTTACCCAATTTTGTCGTTTTTGATAACCTTTATTTAATTTTATGGTTTTCGTGTGTTTTTTTAAGAGAGTATTTAAAATATTTAGTAATTCTTGAGTTTTTTTGTTTACATCGTTGAAATTATAAAAATTTTGCCAATTATGTTCCTGAAGATCACTTTGAATCTTGTTGTAGTTTATAACTGTTTTGTATTTATCTGTTTTAAAGTATTTAGATTTAGCTTTTATAGGAAAATTGATTATCGTTGCCTGGTGATCAGTAATGCTATTTCCATATACAGCCGCGACTGCTTCGTCGAGAGTAGATTTTTCTATTGCTCTGAAGAATATATGGTCTATGCAGCTACGTGAATTTTTTTGAATGCGCGTATATTTATTTATCATAGAATGTAAATTATACTCATATAGTACGTTTAAATATCTAGAGACATTATCATTTTCATCTTTAATGTTTATATTAATATCACCAACTAATAAATGATAATCTAGTTTAGAATAGTTTATTTGCTCTAGATAATTTTCTAAAGACCAGATGAAGAACTCAGGTGTATTTGATGGGGAACGGTATATACAAGTTAATAAAATTTGCTTATTATTTTGTAAGTCAATTTTTATCTGCAATGCCTTTGAATCGCCGATATCAATAATTGAGCAACTTACATTAATTTCAGTTTTGACATATACAACAACACCGTCATTTTTATTTAACAGTCCTTGATTATAAAATGTCTTATAGCCATCTAGATTAAAAAGATCAATATCATATATTTGAAAAGTTTCTGTTAGCACAATGCAAGCAAAATTGCAGCTTAGTTGTTCTAGCATTATTTTGAATTCATCCAAGTGTGCATTTAGACTACATATATTTTGATGAATTATGCTAAAAGTTTTTTCATCATTTTTGAATAATTTGTTTACATCTCCAGGATTGAAACATTCGGCAGTGTTATAGACCTCATAATTTATGTCACGAATATATTGATCCATTTTAAGATATCACAAAATTAAGATTTATAATACATGAACAAAGAGTATAAAAACTATTACTAAAAACAGAAAAAGAAAAGGAAAACTAAGACCTACTACCGAAACGTGTTCTTTGCTTTATTTCTTCAACCCTTGTCTGCTGATTTGTTTCGTTTTTGTTGCTTGTAGGGAATGTGTCCTTGGTGGTTTTAGATTTGGAGTTTTTACCCTTGATATCCGCTGTTTCTTCACTGTTTTTCCTATTTGGTGTTAGATTTTCTTCAAATGTGGGAGATGAGTGATTAGGTCCCTCTTCTTGTACGTATCTTATATTTGGTGTACAGGTAATGCACCCAGGTAATTCTGGAGAAATCATCTGGTTCACCGATGGCTCCAAAACAAACCATGGCACGGAGGCTTGTATAAAAGGACCTAGAAAGAGAATGTTCTTTAGCCTTGGTCGATATACGACTGTGTTTCAAGCAGAGACGATTGCCGCTATAGCCTGTATTGATGAAAACATCAGAAGAGGATATACCGGACAAAAAATTGAAATATTCACTGACAGCCAGGCTCTGCTTAAGACTAATCCAACAACTATGTCTAGACTGGTTAAAAACTGCAAAGAATCCCTCAACAGGCTGGCAAGAGACAACAAAGTGTCTCTAATATGGGTACATGAGGGGATAGCAGGTAATGAAATGGCGGACCAGTTAGCTAAAGAAGGCTCAAAAGGAGACTTCATAGGTCCGGAACCGTTTTGTGGAATCACAAAAGATTGCATAAGAGGGGAAATCGGGAACTGGCTAGATAGGGAACACCAATTTAAATGGAGGGTGACACAAGGGCACCTTCATACAAAGAGTTTACTGAACAAGGTAGACAAGGAACTCTCAACCAGGCTACTGAAACTGGGTAAGAGACATTTGAAGACAGTTACCGCCCTGGTGACTGGAAACTGCACCTTGAGGAAATATCTGTACAATATGGGCAAAATTAGTGAACCTATGCGCAGAAAATGCGAACTTGATGATGAAACACCTACTCACATACTTTGCTTTTGCGAGGACTTACGAGAACTTAGACGGAATTTATACAATCATCACAACTACTGAAAATCCCTCCAGTCAAACTAGTGACCTTTATAGAAGCTTCTGGAATGGAAGTAGATAACATGGGAAATGGTACAAAGATTCACTTCAAGTGCCTGGACTGATGAGCACGACCCATAATTATGAATGAATGAATATGGAGGCATGTAAAACCATCAATTGACAGGAATACATATTAATATTGTAACACTTTATTTAAAGATTGGACAACCTCCAAAGCATCTAACAATATAAATCCTAAAAATTCTTCAAAACCAGTTATTTCTAGTATGTTGTGATTCATGTTGTTTATGGCAAACGACAATACTTTTACCACAAAAAAATCTTTTTTATTGAGAATGTTTCGTTCAGGCGTTGAGCGATATTTATCACTCAATGGTTTAGGTGAACATACTGTTGCCGTTTTCAAGTTAAATAGTAATAATCTGTATAAATTATGGATCAGATACTTCGCACTCAATATTCACCTTTTTAATATTCAACAATATTTTTACTCGCAACAATATCCATTCATGAAATTAACTTGTTTTTTCTATTTCATATTTTTGGCAACATCATTTCTAATTACCCTCATAATGTAATTTGTCTATTTATTTTTCTCCTGCCACCGTATTGCGATTCATGATGGCAAATTTGAAGATCTGCGAACTTCGTTTAGTTTCCGCTAAACACCACCACTTCCTTAAACACTTTACTGTTAGTGGGGAAAGGAGGGACGTCAAATGAAAATACTCGGCGTTTGACCAACTATCTCTAATATTAATAAACAATGATATTACTATACACATTGAAGAACTTGGGCTGTTTACCAAACAGTAAATTCACTAAAATGCTCAATAGAGCGTTTCCAAGTGACGTCATGTTGTCAGCTGATTACGGACAACCTTCAGAGAGATGGATGGAAATAGCATTTTTTACTGATTTAAATATAAATCGGGAACAAATTGGTTTTGGTAAATTTGTGTACTAGTGTGTATTAGTTGAATACTATAATAATTTAAAAGCGTAAAAAAGCAATCGTTTTGAGTTTTATCGTGTTCTATTATTCGGTTTGATGTTATATCAGAATTTAGTATGAAGGTTGTCCGGTGACAGAAATTCGTCACGATAACGTACTTGGAAAAGGTAAATATAATTTCGATTACCCATATACCAAATATTGCAATTTAGAATACATTAACAAGTAAAAACTATTTATTTTCTAAATCGTCTTATACGAGAAGTTAATTAGTTCTTGGAGTAGGTAAATGTCATATGTATTGCTTCTGTAATTGTTTATCGGCCATTCTCAAATTATATCATTATCTGCTAAGTACCTTCGTAAGTACATAGATTAGGAATTTTTCAAGATATCTAGACACATTTATTTTACGGTGAAAGTCACATTATAAAATTTATTGGGTACCATTAAGAGAATACCACGGATATATTTGAAATCCTTTGAATTAATTTTTTTTAGGTAGGTAGGTACTGCTTTGTATTACATACATTTGTAATAACTAATTTGAAAGTAAAGCTATTCCTACATAACATTTTTTTTTAGTTTTTCTGCTAGTATAGCTATTACTTCTATATTATTAATTATTAAAAATAACGTTTGACTACTGCTGAAATTTCCGACGAACAGAACACCTCATCGGAGGAAGGGACGATCCACTGAGGCGTGGACTTAGTGGAGCGGGGGTAAGATGGTATCTTCGCTTTCTTGAACAGGGACTTGCACCGGAAGAAGCAAGAAAGAAAGCCGCAGAGCGCAAAAAAACAAGGAGAGGAGAAGAACATCCCTCCTAAAGGAGAAAAACGAAAGCGGGAAGAGGCGACAGCCCAGTCACCGCAAGTACAGGTGAAAAAGAAAAAGGAGGGCAAAATAGCCATCCCTTCTTCAGCTGGCAGCTGTGCAGCTGCAGCTAAAATAATAAGAATGGCGGTTCTCCCTAGGGAGTACACTGAGACCACTCTCAGTGCGGACGACCAAACCTTGCTGGAGAACGCAATAGTAGAAGAAATGTATGCTGGATGGGAGCATAAGCTCCAGTTTACTGGCATACATTTCAGACCAGGAGTCGTTCTAATCGACTGTGAAACACCACAGACTGCAGAATGGCTCCAGTTGATAATACCACAGCTGAAAAGCTGGAAGGGAGTAGAACTGATGGTGTGCCAGGGAGAAAACATCCCAAAAATGCACACCGCTACGATCTTTCTCCCAAGAAGCAAAGGCGTAGAGGAAGGAAAACTTCTTCGCTTGATAAAAGCGCAGAATGAAGGTTTGGTAACAGACCAGTGGAAGGTCTTCAATCTTAAAGAAGAGGGCAAAGGCCTAGTCTTGAGGGCAGGAATAGACAATCTATCCTGTCAAAAAATCAAAAACAACGGGTTCACCATTCATCACCGGTTTGGGAAAATCCCCGTACATGGCCTCAGAAAAGAAGAGGAAAGAAACCCTGAGAAGGTTTCTATCTCCTCCAAGGCCAGCGACGACTCGAGTAGTGTAGTTCAAGCACTCTTCGAACACAAGAAGGAGAGCAAGGAGATAGTAAAAGCATCATGTTACTTTGCGGGAGACGGGATAGCACCACCCCCCGAGGTACAAAGGCTGGTGAAGTACTGTGAAGAGAAGAGACTACTTCTACTCTTAGCATGTGATGCCAATGCACACAATACTGTTTGGGGCAGTAGCAATACCAACCAGAGAGGTGAGCAACTTTTAGAATATATCCTTAATAAAAACCTTAACATTCACAATATAGGGAATACCCCCACATTTGTAACAATGGTAAGGCAAGAAGTTTTAGATGTCACACTGGCAACACAGGATCTAAAACATATAGTGAAAGATTGGAGAGTTTCGGGCAAACCATCTCTCTCCGATCATAGCATCATAACATTCAAGTTAGAACTAGGCAAACCTGAGGTGAGCCCCAGAAGAAAACCAAGAAAAACAGATTGGGACAACTATAACACCTGTCTGAAAGAAAACCTAGCACATATCCAGAGAAAAGAGAGGGCTAAGCACCATCTAGATCTGGAAAATGAGCTTGAGGACCTGAACAGGGCAATAATCGATGCATTTGAATTGAGCTGCCCTCTTCAAGAACAACGAATTAGCAGAGATGCACCCTGGTGGAATAAACATCTGTCAGAATTAAGATCTCAAACCCGGGACCTTTTTAATAGAGTAAAACTCACCGGAGACTGGCAGAGATACACCGAGGTGAGAAGCACCTACTATAAGGAAATTAGAAAAGCTAAAAGAAATAGCTTCAGAAAATTCTGTGAAGATATAAATACAATACCTGCTGCGGCAAGACTTCACAAAGTCATGTCAAAAAGTAGGGTCAACACAGATATGGCTTTGAGGAAGCCAGACGGTAAATATACCAAAAATGAGGAAGAAATAGTGAAACCCTTACTAGAAACTCATTTTCCTGGGAGTAGCCCAAATAGGGAGAGAAAGTACTACAAGCTAAGCTAAGCTAAGGTTGTAGTCACCCAGAAGAATCTTTGATTGCCCGAGTCCTACTAGATCTTTCCAATGGTCAGATCTTCTCTTTTCTTCGGCTTTGCCTATTTCTTCCAATATTACATTGGAGTTGATACCGCAAAAGGGTTCCGGCCCCTAAAAGAATATTCCATTCCCCCTCTTTGCTAGTTCATCTGCTATTTCATTTCCTTCTATCCCAGTGTGTCCTGGAATCCACAGTAAGGTGACTATATTGTTCTCGCCTAGTTCATTTAGTTTGCCTAGGCATTCCCACACCATTTTGGAACTGATAACACAAGAGCTCAGTGCTTTAATGGCTGCTTGACTATCCGACATTATGATAATCCTTTGCCTTCTATACCCTTTATCAATATTGAACTGGGCACACTTTTTTATAGCGTGAATTTCCGCTTGAAAGATACTCGGGGTTTTTCCCAAGCTTTCAGAGTGTTTGGTTCTTGGCCCGTACACTCCTATCCCAGTTCCTTCTATTGCTTTTGAGCCGTCTGTGTACCATTGAAAGGCATTCTTTCCAAGTCTGGTAATGGTATTTGGATCCCATTCCTTCTTGTTGCTTAATTCCGTAACGAATTTCTTTGAAAAGTTATACATTTTCATCATACCATCTTGTGGCATGTCGCAGGTTTTCTGATATCTAAGAAGTCAGGAGGTGGTTTTTTTAATGATTCCCTCTCTACTTAGTCTGTATCTTGTTCTTTCTGCAACACTTTCCACCACCATATGTAGTGGTGTGAGGTTGACAATCACTTCCATGGCTGCCGTTGGGCATGTTCTCATTGCTCCTGCAATGCACATACAGGCTAGTCTTTGAATTTTGGAGAGGTTTTCTCTCGTTGTCAATAGGCTAGTTCTATTACTCCACGCAACGGCTCCATAAGTGATAATTGGTCTCACTATGGCAGTGTACATCCAGTCCAGGATTTTTGGGTTACAACCCCAATTTCTCCTTGGCAGATTCCTGCTCACCATTAGAGCCATTTTTGCTTTGTATATAATCTCCTTTTCGTGTTTGTTCCACAGGAGTTTACTGTCTAGAGTCAAACCTAGATACTTGACTTCTTGTCTCGATTCAACCTCGCTCCCATCAAGTTTAACGGTTTTGAGGTTGAGCTTTCTTTTCTTAGTGAAGGCTATTAAGATGGTTTTGATGGGGTGGATGTTAAGTCCCACTTTTCTACACCAGCTATTTGTTTAGTTCAGACCTTTTTGTACAATGTCACAAAATATATTTTCGAATTTTCCCCTGGCTGTTATGACAATATGATCGGCATATCCTTGGCAGGATATTCGGAGGTCAGTCAAACCACACAGGAGTTCGTCAACCGTCAGGCTCCACATTAATGGGGATGCTACTCCTCCCTGTGGACATCCTCTGGTTTGATAAAAATGATTATGAATAAATACATATTTTGGATAACATTCTACTAGGAAAGGGATCAAGTGAAATGGACGTTCCAGGAACGCTTTTCTAAAAATAGCGTTATTTTTTTTTTATATTGTAAACGTTGTTAATAAAATGTGTTGGTTCTGATATTTTTTGTGAGGTATTATGATTACCTACTTTTGTTTTAAAATATTGTGCTAATCATTTTTGGGTTAATCGTTCAACAACAATTTCAACAATAAATTATAAGAAACCTGGATAAAAACCTACGATACTATCCTGATAACAAATTTAATGTCTGAGCCCGTATTCTCGCATCTCGATCGGTTTATGTCACTTCAAAATTGTCGCACGAAATATAAAATTGCGATTCTTGAATGTCGAAATCGACAATTTTCATGCGACAAAATCTCACTAGGGTTTAAGCAAGTGATAACGGTAGCTGGAACGCTACCAAAACGTTGAATTGTAAAAAAAATAGAAGAGATTCTGGTTTGATTTCCCAAAATAATTAACAAAGAGAATAAGTCACACATTATCATATATGCGAGATTTTAATTTGTTGTGATTGGGTTACGTGTAGAAAACGTAATTTTTTTTTCAAATTAAACTAGGATGACTACGAAGTAGAGGCTATCGCTATTCAACAAGAAATCTTAAAAGAGTTATATCCTGATAAAGGGTTTGGAGTGTTTGGACGTAGAAGTTATGCATTCCAAAAGGCATTTAATATGTCTGAGTAAATGTTTAGAATAAGTACATTTTCAGTTTGACAAAATATATAACTACAAATTTAATAAATTTAGTGAGACCAGTTATGGAAGAACATACTAAGACATCAGCGCTTCGTGTAGAATCAATGGTAAAGAGAGAATGTTAACTTAACTTCAGTAAATGGAATGAAACTTAAATTCACTCTGTATTTCAGGTATTCATGTCCCCGAATTTCGCAACAGAGAGTTAACAGGTTCCATTAGGAAGCAATGCTGCAGTTTCAGCTAGTCAATCTTCTATTAGTAGAGGTATTGGTGAAATAGTGGACATTTTGAATAGACCTGCAATATTCATCAGGCGTGGTTGGGTTGTTACGAGTTTTATTGACAACTCTTTTTGCGACTTACTGCAAAACTGCCTTTTTTGCATTCGGTATCCATGTTTAAAACTATAGCCCGTACAGTATTAAAACCGTTGCACGTGACTTCTGTCTTAACTAGACTATGCTGCCAAGCCCTTGAAATAGTATGAGAATCTAGTAAATGTGCACAGCACTAAGCTAGAAATTCTTATTTTAAAAACTATGGAATTATTTCTAGAACTAAACAGGTATGTATGGAATAGTAAGGACTTTGCTGCCTAGGGATGATTATCCTCGATGGGAATGAAACATTCGACATTTCCTTCATATTTCATCTGAGACTTCTCCGGCAACCAATTTAATTCAATATTTTTGCCACCTCCCTTATTTCTGGAGAAGTAAGTACTCCTAAGTCGCTATCACTGTCCATAATATAAATATACCGATATTTTTCCACAACACTGACAGATATTTCATAAGTTGTCAAACTATAATTAATATACATTTTATAGCAACCTACCATTCCAACAATTAGAATTTCTATCAAATATTGTTTTAATTTCTCACTAGAGGAAAAATAAAAAAATTGTGGTAATTGTTATAATTTGCAAATACATTATACATATATCATTATAAACAATCGGAGAAAAAATTATATGTTCAACTCGGCAGCAAAGTAGATTGACTGCCTTAGCTGAATTCGCGGCAGTCAGTCTACTACTTTGCTGCCTAGTAAAACAAATAACTATTTTCTCCGATTGACGGCAAATATTTATTTTGCAGACACATATCAATCAGCAGAGTATTACTTTTCATGCATAGGCAGCAAAGTAAGGACTTTGCTGCCTATGCAACAAAATGATTATTCTCGATGGGAATAAAAGTATATTATTCAACAAGCATATAATGATGGCTATTATTCACGAAGGTGCGCTTATGTCGCGAGCCGCAGGCGAGTGACATAAACACCTAAGTGAATATTAGCCATTATATGCGAGTAGAATACGATATTTTGTCCACTACTATTAAATTTAAATTCAGTTTAATAAATTAAAACTCTTGCTATATAATCCTTATTAGTCAATAATTATCTTTTACATTAGTGCCTAATTAGGCTAAACAAACTATTGTTACGTTCTAAAATCTATGTACACCCATTTATTCCTCATTCATTCCTATGTACACCCCAATCACTCTCTCTCATCCACCTTCATTTGCCCTGTGATCTAATTACAATTCCTAACTATTATTATGTGCAATGTACAGATATGTACAAAAGAGTGTTTGAAAAACACGTTCAAATTGACTGGAGCTGCATTGCGATGCTTGAGTGCATCAGGAGACTATATCCTTTATGTCTGCCTGCGCGTTGTTTTTTAATTTTACTCTTTAGAGAGTCTGGTAGACAGTATTCATAATACCTTCTTGCCAGCTCAAGAGTGTATGGTTTGAGGTATATCATTTTAGATTTCTGGTGAAGCCATGTAGTTCTGGGGAAATAATTTGGTCTTCTGCCTTTATATATTGCCATTCTGATACATTTGTTCTGTACCACTGTACAGTTGAAGAGGAAGTCAGTGGTCGAGCAAAATACGGGATAACCGTAAATCAATGTTGGTCGTATAACCTGTCTGTAGAGTAATAGTTTGTTGCTCACTGACAGACGGCTATTACGACATATCAACGGGAACAGTATTTTCATGGTCATTTCTGCTTTCTGAATTCTGTCAACTACATGCAAGTTGTGCAGGGTGTTCGTTTGAATGATATATCCTAGATATTTGATTGAGTTTTTAGGTTCAATCACATCATTTTGCATTTTTAGATTCCTTTTCAAAACAGTATTTTTTACGAAATTGGCCTCTTAGAACCATATATTGGGTTTTGGAAGTATTCAGCTGCAGCTTATTCCTAATCAGGTACGGGATGATTTTATTATTTAGATGCCATTCAATTCTTTTCAAAGCGAGATCCGCTGTCCTCGCTGTTTGTAAGAGGCAGACATCGTCCGCATACAGAGCCGTTAAGTTGGCACTGCATAAGGGGAAGTCTGCAGTGAACAGCGAGTACAGGGTAGGGGAAATTACCGAGCCTTGCGGTACTCCTGCCTCCGTTTTATATGGTCCTATTTCGGCGTTACCAATTTTCATATGGAAGGATCAACTAGTTAAGTATGAATTTAAAAGTAAAACTAAATAGCCCGGAATGCCGAGCTGCGTTAGCTTGAAAATCAGTCCAGGGAGCCAGACAGCATCAAAAGCTTTTCTGATGTCTAATGAAACCATGATAGAGGGCTGCTTGTACCTAAAGCCTTCCCTTGCGTAGTTTATTACCCTATTAATTGCGAAGGGCAACCATGTTCCGCTCTGAAACCGAATTGCTCATCCGGAATGATTTTCATGTCAGAAGCCGCCTTTTCCAGCCTATTTAGAATTACTTTGTCGATTATTTTCGCCAAATTATTAAGAAGAGAAATTGGTCTGTAATTCTCAATGCAGCTCCTGCCATACGTAGTTTTGGGGACTGGGATCATGTTCGCAGTTTTTAGAGTATCCGGGTAGTGTCACGTTTTTAAAATATAATTAGTTATAGTCACCAACAGCGATATTGCCTTTGGTGGCATGTTCCTAATTAAAATATTGTGAATGCCACCCCTTCCTTGTATATTTCTTTTGCTGATGTTGTTGACTTTCTAGGTATAATGTGTTTCAGCCTCGTAATACGATTGTAATCGTTAATTATTACCGTGTGTTCCGCATTATTAGCCGCATTGTTTGTAAAATTCGACTGGAAATGCTCTCCGAAAGCTCTCGCTATGTCTTTTTGGTCAGTAACTAAGGTACCATTGTCATTTATTTTTGTCACACCCGATTTGTTCTTTTTCGTGCGGTTCATGATTCCCCATAGGTTAACGTCCCCCGGCTTAAGGTTTAAGAGATAATTATTCCAGTTATTGTTGCGTAATGTATTAGTGTCATTGTTAATTTGTCTTTGGAGTTCTAGCATGTAATCTCTGTAGTAAGGATCTCTTGTCCTTTGCCAGTCCTTCCTTGTTTTGTTTTTTTCTTTGATTTTGACTAGTATTTCTTCCAGTAGTTTCTCGTTTTTGTTGTGGCTATACTCTTGCACTAGTAATATAATCTTTATTTGTCATTAATTTACATGTTATTGGTACATTATTGAGAAAGAAACAAACTATTTATATTATACACCATGTATAATTAATAGTGCGACATGATCACTCCGCCGATGGTCTGGCTCCGTTCTTCCCAATAGGCCACCTTCTCTCCCTCTATCACGGCTCCTTGCAGTAGTGCATTATCCATTTGTTATATAGTTTTATGACCTGCAATAGGTCCGATCGAACATAACAGTTAACATTCCCTCAGAAGTTTGGTTGTTTTACCCCTGAAAAGCTATTGAAAAACAGGGTCACATATTTATGGAATCTGAACTGACTTAATTTAATTTAAAATCCTAATGTTAGTTTATATAAAATCTATGTACACTCATTTATGCCTCGTTCATTCTTATGTACATCCCCAGTCACTCTCTCTCATTCACGTCCATTTATACTACTATCTATTTCTTTATTCTTCCTTATTAGCTAAGTGAAAATGTACAAGTATGTACAAAGTGTTTGAGAAAGTTTTATATTGACTGGAGCTGCATTGAGATGTTGGCATGCAGGAGACTGTAACCCATAAATCATCCTGCGCGTTGTCATCTGATACTATTTTTCAGTGTATTTGGTAAACAGTAGTTGTAGTACCTTGTTGCTTCAAAATTTTAGACCATTTTTCAAAATTATTGACCATTTTTGACAATTGTTGACAATTATGGAGCATTTTTCCAAATTTTTGACCATTTTTGACAATTATTGACCATTTTTGACAATTATTGACCATTTTTGACAATTATCGACCATTTTTGACAATTTTTCAAAAACTAACAATTTTTGACAATTTTTCAAAAACGAACAATTTTTGACAATTATCAACTATTTTTCAAAATTAGGACAATTTTTAACAATAATTGTCCATTTTTGACAGTTTTTGACAATTTTTGACCATTTTTGATAGTTTTTCAGAAATTTTGACAATTTTTCAAAATTATTGACCATTTTTGACAATTATCGACCATTTTTCAAAATTTTAACAATTTTTGACAATTGACCAATTTTGACAATAATTGTCCATTTTTGACAGTTTTCAAAAATAATTGACAATTTTTGACCATTTTTGATAGTTTTTGGCATTTTCACAATTTTTCAAAATTTTAGACCATTTTTGATAATTATTGACCATTTTTGACCATATTTCAAAAACTTCAACAATTTTTGAAAATTATCAACTATTTTTCAAAATTTTGACAATTTTTAACAATAATCGTCCATTTTTGACAATTTTTGATAGTTTTTGACAATTATTGGCAATTATCTTCGTTATATACGGCTTCAGGTATTCAATGTCAGATTTTTGGTGTAACCAAGAATTTTTAGGAAAGTGGTTTACACCGCTTCCCTTGTAAATTGCCATCCTGAGGCACTTATTCTGCACAATTTGCATACGGTTGAACAGAAATTCAGTAGTCGAACAAAAAACTGGTTATCCGTATGTAAGAGTTGGCCTTATCACCTGTCTGTATAGCAATATCTTATTGCTCACTGACGCTATTGTGACATATTAATGGGAATAGAATTTTCATGGCTAGTTTGGCCTTCTGAATTCTATCATTTATATGCAAATTGTGCAGAGTATTTGGCTGGATGATATATCCCAAATATTTTATTGAAGTTCGAGGTTCAATTTTTTCCTTATCGAGTTCTAGCTTTCTCTTCAAACTAGTGTGTTTGCGGAATTGGCCTTTTAGGACCATACACTGGGTTTTAGAAGTGTTAAGCTGCAGCTTGTTCCTAATTAGGTACGGAATGATTCTGAAATTAAGGTGCCATTCTATTCTTTTTAACGCAAGATCCGCTGTTCTCGCTGTTTGGACTAGACATATATCGTCAGCGTACATAGCTGTAAGATTGGCATTGCAAAGAGGAAAGTCTGCCGTGAACAGCGAGTACAGGGTAGGAGAAATTACTGAGCCTTGCGGCACTCCTGTCTCCGTAGTACATGGTCCTATTTCGGCGTTCCCGATTTTCATATGGAAGTTTCTATTTGATAAATATGAGTTCAAAAGTAATACTAAATAGCCCGGAATGCCGAGCTGCGTAAGCTTGAAAATTAGTCCAGGGAGCCATACGGAGTCGAAGGCTTTCCTGATGTCGAGAGAGACCAAGATGGAGGGATGTTTGTATCTAAAACCTTCCCTCGCATAGTTGATCACCCTGATCAGTTGGGATGGACAACCGTGTTCCGCCCTGAAACCGAATTGCTCATCCGGAATAATTTTCAGGTCAGAAGCCGTCTTTTCCAGCCTATTTAGAATTACTTTATCAATAATTTTTGCAAGATTGTTGAGAAGCGAGATTGGTCTGTAGTTCTCAATGCAGCTTCTGCCATGTGGTGTTTTAGGAACGGGTATCATGTTGGCCATTTTGAAGGGCTCTGGGTAGTAACCTGTTTCAAGAATAAAGTTAATGATTTTCACCAATAGTGAAATGACCTTTGGTGGCATAATTTTGTATTGTTTTCTTCGTATGTATACGGGACAAGTGTCTGAATTAGCAGGGTGACTACCTTGGCAGTTACAGCACTTTGCCGGTTCGTTGATGCTTTTGCTGCATTCGGATGTTTTGTGAGAGCCAGCATACTTCATGCATTTAGCAGATCTTCCACAGTTAGTGGTAGCATGTCCCCACTGTTGGCAGATATGACATTGTAGAGCTTTCCATACACTTTTCAAATGGTTTAGGAGAAGTGTATGGAAAGTCTTTTTCGTGTGTCGATTCTGCCTTACTGTTTGTCGGAGTAATCGTGGTTGCATGTGATGGGATCTCCGTGCTTTCTATACAGTATTTTAGGTTTTCTGTACAGTTTTTATTTCTTTCTATGCACTTTTCAAATTTTTCTGTATATTTAGTAGAGTCTGTTCTGGTTTTCTTAGTGTAACGCAATGTATCGGGCGACGTGTCGCTTGATGTGTTCGTTGTTTCGGGGCTGTATTCACTTTTATTCTGAACACATTTTGTATTGGGTTTATGGTGTGAAAAGATGGCCGAAGTCTCTTCTGGGTTGGCGTCGACCCCCGGTCTAGGCAAATTTTTATTTTTTGTATCCACGTAGGCTATTTGGTAAAAGCTTTTATCCACTTCTTTTTCCTTCTACCGGCTTGCAGTGAATTCTTCTTTTCTCTTATCCTTTCGATTTGTTTTCGAAAATTTTCGGAATCAGAGTTAGAACCAGTGTATGGAAAGCTTTCCATACACTTTTTAAGTGGGCTTTTGTTCGTGATTCACCAGAAATTGAGGTTTTTGTAATTGTGTTGTTAGTAGGGGTGAAGCCTTGCCATTTAAGGTTTTTAAACCGTTCCCTGGTTTTAGTGGTAACCACAGGGAATTTCGGTTTATTGGCCTTTTTAGATATATGTGCTTTCCTACCTTTTATTCTGCCGACCTTCTTTTTCTTCTTTGTTAAATCGACGACCTTTTCGTGTACTTGGTATAGATGACGAAGATTTTCAGGGTGAAAATGTGCCGGAGACAGGTGAATAATGTTCTGGATTTTTTTTTCAAATTGAGGGTATACTCCGTTGGTTCTCCTCAATATATTTAAATTGCAAAAAATTAATGAATGCTGTTAGTACGTCCGTCAATGACGGAAACCAATCATAAACTGATTCAATTCTCGCAATCAGCTATAAATTTCTTTAATCAATCGTTCAGTTTTCCGTCCGACTGAAAGTATACTTAATACCTATCAATAATTATTTTTAAACGTCAGTTTCTTAGTTTTGACGTTGACATCTATACGCTTCATATTATATACAACAGCTTGAAAAATTATTATAAATGTCTCCGTAGGTGTCTGAATCCGCGAAATGAAGAATTATACACTGAAGGATCGAATACGAATCCGGGTCGCGGTGAAAATTTTTAAATATTATATTGTAACATTTTGTATATAAATAACCCTCAATATAGATCCTATTTGTCCGTGTCACGTGACATGTTCATTATCCACACCTATTATTCACTGGTGAATAATGTACGTCATTATACTTGAAGAAGCACAAGTAAAATGTAAACATTATCAAATAGTCGTGGACAAAACATTTATAATTTCCTTCATATTTCATCCGAGTTTTCTCCGGCAACCAATTTAACTCAATATTTTTGTCACCTCCCTTATTTCTGGAGAAGTAAGTTCTCCTAAGTCGCTATCACTGTCCATAATATAAATATACCGATATTCTTGCACAACTATGACAAAGATTTCAAGTTATCGTTATATATAAATTGACATTACTAAATTTTCCTTAAATACATGTTACCTAAATCAAGGTTTTCATCAGTACCTACAAACACAAGGCCTTTTGAAAGAAAGTGTTATTTCATCATCATAGGGATTATGTCTAGGATTTATCATGGACATTACCAAAATTTCAATAGATACTTGTAAATTTTTTAGAATGTAAATAGTATATTTCATTACAAGTCCAGAAAATAGGCATTTCCCGTGTGCGCGCGACGGGAAGTCGTGCAAGCACGGGAAAAGCATTTATGGATGTGTAATGAACGATACTTTTCATTATACCTTTCTTAATACAAAAACTAGTGAGTATTTACTATATTAGACTATAATTCAAAACACTGACATCTGCTATCATAATACAATTGTTGTGGTTTATTGTTGCTAAGGGAAATGTGTTCAGTTCCCTTAGCAACGCATGTTAGCGCAGAGGAAAACTTCATTTTCGGTACTCTTAATAGGCATGTTAAGGTAGGGGTTTCAGTAAGGTATAATGAAAATAACTTTTTTCTACTCCTGTTTTATAATATACTTACTAAAAGACTAAAATCTGTATCATAATGATATTCATTATGATACAAATTTTCATTATGATACAGATTTTCAAGCCAATAGGAATGCGACATTCGCACAATCATTAATATAGCCATGGATACCTGGTTGACATTTCTGAAATTAATTATTATATTAGGTGACTCTTAATTTGACAGCTGTCAAATAATTTTGATTTTCAAAGGTAACTATATATGATAATTATTAATTAAATAATTCTTATTAATCGGAGTAGAAAAAATATTGTATGCAGCTTTCATGTAATGGCCATTAATACACTCGCATATTATATACGAAACTCGCCTGCGGCTCGTTTCGTATCCTACAACATGCTCGTGTCTTAATGGCTATCATTACATGATCGTTGCATAAAATACTATTATTCCAATCTTCGTAAAATTGACATTGGTTTTGACTTGCGAGCCATAGAGATAGTGCTTTCATTAAGAGTCAAATAAACACATGTATTCAACTAAACGTCAAATGACATTACTTTTGACAGATCTTAAATATCCTCAATTTTAATTTGTTTTCATTTGAAGTCGGTTAAGATTACCAAAGCGTTTCAAAATATTAGTAAGATATCATACTCATAAATATAAAAATCATCGTATGTCAAACAACAAATGCTAAACCTACCATGAATATTACTAAAGATGAAGATTCGTCAACCAAACAAATATATGAAAATAAAGAAATTGACGTTTCTTTAAATCCAACAGAAAAAGATACGAATTTGTGCCTCACAAAACCTCGATCGTTGGACTGTTTATCACATACGGATGTTACGAAGTTAAATACAGGTATGAAAACAGATAATTCTCTTGAAAAAACAGTACCAGAACAGTCCCATGAACTTGTTCTTATTTACAAGCACTCTGATACTTTGGAAACTTCAAGTGATTCTGGGAAATCAACCAGCTCTAATGCTGTTGCTTCCGAATGTGATAGTTTTGAATATGACAAAAACAGCAGTGCTTCTGTGGAAAATATTCTTATAGGAATGGAAAATATTATTATAGAAAATCCAGAATTGACAAAAAGTACCTAAGTTATTTTATATTTTTACAGCTATGTATTTTGCATGTCTCCTAAAAAAATAAACCAATTATATACAAGTATTTTTATTTTTTTACAACTATTTTGTTTGAATGCCCTCTTAAAAAAATAAACTAATTATATACCTTGCCAGCTCGGGTCTATGATTTTTTCAAACCAAGTCAGAAACTTGATAGAGGCTTCATTGTTTAAAGACACTCGCAAATATATAATGGGTGGCATTTTTTATAACCAACATGGAAGAATAAACCATTTAATAAATTTCCACTCTTTAATAAATATTAGCTACCCAATTTTTTATTTGTATGACATAAAATTAAATATATAATACATATAACCAGGAAATACAATTGATAATCAAAACATCTTCAATCTGTAGGTCCCAGCATTTTTTTTCTCCAATCTTGCCATAGCTTTTCTGTTAAAAATACGTCCATAAAATTAGCCTCAACAACAGAGACTAATCAGGTCTAAAATTCCTAAGAATTTAGTGCTTTTTATGTGCTAATTAGTTGCCCTAAACATGAATTTGTTGCTCATATAGCAACCGAGAAAATGATGGTAATGCTAACTTTTCTTAAACGTTAGCCTTATCATATGATATTACACGTTAGAATTATACAAAAACACACCAAAAATTGACATCAAAGAATAATAGTTCAATACTATTAAACGCTTCACAAAATTAGAAAAATAAATTTCCAAAGAGCAGACCGTCCACTAAGAAGCAACAACTACTTCTCGGGCTATATGCCCCGACAGACATTGAATTACACTTCTAAAGTAAATGGGGTTGGTATATCTGTTAAGATAGAACCAACCATTCTGATTTGCGATTAGAAGGAATAACATCACTTGTGGACCGGTTTCGAGCATAATCCTGGACTAGAGACTACGTTGATACCACACCAATACATTAGCCTCAGTTAAGGAAATGCTAAGATATCGCACAGTCAAGTTTCTATAAGGCTCAGGTACCTGAAATAGACTAGTTCCTGCAATTCTTGAAGGCATAGCTCCAAGACGTAAAGATCTCTAGATTCAGTTCCTTGATGACAGGATTATCTGCTAATAGAATCCTCAACAGAGAAGTAATTTGATAATTTTGTAATACTTCACAATTTTGAAATTTTGTAATTTCAATTTGTATACGCTTGATTAACTCATTTTTATACTTTTTTTTTAGAAATAAAATTAGTGGCGCCCTTATGTTTTTCATATTAATATCAATCATATTTCTATATCTAAATATATTCCACAGGTAACAAGGCCTTGTGAACTGGCTCTCCAAATTGTAATTTCAGTTAGGCAAAAACCTTCGCTATTCAATTTTCAATTTTTCATTCATTAACGCCCAACGCAGAGAGATAATTTTTTTCAATTAGTGCCCAACATGGGGCGATAATTTTGTTTCTTTGGCGCCCAAGGTGTATTATCGTTTAACTATTGTTTATCTGCTGAGTTTTTCTTGTAAAATTTTTATAGCTATAACTTTTTTTCCTTCTTTTCAGGGGAAATAACCATATACATTCATATTCACTTTCAGTAGGTACCTCAAAATTATTTTTCCAATAGGTTTTCTGATATCTGCTCATATAAAGCAGGTTCTGTGTGGTAAATATACCTTTATATATCTGAAAATTTTAAAGTATATATAAGAAGTATAAAGGATTCGTATATTACTCATTGCATAGTCATTCAATTCGTTATCTTTTAGGGACCTTTATTCTCATAAATAAATTGTATGTGTGAGTCAAAAGAATTTAAATGAAAAAGGTGAGGCCATGTGGCATCCCAAAAATTAGTAGCCGTGCACGATATTGCCATCGTTTTTCGGACTTCCTCTTTTCTTGGCCATATCCAGATCCAGTCTGTTACCTTCTTGATCATTTCTATCGGGTTTTGTCTCACAGGTCCTGCCCATCGCAGATGCCTCTGTGCCTTTATTCATCCTATTACATTTTCTCCCCCAAGCGCCTACAGTTTTTCTTCATTTTTTGTTCGTCGTATTTCTCTTCTCCATCTTATGTGATATTCGGTCCCAGAAACGATTTTGAAAAACTGTTTCACGATGTTTGTACGGATATAATTTAACCAAAATAAACATGATTTCTGTAAGAAAATAATGGATTTAAAGGAGAAATTTGCCTTTTTAAAATACAATTTAAATTTTGCGCCAAAATTCTAAAATAGTAAGTCTGTCTATGACATCACGCTTTCGTAAACATTTGAGAGCTTGCAAGTTAAAAGTTTGTTTAGTGTAGTGAATTACAAAGGATTACCTTTAAAATAAGGCTTTATTCTACAGAGAACAACTAACATAAAATTATTGACAACTTTGTAACGTAACTGACAATGTCATGAATCCTATCAAAATGGTAATATCATGACATTCTTCCCGCCTTCTTATTTCTCGAGGAAGTCTTCTAAATATTGAGGACGCCTTCGTGTCCTAACTGGCCTATCGATATTCAGTACTGCGTCTTGATTGTGTTGGTCTTGAATGGAGTGGTCTTGAATGAGATGGTCTTGATTTTCTTGAATGCTTTGGTCTTGACTTTCTTGAATGCTTTGGTCTTGATTTTGACTGACAGAATTTTCATCGCAATAAGTTAATGATGTGTCTCCTCGATGAGCTAAATGCCTAGTGGAAACTGTCTTTTCTTCTCCATTTTCCAATCGGATATGGGCGTATTCCGAGTTGGCTTCTAGGAGTTGGACTTCATCAACTAAAGGTTCGTATTCATTCAAACGGACGAATCTCTTTAATAACACTGGTCCTGGTGCAGCTAGCCATATGTAGGAATCGATGATCCATAAGTTGAGCGCCTCATATAGTTAAACATGCGTTCATGTGGGGTCGATTTGATAGCAGTGCATAAAAGAGATCTAATAGAGTGAAGAGAATCCACTAGAACCTGCTCCCACTGGATGATTTTCAAATTTTGAGATTTTAAAGCCAATGGATGGTTTGCCATATAATTCCATTAAATCGTTCGCACTGACTATTACCCTGAGGATTATAGGGAGTCGTGCGACTTGAAGCAATACCGTGAGACTCTAAAAATGACTTAAGTTCACGAGACATAAAAGAGGTACCTTAGTCAGAATGAACATATGCCGGAGTGCCAAATATAGAAAATATTTGACGCAAACATTGGATAACTGTAGAGGATGATATGTCGGAACATGGAAATGCGAATGGGAATCTGGAAAATTCATCAACAACGGTTAGTAAGTACTTATTTCTTGAAGATGAAGGCGAAGGACCTTTAAAATCCAAATTAAGACGTTCAAATGGTGAGGTGGCTTTGATTAACGTTCCTTCATTTTTGTGAAATTTTGGTTTAATTTCAGCACAAACAGGACATGAGGAGGTAATTTGACGAACGTCTTCCACAGAATAAGGCAGATTTTTGCAGCTTATCCAATGGAAAAACCGGGTAATACCAGGGTGACACAAAGAAGAATGTAAATCAAATAATTTCTTTTGATCAGCCGATGACATCGTTGCAGAAATAATACGGGAAAATGCATCAGCTACCGTATTTTGACTTCCTGGCCTGTAAACGATATCATACTTATAGCATGACAATTCCAAACGCCAACGTTGAATTTTCTCATTTTTGATTTTTGACGAAGACTTGTTGTTAAACATAAATGCCACTGACTTCTGATCCGAAATGAGCTGAAAATGTCTGCCAATTAAAAAATGTCGCCACTTTTTCAGTGCTTCTACTATTGCGTACGCTTCTTTTTCAACTGACGAATGCTTTTGTTCCTGGGAGGACAGGGTTCTTGAGAAAAATGAGACTGGTCTTCCTGATTGGGATAATTGAGCAGCTACTGCAAACTCCGAGGCATCGGTTTCAACAGTTAACACAGCGTCGTCATCAATTGAAGAAATCGAAGAGTTGGCTATGTCTTGTTTGAGCTGTCTAAATGCCGAAATTGCTTTCTCAGGCAATGGAAAACTTGTGCTGTGTGCTAGCGGCTGAATTTTTTCGGAAAATTTAGGAACCCATTTAGAGTAGTGTGCAAATATTCCTAGAATTCTTCGAAGAGAAGCTGTAGTATCAGGTACTGGTAAATTCAAGAGAATCCTTCTTCAGGCGATTTCTTCTAAATAAAAATACCGTTGTTCATCTTTTAGACATGATGATAGAGGGAGAATTGAAGTATCCAAATGATATGTAAGTAAATGGAGGCACCTGGAATCACGAAAAAATGATGAAGATGCGGAAGCATTAAATTCTTCTTCAATTTTTAACCAAGTCCAATTATTTTCATCTCTAGAGGTCTGGTTAGTTTTCTTGTTTTCGACAATGTGTTTGAATTTTTCTACTATACTGCTGAGCAACAACTTTTCATATTAGATCCCCTAGTCTTCTTTGATGTCATTGGAAGTGTTAAACTACGTTTACTTATAAATAATACTTATTATTTAAAGTTTTTTATTAATTTTCTTACGACTTCTTGAACTTTACAATACAAATAGAAACATCAACAATGTCAAACTAATCAACGTATGACAGCAGTCAACTGAATTACCGAGGTTGCCAGGTGAATTTCAAATGTAATCTAAGGTTAGTTAACTTTACGAATCTCCGACATGGTGCAAACCAAACAATTTGTAACCAATCCTCAAATTTCACCGGTAGTTAACAAACCGCCGCTTAAAAAAGTAACAGTGTAAGTGGCTGTTAGTATATTATGTTATAAATAATACACGATCTGTTCACAATTCATATATATTTATTGTTTCAACTGAACAACAACGTATTCGCTTGAACGACATATACAGAGAACAGTTAACACAGTACAGAGTACATCAAAGTAAAACCATAGATATAGAAAAAAGAAGAGTGGCCTGTACCAATAGTTGCCAGCCACTATACAAACAAGTGTAAATTGACGTTCTACAACATGTGGTAGTTACTGTCAGATCATTGACAGCAACGTACAATCTTCAATATTATTTTATAATCGTCTATATGTATATTATATTGTTAAAATTCACCCTACCACAATAAATTTCAATGTTGATTCTTGCAGCAGTAGCTAAAGACCTCATATTTTCGGACTGTTCCTTCCATCACAAGACCAAGAAATATTTTTTATTGACGTGCCATTTATGGGGGTTCGTATATGTAGTTAATATTCGGCCATTTGTAAAATATGAGGTCTTTAGCTACTGCTGCAAGAGTAATCACTGAAATTTATTCTGGTAGGGTGAATTTTAACAATATAATGTGCATATAGACGATTATAAAATAATATGGAAGTTCGTACGTTGCTGTCAATGAACTGACAGAAACTGTCTGTGATTAATAATAATCAAAATATCACATCATAATGAACCGTTTAAACGTATTACAAACGTTAACCCTAATCTTTGACTCACAAAAATTTGATTGGTTTATGTTTAGATTACGCGCGAGCGCGACCTATCAATCGGGCGAAATTACATCGTTCAAAATACGATGCAGACGTTCCTTTCGTAGAGGCAATGTGACATACGTCTTTTTCTAATGTCCCACTGACAGTTCTCATCAGGTCTGTACTTTGTTTTTTACGGTCAATTATTATTTATGAAAAGTGAATATTAATCTTATTGACATCAATAAATAATAGTTCAATACTATTATAACGCTTAACAAAATTTGAAAAATAAATTTCCAAAGAGCAGACCGTCCACTAAGAAGTAACAACTACTTCTCGGACTATATGCCCCGACAGACATTGAATTGCACTTCTAAAGTAAACGATATAGCCCGAGAAGTAGTTGTTACTTCTTAGTGGACGGTCTCTGTTCTTTGAAAATTTATTTTTCAAATTTTGTAAAGCGTTATAATAGTATTGAACTATTATTTTTTGACGTCAATAAGATTAATATTCACTTTTCATAAATAATAATTGACTGTAAAAAAGAAAGTACAGACCTGATGAGAACTGTCAGTGGGACATTAGAAAAAGACGTATGTCACATTACCGCTACGAAAGGAACGTCTGCATCGTATTTCGAAAGATGTAATTTCGCCCGATTGATAGGTCGCGCTCGCGCGTAATCTAAACATCGACCAATCAAATTTTTGTAAGTCAAAGATTAGGGTTAACGTTTGTTATACGTTTAAACGGTTCATTATTGTGATATTTTGATTAGGATTAATCACAGACCTGCCTTTTTTTCCATTTCTTTCAACGTAATGTGCATGGAGGCTATACAAGCAGATCGAACTCATACGGGAAAATTGACAAAACCTGTCCTCAAAATCGTCGATCTAAGCAGTTTGTTTTTTCACCGCGGCGTCGCGCTTTGTACCTAAGATACCATATTAAAACTGTCACGACAATAACCTTACTTTTTATATTTTACCAATTTGACAGTAGGCAAATAGTAAACATTACTTGTGAATTATAAAAACTAGAAAATTAAAATTGTTAAAAATTGATAATGTTGTTGAAATTTATTGCAATAGTGGTTGGTAGTGCAGATTATTTAAAAGGAAGAAGTGATTGAATTTAATTTAAGTGAACCAGAGTTTTTTCAGTTACCAAAAATAATAAGAAATATTCAAAGATAAAAATAAAGTAGGAAAGGAAATATTTATTATGATAGACTTAAATTATATACCTTACTTGTGAGAAGTCTAGAAAAAGCATAATTGCACACAAAATACTTTACTTTTGCTGATGACATTGTTATGTTCTATACAAGTACAATTTAAAAGAACTGGAAGAAAAAAGGTGAACAAAGATTTGAAGAAAAACCAGAGCTGTAATACTAATTTGAAAATATTACTGGCATGTTCTTTATATAAAAAAATATGAATTCAGTTGATATTCAGATAAAAATAGGAAATGAAAATATAAATAAGGTGAGAACATACATTTGAAGGAAATATATACATCAAATACAATAAAATTTATGTTTCCCAATTATTGGTGCACTTTACCAATGTAGGGATTACTAAAACCATAAGACATTGAAACTAATCGGTGACACTTATTTCTTACCAATCTTCAGCTACCTAATTCCAGTGTGGCACACTTGTAGTATAACATTCATAGATAAAACACAGAGGATTCAAAATAATGTAGAGAATGTTTTGTGCAAGTTCAGTTACAGAACGTCCACAGTTATATATATTTATTTGTGTACGTACTTATGTATTTTACTAATTGTGACTTTCCACTGTGTGTGTAGTTGAGCATCTGGTATCAAGATATAGATGTATTTTCTGATATCCTTCAGTTAAATTTTTTTGCAAGAGTACTCGTAATCCTATAAAGCCTATTGGTAAATTGAGCAGTAAATATGAAGTATTCTAATTACCTTATTTTAACTTCAACAGTTCACTTATTACTCATAATACCTAAGCTGGATAAGTATAACAGGCAATAGGATAGGTAGGTATCAAGTTAGAGACAAAATACTGATTGTATCTGAACAATGTTTAATGATCGAAGGATTGTACACTTTATATTTAGGTAAAAGAAGTTACATAGTGTGTAGTAAATTACTTCTCGTGCAACTCTCTGTACATTCAATATTTTCATAATTTCTTGTAAAGGCTTGACCAGTTTGGAAGCAATCATCTTTTCGTTCATTTCATAGAAAATAACCTGAAATATTAGATATTATTAATTCTGTAATTGTTTTATTACTTCTTATTGATAGGACCAAATTTGTGTGTTATTAGAGCTTATGACTACTGGCTATTTATCTATACATACTTTCTATGTTTTCAAACTGTATTTCTTCTAGTTGCAATTCTCAATTATTCGAAGGCCATTTAATATAGTACATTTGAAGTGGCACATTTCCTCCAAGCATTTCAAGTGATTTTTCCTCCGTTTTTTCATATTTTTGTGTAGCTAATATTTTTTTACTATTTAGGAAGCCAGATTCTGAAAAACTTTATACATATTGTGAACTTATCTCTTTATTCATCTCCAATTTATTTTTTATAATTGGGCAATCCAACTTGTGAACTTGGTTCTAGAATATACTTACTTGCACATAGAGTGTCTTTTTTATTCTTCAAATTTCTCTTTTAAAGACATACTCATTCTAACTGTGCTGGACCTTTAATAGTGTTCTAAAATTCCATACTGAAGAGAAGACATGATAGTAGATATTCATATTTTTTATCACGTAAAAACATAAATAAATTCAGCAGCACAGAGTGGAACTGATTATTTTACCACCAAACGATTACAATTTTCGATATTTTTGAAAACGAGGACAAAATACGGATTTCTTATTCACAATATTTTCCATTTCTGTGACCTAACCTCACTTACCTCACACGTGAACAGCGAACTGTCAAAGAAGCTAGCAACCAATAAAACATCATGAACTCGAGTTTTATGATTGGCTGCCGTCAGATTTTTTGGTATCGCAACTTATGTGGTGCCCTCTATAATGACCAGAAATTGGAATACATGGAGTTCGATCCCCTTGTATAGTCTCCATGGTAATGTGCTAGAAAGACATTAGCAATCAATGACGCACACCAAGAAGGCTATTATATAAACTTTAACATCTATATCTAATCGATTGGGGCGAAGTAGCTTATCCATTTTATATAATTCTCTGTAGAATAAATTGTAGTGAATTGTAAAGGATTACCTTTAAAATAAGGCTTTATTCTACAGAGAACAACTAACATAAAATTATTGACAACTTTGTAACATAACTGACAATGTCATGAATCCTATCAAAATGGTAATAGGTACCTAATTTGAATTATTTGTTGCGATTCCACAATGTAGGAATACATCCATAAAAACTTCAAAAAAGATATTTTTTAACGTTCCAATAGAAAAAAAAACAGTTATAAATGTGTGGCTAAATCTTGCAAGTCGATCCCAGCTATTATATCTTATTATTTGAGTTCTAGAGTATCTCTTAACTACTAATATAGAATTTTAACCATATGCCTTGATAAAACCCTGTTTCATAGCTAAAATGTCATTGTCATACTATAGGCAATACAAAACTAAGATTTCTGATAGTTAATAACGAGGAAATATCACATAAGCGATGCAAAACCATCAAATACAATAAAAGTACGATTTACGAAACGTCAAAGCCAAAATGATTTTTACAAAAGTGTGACGTCACGCACTTTCGATCGGAGTTCGAGCTAAGATAGTGGGTTGTTATTTTTCTGTATTTATATTTTCACTAAAATAGCACATGTAATGTAATAATTTTTTTAGAATCTCTGTATCCTATATAATTATTTCAAATCATTATTTCAGTGTTTCTTAATGACTGTTATAGTGCCTATTGTTCAGAGATTATTATAAAAAGTTATTGTTTCAAGGATCAAGGAAAAAAGAGTCAGTTTGCATTTTTGTTCAAGTGGGAGCTAATTTTCTTACAGTTACTTCGAATTATTTTTATAAAGCATGGAACGTAAAAGTAGTTTGATTTATCATTCACAAAACTAAAAATATTTACCAAAATTTCGGTTTGATGTCTCCGAATTTAAGTAAAGGATAATAGAAATTGGTGCCAAACAAATGTACAGTTCAAGCAGTAGGTATATCTCACAAGCTGAGAACGATACAATTCTGGTATAAAGTTTAAATAGAATAGGAAGTTTGTTACATTTGTCATAAATTATACCACTTAATCTGAGTTCAAAAATAGATCGATTAAACTTTACTTAAGTACACAAAAAATATAAGGTGTTAGAATTAAATTTTTTATCGTTGAAACCGCTGAATAGTTTTCCATGTAATTTTATTATGACGTTTTTGTCGTTTTTTGTAGGTGTTTGACCCCCGTCATCATGCTATTGATCCTCCAAATTTTTTTCTAGCATATATTTTGAAACTTTTTCATGTTATTAATTGTAATTTAAAAACAAATGTATGGCTGTAACGTAACAAACAAATACTAGGAAGCAAAAAAGTTTTAAAATGAATATTGCATTCCGGTGGCATTTCATTTTTGATATATCCCTTGGTGCTACAAAAATATTGTGGGGTCAAACGGATGGTGACCTCCATCAAAAACTTAAAAAAAGCTAGACAAAATAGTTGCTTCTATCCAGGTTTTATCACCTATTGTAATCTAACACGCCATAATAATATTTGATGAGCTGCGTTAAAAATTTTAAATATATACAGTGTTGAAAAAATGGCTTCTTCAATCATTTTCCAAGAATGGAGAACTATCGATAGTCCCGACTATCGATATTAATCGATAATGCTATTTTTACTATCGATTATTATCGATAGTTTTACAACATCAGTAATATCGTTTTACGATTTTTGTCAAAATGTTGAAAATATACATAAATATATATAGACGTCAAAAAATAATAGTTCAATACTATTAAACGCTTTACAAAATTAGAAAAATTAATTTCCAAAGAGCAGACCGTCCACTAAGAAGCAACAACTACTTCTCGGGCTATATGCCCCGACAGACATTGAATTACACTTCTAAAGTAAACGGGGTTGGTATATTTGTTAAAATAGAACCAACCATTCTGGTTTGCGATTAGAAGGAATAACATCACTTGTGGACCGGTTTCGGCGTATTGCGCCTCATCAGCACAAGGTAGATGACTAGAGACTACCACACCAATACATTAGCCTCAGTTAAGGAAATGCTAAGAGTGCGATATCAGCGACATCTCTACATTTAATCACAAACCAAAATACTATATCGACAAAAAACCATCTCGGTTTTGTAGGTATTTACTTAATTACAGTTAACTGTAAATAATTGTCATATTAGTAAAGAGTGATATATAGACGTCAAAAAATAATAGTTCAATACTATTAAACGCTTTACAAAATTAGAAAAATTAATTTCCGAAGAGCAGACCGTCTACTAAGAAGCAACAACTACTTCTCGGGCTATATGCCCCGACATACATTGAATTACACTTCTAAAGTAAACTGGGTTGGTATATCTGTTAAGTAGTATTGAACTATTATTTTTTGACGTCTATATATCACGCTTTACTAATATGACAATTATTTACAGTTAACTGTAATTAAGTAAATAAGTATATATATATATATTTATTTCAAAACAGAATTTTTGAAAAATTGTCAAAAATTGTTAAAAACTGTCAGAAATGGTCAATAATTTTGAAAAATGGTCGAAAATTTTGGAAAATTGTCAAAAATGGTCAATAATTGTCAAAAATTTTGAAAAATGGTCAATAATTGTCAAAAACTGTCAAAAATTTTGAAAAATTGTTGAAAATGGTCAATAATTGTCAAAAATGGTCAAAAACTGTCAAAAATGGTTGATAATTTTGAAAAATGGTCAAAATTTTTGAAAAATTGTGAATAATTGTCAAAAACTGTCAAAAATGGTCAATACCTGATTGTCAAAAATTGTCAAAATTTTGAAAAATGGTCAATAATTGTCAAAAATTTTGAAAAATGGTCAATAATTTTCAAAAATTGCCAAAAAAGGTCAATATGTAAATTTTGAAAAATGGTCAATTATTGTTAAAAACTGTCAGAAATGGTCAATAATTTTGAAAAATTGTCAAAAATGGTCAATAATTGTCAAAAATAGTCAAAAACTATCAAAATTTTTGAAAAATTGTTAAAAATGGTCAAAAACTGTCAAAAATGGTCGATAAATTTGAAAATTAGTAAATTTTTTTGAAAAATTGTTAAAAATGGTCAATAATTATCAAAAACTGTCAATAATGGTCAATAATTGTCAAAAACTATCAAAATTGGTAATAATTGTCAAAAACTGTCAAAAATTTTGAAAAATTGTTGAAAATGGTCAATAATTGTCAAAAATGGTCAAAAACTGTCAAAAATGGTTGATAATTTTGAAAAATGGTCAAATTTTTTGAAAAATTGTGAATAATTGTCAAAAACTGTCAAAAATGGTCAATACCTGATTGTCAAAAATTGTCAAAATTTTGAAAAATGGTCAATAATTGTCAAAAATTTTGAAAAATGGTCAATAATTTCCAAAAATTGTCAAAAAAGGTCAATAATTGTCAAAATTTTGGAACATGGTCAATCTCTTCCATATATATATATCTCTCTCTCCCATCTCTATCCCTCTCTCTCCCATCCCCCTCTCTCTCTCTTCCATATATCTCTCTCTCTCCCATCCATTTCTCTCCCATCCATTTCTCGCCCATCCATTTCTCTCCCATCCATTTCTCTCCCATCCATTTCTCACCCATCCCTCTCCCTCTCATCCCTCTCATCCCTCTCCCTCCCATCCATCCCTCTCTCATCTTTCTTTCTTTCTCTGTCCCATTCATCTCTCTCTCATCTTTCTTTCTCTCTCTCTCCCATCTCTCTCTCTCTCTTCCTCTCCCATCTCTCTCTGTCCCATCTTTCTCCCTCTCTCTCCCCCCAATTCTCTCCTTGCCATCCCTCTCTCATCTCTCTCTCATCTTTCTCTCTCTGACCCATCTTTCTCTCACTCCTATCTCTCTCCCTCTCTCTCCCATCCATTTCTCTCCCATCCATTTCTCTCCCATCCCTCTCCCTCCCATCCCTCTCCCTCCCATCCCTCTCTCTCATCTATCTATCTTTCTCTCTCTCTCTTTCCTATCTCTCTCTCACTCTCTCTCTCTCTCTCTATCCCATTTTTTGATAGCATTTTTACTCCATAATCAGCTTTCAAAAAATATATTTATATTCTTCACTTAGACATCTCTCAACTATATCGATAGTACCGCGGAAACTATCGATTTTTTTCGATAGTCAAAGATATCGATAGTTATCGATAAACCATCGATAATTCTCCATTCCTATCATTTTCCTTGCCCTTCGCGATAAATTAAGCAATGATCTGTTTTACCCACGAAAAAATAAGGTTATGATTTTGAAGAGATTGACAGTTTATACTTTTATAAATGCGGCAACGTCGGTATGGTTTGGGCGGATTAGCCTCTCGTGAACGGTGACATTTGTGTCGAAGATGGTTCGGGAATAGGGCATGTCCACCAACTGTTTTCTATTGATTTAATGATCATTTGTATTATAATCATTCAGATATAGCTTTTATAATACCTAAGCAAATAAAACAACGCCGAAAAAAGTACTAAATCAAAATTAAATGAACTCAAACACGATCAAAATAACTATTACGTGTTGTGCAAAGAACTCTTGTTTATTATCAGGGCGACTGTCACATGACGTCAAGTGGAGAATTCGGGAATAAGGGCCCTGCAAGAATTTCCGTCGGCGCTATACGCCATTTTAAATTATTTCCTTTGCTAAAAATTACACTGGCACGTCAACTTCAAATGGCTTGTAAACAAATAATTGTCAAAGAGTTGTCAAATTGACATTGAATTTGACATATGACAAATTGAAGGTTTTGATTGGAACGAAAATTGTAATTCTGCTTGTGGCCGATAAATCATCTGCACGAACTTTTCAACCAATTCATACATACAAAATCACATATATATATAGTTAATAAAGATCTGGCTCTAATAAGCTGCCCTGCAGTACCCCTGCTTTGATTTCTCTAAAAGTATAATATTATTTATTAATTATTTTTTCACTTATTTCATAAATCGTTTGTAATAAATCCAATCATCCCTTCGAATGGGTTATTCACACATGGAATCTATATACACGAAACAGTTAATTTGTTCCCTTTTTTGGGAAAAAATCCGATTCGAGGGCGTTTCTTGAAATGACAAATGACTGTATTATGAACGAGTACAAAGCCCTGGCTGGGGAAAAAACAACGATTATGTGCATATTTACCAGAAATTTTATAAAAGAAGTTGTAACCAGACTGTATCAGTTGAATATTTGGGTCTTTACAATTTTTTTCGTGTTCCATCGGGGGTAGCGTTGTAAGGGTGATTGTCGATACAATATTTTACATATTTCATAAATTTAGGGAAAAATGTAAAGTATAAAAATATACAGTATGTCGCTAATGTATGGAATAAATTCATTATTTCCAAAATAAACGACGTTTGAAAAAATCCAAAAACAGGTCAATTTTAATTTTTGAAACGTAATCAGTTAATGTAGATGTAACGAACATTTCGTTACCAGTATTATCGGCAATTTTTTTAAATGCAACCATGTGTCTCAAGGCACATCATTGGAAAGGTCTTCAATTGTCTTTACAACGATGTAATTATTTGAATATTTATTTCTACAGGGTCGACCAAAACAGTTTATTTACTAAAATACAGAGAACTGTTTAGTAAAAAATAATTAAATTATATGAAATGTTCAAACTGATGACCTTCAGCAATAATGCAATGAGACAGCCGAGCAATAAATTCGTCTCTAACGTTTACGAGAACTGCAGGCGTTATTTGTGCAATCTCCGTTCTGATGCGATCCTCTTTCTACTATATCATTTGGGCGACTTTGATAAACTTTTCTCTTCAAGTATCCCCATAAAAAAGTCTAAAGATGTCAAATCTGGCGACCTAGGTGGCCAGTCGATCGCTCCTCTTCTTCCTATCCACCTATCTGGAAAAACAGCATTTAAGTAGGCTCGTACATCAAAGGCGTAATGTGGGGGTGCCTCATCCTGCTGAGACCACAAATCACATCTATTTGGAAATAGTTGATATAATTGTGGTAATAGATATTCCTGAAGAAATTGAAGATATCGAGGACCGGTCAAGCTTCCTTAAAAAAAATATGGTCCTATAATTTGATTGTTTATAATGCCGGCCCAAACATTCACCTTTTCAGGATATTGTGTCCTATACTCCTGCATCCAATGGGGATTTTCACTTGCCCAGTATCGATACGTCTGGCGGTTTACATGGCCGTTGAGCATAAAAGTTGTTTCATCTGAAAAAAGTATATTTTGTATGAAATTACCATCTCTGTTACATCGTTCCATAATTGTTTCACAGAATTAGATTCTCCTATCAAAGTCATCTTCTAGCAGCTCTTGGACCAAATGTAGATTATACGCATGCCACTTCTCCTTTTTCACCACTCTAGCAACAGTAGAATGGTGTAAATTATTATCCAGCGCAACTTGTCTCGAGCTGGTGTGGAGATTTTCTTAAAACTCAAGGAAAACGTCAACTTTTTTGTCTTCGGAAATTGACTTTCTACCACTTTTGGGGAGATCTTTAACATGGCCCGTTTCTCGAAACTTTTTCTCGATTTAATTGTTGATTGAGAAATGGGTTCACGGTTGGGGTATTTAGCATTAAATAAATTGCCAACTTCTTTCTGTGTCCTTACTCTATTTCCTTAGCCAATCATCATTAATATTTCGATTCGTTCAGTTTCTGTAAGTTTCATTACTAAATTATGCTAATTTAAAGATTTTAACTATTCAACACTTGACTGATAGACATCAATTAGTGTTAAATTAGAATTTAGTACTATTATCAGTAACATATCCAAAAACATAAATATTTTTTGGATACACTACAATGTTTCATTTCCAGTGGCGGTCCTTACAATAACTTAGTTCATTGAATCAGAATTTATGATTAAAATTCTACCAAATAAACAGTTTTGGTCGACCCTGTAGAAATGTATATTCAAATAATTACATCGTTGTAAAGACGATTAGAAGACCTTTCCAATGAGGTATCTTGAGACACATGGTTGCATTTAAAAAAATTACCGATTACGTCACCACGTTAATACTGGTAACGCAATGTTCGTTACATCTACATCATGTGATGACGATTCAAAAATTAAAATTGACCTGTTTTTGGATTTTTTTCAAAAGTCGTTTATTTTGGAAATAAGTTTTAAATTTAATTTAGAAATGATAGTTTGCAGTGTCATTTTAGTAATTACCTTGTTGGAAAAAAAGGACATAATTCTGTCCTCGCCCAATAGCGCAGAAGCCATCAAAATTAAAGACTATTCTATTCACAGAATTTGAATTTAGGTATTATATTAAGCTGTTTTGGTTTTATGAAAAAATTTTATATTCAACTAGCTAAAACCTGGCCATACGTTGCTGTGGCTCAGTTGTCTATGCATTATTGAAGTCAGATCTTCGCAGCACTTCACTAAAAATCAAAATTAATATGCAAAAAGATATACAAAACAATCAAAATAAAATCGAAATAAAAAAATGATAAACACATTAAGTCTCCTTAAAATAAAATTAAAACTATATATAATAATCGAGAAACCTTATTTCACCCATATATGTTAAGGTGGAATGTTTGATTATTGTAAATAAAATTAGTCCATTATTTCTTGTTCTCTGCCATCCTACTTCTTTCTATCCAAGTTTTATTTCTTCCCGTTGATTTTCTATAATCACGTCACTCCATGATTTCTTTGGCCAGCTTCTCGACTGTTTTTGGATTGATCTTGCTCCCCATATCCTATTGCCTTACCTATTGCTGTTTATTCTTGCCAAATGATCAAACCATATGTTGTTGTCTTTCTATAGAACTTAATATCGGTACTTAATATCCAGTTCTAGATCATCTCTTATCTCTTCATTTTTGTTATTCCCTTCATTCCCTTAGATATTTCATTTCGACGGCTTGTATTTTAATTTTCAGTTGGTTAGATACTGTCCAGCTTTCACATCAATATGTAAGTATAAGTTTGAATTAAAATTATTATCAGAAAAAAAACTAAAAACAAACGTTGTTTATGTTGTATATCTATCTGTGTGACGTGGAATAAACAGTAACACCAAGGAATAGTTTGAGATTTTTATTTAAATTTATTATAAAGAATTCAATCTTAGAACTCATACACTTATAAGAATTTTCCATCTTAATAACATGTTCCATACAGTTTTTTCAACTGTATGTTACTCACTACATTTTTTAGCAATGCTACTACAGATGTGCGGAAACATGACAAATTTTAGAAAATGATAGTTTAATTTGCTCCATAATTTTCATTACAGTTTTAAAAACATTATATATTTTTTTCAAAATTTTAGAATAATGTCTTTTGGTTCAAACTTAACTTTTTTAAAACCTTTACAAGTGGTACAATTAAGGCAACCGGTTGCCTTATTTGTACCAGACGGTTTCCTACATTGTACTATCCTTTATTACATACATAATATTTTATTTTGTTTTATATTTAATAGTTTATTAGTTAGTAATATTGAAAATAAAACAAGATTTAAACAACAAGAAACTTAAAACTTAAAACAAATATAAATTCTGTTAAAATAAAAAAAATGAAAACGACTTTCTTTGGAATAAAAAAAATGCTGCAATATGTTTAAGAGTACATATCACATATAGCCCGTTCAGTACAAAAACCGTTGTACGTCATCAAAGTGTCGAAAAAGAGACGTTCGTTTATATCATGTCATTCGATTGCTGCTGTCAATCCTCTGTCAATCACTATGTTAAGCCTCTCTAAACTCAATAAATATTGAAATTTGTAGGTCGCATTGTATTAAAAAATATAAATATATGTTTAAAGAAAGGTTTCGTAATTAATTTCATATCAAATACAGCTCGTAGGTTAATTAAATATTATACTCAAACTAACGTCAGTCGTACTAAAAACTTTTTATGTTGGCGAAAATGCTGTTGCCGCGATTAAAATGGTTTATTTCTGGTTCAGTTGACGTCTTGACATTTTTGGGGTTATGTTGTGACGAAAACTGCAAAGAACTGTGAGTATTTTTTCACAAGTAGTGATGAGTTATTAAAGTTAAAGTCACATCCAAAAAACGTATAAATGAAACTTAATAATACTGCAATAGTTAATGCATTTACACCTGATACTATTTACAGCGTTTATGAAGCAAGTAAGTATAAGTTTAATATTATACCCAATCAACTGTATTTATTATATTCTGTTACATTATTCTTAATACTTGGCAATTATACATGGACATTTTTTTACAGATAATCATGTCACTTTAGGAATGTTACTGCAGTAATTGAAGGAAGAACAATAATTATTCAATGTAGAATGTTCCTGAGTAGTTTACTAAAATATGATACACATCTACAAAGAGGAGTTATGGAACTTTCAACAAAAATAAACCACTGTATAAATTTGTTTTTATTAATGAATCCTGAATTTTCCAAAATGGTGCTGTGTGGTTCATGTCAAAAGGTATGTTACAATGATTATGTAAAATTTTAGAATGCAAAATTGTTTTTATTCTAGATATTTTGTATTACAGGCTGAGAATAAAGATGGTTGTATTGATGGAGCAGAAAGTATATTTTTATATGAATCTCAGTTGAGTTATTATCATGGGGAAATGAATGAAGAACATGTTTTTAAATGGTTTGAAAACCAATTACTATTGAATCTTTCTGAACCTTTGATAAATTATGGACAATGCTTTTCGATAAATAATATTAAATTAATGCGACACAATATAGAATTCGATTAACAAATGTTGAAGCTGAAATTATTTATATTGTAGCCTAGTATGTAGATAGTAACTGTATTTTAACAGTGATATAGCAAATTATATGTTAGAATTCAGAAGACTACACAACTAGTTTAATACATTTAAAATTCTCACTTCAAATTATACCTAATAGACAATAAATGCTGTTTTACTTTTATTTTTACAAAAATAATAATATAGGTATATTTGAAAAGAAATGAATTGGTTATTTGAATACTGCTCTTTCAATAAATGTTTTTTTCAGAAACAAACCCCCAACAAAATACATTGTGGATATGATAGAACAGTATAGTCACAAAGTATTACCTACCATCTTTTTAAAAATCCTATTGAGTTAATACAGGGTACTGCCAAGCAAGCCGATAGATGCATTCCAGAAGTTGCGGGTTGGAATTGGTTTGTCCGTGAACCTCTCAAATTTGAAAGATTTCTATTTGCAATTATTGTTCTACCTTATTTAAAAAAATAGTATTACAATCTTTTCGGTGTAGTAACTAATTTAGAAATCTGCAATGTTTCTTTTTAATAAAACAATTCCATAAAAATTGGGGTGGCATTATTTATTATTTTATTTTGATCATGATATTCAAAATAAGTAATTCAGGCAGCATTTTCTAAAGGTAAATGTGTATATCACAAAGTTTTATAAAAACTACAAAGAATTAATTTAATAGTTTTTATTGAATTGAAACGGCTCATTTGATCAATTGTTTTATTAGCAATACTTTCAGTTGCGGTAGATGCTGGAGAGCTAAAACAAAATGGTAAATATACATTTGGATTGATTAGAAGATGATTGAGTGATAAATAATTCAGCAATATACTGATAATTATAATATGTATTGATTTCAGTGCTACGATTTAGTCAATTATTCGCATATACCTTCATTCGGAGAATAGAATGGATTTGCTCTCCTTTTCTGAGCTGTGGTGGTGCTTGCTTTCTTTTGCTATGATCATATATATCAGGATGATTTTCCTTGTTGAAAATGACCTACACACTAAAGCTTCACATCCCGGCTTTTCTAAAAAAATTTTAAGATTTATTTCAACAAAATATAAAATAAAATTGCCTACCTTTAAAAAGGAGGTAGATCCAGGTTATCAGAACTTTTTTATTTATAGGATGTCTGTAAGCCTTACATCAATCTTTCATATTGTAGTGACAACATTCTATTAGATAATATTTTTTCCTTGATACTATATATACATGCATTTTAAATACTAGAATAGTTCCATAACTTCTAACTAATTAAGTGTGTGGTATAAACATACAAATAAAAGTGTTAACTATTCCATACATACCTTTTTAGTGCTAAAAATAATTCCATAGTTTTTAAAATAAGAATTTCTTAGTTAGTGCTGTACCTACTGTTAACATACAAATAAAAGTTTTATATTGTTTTATATGTAATTGAAATAAGTCGAAGTTTGTTTGCACACAATAACCTTCAATAACTAAACCTAACTTATAGCCAAATAAAAAGAAGAATATTTGATAAACTTCATTCGATATTTACTAGATTCTCATACTATTTCAAGGGCTTGGCAACATAGTCCAGTTATGACGTGCAACGGATTTTGTACTGAACGGGCTATATTATGTAATTGTCTGAAGCATCTGCACATGATTCATGTACCCATTCCTTACATCTTATGCATTGAATAATATCTTCTATTAAGCATTCCTTACAAATCTTGCAGTACCATTCACTTTTGTCATAATTTACGGATACTAAAATATCTTCATTTGTTGATGATGATGGTTGTTGTAAGTCGTATTGAATTTGAGAATTTTCTTTTTTGGCCTCTTTTTTCCTTTCGAAATTGATTTTCCTCTTGCTAGTTTCTGTGACATCTCAACCCCAAAATTTCGTGTAACAGCTCTTTTCTTCTTCTCTTCTACGGCATTTTGTTTTACTTCCAGTTGCTCTTTATAGGGACCCATGGAGGAAAGTACAACGTGCCCGAGCTTGGTCCAGGCTTGGCCCAACTATATAGAGCTCTGGGCCAAGCTTGTAAGCCAGGCTTGGCCCAGCGTTGGTAGAAGTCTGGAGTGATAACGATGGGCCAGGCTTGGTTGCCAGGACTAAGCCAAGCTTAGTTACCAGGACTAGACCAGGCTCGATTGCCAGAACTGGACCAGGTTTGGTTGCCAGGACTGGGCCATGCTTAAGTACCAGGAGTGAGGCAGGCTTGATTGCCAGGACTGGGTCATGCTCAATTGCCAGGGCTAGATCAAGCTTGGTTGCCTGGAGTGGGCCAGGCTCGATTGCGAATACTGGCCCAAAATTAAATGCTAATTATTGGTTATTAATTAAACAATGGGATTAATAATGGTACACACATATTAACAGCAACTCTGTTAATATTTATTTATTTATTCTTTAATAATAATATTCTTAAATATATATTCTCTTCTAAATAATATTCTTGAAAATATATTCATTTATTTTTTTACACTATTTTGTATACGCAAATATATAATTAAATTATTAAAAACCATTTTCTTTCATACACAATAACTTATTTCTATTTGTTGCGCTGAGCACGTCCACCTTCCCTGTCTTTTGCTCCGGATAAAAAGTTACTCACTGCTGTTATCACCGGGATTTTTTCATTTGATTTTGGATATTTTGCCAATATAAATTCTGAAACAATAATAATAATAATAGTTAATACACATTTCATATTGAAATATGCATAATTAAGCATTAACTTACTTTCCATAATATGGTAAGTTTCAGTTTCCCTGGAACTTTTTTTCCTACTCCTTTTACTTCTAATATTTTTTTAACTTCTTGTCCAATTGTATAATTGCATTCTGCAAATGTTTGGCAAGATCCCTGTAGTTTTTGATACCTAGAGATTATACAATAAATAATCGTGGTAATATTATTTTTCAAAATTAAAAATCAAAAATATTTTCAGGCAATAAGTGAATATATCATATTTAGATTATATCACATGAGATCTTATTCAGGAAATAATAAGAAATACCTTCATGTTCCGCTGTACTATCAAACGCAGCTTCCTCGCTCTTCTCAGCTACTAAATTGTCGTTGGGTCAGGGCTTGGGTCTTCATCAGCTTCAGAGACTTCCGATAATAAATCTAAGCCATTGCTTGATTCAGTGTGGCCTTGAGTATTTTTGTTTTTATTCAAAGGCTGTTGTTGAGACAACAACCGAGAGACATTCGTATAACTCAATAGCATAGGCTCAGTATTTTCATCAGTTATTGATTCACTCATTTGGTTTATCCAGACCTGACCCGAGCTGGGGTTATCATTGGCATGGCCAAGGCTGAATTATTCAGCACTGGTCCATGCTTCGGTCATAATCGTACGGCCACGGCTGGGATACCCAGCCCTAGTCCATGTCTGTGTCTCCATTGTACGGCTACGGCTGGGTTATCCAGCCCTGACCCGAGCTTGGGTTATCATTGGCATGGCCAAGGCTGGGTTAAGCGACCTGGCCCTCGCTTGGCCCTATGCAGGTTCGCCAACAGTAGGCTTCCCAGTACTGGTCCAGGCTCGGCACCTTTGTCAACTCTGGGGAACTCCTGCATGGGGAGTGGATGTAATAATTTCACCAGTCTGTGCGCTCTTACCCATTTTCTGTTTTTTCGCTTCACTAACATCAGGGAAAGGAAGAATATCTACAATTCACACATTTAAATTTTTGGTTGCCTGTGTATCGATTTTTTCAGTGTTAACGTCGTCAGCTGCTTTGTGAACATCCACCAAAACTTGAATTTGTGGTGGCTCTCTAATATTGGAATTTTCTTTCAAAATTTCGATTGGCATCGTCTCAATTGAAATATTTTCATTATCAGTCAATAGTTCTGAAGGAGCAAAATTAGCATCAGAAAAAACATCTCTTTTTACAGGCCATATCCCACATTTGCGAAAACCATTCATAGCATTTAGGTACTATAGCAGCAGCTTTGCCATAAGCTTCATTAAGAAGAGAAGCAACATGAAATTGCGTCTTAACCACTTTTCAATGGCTTGGTTATAGTATGTTTCTGAAGGCTTGAAAACATCCAGGGGTTGAAGCCGATGGGTCGTGTGGCCTGGTAATTGTAAAATAATTACACCATTATCACGGGCCAAAACTATAGCATTATAATTTTTTTAGAATGGGTAGTATGACCGTCCAATACCAAAAGAACTTTATTTTCCTTTACCACTTCAATAAAAATTTTTATCCATCGTAGTGTTGACAACTCTTTCTCCGCTGGCAATAGTACCAACTTGATGTTTGCCCTTTTTGGCTAAAATTTTTTGATTACTTTTTTGGACTGTCGAGAATCCTGACTCCTACATTATATATTTTTGTGGCATCTAATTTATTTTCATCGATGGTTTTTTCAAGTTTATTAAAGAAATCTGTAAAATTTTTTTTGTTAAATCCTCTGCAACGTACCAATGATGTTGATTCTGGTTGCCTTAATCAAAGGTTTGGTTGGCGTTTCATAAAATTGTAGTAGCACTTCTTCCCAGCCATACCCATTCTTTTACTAAAATTATGTTTTATAGAATTTTTTTTTGCGAATTGAAATGCTACTCTTCTGGTGTCCTTAATGGTAAGACCAAAGAATATTTCCTCTAAAGCAAGAATATGTTTTTCCGGCCATGCTTCCACCTCAACAGAGAAAACTGTAGACCTACCTAATATTTTTTTAACGTTTAAAGCCCTTTTATTCGTTGCTGCTAGATGTCTCTTAAAAGTAGGCTTAAGAACTTCGTACATGCTACATATTTCATGTAGACCATATTTTCCTGTTTTATATTTCGCAATGGCTTCTTTCATATTTTCCTCTGACCACTGACAATATTTTCCCTTTCGTTTTCTAAGAGGTGGCATTCTAAAAAAAAACATACATGAGTCTTTTAAATTGTACCGGTACACATTAAGAAACACCTTAGTGGTCCACATTAGGCAACTAGACAAAATTGGAAACTTTTATTCACAATTCGTTAAGTTTTTGAGGTTATATTTTAAATTTGTACGAAAAGGTGCTAAATATAGTTACTTTTAGACTTATATTAATCAAATCGTCCCAAATATCATAGATTTTGTTTTAAACCTTAAGAAAATGAAGTCTAAACTTACTTGAAATAGGTATAAAATATTTAATCACTCTTTGCTCTTCGAAACCGTTGCGTATGGAGGGTAGAAGGAAGGAGCACCATCTGAATGTATTAAAAAGTGTCCATCGAAATGAAGCAAATTAAGGTGGCGCCATAGTAGCAAGTGGAAAGATTTTAAAAACAGCGCCATGAATTATTAGAGTAAGATATTTTGAATTATTGTGATTATATGAAAATGAAAAACTGGTACTGGAATGATCTTTTAATGTAAAAAATGACAACTATATAACTTATTTGACAACATGAAAATATAAGTGAATGTTACAAACTTAAACAAAACAATACCTGCAGACAACGCTTTACTAAATTCAATACTCCCACTTTTTGTTACAAGTCAATGTCAACATTCACTTTGACAATACATTCAACATTTGACAAAAATGTTGATGTTTCAATTTTGATAATGCCTTTGTCATGATATCGGCTGCCTGGTCATCTGTTTGAACATATTGTAATTCAAAAAAATTCATCTTTGAATTTCTCTCGGATAAAATGGTAACGTACGTCAATATGCTTAGTTCTCTTATGAAACTCTGGATTCTTCACAAGTCGTATTGCGCTTTGATTATCCATAAATAAAACTGGTACATCCAATTTAACTTGTCGAAGATCACATAAGAGATTCTTCAACCAGACAAGTTCTTTTATAGCTTGTGACGCTGCCACATACTCGGATTCTGTTGTGGATAGTGCGACGGATTTTTGTCGTTCTGATCCCCAGCTAATTACACTTCCTCCAAGCATGAAAACATAACCTGATGTTGATCTTCGTGTTTGCGTGTCTCCAGCATAGTCGGCATCAGTATACCCGCAAAAGTCTAAATTATTTCCGCTTACGAAACGTATTCCTTTGTTCATTGTACCTTTGATATATTTCATAATGTGTTTTACTGCATTCACATGTGCAGTAGCTGGTTTTTCCAAATATCGACTGACACTTCCAACTGCGAAACTAATATCTGGTCTGGTTGCAACGGCCAGATACATCAAGCTCCCGACTGCCTCTCGATAAGGAAAATCGATTTTTTTATCAGCTTCAAAATCTCCGAGGTTTTGTGTACTAGCTAATGGAGTTGTCACTGTCTTACAATATGTCATATCAAAACGATCAAGAACCTTTCTTGCATATCCTTGTTGATGAACATGAATCGATCCATCCAAAAGCTGATCAATTTCGAGTCCCAAAAAACATTTCAGCTCAAAAATTTTGATCTCAAATTCTCTCTGTAAGTGTCTAATGACCGGCTTAATGGCTTCTTGTTCTTCTGCTGCAATCAATCCATCGTCAACGTAAATTGCCAAAATTAACATTCCATCTTTTCCGTTGCTAACAAAAACGCATGGATCGGATCCACTCTCTTTGAAACCAAAACTGTTAAGGAAAGAAGTAAGCTTCTTATTCCAACAGCGCGAAGCCTGCTTCAAACCATATAAACTTTTGTATAGTTTACACACTCGGCCACTGTTGTCATTATATCCAATTGGCTGGCTCATATGAACATTTTCTTCTAAATCGCCATTTAGAAAAGCCGTTTTCACATCAAACTGTTTTAGTGTCATACGCTTTGCCGCAGCCAATGCTAGGATCGCTCTGATTGATGTAAACTTCACCACTGGACTAAATGTTTCCTGGTAATCGATTCCGTACTCTTGTGTAAAGCCTCGTACTACCAATCGTGCCTTATACCGATTAACACTCCTATCCGGATTTTCTTTGACCTTGTAGACCCAGCGATTGTCAATCACTTTTTGATCAACTGGCGCATCGACCAAAATCCAAGTATGATTTTTCATAAGTGAATCGTACTCTTCATCCATTGCTCGCTCCCACTGCTTGTAATCAATCGACTGAATTGTCTGCTCATACGTTCTTGGCTCATCACTGACTGCCAACATTGCAGAATGTTCACCAGTTACCAGATGTGTTAATGTGTTACGATCACGTAGACGCCTATTGACAATATTTCTGCTATCAAGATCGCAGGTCATACCACGATTTTTCTGTTGATCTAGTGACGCACATTCATTTGTGTCCTTATCGTCGTCATTTTCATTTTCTGCACCTTTGTCAATACCATAATTGTCTTCGTTTTCGTTATTTTCATTCTTACTGACTACACTAGCATTTTCTTCAACACCAATATCGAGTGTTTCCAATGAATTTTCTAACAAAAAAAAACGACGTCTCGTGAGATCTCGATTTTACCAGTTTTCGAATTCCAAACTCGATATCCCTTTGAATTATTGTCATAACCAACAAACATACATTTTTCTGCCTTCGCGTCGAGCTTCTGACGTTTTTCTTTTGGAATGTGAATAAATACTTCCGAACCAAAAATCCGTAAATGGTCTAGCTTCGCCTCCTTGTTATGCCATAATTCATACGGTGATTTGTTGTCAACTGTGCTTGTTCCAGTTTGATTTAGCACATGAACTGCTGTATTTACTGCTTCCGCCCAGAATTTCCTATCAATCTTCTTTGCCTCAAGCATTGTCCTTGCTGATTCAATGATAGTTCGTATTTCCCTTTCTGCACAACCATTCTGCTCTGGTGTATATGGCACAGTTCGTTGATGATGAATTCCAGCTGCTTCAAAGAAAACTTTCAGCTTTTCATTGACAAACTCTGTGCCGTTGTCAGATCTGATATTGCGAACACTGTGACCATGCTTCTTCTGAATCAGTTTAACACATTTTTCGATAATACTCGCTACTTCTGATTTTTGTTTCATGAAATATACGAAACGAAAATGAGAATAATCATCTTTGAGCAACAAAAAATATCTGGATCCACCAATTGAATTCGTCTGAAACGGACCACACACGTCAGTATGAATGATTTCGCCACACATCTTTGACTTTTCTTCGCGACTCTTGAAACTGCTTCGATGATGCTTTCCATAGACACAAGCTTCACATGCAAATTCCTCATCAATGAAATCTATACCCCGACTTAGTAGAAACTTCTTCACATGTGTCGAATTCTGATGTCCTAGACGTTCGTGCCATAAACGAAGTGTAGCGTTTTTGATTGCTACACTCGCTGTAGTTTCAATCTTTGATGGTTGTATTGTTCTGAACAACATTTGGAACAAACTTTTTGTGCGAACTCCCACTGCAACAATGTTTCCATCTTTCAGCAATTTGCAACCTTCGTTGTTCATGTTCAATTGATGCCCGCGATCTGTCACCTTTCCCGATGAAAACAAATTTTTCTTCAGCTCCGGCACGAACAAGACTCCCATGACTCGTTTGCGAATCCATTCATCTCCATTAAAAGCAAAAATGTTGATATCGCCTTTGCCCAGAGCCATTATCTTGTCACCATTACCAACTGTAATTGGTTCAGCTATTTCCGTATAGTTTTCGAACCATTCTCGGCGATGACTCATGTGATCAGTTGCACCTGAGTCCAAAATCCAAGTATCTTGGTCTCTATTTGTTGTTTTGTAACAAATAAAAGCATCATTTGAATTTTCTTCTTTTCTCCCGTTGAAGTTAGTCTTCTTTTCCGAGCATTCCCTTTTCCAGTGGCCCTTTTTTCCACATTTGAAGCATTTGCCTTTCGGTTTGTCATTTTTATCTGTCGCTTTGTTATTATTCGATGAATTTCCTTTCTTGTAATTATTGATTTGTTTCTTCGAGAAGATTCTCTTAGCCATTAGCGCCTCTACTTCTTGAACTTGACCCTGCGACTTCAAACGAAGTTCTTCTGCCATCAAACGAGCCCGCAAATTTGCCAAAGTTTGACTATCTGCGTTTGCAGATTCCCATGCACTATGGAAATGATTAAACTCGGACGGTAGTGACATTAAAATCTTCGAAATTACCATGGACTCAGAAATAATTTCTTTTTGATCACGTAATTGCTGCACTATTTCCATTAATTTTGCTAAAAATGTCGCAATGTCATCTTCCGGTTGTTTTGTGTAGCCATAATATTTTTGTTGTAAAAATAAAATATTTGCCTTTGATGTTTGCTCATACGTACTTTTGAGCGTCTCCCACATCTCTTGAGCTGTTTCACAATTCATAATCTGCAGTAATGCCTGTTTCATACAAGTCGTGGAAATTGCTCGTCTGGCCATAGCATCCGCCTTCTTCCAAGTCACAATTTCCTTTGCATAATTTGTACATTCAGATGTCGGTTTGACGTTTGTTCCATCGACGTAGTCAAAAAGATCGTTAGCTTCTAAAATCTGACGCATTTGAAACTTCCATGTTAGCCAGTTGCTGCCGCTTTCCAGCTTTTCAATATTAACGCGATCGCCTTCCATTTATTTTGTCTTTTAATAATTATCGGCTTCAAAAATAAATTGCTTTCCAATTTTCCTTTTCGAGTTCACAAATAATTCTTGCACAAAATAAATAACGATATTTACTGCAGTTAATCTTCCTTTACAATTTCACGTAATCTGGGCCCATAACCTTTTGAATTATTGTGATTATATGAAAATGAAAAACTGGTACTGGAATGATCTTTTAATGTAAAAAATGACAACTATATAACTTATTTGACAACATGAAAATATAAGTGAATGTTACAAACTTAAACAAAACAATACCTGCAGACAACGCTTTACTAAATTCAATAAGATACAAAATTAAAAAAGGAAATACTACGTAAATAGTTGAGATTTTAAATACCGCATATTTCTCAAGTACACAAGTCACGAAAAATACTAAATTTTTCAACCCAGCACACTTCACTCGACTTATAACCCTAAATTCACATCATTTCCATTAGCTACACGAGCGCCTTTTCGGTGAATCTTCGAATTATAATTTGCTGTTTACAGGTGGACACTTTTTCAACTTGTCCCCCATACAAGATGGTGCTCCTTCCTTCTACCCTCCATACCGTTGCGGAACGACACTCTCTTTAACTACTAACCTTCAAATACATAAAAGTACCTCGTGGAAATAAAAGATGGCGCTTAAGGTATCGTTTTCTTTAAAATTCGGGAATGGTACAATTTAGGAGCTGGTACAATACGACTTTCCCCTATGATTTCTTCTAGCATTAGATTTAACTTGGAGCCATATTAGGTTAATGGGATTGAATATGCAATAATAGGGGGAGCTTTGTTAAAGAATTTTCTGGCCCTCTTCCTGAGCCCCTCAAGCTCTCGGTCACATTTAATGGAGCCCGTCTCAGGGGGCAGGATCTTTTATATGCAGTTGAATGGTGGTTTGGATAGTTACCACGTACTTCTCCAAATCACTATTATTTTTTGGCATATCACCCCTCACCTCATGCAGTGTCCCATCAAGGTGGGAAAAATTTTCCCTGTCCGTCTTTCTGTGGTCACGAGGAAATGTGGAGGTTGCCAATACCAACTTAATATCGTATATTAACCAGTGATGGTCGGACATCGAAATTTCGTCCGATACGGGCCAGTATTGACCTATAACCTATAGCCCCTACTGTTCCAAATGGCGAGTTTGAAGCAGAAGAAGAAGTAGCGGCTGCTCAGCCAAAGAGAATAAAATTTGTTGATTTGCCTTCGATTGATGTAAGAAAAACGTCTAACGAACATCTGCCTATATATGTCGAATCAACGACAATAGTACATATATTGTGCAACAAGTGGGGAAAGTTCAACTTTTCTCACGAGAGTGGAAGTTTGTGAGAAAAGTACTTTTTCTACAACTGCTATGAAGAGTGACGTATTTCTCATACCTTACTTGATTTCAAAACCAAATACTGCTCATACTGTGAGAAATAATATTTCTCACGGCACTTTGCCCACACCACATATATTTATATGGAGAATCAAATAAAATCGACAAAAACTTAGAAGGCTACTGTCATCTTTAAATACCTACTTAGTTGTCACAAAACTGTCAGATTATATTTTAAAATATGGTCAAAAATTGTCAAAAATTTGGAAAAATGGTCAATAATTGTCAAAAACTGTCAAAATTTTGAAAAAATGGTCAATAATTATGAAAGACTGGCAAAAATGGTCAATAATTGTTAAAAATTGTCAAAGATTTGGAAAAATTGTCAAAAACGGTCAATAATTGTCAGAATCTGTCAAATATTTTTTAAAATGGTCAAAAATAGTCAATAATTGTTAAAATTTTGAAAAATGATCAAAAACTGTCAAAATTTTTGAAAGTTGTCAAAAATGGTCAATAATTGTCAGAAACTGTCAAAAATGGTGAATAATTGTTAAAATTTTGAAAAAATTGTCAATAATTATAAAAAATGTCAAAAATGGTCAATAGTTGTCAGAACCTGTCAAAAATTGGCAAACATGGTCAATAATTGTTAAAATTTGGAAAAATGGTCTAAAATGGTCTAAAATGGTCAAAAATTTTGAAGAATTATCAAAATTGATCAATAATTGTCAAAATTGATCAATAATTGTCAAAAATGGTCAATAATTGTTAAAATTTGAAAAAATGGTCAAAAATTTTGAAAAAATGGCCAATTGACAAAATTTTCGAAAAATTGTCAAAAATGATCAAAAATTGTCAAAATTTTGAAAAAATGGTCAATAATTATAAAAACCTATCAAAAATGGTCAATAATTTTAAAAAAATTTCAAAATTTTGAAAAATGGTCAAAATTTTGAAAAATGGTCAAAATTTTGAAAAATGGTCAAAATTTTCGAAAAATTGTCAAAAATGCTCAAAAATTGTGAAAATTTTGAAAAAATGGTCAATAATTATAAAAACCTGTCAAAAATGGTCAATAATTGTAAAAAATTGTCAAAATTTTTGAAAAATGGTCAAAGTTTTTGAAAAATTGTCAAAAATGGTCAATAATTGTCAGAACTTGTCAAAAATGGTCAAAAATTGTCAAAAATGGTCAATAATTGTTAAAATTTGGAAAAATGGTCTAAAATGGTCAAAATTTTTGAAAAATTGTCAAAAATGATCAATAATTGTCAAAACTGTCAAAATTGGTCTATAATTGGTCTATAATTGTCAAAAATAGTCAATAATTGTTAAAATTTAAAAAAATAGTCAAAATTTTTGAAAAAATGGTCAATAATTGTCAAAAATTGTCAAAATTTACGAAAAATGGTCAAAAATGGTCATTCTATTGTGCATAAGAAGCAAGCTTCTATCGGCGGTCCGACGACCGCTCACCTTTTCTTTTTGTTTTACTAACCATAAAAATAAATATTAAGTTACTTTACTTGTCTTCTTTAAATTTGTGCAGTTGTAGAAAAAGTATAGTGTGCAACATGTGGGGAAAGTACTTTTCTCACTTGTTGTACAATATACTATTCCCCACATGTTGCACACTATACTTTTTCTACAACTGCACAAATTTAAAGAATACAAGTAATTCGCAACATTGAACATTGTGTCCAAAGTGTAGACGCCTTTAATTTTTTTACAACTCTTCAAAATATACCGAAAGCACATTTTCCGAAAAAGATTTTATTTTTGTATTTCTTCTCCACTCCATAAATTTTTCGTATGCCAATTCTAAAGTTACTTTTGCAGCTTTTTCCAATATCTCTGGCGGAGTATTATCAAAATCGTCACTACTCTCAGTATCCATATTATATATTATAAATAAGTATATGTCTTGTTAAACTAATATTATTTAATGGAAATTGGGATTTTTATCAAAGCACGACTGAAACTACCTTTTATAATTTAAAAACTTCTAATATAATCTGACAGTTTTGTGACAACTAAGTAGGTAATTTTATTTCTCACGGCACTTTGCCCACGTCACATACATTTATATGGAGAATCAAATACAATCGACAAAAACTTAGTAGGCTACTAACTGTCATCTTTAAATACCTACTTAGTTGTCACAAAACTGTCAGATTAATTAATATAATGGAGAATTTAGTGAAAAGAAATGACGTTCCGGATTTGACCATACAAAATTGTACAAATTTCACCTCAGTTGTAGAAAAAGTATAGTGTGCAACATGTGGGGAAAGTACTTTCCCCCCTTGTTGCACAATATACTATTTTTAACGCTAATTTTAAATATTTCCGCCAATGGCTCTGCAGATTGCACTCATCTGACATTTTACTTAGCGTTTTGTCATCATGACAAACATAAGCATTCAAATCGACGCCATTTTTAGTCCATTTGCTTGATTGTAGAAAAAATAGTGTATGCAACACATGCATAAAGTGTCTTTTTTTTCACTAATGGAATTGTCAACTTTTCCACTCGTGAAAAAAAGTGCCACTTTATGCACTTGTTGCATAAATAACTATTATGAGATGCCGGAATGAAGGGTGTACGAAAAAAAACAAGATTTTATTGTGTAAAATTCAATCTTTATTTATGCATTAATCCAGATAGACAATGTTTTTTTGAATTCCATACTTAGTTTAACCGAATTTGTCCGGTTTTCCAATATACTGACTGGACACATTATATTTTTTTTCTTAATAAATATTTTTTCTTTTGATGTACTTAATGTCCTATTTGACCCTAAAATAACTTATTTTCGCTAAAAACTATACAAATTTTTATCGTTTTTTCCTCGGGACAGAAGAGGTTATAACCCTTTTGAATCTAGATTTCCAAAACTAAATATATGAAAATAATTGCAGTTGTATTTAAAATGTCATTATAGTATAGAGGTCTTGACGTCTTCACGACGACAGGCCATTAGACGTTGCTCATAAATTACATAAGATAGAGTCTTAGAAATTTTGTATTTGTATTATAGTCTAGTTCACAAGTACGATTTTCCTCAAAATTTTTGTATATTCACCGAAAGTAGCTTAAAAAATTATTTAAACATATTAAATATGAATATTAAGAAATAATAAAATTCAAGTACTATTGGGATACATAAATAAACAATAATCCGCGGTTAAAAAATTTTTATCCCAATTTTTCCATTATTTATCCATTTGTTAATTAACAATTTTTTTTACATTAAATGTTAACAGAAAAACCTCGATAATTATTAAACTAAAACCTTAAGATTTTTTTTACTTTGTGGAGTTATTCTTAATAGGCTAATAAATAGATCACCGTTGGAAAAATTCAAAAATTTTGATTTTCCACTCTTTTATTAACTATTGAAAATACGTAAAAATTAAAAATTACAAAAAAGTAATTAATAAATTTTTTTTATATCTTGAATTTTTCGATTTTTGAATGTTAAAAGATACATAAAAATATTTTCTTCATTTTTCATCACCATTGTTTAAAAAATTGTTATAAACAAATGCATTGTTTATGAGCTAATAAAAAATTTTTTTTGCGTAATCTATTGGTTGATAAAATTTATGATTTTTAGAGAAAAAACGGTTTCTTAAAAAAATTTATTTGTTGCTAAAAAATGCTTTTGTTAATTAACAATCTATTTTTGCGACTAAATATTAAAATTAAGAAACCATTTTTTCTCTAAAAATCATAAATTCTATTGTTCTTTCGGATTAAATTAAAAAAACTCTTGATTAATTTTTTATTTGTTTATTTAATAAAAAATTTGTTATAAACAAATTATTTTTTCCGTATATTTTTTTGAATACTTAATTTTGTTATGAAAACAGCCATGTGCTGTTTTTTCACGAAAAAATTTTTTTTTCTATTTTTTAAATAACTTAATATTTTTGTGCCTTGAAATATTTTTTTATAAATAATAGTCAATAATTAAATAAAAAATAGTGCTAGAGCTTCAATTAAAAGCTTAAATTGTTACTTAATTGATGGTTAATAAAAAAGACTTGAAGTACTGTTGCCGTATCTGCCATATTTCCAAAGTGAAAGTCAGACTACCCGGTTTTGGCTCTATTTTCAGGGCTCTGCAAAAACTATAAATATTGGAGATACAGTTCCGGGAGTCGGAACTTTTTTTTAGTAAATTCAATGATCTTTTTAGATCTTTTTTTAATTTCGAAAATCTTCAATAGTTTTCGAGATATTCAAAAAAAACTAAACCCCCACTTTCTTTACTATATTGTTTATAACTTTTGCAATTCTTTTCGGCCCCTTTCGAAACCTTTCCTTAAACTATCTACATAACAATCCGAATCGAATGACACCTTGATCGTAATTTTCGGTGAATATACAAAAATTTTGAGGAAAATCGTACATGTGAACTAGACCAATTAGGGGTTTTTCGACATTGCGAGTCTATCTAAAATATCATTATTTTGACAGCACTTCTTATCATATTAGCATATCTTTCTCCTGTCAAATTATCGTTATAAAAAACAAGATAAATGCAGAAAATTTGAACTTGATGATGAAACACCTACTCACATACTCTGCTTCTGTGAGAACTTACAAGTACTAAGACGGAAGCACTTTCGAGAGGAATTAATACTACCATCACAACTACTGAAAATCCCTCCAGTCATACTAGTGGCCTTTATGGAAGACACGAAGATTCTGGAATGGAAGTAGATAACATGGGAAATGGTACAAAGATCCAGTTCAAGTGCCTGGGCTGTTGAGCACAACCCAAACGAATGAATGAATGAACACAATACACAATATATTAAATTGCCATTTGTCTTTAAAATTTCCTTCTCGAGTTACATGGGGATTTGTTGGATCCCAATAATTGCTGTTGTGTCTATTGAAGACTCTGTTTCTCGTAAACAAACATTGAGATTTTGATGTTTATTAGTTGACATGATATTTTCCAAATCATGCCGGGCGCAATTGTAGGTCTCAACTGGGTCTTTCAAATAAAGAAATTTCCTCCATTCTCCAGTCCCGGTGTCATGGTAAAAATGGCCCCAAAATTCCAAAAATCCGTTTTTTGCTGATATCTGCCAAAATATGACATTTAGAGAATTTTTTATGAAAAAAAAGATCAATTCAGTATCTACAAAAATGGTCCCAAAACGTGCCCTTGACTTGTAGCTCCTGCTGTAAATCCAGGAGAGCAAATTCGAGAAATGTAGACATAAGTGGGCGGACATATTGTCCAATAACTCGAGTAAAAATGGATATTTTTTTATGATTCAAAATTCACGTGAAAGGGAAACCCCATATCTATGATATCCTGTGTCTCGGACCACTTATTTATTTTTTTAATATTGGGAACCCAGGACTAAGTTTTTTTTCTTGGATATTTCTCGACTCGTACAAAATACACCCATATTTTTATGAATAACAGTAATTTACTCGGGTATTTTTCTATAATGGGTCCTTGAAAGCCATCGAACCAGCTCAGAAAGGTTGTTTTAGTTTTTTTGTTCGCATCTTAATAAAAAGTAACTTTGTTTATGTTTTTTGTTGTTTTTTGGTATTTTAGGAGTTTTGAAAAATTGTGGCATCAATCGGGCATTGAAAAATTATGAATCATCGTATCGGTTTCCAATGCACATCACTAGAACGCTTGAAATGTTCCCTTTCCAATGGTCTTTTCGATTTTTTTGCCAACTTCAGTAGTTAATATTTGATTTTTTTGAGTTTTAAGGAACATAATCTAAAGGCTGCTGCACAATTGCCCGGGAACGGGAGCGTGAACGAGAACCAGAACGGAAACGAGAACCAAATATTATATTTAGATGCACAACAACGAGAACGGAAATAGTAGGGATGTTTGACATTTTCTGGGGATATTTATTTTCTAAAACACTGTCAACTTGTGACTCAATAACAAACTTCCGAATATCATATCAATCATTTTTTATATAATGGATGTTATTATTGGCCTTTTTCTTTTAATAAAATTGGCCAGCACATTAATTGCTTCTTTTTGGAGCCACTTTTAAATTAGTCTGAGAGATTCTCATGCATCGAGATTATGTATGGTTATGTTTGCATCAAACAGGTTGCTGCTTTCCTATTGGCTCAACTATTAGCATTATATATCCTGAGCTGTGATTGGCTCCGGGAATGCAACGGCAACGGGAATGTTAAAACTTGGCCCACTTTCCAGTTCTCGTTCCCGGGCATCTTCTCGTTCTCGTTACCGGAAATTGGTTATGCATGGGTACAATAAAATATGTGTATCTTAACTTTTTTTCCGTTCTCGTTCCAGTTCACATTCCCGTTCCCGGGTAATTGTGCAGCGGTCTTAATTTTCTTTGGTTTTCAGTGAATGTTATTTATGGGATTATGGAAAGAATTTCTTCATTAGATGCTGATGCGAATCTGTCTTATATTTTAATTGAATTTTGATACGTCGGCAAATCGCGCGTTTCAATTGAGTGTGACGTTCTTTTTGGTGCTTACTCACATCACTTCGTCTCAGATCACATTAACTGGTGTGAGCTGAGAGTAGCAAGTGCAAACAGTGAAAACAAATATAGGTTATTGTTGCTTTACGGTTTTGTCAGTTTGGAGCTGAAGGTAAGGTTTATTTTGCCTGAAATAATTTCGCTTGTTGGAATTCATATTTATTTGTTCTATGTGGTGAATCTTTTGTTGTTCTAGAAATGGAAGCAATGGAAGCGAACTCCATTTCATCATGTTTACTTTGCAACAAGGAAGTTGTGGATGACATTCCATTGGATAACAACTGTTTTATTTGTCGAGGAATAAGTTAAACTCGCACACTTGTTAATAAGTCATTTATTAAATCTTGTTACAAGTACAAGAGACATTAGACTCCGTTTCACATAAGAAGAAGCCACTTGTAGTTCGCCTTTCCTGTTGCGCAGGAATCAAAATCGGCCTTGAAACCTTGTAACGACCGTTTCATGCCATAGGCGTTTCCAACGATTTTCATGCCGACAGCCATTTTATTATTGACATTTGAGGTTGTGTTTGAAGCAATCATTTACTGTCGAATATTTTTGATTTTTGAATATTTTAAGACGTTTAGCTAGTATATCTGTGAGTGTTGTGTGTTTTATTTGATCTGAAACCATGCCTCCTAAAAAAGTTGTTGGTGTTAAAGGAAAAATTATCCATAGTCAAGGCCGACAGATTCTTAAAAACGTTGCAACTTTTATGGAGTCCGAAGCCGAACATGGAATTCAAATTCCTTTAAAAAATCATCGGTAAGTAAAATAAAAAAGTATAATAATCTAATATATTAGTCCTGGCATTCAGATTGTTATAAAATATATGAAAAAGTATACATTACTTCAAAAATAAATGAATTCTGCTAAGTAATTTATATGGGTCTGCTGCACTTAACAGTGATTTATATGGTTCTAATACTAATGCCTATTAATAAATAATTATCTCATACACAGAAAAACAATACCTATGTCTTTGTATATTTACAGCACGACTAAATTTTATACAATATACATTTCTTTGATTTGTAAAATATATATCTTGATCTGGATTTCATTTGTTGGAAAAGCCAAATAAATACATTTAGTTTTACAGTGAAAATATGTACCTATTGCTGATTTTTAATAATAATTATATTTTTAAATTGCAGAGAGCGAACTTTAAAAGCTAATGAGGTGAGTAGAAGTACTTACACCAGAATTAAAAATGAATCCACAGCTATTGAAAGTGGAGCATCTACATCCCTTAGATATCCTCGAATAAATAGATCTAGGAAAAAGAAGGTACTGGAAGCACCAAATTTTGGAGAATTGCAAAGAATTCGGGATATCATTTATAATTTTTACATCCTGGAAAAAAGAGCTCCAACTTTAACATGTAAGTTTGATTAAAGTATAATAAAGGTACTGAAATTAATTACAAGAAACTTTTGTCAGTTTACTTTTAGTATGAGTTTTTACGCTAGGGCTAGAATTACTTTTAATAGTTTAATAGATTAATAATTTTTTATTAAAATATATTTATTTTTTCTAGGCATTCTGCAGAAAGTTTACATTGTTTTACCTGAGTTCACTATAAATAAAAATTCTTTGTGGCGGATGTTAAAAAGTACGAGCTTTAGGTAAGTAGTTTTTATTAGTTATTGGAGTGTTTGAAGGGAAAATAATGTTAAGAATGGGGAAAATTGTGAAATGGGTAGAACAAATTCAGAACAAAAATGAAAATAAAGCTACAATATGCATTGTAAAATTGAAAATATTAAAAGGTAACATGCATAACTATTTATTTGAAAATATTGTATTTGTTGTAGATGGCAGTGCACAAAAGATAACAGGAAAGTGATTATGGAATCGCATGATATTCGCCATAAGAGAATTACTTTCTTAGAAAATATTATTAAATATAGAACCGAAGGATGGAATATTGTGTATACCGATGAAACATACATTCACAGCTCCCATGTGCAATCCAAGGGATGGTACGATATATCAGAGAAAGGTTTGAAAAAGCCAGTCTCAAAAGGGAGGAGACTTGTGATTGTGCATGCAGGTGGAGAAGAGGGATTTATTCCTAATGCCCTATTAATTTTTCGTTCAGGTTTGTATTAATTATATATACTTATCGAAAAGTGATATTTTGTAAGTAACTGTTGTCCCATATATTTGTAAAGACTTCACTTATATCAGATATAACCTGTTTCAACTTAATTTAGAGAAATATAATTTTTAAACGTGGTGATCTTAATTCTATAAAAGGAAATTTATACTATTGTCACTTACAAACAAGTAGTGTATCATTGGGTTTTAAAACAATATCTAACAAAAGATAATTCCAACAGTCAAATAAGACAAACACAATTTCTCAAAGGACATATTGTTAACGTAAGCCTCGATGAAATTTATTATTTTTTTTAGGTTCTAAAAGTGGAGATTACCATGATGACATGAACCATTCAAACTTTATGAGGTGGGTTCAGGAACAACTATTACCCAATATGCATCAGAAATCAGTTCTGGTTATGGATAATGCTTCTTACCATCATGTGAAAGCAATGACAGTATAATGCAGTATAGTTATTTGAGTCAACCATATAAGCAAGCACTATTTTTCATAAATAAACATTTTTTCAAGTTCCTATTTTGTGTTTTTTTTACCTTCTTTAATAATATAAGAACGTAATTGAGACTTAATTTTTGGCCGATTTCATCGAACATCGCCAATCGTTAATTGAAAGTATAAATATTTCAATGATACCAACTATTTTCATATACCAGTGTCTATTGTATGTGAAAATATCTCGAAAAGCTTCAAAGAATTCCCAAATATGTTTTATTTAAACTCTACATATATGATAATAATTATTTGTGCAACTAGTGCATAAAGTGGTGCTTTTTTTCACGAGTGGAAAAGTTGACGCATGAGCCGCAGGCGAATCCTTGAATTCCATGAGTCTAAATGGACTAAAAATGGCGTCGATTTGAATGTTTACGTTTGTCATGAAGACAAAACGCTAAGTAAAATGTCACTTTTAGCACTGCTAAAAGTATTTTACTTTTAACACCAGTGTCATAAGATGGCATTTTAGACACTGACAGCATGCCTTAAAAATTATACTTTTCCTGACGTTTGTAGAAAATAGCTATTTATGATATTAGTGTTAAAAGTAACATTTTTTAACACAAATATCATACATAGTTTTTTCTACAACTCCTATTTTGATAATAAAATATAAGTATTTCAAGAAAATCACATTTTGATCTATTGATTAATTGGCATAAGCGATACGACCCCTACCGGACGTTCAGGTAACCGAGCTATGGGCCATGTCATCAGTCATTTGTCGTGTTTTGCATTGTATTTAAGTGCTTTTTAACAGTTGTTACATCCTATTCCAGTTAGTTTTCGTTTTATTTGCTGAAGTTTCATTAGTTGAAAATGAATCATTACTGTATTTCATGTAATCTACTATGCTCAACTTCATGTCTAATTATGTTGATTATATGAACACAATCCAAATCAAGTCAATCCACAAGAGATATTTTTCAAAGAAAAAATAACACAAATTCAAAAATAACACATTAACTAGATCAACACACGCAAACACAGTTAAATAAACAAATATAATGGCCCATAGCTAGATTTCAACTGTCACCGTCCGCGGCGCTGCAATCTTAACCCGAATCGCGAATTGTCAGTTAATTATTTTTATTTTTTTGACGTTTTAACAATAATTCTCAATGATTGTCTCTTTTAACACTAGTGTTAAAAGTATTTTACTTTTAACACGCTACTTTGTAAACGTCTTCTTTTAACACGTTTGACAGGCATTAAAAATGTCACTTTTAATGGCAGTTGTACAAAAATACATTTTTAAGATTTAAATTTTGTGAAATGTGAAAACGGTACGCTACTGTTTTACAATTTTACAATTTGGTGCTGGTTTTGACAACAAGTTCGCGCAGACGACTGCAACTTCAAGTGGCTTCTTCTTATGTGAAACGGAGTCTACTAATTGTAGGTTATAAAAGATCAAGTCGTTTTTATTAGTCTCTATGGGTAGGCAACACACTGTTGTGGATAGTGTATGACTGGTTACCTACCCTATATCCATAGATTAACAACAATAAAAATTACCTATATCATACAGACAACAAGACGAAGAAAACAACGAGAATATTGTTATCTACGAAGAAAATGTACTTGACTCATGTGAATGGTACTGAAAATTTCCAGAACGATGTAAAATGTTTGTGTATTTCCTATTTTTATACAGGGTGCGGCACCGAAAACGAAACAGACCGCATATCTTGAAGACAAATTTTTTTGGAGAACATGCAAAAAGAGGTCGATTTTTATTTCAAGTGGGACATCTTTCGATCATATCCTCAACTATCCTACATCCCTCCCCTCTCCTCTGTCACTACTACCAATAAAATTTAAATAGGGAAAGTACTAAGTGCATGTGACACATCATTGAAAAGGTAATTTTATAAGGAATTTGACTGTGTGGCAGTTTATTACGTAACTCTTGATTTTGGCGCCATCTTGCGGGAAAAGTTTCCGTATTTTAAATAATGATACTTCATTTGAAAGCAAAACTCAACTATTTAATAGACAATTCATAATAAAAATTTAAAAAAATAGAAAAGTGAACTTAAAAATTAAATTGGAAAATTTAGAACATAATTATTACAGTGTCCTGTGAAATCGGGGCATGTAGCCCGGGAAGTAGTTGCTTCTTCTTCCTTGAACGGTCACTGTTTTTGAAAAATATTTTTCAAAACTTAGTTTGTAAAGCGTTAGAATAATATATTTATTCTTTGATATCTAAATTTAGAACAACTCCCATGATTAATAACTAAATTACTTCAATGTAAATGCTCAAAGTGTTGTCATTAACAGTTATGTCGATTGACAGTCCCGTTAACATAAAAACTGCATTCATCCGAAAAACAAATGTTATAAAGAAAATGTGGATCTTGTATAGCATGCTCGCTCATGATTTCACAAAATTGCAAGCGGCGATCAAAATCGTCTTCGTTAAGTTCCTGAACTAAATGAATTTTATAGGTATGGAATTTGTTGGCTTTCAAAATTCGCCCGACGGTACGTTGACTTACTCCAGATAATTCTGCAATCTTTCTTGTACTAAGAGTTGGATCTGCAACAACTTGTCCTAAAACGGCTACCTCTACTGCTTCGTTTCTTACTGGATTTTGAATCTGCCGTTTTTTATTTTGAACAGATCCTGTTTGTCGAAATTTTGAAATAAGTTCCAAAACGTACTTACGTATAACCTGTTTGTCTGGGTGTCGCTCATTGAAAATTGTACAGGCAGTGTTAGCACATTCGTTATTTTTTAAATAACATTCAACAATTTCTACTATCTCCTGAATAGAATAAACCATTTCTATGTTTTACTCGCTAATAGACTTTTGAAGTATCAATGACGCTAAACTAAAAAACAGACCTGGTAGTTATGGAAACAAAATCTTTATTTTAATTTTACGAAAACATAGGCTTAGTAAGTTAAATTTTATTCCAAAGGTAATTATGCATTAAATTGTTGAATTTGGCTTTCACATGAAAATACGCTTATTTGAACCGTCACATGTCTCAGTGTCAAATTCCTTACAAGATTACCTTTTCAATGATGTGTCACACTTAGTACTTTATCTATTTAAATTTTATTGGTAGTAGTGACAGAGGGGTGGGGAGGGATGTAGGATAGTTTAGGATATGATCGAAAGATGTCCCCCTTGAAATAAAAATCGACCTCTTTTTGCATTTTCTCCAGAAAAAATTGGTCTTCAAGATTTCAGTTCAAGTTTCGTTTTCGATGCCGCACCCTGTATATTTCTTGTAATACAATATTTCAAAGACTTTATCTTTTTTCCCAAAAATCCCTATGAAAATTGTTTCGAAAAAATTGCGAAAAATTGGACCGAATTGTCTATGACTATTCGTCATTGGGAAGGTTATAATTTCGGTTGCCAAAATACCCTGGAGATTCTGCCTCGAGATTTCGCTACATGAAGAAACAGATTTTTGCAGAATTCGGATCAATTTTTGGGCCACACCGGCATGTAAAAAGTCTGAATGTTCGAGTATCAAATAGAGGTAACCCAACTTATTATTGTCAAGCAAAAAACACACTTACAAACCACAAACATGGTCAAGTAATCTGGAATTCCAGGTTGTCTCAGTCACGCACGCCAGAATATCGCGACTAAAGCGAACGTGGTGTCGCCATCTACAGTTTGTCTCTCAAGTCCAAAACACGGAGATTAGTGCATTTCCAAACCCCTCGATCTGAAATTTGTCAAAAAACTGCCATTTTATTCAGTCTCAAATTTCCGAAATTTTGAACCCGCGTTTTTGCAAAAAATATTAATGCTGTGAAAAAAACCATTAGGACCATTTTTGTAGATAATTAATTAATCTTCATTTTTTATCGAATCAAAAATTCTTTAAATGTCATATCTTGGCAGATATCAGCGAAAAACGGATTTTTGGAACTTTGGGACCATTTTTCACCATGACAGCGGGCCTGGAGAATGGGGGAGATTTCTTTATTTGAAAGACCCTATTGAGACCCACAATTGCGCCTGGCATGATCCTTTTGCTTGAATAACTAGAGCTTTAGGTGTTCTTCGGCCTTCATTTACTGGACTATAACAGAATTTGCTAGACTCATGGCTCTAGGCAGGAACGAGTGGAAAGCATAATTGTATCGACGGAAAGGCACATTAAATGTTCTCACCTGCCTAGTTGAGCGAGGTGGCACGGACAGGCAGATCTTATTAAGAAGTTGTGGACAGTTACAAATACCATTTAAGATGTTAAATAGCAATAAGAGGTCTTCTTGTTTTCTGCGACTCTCGAAAGAAGAGATGCCCAATTGATGCTGCCATGTATTGTAATCTCGATAAGCATTAAGCTTAAATGATATATAGCGAAAAAAAATTTTGAACTTGTTCAATCTTCTTTATGTGAGTTAAGTAGTGAGGAGACCAAACAGATGAGCAATAATCAAGATGAGACCTAACTAACGAAAAGTAAAGAACTTTTATAGAATTTATGTTGGTAAATTCACGAGTTGTTCTTTCTACAAAACCCAACGTTTTCATTGATTTTTGCGATGTGTGCGATGAAAGATGATTATGGTATTAAGCCATTACACGAGCACCAAGTAGAAAAGTTAGTTAGTTCTACTTGCTACAATGAGGCATCTACACAATTGTTAATAATTTAGAATATCAAGGGCGCACCCAGGATCAAAACTAGGGGGGGGGCAAACCATGCATGGTCGTTCAGGTTGTAATATTTTATCACGGAAAAGGCGAATGAAACCAAAATTTTATGAAAATTATGTATAATTATAGCAGTGCTTTATCAACTTATTACAATTATTTGCTTGAAATAAAAATTTATTCTAGTTACATGTCTTATACTATTATCATTTGTTTTGGATTTGTAGAAAACTTGTTCAAAACTCTTGTTTCAATCCAGTCCTGATTTTCCTTGAAGCATTTACGATGGACGCTCATCAAACTCAACCCAGTCAATCTGTCCTCTCCCATTGTACTTCTCAGCCAGGTATTTACCCTTCGAAGGGTACTGAAAGATCAATATCCTTTTTTTTGTCTCTTGCTAAATCTTTCTTTTCCCACATTTTATATTACAAATCTAGTTCTGCAGAGATATCACCCAACTCATAAAACTCATGAAAGATTCTGCATTTTTTTCCAAATCTTTTGAAGTAATTTTTAGCATGTATGAAGGATGAAGATGGGATAAGGCATTCGTGGAACTGTTAACTCAATGCTGACTTTCTCCGCGATATCATGTGATTTTTTAAGTAATTCATTAGAAACATGTTCAATTTCTTGTCGATCCTTCGTTATGACATTTCACAGGATTTCACTAATGTGTATCCTCACCATAATCAAACCCATATTTTTACCTTGTAGAGCGTTCACAACGGGTTCCAAAATCGCAGAGTACTTTGCAATCGTTACTTAACCTACGATGAAAATTGGTTTAGTAACTGCACAGTGCAATTGATAGGCAAATTTTAATTTAGCATAGTTTCCTTCGATCGAAAGATGTTCTAGCGCATTGACGATTTCATGGAAACTGTCTGAAAACTTGTTATTTCCGGTAGTTTGCTAGCATCATTAACCACAAGATATAGTTTGTGGCTTGAGCAATGAAAAAATAAAGATTTATTGTACTTTTTCTTCGAAATAGCCTCTGTAGACCACCTTCTTTTCCTGCCATCGTAGAACATCCGTCAAATCCAAATCCAACACAATTCTCTGCTGAAAGATTATGATCAACTAAAAAGCTCTTAATTGTGCTAGCGATTGTAGGGGTATCTTGAGATTTCAGCTCAGCATAGCCTACAAATTCCTCTCTAAGTTTTTCTTGATTCTCATCATAAAACCGCAATCCGATAGAAAGCTGTTCTTTTCCAGCGATATCTGCTGTTTTATCGGCCAATACAGCTTAAGCTTTTCCTTGTTTACAATATTCAATAATTCTTTCTTTGACAACTTCACCACATAATCTTGTAATCTCATTTTGAGTTTTTGGTGAAGTGTAGACTGCATTTTTTCGACATCTATCCAAGTGGTTCTTTGGCTTCACATCACCACAGTCAATTCTCAAATTTAAAAGGTCAAAGAAAATTTAATAACGATTAATTTTTTGCTTCCAGGGGGGGGGGCGCTGGGTACGCCCATGTATTCAAGTCATCTACAAATAGAAGGGCGCTGCTCTCATGAATACAGTTGGTAATATCATTGATAAAAATATTAAAGAGTAACCACTGGGGTACTCCCGAAGTAACAGAAAATGCATGAGAATAGAAATGATTTACTCGTATTAGGTACTACAGAAAAACCAATTAATTCGTTTCAAATTAGATAATTTAAAAATGATGGAATAACTTATAAAAAAAATTGGCATACAATTTTTTGCGAAATATGAAAATATATAGGATATAGGGCGATCCCCTTAGAATAATATATTTAATATCAATTTCCTGTATAACCGGACAAAATGACAAAATAATAAAAATTAGATGAGTATAAAAATGGATCTATTTCAAGATTTGATTTCGTTAAATGTATATAATATTTTTATAAGCCTTAAAACAAGTGTTAATATTAGCATTCCCAACAAACAATGTAATGGTGGGTCACTGGGGGCTCATTAAAGCACCCCAGTGCTCAACTACATTGGCCTAATGCCTACCCCCCGGTCCGGGCCAGTAAATTTTTGCACACTCTGGCCCACAGCCGGCCCAATGACGTTTATGTTCGCGTTGCCTATAAAGGCCCCTCAGTAGGCCGAGAATTATTTTTATGACGGGCCGTTTCCAGCCTAACGTAATTTAATTGACACTGAAAGGTGTAGTGTAGTAAAATTCATAAATAGTTGAAATAAAACTTTTAATACAAACTAAACATCAAAACGTTCTGTACATTTATCAATAAAAAAATTATATCTAATTAATTTTTTCTCTGCCTCTCTCTGCTCTGTTTCCAATGAGGTTATAACTTCCCATGCTTATTTTCTTGTTACCCCTAAAATATATTTCATAAAATAGTATATTTTATGCAATGAGTATTTTATGATGGCTATTTAGACACAAATATGAACATTGCGTAAGGGGTTTGCCATTAAATTTGTATTAAATGTGAGTTACATCACTATTTTTACTACTCCCATACTTCAATTTCATCATTAGATATGCACAAATTTTAAGACAGCTGTCAAATTTAATTAAATTATGTTCTGCCAGATATATACAGCTATATTAGATACAGTAGAAACGCTGAAGCTTTTCCATCACGTGATCCAATCTACGATTTATGCAACACATATTTTCTACATTCTATCTTCTTCTATCAATATAAATCAAACATAACAACGTTCGATCGATTGTCTTATTCACAAGACCAACTACAAGACATACGTAATAGTTTCTATAAATTTGCCGTAGTAATCGTAAAAAGAGACAACGATATAATTGACGTAACGTGAATAACTGATCGTACTAAAACTTGAATTTGACACTACCGCATTTGAGGTTAGTTTACTGACTTGTTTTCAGCGATTTTTTGGATTCAAAGTGTATCAATTGTTAAAATCAGTTCTTGTAAGAACTAATTTGACTTTTTATTCCATTTAACATTGGTAAGTACTAATTTATTACATTAACAACTTGTAAACTTTTGACATTTCATAACACCTAAAATGCCGTGAGACGGGAATATTACAATGCTTATTTTATTACTTATTGGTGGTAAATAGTATTTATAATTCTACAATTTGTAAATCTCTGCAGAATTTTCAAATTTGCATGAATCAAGTGTCTGATTGTTCTTGTAACGGTAAATTAACGAACAGTTATTTTCAGAAAATGCCTGGAAAGTGGCTTAATTCACGAGCACAGGAGTTTGTTATGAACTTGATTGAATATTTTGAGATGGAAAAAAACAACGGCGGTCCCTTTCAACCTATTTCATCTGTTCAGGAGGTATTATACTAAAGTTAACATCTATTTAAGGACATTTCTATTTAATATTATATTTCAGAGAGTGGCAACTGCATTGAAAATATCTGTGAAAACGGTATGTTCCCTTAAAAAAAGTAAGGAAAATATTCCAACTTTCCCAACGTCACTCAGTCAAACACCTCGATTAAAACTAAAAACAGAGGATTTACCCGAGGGAACCAAAATGGCAGTACGGAATACCTTATATAATATGTATGAACAAAGTAAGTAAACAAACATGTGAAACAATAATACAAGAACATGGGAGTTCTTAAGCCTTACATTACAGTCAGCTTACACTTTAAATAAAAGAGAAGTGAAATCATAGTACCTTAATAATTAAGATTACACATCATAGTGCATGTAGTATTATCCATACAGTGAGATTTTTCACCAGCAGCTTATAGTGTGGTATATGAAAATCTTAGAAAACTAGTAGGTAATTTAACGTAAGTTCAATTATAGAAGTTATGAGTAATGAAAGCTTTAGAATACAGAAAGTTGTGCATATTTTTAATTTGAATGTGTTTCTACATGTGCTGATTTCTAAGTTGAGTACTGTCCATAAATTTTTACCAATTTGAATGTTCTGAGTGTAGATTGTGTTTCACAATTTAGTTTTCTAATTTAAATTTTTTGATGTCACATACGGAGTTGTTCTATACATTATTTGGTACAAATAATAAAAAAATCTGAATATCAAAAATTTGTGTTCAAGTTTAGTATGAAGTAAATATAAAAAAATCTTTTTTTTTGTTTGAGATAATGATAATTTAAATTTTCTTATTTTTTCAGGGAAACATGTTACTGTTAAAACCATAAATGATGCACTAAAAAATAAGGAAATTCTTTCTGTTGGAAATACCTCTTTATTGGTATTATTGAAACATTTGGGATTTAAATATAAAAAGGAAGATAACAGAAGAGCATTAATAGAACGAACAAATATTGCTAGCCAAAGAGCATGCTTCCTCCGAAGATATACAGAAAATAGTGATAGTGTTTTTTCAAGACAAATTATATTTTTAGATGAAACATGGATATATGCAAAAGGAACTAAATTAAGTTCTTGGCAGGACAGAAATGTTAAAAGTGTACGTAAACCAGGAGGTTATGACGGTAAACGTTTTATTATTGTTCACGCTGGTTCATCCAAAGGATTTGTGGAAGATGCCAGCTTAGTGTTTTCCTCTAAATCATCGTCGTCAGATTACCACGGTGAAATGAACGATGAAATATTTACAAAGTGGGTTACGACACAGTTAATTCCGAATTTAGAAGAACCGTCATTAGTGGTAATGGACAATGCGCCTTATCATAGTATACTAGCAGAAAAGCAACCTTCCACTTCGTCAAAAAAAGATGAAATTATCACTTGGTTAAAAGCCAACAATATTGACTTTAATGAAAACCTCTCAAGACCTGAACTATTACAAATTGCTAAAATGAACCGGAAAGAAAATGTATATGTTGTTGATAAATTATTCCGAAAACATGGTCATGAAGTCTTAAGGCTACCGCCCTACCATTGCGAATTTAATGCCATTGAGCTTATTTGGGCCCACTGCAAAACATATTATAATAAGTATATTGGCAGAGACGGATACGGCGATGAAAGGGTCTTGAGTATGTGGAAAGAGGCATTGGAAAATTGTAGTGCAAATGTTTGGGATAATTGTGTTAGGCATACCGAAAAAATAATCGAAGACTGGTTTACTCGAGAACGAAATTTGGTGAACATACATATTGAACCAGTGATAATAAATACTGGTGAAGACAGCTCAGATTCCGAAATGGATGAACTATAAAGCAAGATTTGTCATATTTGATGTGTTTTTTCGTTTCTAGTACCTATATGTGTTTACATTTTATTTTTGATGTCTTTTGCGGATATTTCTGTTTTTTACTTTTAATATGAGGGTTTCCATTTGATGTGTTGCCCTGATGATGGTAATATATTTATCGAAACGTCCACCTTCAAGCTGTGTGGGAATCTTATTCTATTTACAATCTATAGCCCATCCAAAAAAAATTGTTCTAATATAATCAGTTTAGAAAGTGTAATTTTAAAAGTTTTAGACAGTAGACTAAACATTACGTCAGTTTCATGAACTTCATAAATTGTATGTACTTATATAAAATACAAGACATCCTACAAAAAATCAGCTCTCCACCAATAAGAGAGCATGGTTAATATTAATTTTGGATTTTGTAACTTATTCAACCAGTATATCGATAGTTTTAATAAATATGTCAATGTTAACCATATTAATAAAATAAATACAATTAAAAAAGTTAAATTTCTTGTTTAATTACCAATTCGTAAAACACCGACCTTTGGAATATTAGTCATAACGATTATTCCTATTGAGTTGACACAAGTTTTGATTTAATTCATATGAACAATATTGCTGACGTAACAGTCACGTGATGGAAAAGCTTCAGCGTTTCTACTGTATTGGCTGAATATTAGAATGATATTAGTATTCTTATTTTATTTATTTATTTATTGCTCGATTTATTGTATCTATTGGATGCAAACTTGTATCTAAATAAAAAAATCCGTATCTTGATGGATATCATCAAAGTACAGTTCCTAAATATTTAATGATAAAATCTAAACATACGAGTAGAAAAAGTATATTGCTTGTGACCTATAACTATTATCGACTGAATTATAATCATTCAAGTACAGTAACAGGGCATAGCTAATACACTGTTTGACAAATGTATCTTTTTGTTGTTATCCTACTACCCAGTAAATATAACTTCAATAAGAATAATTAAAAAGTTACAATATTAGAGGAAGATAATTACCAATTTATTATCAGCCCGTTCACTTTATTGTAATCTTGGAATGTTGGCTTGCTATTTATCCATAGGCAGTGCAAATTCATGGCTCATCACCTTTTACACAAGCATTCTAACTGTTTCCTTGTCATCAGCACTAATTGGTGGAATTGTCATCCAATCGCACTAAAATAATAAGAGTTAGTAGGGTAGGGACAATGACATTTTGCTCTTATACAAGCTCTTTTCAATAGCTCAGGTTGCAAACAATAGTACTTCGATTAAAAATGTGAAAACATATATAATAATTGAATTACAGTTTTGTTGAGTAGGACCTAAATTTTTAAAGTGATTTTGAACAAGCATTGGAAAATACAAATAATAAAATTGTAGTGTAGATAAAGGTGAGTATTTTAAACTTACTTCAGCAAATTGTCATCTTTAAGCAGTTAAATATTGTTATTGCTTCAATAGTATTCAACAGCAATTGTGTTTCCAAATCACTTTCAACTTGGACCTTCTTGGCATCTGGTTGTATCTGAAGCTGAATTAGTTGGGTAATAAACTGCATATCTTTTTTTAAATTTCATTTCTGGTACTATTTCTAAAATAAATACATAAAATGGATAAGTATATAACAAAACCATCAATTTTAGAAAGTGTAATAGGTACTAAAAAAATAAGATACCTATTGTAGCTGTAAAAGAAACTAACTAAGACACTAAAAGATTGTAGTTTAAATAAAGATTAACTGCAATAGTTGAGTAACAAAAAATATCAAATTCAACAATCTGTGACATCTACGTAACAAAGTTTTATTACATTGTACTTACTTGTTATTAATAAAGTTAAAACTACTCTTCGCCATTACTATAAGTATTAAAATTAATAGAACGCTTGCACTGTACAAAATCATCAATAAAGCTCATAAGCAATAAAAATATCTCATGACATAACCTCTGTTCATAACACGAGTTCGGAGTTCCTTCTTCTGTTTCTCTCGTTAGATTGGGTCCTAAATTTTTAAGCCGTTCATCCATAAAGATATATTTATTTTGAACTTCACAGTTATTTTAATAAATTCAAAACAAAACAAAATATATTGGTCGGCACTGTTTCGTGTTAATAGATTTCTCGACTATGGGATTGCTGAATTTTGGTCAATATATGCGTTGGTAAGGATGAATAACGGATTGGCTTTACTGGTCCATCAGGGGTCTGACCATTATCGGCCCGTTTGCAGCAGGCCGGCTATAGGCCATGACTAAATATTAGTTGATATGGTTTAATAATGGCTGGACGTTACTGGCCCATCATAAAGTAAGTTGGTACCGGCCCACGTATAATAGGCCATTGACAGCCTTTGAATGGTCTGCCATTACATGCATTTTCCCGGTAATCCCGTCATTGGCCCGGACTTTTGCCGTCAACGCATTGTTTGCTGGGTTGTTTAATTATTTAACAATGATATTAGTAGGGGAGGGTGAGGCACAATGGAACACGGGGCACAGTGAAACAGTTCGTGTACTGGACGTACAGAAGGTTCTAGTGCAACGAAATTCCGGCAGGAAGCGCTGCGCGCCACTCCCCAACGAAGCCAGCTAATTGTCTCCTCCTCACTGGTTGCGTGCCAGACTTGACGAGGTGAGGTGCTGTTTTTCGTAGTGAAAGTAAAAAATTTCCGCCAACGGATTTTCGCCTCCAGGTAAGAGTGATTTTTTAATTCAATCGGCTCTTATGGCATTTCATTGTACATGTTTCCCTTAAGTTTTTGCCCGACTTTTGCATTTCTACTGCTTCATGTTCGTGGTAGACAATGAGGGAAACCGAAATGGCGTGTTTAGGGTTCCTTGAAACAGAAGAGATTGGGGCGCAATGAAACATTTCACGGAGCCCCATGAGTGTTTCATTGTGCCCCATGTGTTTTTCATTGTGCAGTAAGTATTATTTTTTCTTTCTGTTTCAGAAATGGTGCGAAATCGACAGCGCAAAACTAACAAGGGGCTCTTCTTGGAAGATGACATGAAGGCAGCAGTGGAAATGGTCAACAATGGAAACAGTTTAAGACGTGCTGCTGCATTGAAGAGTTATGTCACTTCATCAAGATATGTGAAGAAAAGAAAAGAATATGGTGAGGGTGGGGAAGAAAGTATGAAATATGCACCTAACTACTCAGCTAGGATGATCTTCACACTAGAGCAGGAGGAGAAATTGAAAAACTACCTCATTATGTGCTCTAAGATGGCCTACCAGTTGAAGATTGCAGACGAGTTGCATTCGAAATGGCAGTGATGAACAAAATACCATGCCCTATATCATGGGGGAAGAAGAAAATTGCAGACATTGATTGGTTTTATGGTTTTCTGAAAAGACACTCCAAACTCAGCCAAAGAACCCCTGAGCCTTGCAGCTTGTCTCGTGCTACTTCGTTAACCGAAGCAAATGTAGGTGTGTTCTTCAATAACTTGGAAATACTGTATCAACAGCACCCAGAGTTTGGAGATGGGACAAGAGTGTTCAATTTGGATGAAACAGCCACATCAACTGTACAAAAACCCCTGTGATGTATTTTGGGCATTACATAAAGAATTAAATTCATTGAAATTATCTATTATTAATTAATTCATTTAAGGTATTTATGTTTATAAAAACAATCTATTTAGTTATTTGTTATATCACGCGAGGTCACGAACGTGACAGTGAAAGGTCAGAGAACTATCACGTAACTGGATAGTTGACCTAGGGCAGTACGTATATATGCTGATGAAGTAGATAAGCGAACAATTCAGAATAATTCATAATTCATAAGAAACATTCAGATACAGTCAGAGACATTCCGATCTATTCACATACATTCAGATACATTTAGTTATCTGTAAATGTAGTTCATCGATATCAGATCTAAAACTATGTTATACCAGTAACATGATCATCTTAAGTAACACATATGTAAAACTAGTGTAAATAGTTAAGTATACAATAAAGCTCATCCCAGTGAACACTGTAGTTTCCGTGAGTAGAGTATTCCATCAGGACCCGGGCTTCCACTAGTCCCTGTGGAACTCCGCATTGCCGGCATACAATACGCCCCAACGAATTGTGGCTGAAAAATTCGTTAAGCAAGTGTGCAAAGCTACAAGTGGAGAAAAAGGCAGCTTCCCTAGAAGAAGGAACAGTTTCTTTAGAAGAATGAGCAGCTGCAAACCATACAGCCATCGGTGTCCTCGATCCAGGAGCTGGTCCAAGTCATGCTTTCCTATCTCCTGAAGATTTTCGTGGTTATCTAAAAGCAGGAGAACGAAAAACTGATCGAAAGCAGAGTATGATAGCTACGAGCACTCCAGAAATGAAAGCCATTGCAGAGAAGAAGAAGCCGATTCAAACTTCCAGAATATTGTCAGTCAAAAGGAAGGTGTTCGTAAATCAACCGAAACCGAAGAAGGAAAAATCTAGTGAAAAAGCTCCAATTCATTCATCATCAGAGGACGACGAAGAAGACGATGGAGACGTTGAATATGCAGACAAGGACGACGACATGGATATAGATGAGGAGATTTTTGCTGTAGATCCCGATCATTTCGCAGAATCGTCCTGTTTTAGAAGACTATGTTTTGATCGAATTCAAGCTTAGAAGCCAATCCAAATTCTATGTTGGTCAAATCACCAAGATGAAAGACGATGAGAGGAACTATGAGGTTAAATTCTTACGATACCGAAAATGCAACACCTTTGTCGAACCTCTTGTGTATGACATAGCCACAGTTGATGACAAAGACGTAAAGATGTTACTGGAAAATCCTTCTGTGGTTCAGGGTACTAAAAGACGAAAAGGATTCATCTCATTCAAGGTTGATTTTGACAGTTTGAACATTGGCTAAACGTAAAAGGATTTCGTGTTTGTGTCTTCTTAAAATCAATATTGAACTTATTTCACATTCCAGATACCTCTTTTTTTAAATGTCTTACCTTACCATTTTTAATTCAAAGAAATAAAGTTTTTTGCAAATTTTGGCGTTTTTTCAGCTGTTTCAAGGTACCTCAGTCCCGATATCATTGTACCCCAGGCATGGGGCACAATGACACAAAATTAGTTTTTTGGAAAATGGCCTCTTACGGTCACATAATTTAGATCCTTAGGTCACATGTCACAAATGTTGAAAAAAAAATTCAGGTGGGGTGCTATGGTCAAAACCAACTTTTGCGTTGCACTATGCCCCACCCTCCCCTATATAAGTGGACACTATTTTTACTTATTGTATAATTAGTAAATCATTACTAATAATTAAAATTTGTTTCTTGATATTAAGTATTTTTTAACATCATAGGTCGTGGAATTTTTACCCTGTATAAAATATATTCCAAAATACAGAATCGCACTGTAGTTTTATTTTTGATGGCCGGTTAATTTATAAAAAAAAATTAAATAGGTATAGGTACTTTTCTTGAGTTGCGACCATTTTTAAAAAAAAACCCAAAAATTTAATAATTTTTTTCATATTAAACCATTTTCAACCAAAAAAATATGTACGTTTCTAAAAATAATAAAACAATTACCTACATTACTTGTTTTTATAAAATAATTTTGACCCAAATAATTTTACGGGGACGAATTTAGGTACCACCATAATATTTTAAATGTCGAAAAAGCCCCCGATACAAAATTTCATAATTCTTTCTTATGCAATTTCTGAGAAACGTGAAAAGCCCTGCCTAAAATATATGTTATTAATAAAATATATTCTTCTTCTGTCTGAAATCGATACATAGTAAATAAAAGCAGACAAATTACCTTGGAAGTATTTTTATTTTTAATAAATTGATCAAAAACAAAATGAAAATCAACAACATTGTGAAGCGCCATATCCATAATACTGATTGCCCATGTAAGCATTATAACAATCTAAAAAATAAAATATTATTTATATACAGTGCGCTAAAAAAATACAAATCTAATTTAGCATCATAATGGAATCAAGCTAAAGAAGAGAATATAAGGGAAAGTGCAAAAAATACTAACTTTTACAATATATTTCGCCTTTATGTTCAAAAACATTTTTAACGTCCAACAGTTTATGACAGCAATAACATGAGAAACAGCTTGTATGAAAAGATCCACTGGATATACATATCTTTTCAGCAGCATATACCTTAAACATTAATGAGTAAAAAACTATTAAAACATTTATATTTCGGATAGTTTATAGTTTAAATACAGCGTTGCTGAAAAGTCTCGCACCAAGGGATTATCTATGAAACGGATAAAGGGAAAGTTATGAAATTCTAGGAAGAAGAATGAGACTTCATTCTGCATATTTTAGAGCAAAGGTCAAATGTTTTTGACATCAGCGTTTAGCGTACGGCAGCCATCTTGACTTTTTTTAAGTGACAACCTAGGTCGATTTACGTATTACAAAGAAGCTTATTTTTTCTCTCGAGGTAGATGTGATAATAAGATTCTTTACTGGCTTAATGAACATGTGCTTTAATAATATGACACATAAGGAACTTTTTGGTGGGATTGATATTGTTTGTAGTATCTGGTGGTATATCCGTCATGTTGTTCCTAAGGGGTAATTCCGTCACTTTACTACGGGGCAATGCCGCCATGACGGTATTGCCCCGTATTTTCTTATTGAAATGAAAGGTAAACAACGCATTCTTTTATGAGTCTCAGATGGTTCGATCACGAAAAAGAACAACACAAAAGGCTATGTGCAAGGAGGAAGTCCTCAAAAATGCTATTGAAGCAGTTCGCCAAAAAGGAGTCTCACAAAAAAAGCAGCTACAGAGTATGGCATACCCCGAACAACATTAAGGGATAGGCTAAAGGCAAACGATGTTACTAAGCTGACATTAGGTTGGAAATGCGTTTTTTCTGCAGAGCAAGAACAACAATTATCAGAACATGTGGTCCTCCTGTCAAAACTATTTTATGGCATCACTACAATCGAACTAAGGCGACTGGATTTCGAGTTGGCTAAAATACATGAAATAAAACACAACTTTAGCAAAGAGACCAGGCTGGCCGGGAAAGATTGGTTAAATGGGTTTCTCAGCAGACATAAAATTAGCTTAAGCAAACCGGAAGCCACTAGCTTAAGCGGGGTCACAGCATTCAACAAAGACGAAGTTGATTTGTTTTACGAAAATTTAGATACTGTGATGACGAAGTATAACTTTCCACCGAACCGTATCCATAATATGGACGAAACTAGAATCTCTACAGTTCAAAAACCTGGAAAAATGCTTGCACCACGAGGACAGAAGCAAGTGGAAGGAGTTACGAGTTGGGAGCGAGGCAAAAATATCACTGTGGTGTGTGCTCTGCTGCAAAACGGACTGGAATTACTTTCACCGATCCTCATTAAACTGTATGGAGCTAGTCTGGCGTGGAATTGCATACTACCCAGTTGGTTGGCGGCTAGGGTGGTATACATACCAAAAGTGGGCCGCACAGACCCACACCCTAAATCGGTTAGACCAATTAGCCTTACATATGTCCTGCTTAAAGGACTTGAAAGAGTACTGGATTGCTACATCAGGCGGGTAGCTTTATATAACTTGCCCCTGAGCACCCACCAATACGCTTATCAAACTGGCAAATCAACAGATTTAGCGTTACACAACCTTGTTGAGAAAATCACACAATCCCTTAACAACAAGGAGATTGCGGTGGCCATATTTCTTGACATCGAAGGAGCATTTTACAATGCCCTACCGACCTCCATTGGTTCAGCTTTGGCTGAAAAGGGCATTAAACCAACCATTACCGGCTGGATATATGCCATGCTCACTAATAGAACAGCCACTACTTCTCTTCAGACCATTGAGGCCATTAGCTTTAAGGTTTCCAGGGGCTGCCCACAAGGCGGAGTACCATCTCCCCTACTGTGGTCACGCTTGATGAATGACTTGCTTAGCGCTATCGAAAGAAGAGGGGTAAAACTACAAGCGTATGCAGACGACCTTGTCATCCTGGCAAGGACCAAGTCAGGAAGGGTAGCATATAATATCCTCCAAAAAACGTTGGACGATATCCACAGTTGGTGCCAGAGGGAACAGATGTTTGTTAACCTTGGTAAAACTGTAACAGTCCCCTTCACTAGGACAAGGAAATTGGAGGATCTTCCACCACTCTCCTACAATGGTGAGGTTATTCCATTTGCAGCGGAAGTAAAATATTTGGGGATTATCCTAGATACAAAACTTACATGGAACGCTCACTTGGAAAAAGTTATCCATAAGGCCAGACTATCCTTGTGGACATGTCGCAGGATCTGTGGAAAATCTTGGGTCTTGGGACCCAAACAAATCCATTGAATATATGTGATGACTGTCCAATAATCATATATGGAGCTATTGCTTGGTGGTCAAAAGCTTTACAGCGAACGTCCCAAGCAAAGCTCTCTGGCATACAGACACAGGCTTGTCTGGCAATTACTGGTGCCATTAGTACCACACCGTCAGCAGCCCTGGAAATCCTTCTAGACCTACCTCCTCTCCATATATTTCTGGAAAGGGAGGCTAGATGAACAACATATAGAATTGCGCATATTTCCAAATGCACAAAACAGGCTTATACAGAGCAAAGCTGAATGCTAGTGGACACTGAAAGTCACAGTATTCCGGGAATGACCTCTGATATAATGCCTCCAACAGTAAACTACGACCTGCCTTATACCGTCCTAATTCCAAATAGAGACGAATGGGTCCTCCATATGGATTATTTATTAAGAGCAGACAGCTGTTGGTACACATATGGATCAAAAACACCCTCAGGCTCTGGTGCGGGTGTATACGGGTGCAGACCTAGGACAGAAATTTAAACCTCTCTAGGATCCTATGCAACCGTATTTCAGGCGGAAATTTACGCCATTGCTTCATGTGTGGAGAGATTGGAGCAAACCAATCTCACACATAAATCAATAAAAAATTTCACGGACAGCCAAGCGGCATTGAAAGCACTTAGCTCTTACCGTGTAACTTCGAAACTGGTTTTAGACTGCTAAAAAAGAATCTCCTCAATAGGAGAACTCAATAGAGTATCGCTGGTCTGGATCCCTGGCCATTCTGGCATGGATGGCAATGAGAAGGCGGACTCTCTTGCAAGCGAAGGTGCCGCACGCGTTTTTATCGGACCAGAACCTTCAATTGGCAGCGCGTAAGCTTTGCCAAACAAACACTAAATACCTGGACAGCAAGAAGAGCTTTAGACTTCTAGCATAATATACCAGGATTGGTTCATTCAAAGGCTTTTATACATCCTTCGAAGAATGTCTCCAAGCAAATGTTAGCCTATAACGGGCATAACCTACGTTGTCTAATAGGCCTTTTAGCAGGCCACTGTCATCTGAATCATCATATGCTAAGACTTGAACTGTCGGAAGATCAGACTTGTCGTCTCTGTCTGGAAGATGATGAAACAGCAGAGCATATAATTTGTTCCTGCCTTGCCGCGGCTCGAATTAGGTATCTGATGTTTGGCAGGGTCTCTCTCTCGCCCTCGGACCTGAAATATCATTCACCAAACAAACTAATCGGCTGAATTTGTTTGGTGAAATCTGAATAGGTATGAGCACAATAGACTCTTACGAGGCCTTATAGACCCACTCACCACAAACCTAACCTAACCTACCTATTCGTATAATCGAAAAATCGTTGAGCGAATTACTTAATTATAATCTAATCAATACTCATTATATTTTAGGATAAAAAAAATTAAGTAAATTAATTAAGTTTAAATTCAAATTTCGGGATATTTTATAAAAACTTTAATAATAAGAATATCTTCCGGTTGCTCGAAAATTTCCAATTCATAATCATCATTCTCGTCATTAAAAATATTGTCTCCAGATCTTCAAGTAAGTATTTCGGGGTCGAAAGTACTGTATTTATCGGTTTCGCTCTAATACGGTGAAGCATTGAGGCAAGCTTGCCCGTTACACTGGCGATATATTTGCAAAAAACAGATTTTTTGATCTTTGATATCTTTGGGACGCGGAAACGAGATTTTGAGACTTTTGAGAAAACTTTTGGAATGGAAAAATAAAGTTTTATACCAGTTTACAGCATTCCGAGGTGAACTGACTAAAATGACTGGGCTATCTACAGAAAATAAAGAAAACATATCCATGTTTTATTGCCTGGGTATCAAGTTTTTATATGGAAGAGAAAATATATTAGCTTTGTTCGTAGAGCGATCAGCAACCGTTTCAAACTGCAAATCGCATGCGCATTGAATATTTGGCGTTCGTAGAAGAATCACTGACAGTTTCCAATTATTACTGATTGGGGATAGTTGGAAAAATCTCTGACTATTCATCAAATTTTTAAACACGGTCATGCTCACTTTGAATATTGTTCATAAAAAATCATAATCAGTCATATACCCAGTGTTTCTATATTCATGCGGCAAAATTCAGGAGGTGATTGCTCGTATGAAATTAAGATGGGTCTTTCCTATAACAAAATCTCCTCAGCCCACCCCTTACCGAGATATCACCCTTAAAAGGTGGTGACTAAGATTGAGTTTTTATTTTTTTTTTCTAAAATTTCAGTGAAGCTAGAAACTTGAAATTCTGTAATTTTTGTGCACTCGCAAAGGACTAACCACGGGTATTCTTTCAATATTCCTGTTACATTATACGGTGGTGAAATTAGCAACCCTTACTTTATTTCATATCAAAACTATTTTTCGAGATGAAGTTTTATGAAATAAAATTTAACATAAAATCCTTGTACTATTTAAAAAAAATTTTATTCTTAAAGTTTTTTCCCAAATCCAATAGCTGCAGAGAAAAAAAATAAACACCATAATTTATAATTTTTTTAATAAAAAAAAATAAAATCAAATTAAGAGTAAGAAGAGACGAAGGTGAGGTGTTTAAAAACTAAATATGTTTTCTCATGAGAAAACCTTACATTGAAAACATTACTTGTGATGTGAAATTATTAAAGGGCAGTAAGAATTTATGTTCAAGTTAATGAAAATTTACTCCTCTAAAACTAACTAAAAGGAACTTATACTATGGAGAAAACTATAAAACCTATTCTATGCATTTAATGACACAGAGTAAAACCCATCATGAAAATGGGGATGTAAAGAAAACTGGTTATTCTAGATTTACTTTTTTAAGATAAGAAGCATAAAGTTAAAGTATTATGAAAGTAGAAAGTGGTGAAATGTTTAAAAGAGGGGGAAATTTCTTCAAATTTCTTAACTTGAGATAATATGTAGGAATGGACAGCTATATTGGTTAAAATATTCCACAATGGGAATAGGATTCTTAATTGTTGATGTGAATCTAATCAACAATAAAGTGCACAGAACTAATAAGGTGAGCATTAACATGTTCAAGCTTAATAATTTCCATTAACAAATTATTAAAAAAAAAAATTTTCCCTTTAACTATATGAGACACCAAATTACACGTGGACCACTTGGAATATAACGGAAGACAGAAGTACTAGATAAAACTGACAAATGACAGATGTATAATACACTGTAACACCACTATCCAAAAAAGCACTATGAATTTCAATACTTTCTAATAAATTCATTCTAATACCTTTTCTACAATTATGGAGCAATTTTACGTCAAATTTATCAGTAGAATGATGATCCACTAAAATATGATTGGCAAATGATGAAGGGGAACTGAAATAATCAAATTTGGAATATTTCTTAATACAATTTTTATGTTCCATTTAACGGTATTCAAGTCTAAGACCACTTTGTCCAATATATACTGCATCACAATCAAATCAGGATATTTTATATACTCCAGATCTATGTAACATAGGGACTACGTCCTTAGTCTTAACGAAAATGCTCCCCAAAGAGGAATCAGTCTTTAAAGCAACATCAATATTATATTTTTTGAAAATGTTAATAAATCTATATGAAATGTCACCGAAATATATCAATGAACCAACAAAACTCTTAACAATACTATCCTCCTCAATTGTAGAAAATGAAAGTCTAAATTTATAAAAGTTTCTTAAATAAATTTTTTGTATAATATCCAAAGGAAAATTATTGTTGATTGCCAACTGTTTAATAATATTTATTTCTTTATCAAATGCATGTTTGGACAACGGTAATGAAAAACATCTATGGAAAAAACTATTAAAAGATGGTAATTTGTGTGACATTGGATGACAAGAATGATAATATATTAAACAATCCGTTGTAGTTGGTTTTCTGTATATATCAAAAGAAAGTGAATACACAAATCCCTTGATATCAGTATATCCAAAAAAGAAATTTGTCCCTCTACCTCCAACTCAACTGTAAATTTGATTCTGGGATGTAAAGTGTTGATAAAATTAAGAAAACAATCTATATCAAACCGTGTTCCATTAAAAAGTAAGATACAATCATCTACATATCTATAATAAAATATGATCTTATTCTTAAAGTTAGAATTCAAATACAACTCTTCCAAATTATTCATGAAAACTTCAGCCAGGAAAGGGGATAAACTAGAACCCATTGTTAGACCTGAAGTTTGAGAATAATATTTATCATTAAATTTAAAAAAGTTTTGTTCTAATGCAAGACCTAACAAGGAGCAAACGTTAAGTACAGTATGAGTTGGAGCATTATTATTGAACATTAAATCCCTAACCAAAGCTATACATTCACCAGGAGGAATACTAGGGAAGAGGTTCGAAACATCCAAAGAGAACAAAATAGAATTACTAGGTATATTAAGACCCTGTAGGTTCTTTATTTGGATTCTAACCACATTTGAGATATGGATGAACTCTTAATTAATTTTTAAATAAATTGCTGTCTAAAATTGTAGCTGATGGATTCCTCTGATTTCAGTGATTCTTCTGACGCTTTTTTATGAAGCGGTATTTCGTCAATAAGTTCAAGTAGTGATACTGACGAATACGATGTATTGAAACAACAACCGAAACATCGGAATGAACAACAACAATGAACATTTTTTAACCACGCTATTGGCGCATACAGCGATTTTGAATTCTTCGAACCTTTTCCGGTATCTAGGGCAGTAGCAAATGATCTGGCTATAAAACTTCAAAAAAAAACGTATTAGGTATATTCTTCTTTTTTTTTTGTCCCTTCATCTAAATTTTCATAACAGAAACAGAAGAATCAGCAACTATTAGAAATGCGTTGTAGAACATAAAAATGGATAGCAAATCCCAAACCGTTGGAGGCGGCGCATGCGCAGTATGAAATAATCACCAACCATTGTAAACTCTCTCTACGTACAAACCTATTGAAAATCCTAAAAAACTATACTAAATTCTTTTAAGATGTATGGTCTTCAAAATATTGTATTTAATAATTGAAAAACTAATGGGTAAAGAGGTCGTTTTTTGGAAACCTACCTTTTGATTGCATCTAACACATATCGACGTACATTCATCTCGGATTTGACTTATTTTGCAGTTGCATGGATTTAATTTACCACATATGCAATGCTGGATAACATTTTCTGTGTTATCGTATTTTTTGCAACTACTCTTGACATGTATGGGACAACCACATGGTAGACCAGTAGGATATTGGAAAATTGTACGATCTTCAACATTTTCCCATGGATCTGAACGGTGACAATTATCTGAATATTTTTTATTTCGATAATGGCATTTACAGCATTTACTAAATTCTTTACATTTCGGACAATCGGGATAGCCAGCATGAATTTTATGGTCTGCGAGATCTGGATCACTAGAAAGCCTTCGATTTGGTGAACATTGTCTAATATTCTTTGGGTATTCAGAGCAACAGTAAGAACAATGTTGAGGTGGACACTTTCTTGTAGGAGATGTGGTCCTTGAAATGAAAAAAGTTTATATTTGAATTTTGTCTGACTTGGTCAATGTGTTATTTTTGTGTGGAAATATAACGAACATCAGTTGTTATAAATAGATATTTTATTAGTAACTAGCTATTTATGAAATATATACAGTGAATCTTAAATATGGAACGTTTCAATTATTTCAGAAAATTGCTCGCAAGATTTTTATAAATTTTGTTTGGTAAGGGTTTTGTGGTATGCCGATTTTATGGTAGTATTTATATAATTCAGTCCTGCCATGTTGTATACCAGAATAGATAATGACTGTGCTTTTTCACAATCAAACTGTCCGCGCCTGAAAAAAAAGAAATTTTTTTAAATAATTATCAGTTTTTGGATTTAAAAACACAAAATTCACGCCGCCATAGTTAAAAAAATCAATCAGTTGGTTGACAATGCAAAAGTTTTTTAATGTAGTAAATATTTTTTGACAAACGACAAAAAAAACTTGTTTTATAAACAGTGATCGTATCTAGGCAAAGATATAATGTTGGCCAGGGCTGTCCATCAAGAGGCCCTTAAGATAAAATAAGATAAATATAGGCTTATGTGCTTCTAAGAGCTTCTCCACTACGACCTTTGTAGATCTATTGTGTGTGCCCTCCTGTTATTCTAGAGTTCCTTGTCTAGACACGTCCTTATTACTAGACTTCGAATGCCAAACCTCAGGTCCTCCATATATTGGGAGGGTTGTGGTTTTTTCCTCCCCTATCGTTGAAACCTATTCAGGCCTTCGCAGTTGCACAGTATGTGTGCTGAGGTTTCCTCGTCTTCTTGGCAAAACCTGCATATTATGGTTGTGTCTGCCAATCCGATGTTATTCATGCGTTTGTTAAGTCTAGAATGTCTTGTAAGGAGCCCAACCAGGATCCTGATTTTTCTCCTATTCTGGCTCAGTATTCTTGGCGCCTTGTTCCACCATTCTCGAGAGTGCTTTCTCATCCAAGTAGTGCTATTTGTTTTATGCAACGCTTTCGCTATGCCACATAAACGTTCGGGGCCAATGGGAGCACATCAAGCTAGTGAGTCTGCCTCTTCATTTCCCTTGTGATCTGAGTGACCTGGTACCCAGGCTAGGGACAATCTATTATGACTGCTCAGCTCTTGTAGCGTCTCCAAGCAGTCCCAAACAAGTTTCAAATTTATCTACATGGAATTGATTACTTATATAGCCGCTTGGCTGTCGGAGTATATGGCAATGGTCTTTTCATCAAACTCTTGCCTTAATAGCTCTTCTGCACAGAGCTGTATTGCTGAAACTTATGCCTGGAATATCGTCACATGTTTTCCTAAGCACAGTGAGTCTCGTGTCATTGGCTTGGCTGTATATATTTCTTACTTGCTGGGCCTCTAAATATATCTATTGCTCATAAATACGAAATAAGTTACTGGAAATCGGTCCGATCTAGCTGTATCACCCTCGAATATTCGAGAAGCCACGTGCATGTGTATAAGGTTGAGTCAAGTGGGACGGGAAGAGTTAATTAATAATTGTTCTAGTGCGCGATATGCACCAATTCTAAAGCATTCTTTGGGTCATGCTGTTCCGAATATACATAGTTTAATCAATTCAATTTTTGTAAGATAACTCACAGTATTAGATCTATTGAAGAACTTAAACATTTCCAGCAAAATGGGAAATTTCCGAATGTTTCGCAACACTGTTCTTTGAATAAAAGCTGTAGTTGGACATGACCTTAGCAGCTCTACTAATTTCTGAAGGGATGTAAAACTTACCAACGGGTGAAAGCTGCTTGTTTCCAGGAGGATTTGAAATATTTGGTGTACAAGTAACATTGTATAAAAACCAATAAGTTTTCAAATCGGTATTTTGGCTAACACCAGCTATTTTAGTAATAAAATGACCGTTAGGTTCAGATTCAATAGCTTCGAACTCATAAAAAGGATTCAAATTGGACGCTAGTTCCATAACTTTGTAAAAGGTCGAATTTTTTGCGGTCCTCACAGTTATGGTAGTTGAAAAATTTACAGGATTTCCTATCCAAAGAGTGTAGGGCACGTCTATATGGTGAAGGCTGTCAACTAAAAATAAAGAAATAAGTATTTGAGGAATTTTATAAGCTACATTTGTCATATACTTGATGCATCTAACTATGGTAAAGCCTATGCGTCCATAATACGATGGTTAAAAATAGAAACAACAACCAACCAAGAGTAACAGACGAAGCTGATGCAAACACTGAGGATTACTGAGATCACACTCTCGTATTAGAATTAGACCCGTTTATAAAGAAGCCGGTTTCAAGCTAAGCTGGAAAATTCGAAGGAACTTGGAAAGTATCTCATTGCTTTTGACTTTGGACCAAATCGAGTTATTGGCCAATCTGTCAGGAATCATGCAATCTGAAAAATATCTCGACCATTCTTTTCAGGTGATAATCATAAATCAATGGTCAAGAGATATTAGTATCGAGCTCAGCTAAAGCCCACCCTTCAATCTAATCCCATTAATTCAATGAAGTACAGGATTGCCCAGATGGAGAATTCTCTTCAGTGTTAGAGGGTCGCATTCTGTCAGTAAGAGCAGGAATATTTTCTCTTTTTCCTGGCAGAAGCAACAGTCATTCAACGCCTTAAGCTTTCTGTTACACAAGTGTTTATTGAGCTTACAATGTCCTGTGAGAAAATCATCGAAAAGTCCTATATAGTTGCTGTTAAGGCTTAACAGTGCCTTTCATCTCTTCCGGCTGAAGTTCCTAAGAAATATTTTGAACTGGCTCAATGCTGAAAGACCTTTCCATAGGTATGCACTATCCTTTCCTTCCTGTTTAGTTCCGCGCTGGAGGCATTAGGACCAATCCCGCAAAATGGTCTAACAAAAAGAGTGACCACTGCCTTCCCGGCTAACTCATAAGCTATTTAAGTATGTACTTTGTTCACCAGCACTTCGCTGAGTTTTCTATGCAGTTCCAAAACATCGTCGAGCTGATACAATTCAGCACCTTGATGGTTCCTTTATTATCTGATAAAATCGATAGTCGCTATCCAAATTGAATTGTGCATTTCTACTGCTTGAATTTCTACCTGAAATATTCTGGGTGAGTTACCATAAGATAAGATAAGATAAATATGGGGCTTAAGTGCTTCTGAGAGCCTCTCCACTACGACCTTTGCAGATCTATTGTGTATGCTCTCCTGTTATTCTAGAGTTCCTTGTCTAGACCCGTCCTTATTACTAGACGGATGGCATACCTCAGGTCCTCAAAATATTGGGAGGGTTGTGGTTCTTCCTCCCCTATCGGTAAAAACCTCAGTGGCACCCCCTTTTTTTCTAGAGCTTTGGTAATTGACAGTGTAGATGCATTATTGAATGCACCCTCAATGTCTACAAAAGTTGTCATGGCTATCTCTTTGTCCTCTAGGGATTTTGTTAGTAGCCTGTTGAGATCATCCAGTGCTAAGTCTGTTGACTTGCCTGGCTGATACGCGTATTGTCGCTCGTTGAGAGGGTTTGTTGATAAAACCTCATCTCTAATGTATTTGTCTATTAGTCTCTCCAACGATTTAAGCAGGAAGGACACTAGACTGATTGGGGATTTAAAAGGTTGAATCTTGCTTATGGCCCACCTTATTCTATTTGGCCTTGTTATCTCTGTAGCAAGTTGCCAGTCCGAGGCATTTGGCCGTTTTGGCTTGCTTTGCGAACTATCTACCACTGCAGGGCCATTCAGAATTGTTGCGGCCGGAAAGTGTGCCTTGATTAGCATTGATATACTTTCCTCAAATGTTGTTGTGTAGGTATCGTCGTCCTTTTTTAGGAACCCTACTTTTTTCACAGTACCTTCCTTTGTCAGCATCTTGTGGGTTTTAGAACATGTGGGGGTATCTAAAACCTCCTCACAGAACTTCTTCCACCATTGCCTTTTTGCATTTCTAATCTCTTTACCATGAGTTACCATACCATTAGTACAGCATATAGAAGTCTGAGAATTCGTTTCTCTATTATTTCTTAGAGCTCATGTCAGTCCATGTCTGAAGTTATTTACAAAGTTAAATTGTTTGGTCATATCATCTCGAAGAGATACTACCTGGGAAGCTGCTAGTGAGGTAAAATCACTGTTTCCTCCCAATTCCTTCTCTGACCATTATGTTTGAGCTGCCTCCTATATCACTTGGTAAATCTAAAGTGATCGGTGAGAGTTCAAGTTAAATACAAAAGCGCTTGCCTGGTACACAGATGACAGCATTGAATTACTTTTGAAAGCGTCTGATGATGTTTGGGAACCTCCGACGTTATACACTTTGATTGATGTTTAATCTATTCCAGAACACCTGACTTTGACAGGTGTTCTGGAGGACAACCGATCGGTTGGAGTTGAAGCTTCTGTGTTTTGACATGTGCTCTAAGTCAGTTGGTTGTCAGTCGGACTTTGTAGAACAATGTCAATGCAATATATATTTTATTTAAATAATAAAAACTTTACAAATAACACATGGCGCAGTCAGTAAACTGTCTCTGAATTGAATTAAATAATAATTAAAATGTCAGACGACAAAAAAATCAATCAGCAGAGGAGTTATGTGATTCCCACGAAAGTCAAGAGCAACAGATTCAGGTGCAAACCCTTACTTTAAATATAATACCTACCTCTATTGCAACTTTTTTCCGTTTTCTTCTTTCAAATCTCTCATATTTTGAAGCTGCAGACTCATCTGGTTTCCCACTGGTGATGTAGCCCATATTTTGGGTAGGGATCCAGTCAGGATACATGTTTTCCTCTAAGGCACTAACTAACCTTCGATAAAATGTCGAGAGCATACTTGCCAAGTTTAAAGTTGTGATTCACTGAGGAGGCCCCGTTTTAGAACACTAATCCAAGCATCGCGCCGTTGCACAGAGAGATCAATTAAATAGTCACCTCGCGTCGTTAAAACAGCCGGTAATTGAAAAAAGATACCTTATCTCTTTCTCCCCACATTGCACACTTATAAACACTACAAAACGATGGAATTTTAGATCATTTTAAGAACTTATTACTAATGAAAGTCTTACTATCACCCGTTGTTTACCAGTAAACAATGAAAACTAAATAGAATATAACATGGACCCTCCAGTACATTATGACCGACCTTTGAGTGACGTCATTCTGGAATGGTCTATATCACATGACTTAAGACTAAAAGCCCCTTTACATATTATATGCAATGTAATGGGATTACGTGCAATCAAATTATAACATGTACTAATTTGACGTTATTGCTAAATGATGGCACCAGCTGATCGATATGGCTCGATATACGTATGCGCGATCTAAATATTGCAGCACGCAAATGCACGTGCAATATTGCAGTAATGTAAAGCGGCTTTAAATTAATAATGTTTTATTTATTGAATATTGATTAAATTCCTGAGATGTATTAGGTACACTCGATCTCACCATTTCTACGATATTTTCAAGGAATTTGCAATTTATCAAAGATTTCTAGTGAAAAAGTATTGTTGTTTACAGGTTTTAGGACTGATACAAGGAAGCTCTGAAATTTCGAAGCTATTTTCAAGTGAAATATTACCTAAAAAGGAAACCTACAAGACCAAATCACCAACTATTATCTCAGAAACTTTCCGTAGCCGTATCCTCCATGAATCAGTTGCTAGCAGCTGGCACAGTCCGTTTTCTACTGCGATTTTTGTCAAAAACTCACTATTTTGATGCTCTATTGCTTGGTCCATACTAGATTTTGTCAGTGCTGCCAAATACGCAATGCTTTAAGTGGTTCTTTACTTAAGCTGCTGCTGTGCAGCAAGCGAGACAACTGATTGCTTCTTAAGGTGAAGTAAGTAGAACTTACGAAAGGCGTGCTTAAATACCAAACGGTGCAAACGGGCATTAGTATATCTATCATAAAAATGATCTACTATTTCACGTTAAAATTATGTTCTATTTGAATACAATCAACATCTCAATTTTATTATTGTGCTAGTAAATAATATAGATAATAAATAGTTTACTCACCTTCTGAAAAGTTTATAGATATCGAAATGAGCAGTAACAAAACTGTAAGTTTAAACATATTAAATAATAGGTTTATAATTTGATGTCAATAGAAATTGAATGCTTGAAATTTACTTAAAGCAATATAGAATACTATTGGTTTTATGCAGGTACGTCTACCTATATCTCGAATTACAATTATAAATACTGACGTTCGAAATACTAAAATATGTAAAAACATGCAAAAAAAAGTTTTCAGTGATAAATACCCGTGAAGTTGAACAGATAAATCTAAAAAAACTAAAATAAAACTTTGTTTTCAATTTTCTCCACGCAGTTGACAAACCATATCTCATACAGTATATTTAATCTAATAGATAACCGTTTATATGTGGTAGTCATCAATATGCATTATTTGTGGTATTCACGATACATATTTATACATACACGTGTCCCAAGTTATCGTTTACAGGCAATATCTCGCTTAATTTAAAAGATAATCCAATACTGTGAAAACTGTTGTGAATGGCATCAAAATTCCTTCCTATATGACGTATCAGAAACATTATTTCACTTGACAGTACTTTGGCAGCCACCCCTCACTTTCTATTTTAAAATGGCACCCCCTGTATATTTTCGTTGAAAATTGCTTGTCACTCTATTTGGAATTCAACGATGTAACATACTTGTTAGTTTTTTATTAATAGCACCAAAAAAAATAACATTTTATGATATTTTGCTTTACCTAATTATCCTTATTGCTTTCCACTGTTTTTAAAAACTTCACGAGATAGAAGTAGATTAATCTTTTGTTTGAAAAACTTATAGTCCCCAGTACAAAGACCCTAAATTTTTATGACACTTACAAATGCCAAACTTTGTGAGCGCCTCCTTTGTGATGAGTCCGACAAACTTTTCCTATGCGAAAACTTTCGGCGTCGTTGCGTTTTCGAATGCCCGGTTCCCGGAATTGTCGCAATGGCGTAACTATGACTCCTCGTACATACAAGTTTTATTTCATTGAGAATTGTTTAATAAAATTAATTAAAAAAATGTGGTCAAATTGTCCGACAAACATCATGCAGCGTATGGGGTGTCCACCACCCCGAAAATGTCGATATGACGTCACTATGACTCCCCGTATATACAAGTTTAATTTTTTTGAAAATTGTTTAATAAAATTAATTAAAAAATTGTGGTCAAATTGTCCGACAAAAATCATGCTGCGTATGGGGTGTCCACCACCCCGAAGATGTCGATATGACGTCATTATGTCTCCCCATACATACAACTTTAAATTTAATATTTTTCGATTTAAAATAATGTACTGATTATAAAAAAATATGTGTCCGACAAATATAGTACTGCAAACTAATAAAAAATTAAAAAATTGATTCTAAACGTTTTTTCTAGGTATGTTGTAAATCCAATAAGCTGAAAATGCACATAAATGTCCCTGGATGCATTCTTGAGGAAGTGATGTAGTTTTTCCGAAAATTTGAAAAAAAAATTCCGAAATTTTCCCTCGTTTTTTAAAATTTTCCGGAAAAAAATTGTTGCACACCCTTTAAAATGTCGAAGAGAGTCTGTATAAAAATTTTGAGCTTAATTGGTTGACAAAATTTTCGCTCTTATCGGACATTTTTTTTGGGAAACTCCGAAAAATCTTTACATCACGCCCTCGACAAGGTCATAAAAAGGATGTAAGTATATCAATTTTTAACTTAATTGGTTGAAATCTAACCGAATAGTAATGTTTAAAAAGACGCAACCCTTTCGCCTCTTCTTAACTTTTTTTTCATAATAATCCATCTTTGATATTTTATTATAAACTACGAACTAATAAGTTTTATACAATTAGTAAATTAAAGTACTTAAAATAATTTTTCTGAATTTTTCCTATTTTATTTGAATTTACGCGCCATAGTTCCACACGAACCTCGTGACTAATATTTTCTCCAAAGATGACAATGAAAATGATGATGAAGACTTCGATAATGATAATTATGATAATTATGATGATGATTTTGAGTGAATGTTTTTATATTAAAATAAAAAATAAAATACGTATTTTTTTTACTTTTTAATAAAACAAAATATCAACAAAATTTTTTTTTTAATTTTACAGATTTTTCAAATAAAATTATTTTATAATTGTTATTTCATACGACAGATTTTATGTGAATTTGGTATATTTAAATAATATATGTGAATATTTGAGCTTATTCAGTCAGAAAGAAGTTTTCCTACGATCACTACCCAAAGTAGGCTTTTGCACACTCAAATCTAACCGCAAAGTTGATGTTTTCCGCGAGCTGTCATAATTTGACATTATTGGCGCTCTTAAGCAGAAAGTAACTTTGGCGTACGCCTAATTTTATTTATAGATAAAAGAGAGCTAGTAGTTATTTTAATATAAACTGTAGAATAAATAAATATTTTAGTAGATTTTCTAATATGTTAAAGCATCCAACAGTATTGTCCGTAATAGTTTAATGAGAAATAGCGAAATCTAAAAAATATCTGACATTAATGTAATAAGTGTTGCCTACGTACATAGGTACACGCAACTGCAATCTGGAAACTGCTAAGTACAAACAATGGCAATAGGTAGGCAACACAACATACTTGCAAATAACTTACGGATTATAAGAATCAAGTATGTCTATGTCAAAGAAAGAACCTAGTGCATTGTCACTGAAATATTTTTTGAGATAGTTCTGTGCTGTGTAATTGTATTAATATTTTACTATAAGTCAGTAAGTACTTAAAAAAAACAAGAAAAATGGATACAAGTGATACTGATTTTTCAAATACACCGCCAGATATTGTCGAGGCGGCCAAAAAAGTCACTTTAAATCTACTTCCGGAGAAATCCAAATTAAAGTACGAAAATGAATATAGTCTATTTATAAGTTGGTGCAGATCCAAAAAAATTAAAAGATATTCAGAAAATGTGTTATTAACATATTTTGGGGAAAAAGCAGCAACATTAAAGTCATCAACCCTGTGGTCCAAGTATTCAATGCTAAGGCAAACATTGAAAATAAAAAACGACATTGACATTAGTCAATAGGCAAAATTAATTGCATTATTAAAAAAAATCTGTCGGTTATAAAGCAAAAAAATCTTTAACTTTATCCAAGGAGCAGGTGAAGGAATTTATTCGCATTGCACCCGATAAAGACTATTTATTGAAAAAGGTAATAAATAATTATTTCTATGTCTCCAAAAAATATTAAATTTAATTTTGTTATAGGTTGTCTTAATTATGGGTATTGCTGGTGCGTGTAGGAGAGATGAATTGGGAAAAATAAAATTAGATGATATTCAAGACAAAGAATCCCTTTTGATTGTTCATATTCCAGATTCGAAAACAAAGCAGAGTCGAATGTTCACAATTGTTAATAACAACACACCAGAAGAAAACGACATTGATTACGTTGCGTGTTGTAAAAAGTATATTTGCATAAGAAAGCAATGCCAAAATAGTTCAGAAAATCGCCTATTTTTCCGATATTCCTAAGAAAATTGCGCAAATCAGGTAGTAGGATTAAATACGATTGTTAAAGTACCTACTGATATTGCCAAATATTTAAATTTGCCGAATCCTGATTCTTATACAGGACATTGTTTCCGGCGTACATCTGCTACCTTATTAGTAAATGGCGGATCCGATTTAATTCAACTAAAAAAACATGGCGGATGGAAAAGCAGTAATGTGGCAGAAGGGTATATTGATGAATCCATAAACAATAAAATAGAAACTTTTCAAAAAATGTCTGGTCAAGTTTCAGCTCAAGTGCCAGAAAAAATACCCTATCTGTTTTGTAACCCTTCAGAGCCATCAACATCTGGAATCAACATTAATACTTGCCACCAGAAAGATTTGACGTTTTCTAACCTTTCAGAGACATCTACCTCAGGCATAAACATAAAAAATTGCCAAAATTGTACCTTTAATTTCAATTTAGTTAATAAGTAAAAGGTATGTTTGTTTATTATCGTTCTGTATTGCGTTCGAATAAAATTTAAAAAAGTTGTAATTTATTTAATGAACTGTAATATTCATACAACCATAAAATCATAAATCTTTAAATCATAAAGTCTATTGTCATAAGTAGGCAACACAACATACACAATTGATCTTTTGTCTTCAAAAAATAAACTTCCAATATTATAATGAAAGTAACACGTTTTTAATAAAAAATTAATTTTATTTTGGTGTGATCGTAGAAAAAATCTTGTGTGTATTTCGAGCAGAAAGTCCTTTGGTAGTCTCGACAGATTGCAACTTTCTGTCTCTACTGCCATAGTACTACTTTCTGCTCTTGATACACAAATAGCTATTGTCATTAGTAATGATTTTTATTTTTCATTTTCTTGTCGGACTGACTATATTACTCAATATATTTGTCGGACAAGTCGATATTTGCATATATAATACTATTATCTATCATTGTTATTTTTGTCCGACATGTATGTATGGGGAGACGTAATGACGTCATATCGACATCTTCGGGGTGGTGGACACCCCATATGCAGCATGATTTTTGTCGGACAATTTGACCACAATTTTTTAATTAATTGTATTAAACAATTCTCAATAAAATAAAACTTGTATGTACGAGGAGTCATAGTGACGTCATTTCGACAATTCCGAGAACCGGGAATTCGAAAACGCAGCGACGCCGAAAGTTTTCGCATAGGAAAAGTTTGTCGGACTCATCACAAAGAAGGCGCTCACAAAGTTTGGCATTTGTATGTGTCATAAAAATTTAAGGTCCTTGTACTGGGGACTATTAATGACAGTTAATAATAATAAGTGTAGAACAACAATCATTTGCGAATCGTACCTAGGGTGTTGTGGTTAATCGACGAATTAAATTTATATCGATTTGTTTGCCGGAAGTAATTGCCGAGTTTCCAAAAACCAATCCCCAACGGCGAATGATCCTCCAACGAGACAATGCAAGTTCCCACACAGCCCGAAAAACAATTGAGCTTTTAAAGCAAGAAAACATGGAATGGTTGGACCATCCTCCATACAATCCCGATGTAAAAGTCCTAACGACTTTTTCACTTCGCCAAAAATTAAGAATGAACTGCGTGGTCAAAGGCTCCAGTCCCCAGAAGATGCAGTCAACGCCTTCAAAAACTCTATTTTGAATGTACCAACAAGCGAGTGGAATAACTGATTCCAGATTTGGTTCCAAATGATGCAAAAATGCATTCCTCTTCGTGAAGAATACTTTGAAAAACGAAAACGTTTAAAAGTATTTACTGTTTATTCCTAGCTCTATATGCAAAATATAAAAGACAACCCTCGTATCATATTTCTTTTTGTGGCGAGGTGTGATGAAGCCGTGGATTGGACGTGGCGGTCTTAATACACAAAGAAGGAATACCAACACTTGTCATTTGTCAATGCGAAGTGAAAATGCTCTCAGACCGTCCGAGTCGGAAGATTCCTACACAAACATTAGAGTGCGCTCATTGCTACGGATAGGCACGACAACATCGGTATATGGTATAGATGGCAACTTTTGACGGAAGGTCCGACGGCCTAATTCAATTTGTGGGTATAGTTTGTGTATCCAGACTGTCAGTGTCACATCATCAGTCGCGTGCATTTCATGAAAATGGCCGTGTCTTTCCATTCTATAATATTTTCATCATCCTGATGAACTTTTCATTTTTATTTATAAATTACTATTTTTGCTTTACAATGTCAAGTTCTCAACTGACGAATGTTTGATGTGCTGATCCGAGTCAATGCGCGAGTCCTAAAAAGAGCTGATTACATAACTCATGTTCTAATGAACTAATACAATCCTTGAATTTCCCATAGTAACGACGTATTGATAAGTGAATATACCCCTTGACGACGTGATATAATCGTTTTGGTGTTTCGCCTCCTGCCATATTGTGATCATTTCCATAGTAACGGACAAGATCAATGAAATGTCAGTTAATTCTACTACAAATTCCGAAAACAACAATACATCAAATATGTATTATAATAATTTTACCTTCAATATTAATATTAATCAATAAAAAAATTAGAATATTATTCGTTATATAATCGTAACGAATACCAACTCGAGCGTAGAAAATATTTTTCGATTATTTACCTCTTCACTCAACGTATTTGGCAAAACACCACTCGAGCTGCGCTCTCGTGATGTTTCGCCAAATACGTCTCGTGACTCGGTGAATAATCGAATATTGTCTATGCTCTTGTGATATTATAACTGATAATACCGTGCTATACCTACCCGAGCCGAGTCGATTCACTGCTTTAAGGCGGAATCCCACGGCGCGTGGTTTGGCGTCGTGACTCGCCGAGCCACGCGCCGTGGGTGCGGGCATGCTCGACATTTTTGGCACAGCTTGGACTTTCCCGCTTCTTGTCGGTAAATTTGGTACGAGTCAAAGGAACGTGATCCTGCTCGCACCTTTTTTCAGGCTCGGATCGTTCCAACGACCACGGATACGTCTCGACAAGTTTCAGTAGTGTGCGGCACTTGCATTTAATAGAAGCAGCGAAAAAATAAATAAATTATTTTTTAATAAAATGGAATGGTCGAACGAACTAGTGTTGAATTTTTATCGGCTTATGAAGGGGAACCGGCCATATGGAACACTAGGGATCCAGATCACAAAAACCGAAACCTGATTCACGATGCCTGGAAACGAATTGAAACCAAAATGTCTCTGAAGTTTTCAATCGCCGAATTAAAAAAAAGGATGGCCTGATGGCTTCTTTTCGAAAGCTCCTACAAAAAATGAAGGCAACAACTAAAACTGGGACTGGATCTGAGGATGTGTTCAAACCTAATTGGTTTGCTTTCGACTTTATGTTCCAGTTTTTACATGGTGTTTTTATGCCGAAGGAAACAACAGAGTCAGAGGTAAGTTAGTCAATGTATTCAGGTAATTGCTGCCTAATGTCGATATCTCGGGTTAGTAATAAAAATATATGAAAACGTAAATAGAGGTTATGAAGTATTTAAAGACCAAATATTATTCATCTTTTTTGCGACACGATGAAATGAAATAACTAATAAAAACAAGATATTCCAAGCCGGCACGAGCCTACAGTGCGAACTCACACATGTCGTGGGATCGCATCAACTTGCCAATTCTCGATCAACAAGCCGATCCCGGACGAGCTATTACCACAAGCCAGGTCCGCCAAACCACGCGCCGTGGGATTTCGCCTTTATTAAAGTTGTGGTCAGAGTAGTTCCAGTATCGCAGATTATTTCTTCGTCTATAAACTGCCGGATACGATCGTCCTTGCCTTGTAATCAGAGTACGACTGATAACTGGACAAACTGACAGAAATATTACAACTCTGTAAGTGATGGATTTCAATAAAGGAGTTCAGTTTAAGGTCAGTGTGACCAACAAAAAGTGGTTTTTATGACAAGAATGACACTTAATGTCTACCATTCAAAACATAAGATTTTTGCAGGTTTTTTATCATTACGAACATCTATATTGCCTTATTAAAACAATGACTACACCCCCGAAGCCAGGGACCCGGACCGAAATGAAATAAGGGTTCCGGTACCGCGTTATGTGTTATGTTCAGAAAATCATTTCGGTCCGGTTCCAATATTTTCAATATTTTTTTTCGGTCCAAAGGGTTCCGATAAGGGTTCTTCAACAGTTAAGTTTTTAGTGCCTGACCCGTTATTATTGAGATATATTAGTTAATAATTATAGATGTTAAAAATGTTTTCATTTTAATCTGTTCATTGTACTATTTACCTAGCTTGTTTTGTAGTATTAATATTCAACCCAATTTAGAAAATTAAAAATTTTATGTTCACATATGTAGTTTATTTTCTACCTTCAAATTTGTTTGAACATTAAAATACAAATAAAACTACAGCATAGGTACTTTTCTTTAATCTAGCTTCAGATTTACTAAAAAATAACCTATGGATTAAATGTTACATAAATAGGAATTTTGAGAGAAAAGCTCAGCATACGGATTTTAAACATTATAATTAAAATCATTATCTACAAGATTTTTTAGCAAAATAACTGTTCAATGTGTTCTTCTGGTCCAATACCCTCTTTTTTCCTTTTTTATCCTCTTCTGCGTTATACTCAAAGTGCGTATAAGCTACATCGCCAACATTGAACATATAAAATGTTTAAATGTCGCTAACTTAACAGGTTATGTCGGTTAAGTGTAATCACATGTGTTTAACTTTATCATCCTTCATCCACGGAACCATAGAACATATAGTATCACGGAACATATTATTCAGAATATCTATTCACTTCCTGTTCCTGTCTCCATTCCTCTTCCAGATAAGGCCATTTATACAAGGGTACAAAAACCACAAAAAAGTCAGTGGTCAAATATTACGAATTTATCAAAGGAAATGTAAAAAACCGAAAATAACCGAAAAGACCGTTTTACTTTTAACGGTTCTGGTTCCGGTTTCAGTTCACCTTATCTCATACATTAGGGTTCCGGTTTCGGTTCCGGTCCACAATAAAAAAACGGTTCCGCTCCGGTTCTCGGTCAATAACGGTTTCGGTCCGGGTCCCTGCCCGAAGCGTAAATCTTAAAATTTAAAATGACGTTACAGCTGAATTCTCAATGTATCGGTGGCCAGCAATTCTAGGAACTTTCGGCAAATCACCAATTCTCTTTTGTAGTAGTTTTAGTTAGTTGTATCACTTTATTCTTCTGATTGCTTTTTCCACTGACATCTGACATAACTAGTGACATAATGACAGATGAGAATTGGTGATTTGCCGAAAGTTCCTAGAATTACTGGCCACCGATGCTTTGAGAATTCAGCTAAAACGTCATTTTAAATTTTAAGATTTACGCTTCGGGGGTGTATTCATTGTTTTAATAAAGCAATATAAATGTTCGTAATGATAAAAAACCTTATGTTTTGAATGGTAGACATTAACTGTCATTCCTGCCATAAAAACCACTTTTTGTTGGTCGCACTGACCTTAGACTGAACTCCTCTATTCGCAGCCATACCTACTTGTTGGAAACTAGTCTCCTACTGAAAGTATTATCATTCGGAAACGAAAAAGATACCGGATGAGCTACTCTGACAGCAGCTAACCGTAAACAGCCGTTTTAAGCTCTACAAACTGGTAAAATAGGGCAAATCCACAGATCACCTGGCAAGTTCACGTTACGTCATCTGACAGTCCCCTGGGATAAACAAGCGTTTTCTGCACAACACGTGGTTCTTAATAGTTATTTGATTTTGATTTAGTGCTTTCTTCGACATTGTTTTAATCGCTTAGGTATTTTAAAAGCTATATCTGACTGTTTACAATAAAAAGGATAATTAAATCAATACAAAACATCCAAATTACAAATCTATCCAAATAATTGTTTGTCCTAAGGGAGACTGTCATTAGTGTCAACTTGTCAGTTGGTGGACTACTTTAAAGATAAAGCGTAGAAAAAATATATTTTCATCCACTTTCAGATATTTCAATAACTTAGAATTTTGCACACAAAATAAATTAATGATGCACAACACTAAATTCAAGTATACCGCTCTTACCTTCTAATTGGAGAATATGCTCGACTATGACAAGTACATTCCTGCCTGGTACAAGGAAGTGTATTGTTGGAACAACAACTACAGTTTGTGGTTAAATGCGTAGGTGATTGTCTACAACAACATCTAGCGGGATTATCTTGATAAACTTCTGTAGAATGCCCATAACACTTTGAAGAACGATGGTTTCTTGAAGGAGACACCGTACGAACTGTAATGCAAGGACCCTTCTCTAAGTGTCTAGGAGATTTGTCGGGTCGTTCTTCGCAAGATAAATGTTTGGGATTACTAGAATAATGAATAGATATATCTATTTATTGATATAAATAACAGTAGGACATTCATAATTGATTCAAAAAGAGATGGATGACACAACGGACTTAAGGCTTTCCTGGAAAGTACTACAATATCCTAACAAGAAGGCAGATTGAAAAATTTTAGCAAGCTTAGACGGGACATGCGCCTTTTACAGGAATTATAATTGGCTTATGTCCACTAACACATCAGTTCTTTGTGACTGTCGGGAACTTTCATTTACAAGAAATCATCTGTTGCTAATATCTGTCACCATGAGCTCTACCCAACTAGCAATTCGACATCGTTTGCGAACTAAAATATTTTTCCTACGATCACTACCCAAAGTAGGCTTTTGCACACTCAAATCTAACCGCAAAGTTGATGTTTTCCGCGAGCTGTCATAATTTGACATTATTGGCGCTCTTAAGCAGAAAGTAACTTTGGCATACGCCTAATTTTATTTATAGATAAAAGAGAGCTAGTAGTTATTTTAATATAAACTGTAGGATAAATAAATATTTTAGTTGATTTTCTAATATGTTAAAGCATCCAACAGTATTTTCCGTAATAATTTAATGAGAAATAGGGAAATCTAAAAAATATCTGACATTAATGTAATAAATATCTGACATTAATGTAATAAGTGTTGCCTACGTACATAGGTACACGAAACTGAAATGTGGAATCTGCTAAGTACAAACAAAGGCCGAAGGTAGGCAACACAGCATACTTGCAAATAACTTACGGATTATAAGAATTAAGCATGTCTATGTCAGAGAAAGAACCTAGTGCATTGTCAATGAAATATTTTTTGAGATAGTTCTGTGCTGTAGTGCTGTGTAATTGTATTAATATTCTACTATAAGTCTGTAAGTACTTAAAAAAACAAGAAAAATGGATACAAGTGATATTGATTTTTCAAATACACCGCCAGATATTGTCGAGGCGGCCGAAAAAGTCACTTTAAATCTACTTCCGGAGAAATCCAAATTAAAGTACGAAAATGAATATAGTCTATTTATAAGTTGGTGCAGATCCAAAAAAATTAAAAGATATTCAGAAAATGTGTTATTAACATATTTTGGGGAAAAAGCAGCAACATTAAAGTCATCAACCCTGTGGTCCAAGTATTCAATGCTAAGGCAAACATTGAAAATAAAAAACGACATTGACATTAGTCAATATGCAAAATTAATTGCATTATTAAAAAAAATCTGTCGGTTATAAAGCAAAAAAATCTTTAACTTTATCCTAGGAGCAGGTGGAGGAATTTATTCGCATTGCACCCGATGAAGACTATTTATTGAAAAAGGTAATAAATAATTATTTCTATGTCTCCAAAAAATATTAAATTTAATTTTTTCAATTTTTTATAGGTTGTCTTAATTATGGGTTTGCTGGTGCGTGTAGGAGAGATGAATTGGGAAAAATGAAATTAGATGATATTCAAGACAAAGAATCCATTTTGATTGTTCATATTCCAGATTCGAAAACAAAGCAGAGTCGAATGTTCACAATTGTTAATAACAACACACCAGAAGAAAACGACATTGATTACGTTGCGTGTTGTAAAAAGTATATTTGCATAAGAAAGCAATGCCAAAATAGTTCAGAAAATCGCCTATTTTTCCGATATTCCAAAGGAAAATGCGCAAATCAGGTAGTAGGATTAAATACGATTGGTAAAGTACCTACTGATATTGCCAAATATTTAAATTTGCCGAATCCTGATTCTTATACAGGACATTGTTTCCGGCGTACATCTGCTACCTTATTAGTAAATGGCGGAGCCGATTTAATTCAACTAAAAAAACATGGCGGATGGAAGAGCAGTAATGTGGCAGAAGGGTATATTGATGAATCCATAAACAATAAAATAGAAACTTTTCAAAAATATCTGGTCAAGTTTCAGCTCAAGTGCCAGAAAAAATACCCTATCTGTTTTGTAACCTTTCAGAGCCATCAGCATCTGGAATCAACATTAATACTTGCCACCCGGGAGATTTGACATTTTCTAACCTTTCAGAGACATCTACCTCAGGCATAAACATAAAAAATTGCCAAAATTGTACCTTTAATTTTAATTTAGTTAATAAGTAAAAGGTATGTTTGTTTATTATCGTTCTGTATTCCGTTCAAATAAAATTTGAAAAAGTTGTAATTTATTTAATGAACTATAATATTCATTCAACCATAAACTCATAAATCTTTAAATCATAAAGTCTATTGTCATAAGTAGGCAACACAATATACACAATTAATCTTTTGTCTTCAAATAGTAGGCTTAATATGTCAAATAAACTTCCAATATTGTAATGAAAGTAACACGTTTTTAATAAAAAATTAATTTTATTTTGGTGTGATCGTAGAAAAAATCTTGTGTGTATTTCGAGCAGAAAATCCTTTGGTAGTCTCGACAGATTGCCGCGCTCCGCTGACGCGACGCGCGGCAACTTTCTGTCTCGACTGCCAAAGTACTACTTTCTGCTCTTGATACACAAATAGCTATTATAATTGTTTTATTGATGCTTCGTAAAAACTTTTATGTTTTATAAAGTATTAATTCGCGATAAATTTGTTGCGCTTAACTGTTCTGTCACTAAAATTATTTTGAAAACGTTCTTACAGCAAAATTATAAAATAATTATAGAATAAGTTATAAAACTATTTTATAAACATTTATAAAATACTTTTTATAGAGAATATTAGATCTGAATGATACTTTGCTCTAAAAGCATTATATAATTGTGTTTTTTAGGATTAATTCATCGCTATGAAGGCAATAATAAAACTGTTTGGTTACGAACTTATTTACTAATATTAAAATAGTTTTTTAATTGTTATTAATAAAAGTGAATTGCTCTCTGCAGCAGATTGGTATAAAAGCGAGTAATTATAAAATTGTTGTTTTATAGTTTTACAAAAAATAATTAAAAAACAAATATGTTACATAAGGAGGTCTTTTAACTTTAAAATGTTAACACAACAATAATTATAAAACTGTTATAAAATAGCCTTCATTTTTATTTGGTCTAATGATATTTTTTGTTTGCACGTACAAACAAAATGTCGTACAGTAGCTGGAAAAAAATTAAAAGAAGTGGTACATTTTACAGAAAACTTAAAAGTAAATATCATGAGATCGTAAGTGTTCCACAGTTAGGAAGCACTAGTGGCTCTAGCTCTAACAATCATTCAGAGACCTTCAAAATTAGCAATCGAAATGACTATACTCCAGCAGAGGAGACTGATGGACTCAACATTAATTACGTTTCTCATCAGGCAATACCACTGAATGATGTTGAATGGGAAGCTGAAATAGATAGAAGAAAATGCAAAGCTAAGAGAATCGATTCGGTCATGGGCAGTATCAAATAATATTTCCCATTTATCACAAAAGAAGCTTTTTACTATACTTAATGAAGGTATAACAAATTGTCTACCTCAAGATCCTCGAATTCTCTTAAAAACTAAAAAAACAATTTTTTTAAAGAAAATTGGTATGGGAAACTACTGGCATAATGGTTTGGAATCAAGTTTAACAACAATAAAATATACCAGTTTTTTGTTTTATAAGATCATCATAAAAAGTTTTTATAAAACAAAAATGAAAATCCGCTGTGTTAAAATCCGTTAACTGTTCGATAAATATCTCATTACACGGACAGCACCACAGAGCCACCTGTAGATTTCGCGCGGAACGTCATGTCCACGTATTCACAGGACCGGACTTGACCATTCGTAACTTTTTACCATATTTTGTTTTTAAATACCTTGATTATACAGGGTAGCTACTATTTTGTTAATACAGGTAATAAAGAATAATTTTTAGTAATTTTTTTGGTAAATTACTCGTTTTACATATTATCATATTAAGTTTATCCGGTATATAAATGGTTAGTTAAATTCAGATTCAGCTGTTTTGGTATAAAAAGAAAGAAAAAGTAAAAACAACAAAGGGAAAGTAAATATGGTTTTGCTTTATTATTTCAAACAATAGTCCACAATTCGAGATATTTTGCCTCAAAACCCAATAAAAAAAATTTTTTGATAAGGCTTTTTAACTAAGTAAGAATCGATTCTTACAAACTTAGTTTTGTTTCAAAAAAATACAAAGTTCGTTAAACTGGAATTGGAAGAACTTGAGCTAAACATATGTAACAGAAACACAATAATAGTGGTTTTTAATCCAAAAACGGTAAAAAGCGACATTATCATTAGGGTATATATTTACTAATATACACTTTACAAGAAACCAAAATCCTGTGCTCCTAGGCGGGAGACATTCGTGGTAAAAAGGAAATAATTGCGTTTTATTAAAACATTATACTAAAAAAAATGGTTAATTGTAGATAAAACATATGTGATTTACTTTTTATACCGAGTACACCTCTGCCTAGACAAATTCTGTTTGATTTTTATAACAGCTACATACAGAGCATAATTGTCCTGTTTCGGAAAATTTTGATTTATAAGGATCGTATAAGAAAGTGGCTATTTTGTGAGGCTTCAAAGCGACATGCCATATATTTAAATTATATTATTTCGTGTCTATCCTAATATTTTCATAAAAGATATGCTGGACTGGCTAATTTATAATGTAGAAGGTCCTAATAAACTATTTACCAAAAATAGATATAATATATTTTTTTTATTAATTAAATTATATTTTAACTTTCCTTAATTATCATAATTCGGGAGGCGCGTTAAAATTTTATTTGAATTGTACCATATACTTAACAGTAAATTTAATTTCGCAGCCACATCTGCTCCATGGGTGATATCTTATTAAATCATTCTTTTTATTAAGTACTTTTTAAACCGAATCAGCCATTTGTCATTTATTTTATTTTTGCTACCATGTTAACAGATTTTAGTATCTTTCTACAACAACCAAAGAGACTAATTGCATATTCACGAACAATTTTGTGTAAATAGGAATGTTAAAAAAACTTTTTTATCGTGTAACTATTGGCGCTGTAGCAAAAGTGTCTCATTTCATCCTAGTAACAGAGCTGTTATAAAACAGTTTTATAAATGTTTTTTTAAATTCCTATTAGACATTTATAAATGTTCTAAAAACTGTTTTATTACAGCAATAAACAACATCTATAGAGCATGTCCAACAGGCGATTTGTTTTATAATCTGCGCCAATTACATACTTATAAGAGCTGTAAGAACATTGTGAAAGTGCTTATAGAACAGGGGCTGTTTTATAAAATACGTTCTGTAAACGTTCTAAAAGCCATTATAAAACTTAAATTGTTAGTTGGGTAGCCACAGAATTAATACTAGTTCTGTAGTTAAATCCAACGAAATAGATTAACATGAAAGGGCATGTTTTTTTATTCACTGGTAGATCAACCAATCCACCAACTAGGTTTTTATATTCACTGGTGGATTTCAGATTGAAGAAATGACGCGTTCATTTATTACTGGTGCATCAACCAAAATTGAAAACCATTCCACCGCTGTTTCGAGGTGGCGGATAAATTTGGTGGTTTGAAGTGAAGATTTGAAGCGGTTATAGCGAATTATTAAAGAAATGGATGAATAAATAGAAATCAATTTAGAATGTGATAATAAAGTATAGACTGCACTATTAACAGCGTCAGAAATTGAATATATTTCAAAGGTATCGATTGTCATTTGTCAGATATACTGATGAATGATGTAAACAACAACTGCGGTTTTTATTTGCCACTAGTGACTCTAAAATGTCGGTGCAGCGGAGTCTGACGTCAGTCAACCAATGGTACATCAATGATGTAAAAAAGCAATCTGATTTGACATAAAACTGACATTGGAACTATCGGCATAAGCACCTTAAACTTAAACCGTATAACCAGCATATTTTTGACTTAAAATGGCGACCATGTATTGACAGTCGCATGGGGACTGTCTCCATGGACAGTCGGCTGACACGGTGGCGCCTAGTCAACCACTATCCGAGTTCAACCAAAAAGGTACCTACACTTTCTACTTCTAATACTATTAAATTATTTTCTAAAACGTAGGTATAACTAATTCCAGACTTACTCCTGCCGTGATTTCCTCCGCATATTATTTCTGTTACAATAATTTGCCACTTCCCTGGGAATTGGGAATGCAAAAGAATATGATTTTTCTTTGTCAGGATCAGGTATGCAACTGCAAGATTTAATAGCCTTCAGTGAACACTTCTGGAAAAATTTTCAGCATTATTTAAAACAAAAATTGTACACTTTTCCGAAAACGTTTTTGGGAAACAACAATTGCATGAAGTCCGTAAAACGATGCTTGTTTATACAGGGTTAGTTTAAAGTATGGAAACATCTGAATATCTCACAAACGGAACACCATAAAAAGAATATTTTAACGCATGCTGCAAGGTTGCCATAGCAGCATATTTTCACGTTGCGACAAAACTTACAGGATGGTCCTGAAAGGCGTAGTGACTGCAATGAATGGTTTTTTAAATGGAACAACCTGTATATTATATCATTTTAAAAATCCTTTCGACTACTAGATTAACTTTGTTAGAAGGTACCCTATGCCCAAATTCTATGGTTACGCAGATATCGATAATTACATAATAACTACTTATCGCCACAAAGGCTTTGTAAATAAATATTAGTGAACTATCAAAATTTGTTAATGTCAATCACTTTATAAAATGGCATATCTATAGCGATACCGTACGCATACAAATCCTAATTTTACGAGGCTTTGGCGACAAGGAAAGAACGTATGAAGAAGTTAAACGCATGCATATTTAATGAAACTGCTACAGATGATGAAACAAAACATAATGTGCTTCTCCAAGTTGAGGAAAGTCCTCAAATACCTTCAAACCAGTTGGCGCTAGACAACAATATCGCTCATACGTACGTGGTAAGAATTATGAAGTCAAAAAAAATTATACCCTAAAAATTCACTACAATCAAGAACTTACATGATCCAGACCTCAGATTAGAGTTTTGTAAAATGGTTGAAGAAAAAAAAAACCTTGATGTTAATTTTGAAAAAAAAATTGTATTTTCTGATGAGAGGCAACGTTTTGCCTCAACGGAGAAGTAAATAGACATAATTGCCGGATTTGGTCTAGACGTAATCCCCGTTAAATGAGCGAGACACACGCAGTGGCCGTAGAAAATAAATGTTTGGGCGGGGATTATTAATAATCACATAATCGGACCTTTTTTGTAGAAGGTAATTTAAATGGTTACAGATATCTGGACCTGTTAAGAAATAATATTGTGCCAGCTATAGCAGTCATATTTCCCAATCCTAAGAATCCCATGTTACCTTCTGATTACATATATGGTATCAACAAGATGGTGCTTCCCCCCCCCCCCATTACACCCTGGATGTACGCACGTATCTGGATAGTGTTTCCACAGCGATGGATAGGACGTCGAGGAGCGATAGAATGGCCGGCTCGGTCACAGGACTTGACACCATTAGATTTTTTCTTGTGGGGATATCTTAAAAATAAAGTCTACAAAAATAGACCAGTTGATCTACAAAATCGTATTTTGGAAGAGATAAACCTATACCACACACATATTTTTACGTGATTCAATTGGACAATTTTGTAAAAGACTTGGATACTGTCAAATCGTAAATGGTTTGCACTTTGAACATTCATTTTAGACTTTGTTGGGTTAGGTTTAGGTACATATATTTCTTTATTTCTTTCAATGTTCATTATTTATTATTACTAATTGGATTCAAGTTGTAATACTAGAATAAACATTTTGCAATAATTAAAGTGTCGATATCTGCGTTATTATAGAATTTGGGCATAGGGTACCTACCTTATATCAAAGTTAATCTAGAAGTCGAAAGTATTCATAAAATGATATAATATACAGAGTGCTCTATTCAAAAAATCATTCATTGCAGTCACTACGCTTTTCAGGACCACCCTGTAAGTTTTGTCGCAACGTGAAAATATGCTACACCTTGTAGCATGCGTTAAAATCTTCTTTTTATCGATTTCCGTTTGTGAGATAATCAGATGTTTCCATACTTTAAACTAACCCTTTATATTAATGTATTTACCTTTGTATCTGGTGGAATATGTATATCGTACTTTTTGCAGTAGTTAAAAGTTGGTGGAGTCGGTGTGTTTTTTATACGTTGAGCGTCTTCTTTTATACAAATACAGCTTGGTGAAGAAACTACCCGACAAATATTATATGCTGGCGAAGCAGAGATTGATTCTAACTCGTCAAGAATCATATCATGACACCGATCACAAAATATATCTCCTTGAAAAAGTTTAGCCGAACACTTGTTCAATAAACTATTGCAATTGCCTGAAAAACATTACTATAGAATTTTGATATAAACTGGAATATTATATTGACAGCTACTTTTGAAATTTTAAAATCAACATTTCTGGCAATATCTCCATAGTTACCTACTAAGAAATATAATTTTCAACCACTAGATGGCGAACTATCATTAAATATATAAAATCATAGTGCGAATTACTTCTTATACTATGGATGCTAGCCTATTATCTTGACTGCTTGACTACAGAAATATTTTATAATATGTACGATTAATATTGTTCGTCAAAAACTAAAACTATTTAACATAATATAGGTATGTAGCCAAAATATATAACTATATAAATAAAAATACCTAACAATTCAAACCAAAACAAAATTTTGTGTTCAATTTGTATTAATTCTAGTGTCATCTATATAAACATTTCAACTTCTGCTAATTAAAAATATCGAAGCTGCTCGTGCTGACATCTAGCTCACCGACTGAATATTATCACTTGGAATTATGAAGAATACTTCTAAATTCTTATAAAGAGGATTTTTATATATCATGTTTAAAGGTGAAAAGTTTGTAGTAAAAGTTATTGATTTATTTATTGCCAATTCCGTAAGACTAGTTATTCAACACTACTGCATTTCAATGAAATTTATGATCAATGAATTAATCAGCTTACCACATCGAAAACAACCCTTGTGCCACACTTTGGTCATAATAACTTGATCTTCTGCTCTGTAAACTCCACAGCCACATCTTGCACAGGTCATTTTAATTGAATTCTAAATATTACATTTGCAGAAAATAATCCCAAAATTTTACTGATTTACTTTGAAATTTTGACAAACCAATATGACATAAATTAAAAGTCCCGCTGAATGTGTCAAAATATGAAGTGCAACCAACATGACATATGGGTGTCCACTTTGAAAAAACATCGATGTTTTTTTCGATTCCATCAAGCGGAACTGTACATCGATGTCTTTCGACGTATCGGATGAAAACATCGATGCTTTGTAAACATCGAGTACTTTTTCTAACATTATAATATTAGGGTATGGACAGAAAGAAAGCGGGTTACCGGCGCCGATCGTTTTATGAAAAAACATCGAGTATATCGATATCTTCTCAAAAAATCGGATCGATTCAATGTATCACATTGTAAACATCGTTGTTTTCGATGCATCGATGTATATCGAATATCTCTAACATGACATCTAGCGGTGAACTTGAATAGTACTCATTGACAGTGAATTTTGTCATAACCATGAAATAATAAAACAATCTGAAGTAAAAGTACTAGTTTTCCTTTAAATACTGTGATTTATTGGCGTTTTTTGTGTTCACATGACCTATATTTATGTTATTTAGGTAAGTCTTTAAAACTTTTATTAATTTTATTTGATTGCTTTGCCTTGGTGTGGGTGTTATGAATCTTCACCTACAACTGCAAGACAAGTCCAAGTTATTTTTAGATTATATATTATATTTACGTTAAATGGGCAGAATTTATTTACTTATTGTATTTACTATGAAAACACTGAGCAGTTGAATCAGTTATCGTCACGGAAGTTCTGCAAAAATAGATTAATAGTGAGTTTTAGTTTTGTTTTTCTTCTCATGCTGGGTAGCTTGAATCTTTAGTTTAGATTTCTTCTCTCTTGGTGGTTAACAGTTTAAGTTAATTTATAGTTTTGATTTATGATCTTAACTGAAGGTAGGTTTGTATTCAAATTATGTGTTTTATATACTACAAATTGACCTTTTACTGTACATGATGAGTCATATTGACCTAATAAATACACATTTCATTTCATGTGTTTTTTATTTTGAATACTAACCAAAAATTATAAATTTTTAAGTGGTTGAATGAGATTTAACCATAAACAGTCTGATTATAATGGTAACCATATTATTTTAATAGCTTACTTATTAATTATTATTCAGATCATAATCAAATACCTAGATTGCAAATATATATACTTTTCTATTGTAATTAATTATATTTTATCTTTGGGTAATTTCCATAGAAATATTTATCACAGGTTATATAAATTGGGGGATGAATAGATCTGTCTGCAAGTAAAAGAATAAAAAAAAACAGTAAATTCAATTAAAAGAATAAGAGTGGCATTATGTGGTTTGCGAGGTGGTTTATGAGCAAGTCAAAGATTAAGAGTCGCATTACTTATATGGTTTAGGAGGTGGTTTATGACCAAAAAATAAAGATATGTTGTTTAAAATAGTATTAACATGAAGTTTCAAAAAAAAATTCCTATTGTGTGTGTAAAACACAGTAGACAAAATCTTAATTACCATGAATGAAGATGATAAACTGACGGGACCCCTTCATAAGATTCACTGTATTTTCTCTCAGATCATCCACTATTTTCTTGAATGAAAATGTCAAATAGTCACAAATAATGCATTTATTTATTATTTCATCCTCTATAAAGAGATACATCATTCATTACTTCTCTAACAGTATACATCAAAATGAGAAGATCCTAAATTTAGTGAAAATAGAAGAAAGTACAGAAAGTAATATTCACAATGAAAAAATAATTCCGTGGTTACTGTTGTAATTTTTAGAATTCGGAGAATAACTATGGGATATTTATTAATAATAAATTATTTGAAAAACTTTTTTTTGCTTAGCTAAATATTTATAACTTTTTGCTAGAGGGTGTGAAAATGATGTGTCTTAAATGGTGTATGAAATAATATCCTTTCAGCTTTCACCTATGTTCAGCGAGGTATACACATTTCATAGTTGATATAAGTGCCTATTTTCTTAATAACCTTAAATTAGGGAAGAGATACTGTAGATAAAGGAAATTATTTTGGCTAATGCAAAACATATTTTATAAATTTGGTTACATAATAGCATAAAGTGTTGTACCTATCATTTTTTATTTAGAAAGTAAGAAATAAGTGATTTCAATAACTTGTGAAAAAATGTGTTGTGTATCTCAAGATAGGTAACCGAACACAACTCGGGAATTATTAGAAAGTATTTCATATAACTTGTTTTCCAAATGTCCTCTTTGCTGTGTTATAAGGCTGTAAAGAGATAAACTGTAAGAAATAAATATATATTTATAACCCTTAACATGTATTTTCAGCATAATTGTAAATTTGATGTATTATTAAGCACATAAATTTAGTAATAATAGTTTTTCAAGCTTAACAGAATGGATTTAAAACTACTGCTTACATAAATTGGACAATCGCTATTGCGATGAAACCACAGAGACAATAAAACCTTTGTGAGTGAATGCATGCAAGCCAAAAATTATCATGCTCATAAGTGTTCTTTTAGAATCAGGTGTAGCGAAATAGATAAAAACATAGACAACTCAGTAACAATCTAATGTAAATTCATTAGAAAGTCGAAATTAGAGTTTTGATAGTACTGAAGTAACTGCTCACTTCCAACTTTATTATTACCAAAATTTCCACCATGAAATCCTAAACAGTAAATATTTAAATGTGTATTCTTTTTGTTTTATAATTCTTACATATTTATCTTGTGTTTATTTATTTCCAGATCAATTACATTACCATACATACCATGGAAAAACCTCATCAGCACCGAAGTCAAATTACAAAATTTTACAAAGCTTGCATTAGTAGGTGAAATAGTCCTTTAAAAATGTAGTTTCATAGTACCACTCCTGTTAGCTTTTATGAAATACGTAACAGAAACATTAAGACTGTATAAAAAAAGAAAAAGATTGAATTCAACGTCCTTTTTAGCGACAAATAACAATAAGTAATTTATATTTTTCTGGAAATACATCTGAAGATGGCGGTCCAAGAAGACAAAAAGAAATTTTATTGCAGAGAATGGGCGTTTCAAAAGTTAGCACATTGCTTGGACCAGAGGCCGGTTTCGAAAACTTGCGGTGCTCTATTATTAGGAGGTCCTGGATGTGGAAAAACAACATTTTGTTCGGAATTATGTTGGCCTTCTCAAGGACCAGCCAGTAGACAACAGAGAGCCTTAAATAGACGCCTACTGTGTTATCATTTCCTTCAAGGCCATAATGAAAAAAGTTTATCCTTGAGTGAATTCGTAAGATCTCTCGTAACTCAGATTTTGAATCATTCCACTGAAAGTCACAGAGAGCGTAGTATAAGACGTAGATTGGCTCAAGATGCACAAATTGCAGAAGACGCTGGAAAATCTTTGAGCCCTAAGCTTGTTAAGAATATTTCATATGAACAAAATCTCTCGGAAAATTGTAGTTTACCTCAAGAAAATTTGTACAGTAACGTTTACTCGGAAAACCTGTTGTCACCTTCTTTAGAATCAAAAAAATCGCAAGAAACTCCTCCTGTTCCAAGTTTACCTATAAATCCACGTACTGTCATTGCCGATGCATATTTAGAAAAACTCAAATCAGATCCTGAGATACAAATTGCTCTGAGAGCGAAAAATATAGAATTAAATCCAGATGATTGCCTTAAAAGAGCTCTGTTGTTTCCTCTACTTGAAATAGATCCACCAAAAACTTCCTTGTTCATTCTTATCGACTCCATCGATGAACATTCTTTTGTATATTCAAATTCTACTCTTACCAGGTGTAAACCTCGCGAAAGGACTTCTCAAAGTAAAACCATAGCAGAATTATTAGCCAATCATCATCACTTGTTTCCTCAATGGCTTTTGTTAGTGTGTACAGCTAGAAAACAATCGAAAAGTATCGCGAAAATGTTTACCGGCTTTAGAAAGTTAAGTTTAGACGATTTGCGAAAATCTCAAGTAGTGCGCGATGTACAACAATATATTCTAGCTCGGTTAGATCAGGAAAACAGTTTAAGACAACATATAAGTAGAGACACCGCAGAAATGCTCAACCAACTACATATAAAAAGCAACGGCTGCTTCCTTTATTTAGAAAAAGTCCTAGATGGTGTTTCTGATAATTTCATAGTTCTAAGAGAAGTAAGAGAGATTCCAGGAACTTTAAATGGTTTATATTTATGGTTATGTCAAAGATTATTCAACAGACGACAATTTGCTAAAGTACAACCACTTTTAAATGTCATTTTAGCAGCCAAATGTGCTCTAAACGACGCACTTCTCTATGACATTATTAAAGTTTACAATCCCAAGATAACTGCTGAGGATTTTAAAAAGAGATACCTGCTATTAAGAAGAGTAGTAATGGTTTCTAAGGGAGGTACGATAAGATTATTTCACCATTCGTTCTCTGAGTGGCTTTTAGATATTAAACATTGTACGCAAAAGTACCTGTGCAATATTTTCCACGGTCATTGTATTTTAGCGATGTACTACACTTTACACGCGAAAGTTTTGAACAATCAAGAGATATACGATTACGCTTTTCATTTAACAAGGATGGAACAATATTTATCAGACAAACCAAACCAGAAATGTCCTACGTTGATGTGCAAGTTAACCCAAGAAAAGAACAATGTTACGTCGCAGGGCGACAATAGTTTAGAAAAAACATCGACCGAAATTTATTCCGATTTAAAAGCGCTACAAGAATTAACGAAAAATTACGAAAGAGAACTTAGTCTTGACATAGAAAATTTAGAAACTAGTTTCGTCGAAACAGAGACAAGTCAAAACAACCTAGACGATTGTCAGTTTCATTTAGACTTGAGTTTGACTAAATTAGAACAGCAATATGAAAATATCAATATAAAAAGTCCTGTTTCCGATAAAAATCCAATTTACGCGGAAATAAAGAAAAATAGAAAATGTAAACATCAATCCAAAGTAACGGATATGGCACAAAGCGTTGAAAATAATGCACTTCAAAACAATTTAGGTCTGAACGCATCACAAGATACAACTAAAACTAGTTTAGATATTCATACTTTAACGGTACTGTGGCTTATCAACAGCGGATGTAATGTAGAAGAATGTCTTCTGGAAGGTAACGAGATGGCAGGAGTGAATTTCGGCGCTTTTCTGCCTACGGATCAAAAAGTGTTGAAATTACTTCTGGAGGCTGGGGCTGTGGAACAAACCGATGCTGATGGGTGTGACTACGAGAGTCAGGTAAATAAAAAAAAATTTAATTTTCAATAAAAATTATTTTTGTACCAGGTGTCCCAATAATAATGGCTCTCGGTCATATCTCAGGAGCCCTTAATAGTACAGCTTCGGGACAAAAATTTTTATAATAAAAGTCTGTAAATAAAAATCTTGAAATTTCTTACAGACTTGTAGGTCCACCGCTATGGGAAGAGTTGAACCTTAAAAATTGAAAACAATCAGTTTTTCTAAAAAATTCAGTGTATTTCCCATTTCACAAGTTTTAGTCTGTATTTTCAAATATGAGGTGGGGAGAGTAAGAACCTTTTTAAAGAAAAATGCCTGTAAGTCCAGTTCTGTTAAATCGATCTTTTCAGACTTGGGCTTTTCCATCAATATGCAGGTTATACACTCAATGCAACTTAATTAGTAACATGCAGGTTAGAGAACACTAATCATTTTTTAGGAAGCTAGTTTTCTTTTAAAATAATTAGTCCCGAGATGATTATCCCTTTATTTAGTCTGAATCTTGTTCTTTTTGCAACACTTTTTTTAACCATATGTAGTGGCATGAAGTTAATAACCACTTCTATAGCCCCTGTTTGGGGGCTTATTGCTCCTGTATTGCATATAATGGTGGTTGATCTTGTCGTTAATAGGCTAGTCCTACTACTCCACGCAATGGCTCCATAAATGATTATTGTTCTTACTATTAATGTGCACATCCATCTCAAGATCCTTGGGATGCAATCCCAATGTTTCCCTGTCAGGTTTCTGCAATAAATAGCGCCCTCTTATGTGCACATTATTTATTAAGTTGTGTTGAATATATAACCTTTACATTGGTGAAAAGATCTCTTTTCTACAAGACCAAGTTTTCAAAGATCGATTAAACAGAACCGGATTTACAGGCGTTTTCCATAACAAAGGTTCCCACTCTCCCATCCCCTCACCTCTTATTTAAAAAGACAAACCGAATTTTTTGTAACATCTGATTATATGCACTTTAATGCGGCTAATTTTGTAAATTTTTGCTCTTTTAATTTTCAGTATTCAAATACGCCCTCTAACGGTGGTTCTATAAGTCTGTAAATAATTACTGTTTTTATTGAGACCACATCATAAAAGTTTTTGTCCCAAAGCTGTACTATAAACAGTTCCTGAGATATGCCATTCTTATTGGGTAACCCAGTACGTTGACTATAGAATACATATTTTTCCAATATTAAAACCGTTGAAAAAATGCTCAGGCTTCAATCTAGCATTGTTTTGAGTGGTATGTCTTTTGCACATTTTACAGTTATTGTCTCATCATTCTCCAATACAATTTGAACAAATAAACAGTCTAATCAGTACCTACTTACAATTTACTTCAATTACCTTTTTTTTGTTCTTCATATAAGAATGGATAAATAATGTTTATATAACAAATTATACAACACTGATAGCCTTGACGAATTCGTAGTTTATCGCTGTCAATGTCAACGTTCAGTCCACATAAATATAAAGAATGAAAACTTAGAAAAGACAACATATACTGACTACTCAATTAAAAAATATATATAGAAGAGATCATATTTAAAGAAGTGATGATATCACAAACAGACATAAAACTCAAAAAGTTGCATGGTAGAAAATGAAAATGATTAGAATCAACAGATATAATTTCATTCTGACAAAAAAAAATCACTTTAAAGCACTTGAACCTAGGTAACATGTTGCCTAATGTGAAGGTCATATCTGTTTATTTGATGATACAATACTCTATTTATATTTTAACCTGTGGATCTGTTTTCCTATATTGAAAAACGATTTGCAAGCTGCTATTTTTATATTTCGGAAATGGAGAACAAAAACAGATGGTTATCATTAATAACAGCTTTATTGGTTTTCAAAATATACTCCCAACAAATTGGAAGAACTTTTAGGTTAGGTTTTTCATAGTGTTAGTGCAGTTGCATATTTTATAGCTTTTTAGGGACCAAAAGTTACTTTACAATTATTATGAAAATTAACATTTTTTATTTTAAATATATATATGGGGTGTCTGATTAAGAGAGGTAAACAGTGGGTTACCTCAGAAACTATTTATCGTACAGCTTAGAGAAAAAAATCTGCATTACAAACTCGCATCCGCGAAACTGCTAGAAATGATTTTCAAGTTTTCTATCCCACCGCTAGAGGGCGTAGTTCACAATAATAACACAAAAACATCATTTTTCTATAATTAATGCACCGTTATAGTACCACAAAATGTAAATATTCGTAATCATTAGATCATTTTACGTAAGTTTGCTCCAGTACTTTTTCCTCGATCTTGTAAAATCACTGGTAGGGGTGAGTTGGAAAGCTGACTCAATAAAACTGTTATAACTTTTGTTCTGCTTCATGGATTTTGACAGACCTAGTATCATTTGAAAGGGAATTCCATGCCTACTAAAATATATCATCGTTATATTCCAGTGGTTTTAACGGTCGCTAGGTGGCGGTGATTGAACAATTGTTTTGTTTTCAACTTTTTTGGGAATCTTCAAATGCGATGTTATATTTTTAATCATTTACTTGGAAGAGGATAGAATTAAAAAAAAGCAAAAACCGGATCTGAATATCTATTTTCTAAGGGAAGATACGAGAAAAAATAGAGGTATACTTACATAAAAATAGGATTTTAACAAACTCATTATCATTGTAACAATAACCAACAATTAATTATGTAACAAAAACAGCAAAAATAAACTACATTTACCTAGTAAAGTAACCTGAAGATACTGCACGAAATGAGATCTTGACGGCCACGGGAATATGCTACCTCTTTCTACCCACCTAATCTCATATTGTTGGTTTAAAAAATGCATCACTTCATTTGTAAAGTGGGCTTGGCAGCCATCTTGTTGTATCCACATCTTTTGCGGTACTGCTAAAGCAACATCTTCTAATAATATAGGCAATTCATCTCTTAAGAATCTTAAATAACGCTCGCCATTTAAATGATCATCAAAAACAAAAGGGCCTATAATTTTACCATCTACACTACTACCACACCATACGTTAACTGCCCAGCGACTCTGGTTAAAATCTTGTTTCATCCAGTATGGATTATGATCAGACCAATAGTGTGTATTACGTCTATTTACAGATCAATAATGAAAAATGTAGCTTCATCGGACCACGTTATATTTGATAAAAATTTGGATTTTAATTCAGCATATCCTTAAACCAATTACAATGATCCAGTCTTTGCTATTTGTGTACGTATTTTTAAATTACTAGTATACCCATATTTTCTCGAATCTTCGCTTAGAAAATAGATATTGAGATCCGGTTTTTACCTTTTTTTTAAATTCCATCCTCTTTCAAGTAGATGATTGAAAAATATAGCATCGCATTCGAAGATTCTCAAACAAAGTTGAAAACAAAACAATTGTTCAATCACCGCCACCTAGCGACCGTTAAATCCACTGGAATAATGCGATATAATATTTTATTGGGTATTGAATTCCCTTTCAAATGATACTAGGTTCGTGAAAATCCATGGAGCGGAACAAAAGTTATAACAGTTTTATTGAGTCAACTTTCCCACTCACCCCTACCAGTTATTTTACAAGATAGAGGAATAATTACTGGAGCAAACTTACGTAAAATGATCTAATGATTATGAATATTTAAATTTTGAGGTACTATCACGGTACACTTATTATAGAAAAATGATGTTTTTGTGTTATTATTGCGAACTACGCCCTCTAGAAGTGGAGTAGGAAACTTGAAAATAATTTCCAGCAGTTTCTCGTATGCGAGCTTGTAATACAGATGTTTTCTCTAAGCTGTACGATAAATAATTTCTGAGATACAGCGGGATACTTCTTTTAATCAGTCACCCGGTACCAACCACTGATAGAAAGGACAAAAAATGGCTTGACATTAATTAAAAGAAACTTATTGTCAGCCTTAACCCATAACTCAATAAGTATCCAGTCGAACTAATAAAATACTATACATTGTTTTCCCTTGAGCGTCTTTTTGATATACGCAAAATGACAGTAGTCGCAGGGTACCAGATCTAGAGAGTACGGTGGGTGGAGAATCAATTCAAAACGAAATTCAACCATCGTTTTCAACGACCCGTCATCGTCTTGGTGGATCAAAAAATGGTTGATGAATTTCACCATATTTTAATAAACCTTGTTTGTATTCAGTCATAGATTTCGGGGTGTTTAATTTTTTTAAATTTTACCAATAATAACAAAAAAAATAATGAACAAGGAACCTACAGAAGATATTCTGATTACGTTTAGGTACCTTAAAACGTCAGATTTTATGTGTAAACTTCAGTGCTAAATATAAATTCCAACACTTAATGACAAATACAAACTGATATAAACCATATTTCCCTTTAATCGTTTTATCACTTGAAACATTGATATAATTTTATTGTAACATATTTACAACTTATATAAATTCTTCATGTGTTATAATTTATAATACGATATTTATCTATTTTGTGTCTAAAAATCACTTAATCAGGTGCACGGTAGTTTAACGATATGTAGCAATTACAGATAAATTGTGAATTTATAGCAAGATAGGTTTTTTTGAACGAATTTTAGTAATTTTTTCCCGAGTTATTCGCCCTTGAAATCAAAGTAAAGTAATTATTCATAATATTTTTTATTGAAAATAAAAAAAAACAAAGTATTGCAGGCGGGGATTTCCTGATGCCTGAAGAAGAAGTTGAAAGTTTCCCCATGCAATACTTTGTATTTCGCTTTATAAAAAAATGTTAATGCAGTCTGTTTTTGTTCGTGTACTGCGACAATACTGTCTATTGTGCCTCAATTACACCTTTAAGTTCAATCTTCCCAAGGAAATTGATAATCTGTTAAGGGGTAAGTCTAGCTATATCCTCAGTGCGCACAAACGCAGCTCCTGGGGTCTGTACTCTAACTCGTTCAGCAGCCACACAGTAGCACATAATGTTCTAGTCAGAGACGACACTCGGTGTTTTCGAGCAGCCAGATTCTACCCAGATGAAAGTTTAGCCTGCAGTGTCCAGTAAAGATTCCAGTTACAGACCTGATCTTCTCTCTGTTTATGTTCAGCAAAGCTTTTGCTTTCAGTTTTTCCTTTCATAAACGCATTAGCTTGCCTTAAACCTGATATCTCATTCCCAGTCGGGACTATGAACTGAGGCTGAACTCCTTTTCTGGCAAGTTGGTCTACTACTTCGTTGCCCAGAGGCTTGATTCCTCTAAAATGAGCGGAGCCAAATTAGTCAGAGTACACATTTAACGGTAGGTATTCACAATAGTTTAAACTTCTGTTTTAATGTTCGTTAGTTTTTTTTTAAATATGTATTTTCATTTCAGACAGGCTGCGTTAATTGTCTTATGTTTGAATAAATAAAAAACATTTGCGTGAAACCAGCTAACCAGATGGCACTGAAACAGTTGCTCCTATTTCTTTTTTAGGTGATCAACCGGTTGATTTTTTAATTTTTGTTTTTTGTTCGTATGCGAGATGAGTATATAATGGTGACTACTTATATGTTTCCTTGGGCCAATGTATATTTGTACACAACAATTCTGCATGCCTTATCACTTTTAGCCAATATCTATTGTGTAGGTCTTTAAAAATAATCATCGCATTTAACACTAGATATAATTTGAACTCTACATCAATGTCAATACTTATCAGTATTCTATCTGTTCATTTAATGCGTTTCCTGTGCTATTTAAAAACAGTCTTTTATTCCTAATTTTTTAATTTCGTCTGATAAATCTTTTTCCCATCATCGCTGATAAAGTTTTACAAACGATATAAATTATGTTGAAGGCCGATGTTCATAAATGTACGAAGGTCGAATATTATTAGTCTTTATAAACAATAACTAATATTTTTGTATGTGTGTGTGTTTCTCCTTTAAATTGTTGAATTATGCAATAATTTTATTTATTTAATCGTTGTGTACTCAATTAACCCATTTGTTTGGGTTCGATAAATGAGATAATTTTTATTTAGTCATACGAGTCGCTGCCTCTCATTTCAATTGGCCCACATTTATGATATTTCAAGTTTTTTTCCATAGCTTCGGAAAAATTGAATAATTTGGATGAAATGGCGACATATTTATTAATATAGTGAAGATACACACTGAAATAAAAAGGTATTTTGCAAGATTGTAAAGTATGTTCATATTTATAGTGAAGTGACTAAAACGGATTATTCCAAGGTAACCAGAAACAAACAAAGATACAGTATACTCGCAAACGAACTACTGACTGAGACATATATATGTATATATATATATTTCATGCACTGGCTATGAGAGGAAGAGAGAAACGATACTTAGAGAAAATCAAGATATACCGATTAGAATGGATTTTTGTGAAACGTTATAAGAAAGGAAAGCCCTCAATCCCAATTTTTTAACATGTATCCATTTTATCGATGAGGTCTTATTTACGCGACAAAAAATCTTCAATTCGCATAGTGCATACTAATTAATAATAATAATAATTACTAACTTTATCATTACTTTATACCAGAATCGGTTAATACTTCATAATTTTCAAATCAAAATATTCCGAAAACGGTAAGCAGTATCGAGTTTTACCAAGAGTACCTTTTTGGTGTAAAATTGAATGATGTTCAAGTTGATTAATAAATTTAACCTTAAAAAAGTTATGTTCAATACTACATGGCACGAACCGTGTAACTAGCGGCCTCTATGATAGTCAGATATAAAAACAAATTCATGGGATGTATCAGCTTCCAAAACATATTCGTATAAAATGTCATTACAATGTTGCTAGTAGTTTCGGCAAAATTGTAAAAAATGTGTATAATTTTTTTTCTTCAACGCCCTTTATCTTGAATACGGATGGCATTACGAAAAATTTTTACTAAGGAAACCCCAATTATTTTTCAGTTTTCTACCTATCCTAGAGACGGGGTCACCCTTTTTTTGAAACACCATGTACAGCATGATGCTGATACAGATAACAACAATTATAAATTATAATCTGCCATCACATAGACTGTCGGGTACAGAAAAATCATCAGATTATGCTTGTATTAGACTTTTCAACAAATTACCAGTTAATATCAAAATAGAAGAATATACAGAAGTTCAATAAGACTGTTTTGTGTGTATGTATATATGTATGTAAATTGGGGTGACATTCACTGAGACCTAAAAGATCTATTGTGTCCCCTTACTTCTACTTAGTTCCTGAGGAAAGTCTCAGAGACTAGTAGCTCCTTTAGTCCTATTTGCCGAAGGAATTTTAGGATATCTTAACTTAGGTAAATGTCCCTCTTCCATCCAGTAATCTCCAAGGTGTTGTGCCCTAGGATTTGCAATTCGCAAGAATGTGGATGGAGGTTTCTTATTCCATGCCACAGAATCTACATTCTTCTTCCTCCACTATTTTGAGCTTTTTCAGGTGCCCATTCAGGCGCCAATGTCCCGTAAGGATCCCTGTTAAAACTCTTAGTGCAGTTTTCCTTTGACTTATGCATTCATTTGATCTCAACAAGCTGTAGTCACCCAGAAGAATCTTTGATTGTCTAAGTCCTACTAGATCTTTCCAATGGTCAGATCCTATTTTCTTAGACTTTGCCTATTTATTCCAATATTACATTGGAGCTGATACCGCAAAAGGGTTCCGGCCCCCAAAAGGGTGTTCCAGTCCCCTTCTTTGCTAGTTCATCTGCTATTTCATTTCCTTCTATCCCAGTGTGTCCTGAAATCTACAGTAAGGTGACTATATTGTTCTCGCCTAGTAAATTTAGATTGCCTAGGCATTCCCACACCATTTTGGGACTGATAACACAAGAGCTCAGTTCTTTAATGGCTGCTTGACTATCCGACATTATGATAATCCTTTGCCTAAAATATCCTTTATCAATATTGAACTGGGCACATGTTCTTATGGCGTGAATTTCCGCTTGAAAGATACTCGGGGGTTTTCCCAAGCTTTCAGAGTGTTTGGTTCCTGACCCGTACACTCCTATCCCAGTTCCTTCTATTGCTTTTGAGCCGTCTGTGTACCATCTAATGGCATTATTTTCAAGTCTGGTAATGGTATTTGGATCCCATTCCTTCTTTTTGCTTAATTCCGTAACGAATTTCTTTGAAAAGTTATACTTTTTCCTCATACCATCTTGTGGCATGTCCCAGGTTTTCTGATTTCTAAAAAGTAAGGAGGTTGTTTTTTTTAATGATTCCCTCTCTAGTTAATCTGTATCTTGTTCTTTCTGCAAAACTTTCCACCGCCATATGTAGTGGTGTGAGGTTGAGAATCACCTCCATGGCTGCCGTTGGGCATGTTCTCATTGCTCCTATAATGTACATACAGGCTAGTCTTTGAATTTTGGAGAGGTTTTCTCACGTTGTCAATAGGCTAGTTCTACTACTCCTCGCAATGGCTCCATAGGTGATAATTGGTCTCACTATGGCAGTGGACATCCAGCTCAGGATTTTTGGGTTACAACCCCAATTTCTCCCTGCCAGATTCCTGCACATCATTAGAGCCATTTTTGGTTTGTATATAATCTCCTTTTCGTGTTTGTTCCACTGGAGTTTACTGTCTAGAGTCAAACCTAGATACTTGACTTCTTGTCTCCATTCAACCTCGCTCCCATCAAGTTTAATGGTTTTGAGGTTGAGCTTTATTTTCTTAGTGAAGGCTATTAAGATGGTTTTGGTGGAGTTGATGTTAAGTCCCACTTGCCTACACCAGCTATTTGTATAGTTCAGACCCTTTTATACGATGTCACAAAGGGTATTTTCGAATTTTCCCCTGGCTTTTATGACAATATCATCAGCATATCCTTAGCAGGATATTCCGAGGTCAGTCAAACCACACAGGTGTTTGTCAACCGTCAGGGGGATGCTACTCCTCCCTGTGGACATCCTCTGGTTATACAGATGGAGACAATGTCTTTGCTCGTCCTCGTCTCTGCTACTCTAGTGGTGAGCAGTTCCGACATCCATTTGGATGTTGTGCTGTCTACAATAATACTGTTTTAGATTAAGCTCTAAATTTTTCACAGTTGAAGAATGTCTTCAGGTCACCTGCGTGACGGCAGCACCCCCAAATTCGAATTTTGCAAAAAAACCCTATGCCGTTGGATTGCCCAAGTTTTGCCCACATTTGCCCAACCAATAAATTATTTTGCCCACCCTCCAAAAAAAAGTTATAGGCAAAACTAATTTGTCTAAAAAAATTACTTCCAGCACCCCCGTCTTTGAATTTGGCAAAAAGCTTGATGCAGTTGGATTGCCCAAGTTTTGCCCCCATTTGCCCATCCAATAAATTTTTTTGCCCACCCCCCCAAAAAAAGTTATGAACAAAACAAATTTTTCGAAAAAAATTTTTTTTTCCGAATTCCACAGAAAACTGCACGCAGTTGGATTGCCCAATGTTAGTCCATATTTGCCAACAAATAACTTTTTTTGCACACCCTCCAAGAAAGAAGTTATGGGCAAAATAAATTTTTCAGAATTGGATTTTTCTTGGTACGCCATCAAATTTTAATTTTACGGAAAATTATACGCAGTTGGATTGCCCAACGTTAGACCACATTTGCCCAACCAATAAATTATTTTGCCCACCCTCCAAAAAAAAGTTATAGGCAAAACTAATTTTTCTAAAAAAATTACTTCCAGCACCCCCGTCTTTGAATTTGGCAAAAAGCTTGATGCAGTTGGATTGCTCAAGTTTTGCCCCCATTTGCCCATCCAATAAATTTTTTTGCCCACCCCCCCAAAAAAAGTTATGAACAAAACAAATTTTTCGAAAAAAAATTTTTTTTCCGAATTCCACAGAAAACTGCACGCAGTTGGATTGCCCAATGTTAGTCCATATTTGCCAACAAATAACTTTTTTTGCACACCCTCCAAGAAAGAAGTTATGGGCAAAATACATTTTTCAGAATTGGATTTTTCTTGGTACGCCATCAAATTTTAATTTTACGGAAAATTATACGCAGTTGGATTGCCCAACGTTAGACCACATTTGCCCAACCAATAAATTATTTTGCCCACCCTCCAAAAAAAAGTTATAGGCAAAACTAATTTTTCTAAAAAAATTAGTTTCAACACACCCATATTCGAATTTGGCAAAAACCTTGAAGCAGTTGGATTGCCCAAGTTTTGCCGACATTTGCCCATGTAATAAATTTTTTTGCCCAACCGCCAAAAAAAAGTTATGGGCAAAACGAATCCGCCCATCCAAAGAATTTCTTTGCCCATGCCTCACAGAAAAGTTAAGAGGAAATTAAATTTTTCGAACAATCGTCCACGGTGCGCCATCAAATTCGAATTTCACAGTAAACTATATACTGTTTGATTGCACAAGTTTAGCCCTCATTTGCCCTGCAAGTAACTTTTTTGCCCACCCTTCAAATAAAACTTATGGACAAATTAAATATTTCAGTCGATCGTCCATGGTGCACCATCAAATTCGAATTTCACGGTAAACTATACACAGTTTGATTTCCCAAGCTTAGCCCTCATTTGCCCCGCAAGTAACTTTTTTTGCCCACCTTTCAAACAAAAGTTATGGGCAAATTAAGTATTTCAGTCCATCGTCCATGATGCACCATCAAATTCGAATTTCACGGTAAACTATACACAGTTTGATTGCCCAAGTTTAGCCCTCATTTGCCCCGCAAGTAACTTTTTTTGCCCACCCTTCAAACAAAAGTTATGGGCAAATTAAGTTTTTTGGATAATCGTCCATGGTGCATCATCAAATTTGTATTTCAGTGGAAACTATGCGCAATTAGATTGCCGTTGGTTAGTCCTCATTTTTCCAGCAAATAAATTTTTTGCCCATCCTTAAAAAAAAGTTATGTGCAAATAAAAGTTTTTGGACAATCGTCCATTCTGCACCATCAAATTTGAGTTTTGCGGTAAATTATGCACAGATGGATTCTCCAAGGTTAGTCCTTATTGGCTCACGCACTAAAAAGAAGTTATGGGCAAAAGAAATATTTTGCTCTTGTTTTGTGGACATGAATTTTGTCGTTAACGAGGTTCAGTAAATCATACACGCTTTTTTTATATACAGTAAAACTGTTTCAAATTTCTTTATTCATATGGGGTATGAATGTGTGTTGGATAAGATACAATTCTTAATAATTGTAATTGAAATATAAAAATAAATTGTAATTCTTTTACTTAGTGAAAATCACAGTAGGTTAATCACAATATATAAATCACATATTCTTATAATATCTTGAAGAAGAGTGGAGAACATGTTTGCTCATCACATTTTGACATAAGTTATAATCTCAGCAGTAACACTGCAATTTTCTGGCTGACTAACCCGTTGGACTTTTCGGCACATGTCGTCGTACTTGTACCAAATTCCAGAAATTTGACGACAAAAGGTCATGAAGTGATTCACTTTGTGTGCAATTACGCTGCAAAGAATGTATTTTCGTTTTTGAATTTCAATGTGCAGTGGAATGTCTGATAGGCGCAAACCATTTGGATACTGTTTTGCACTACGTTTCATGCATACATCTGTATCAAAAAACAAGAGTGGCCCTACTTCTTTTATGAGTGTCGTTTCCGCTTTACAAACTTTGCAATTTGGTGAGTCGTTTTTGAAGAATTTTTGAATAAAATGTAAAAAAAATTCTCTGAAGTCAGTTTCCCCACATGAGTCTACAATGTCAACACTGCACATTCTCCTAGTAAAAGTGCCGCATTCAGGGCATGTTCTTTTTGTCGTTACACATGGAAAAGGATCCATCAGTTTGCCGAATAATGCTGATACAGCACACCATCCGTCCACAATACTTCCTTTAGTTTCGAAGTGCAAGCATAGAATTGTTCCTCTCTCAAGGTAAATTGTATTACTTACAGATTCTTGCGCATATCTCGCTACTAACGAAAAGAATAAATTGTCTGAATTTGAATCAATGAAATCTTTACATTGTTCGAAGTTGGCGTACAAGAAGCTATAATTTTCTGTAATGGAATCGAACGCGCAAGTGTTCCTGAAATATAGCTTTTTATCATCAATTTGTATTGGTTTGCATAAACCACCATTTTGGAGTACTTCATTTTTTCGTTTTCGAAGTGGCCTGCTGTACAAAAGTTCAATATTGGGACACGGATTCAAATATTTTCCTCTTTGCTTGTTCAGGGAATCAACATTTTCTTTCACGGATTCAATTTTTTCTGCATTATTAAATACAGAAGGAAAATGTTCTAAAAACTCATCGATTTCAGGACTGACATTTTTGGGACTGACATCTGTTTGCGAAAAATCGTTATTCCTATTAAAAGTTTCATCGATGGAAGGTGAATTCTCTTGCTCTACTTTAACTTTTTTTGGAAACTTTGCATCAGAATTCTTCAATTGTTTTTTTTCCGATTTATTTTTTTCAATTTTGTTGCAGATTTTGTCACATTCCACATCCGAATCACTGTTTTCATGAAGAACATTCAGACCGCGCCAATTTTCTTGAGCCTTTAAATGCTTGAACTCTTTATTTTGATCTTTTGAGTCTTTAGTCATTGTCTTTTTCAAAGAGATTTTACTGGAATGATTGTTTATAGCAGCTTGTTCCAATTTGCATATGTTTTCAATTGACTTGATATGTTTAATGACAAATTTATCTCCACGTAATGGCTGGTAATTAGACCCTAAATCACAATGTTTCAAATCTTTGAAATACTCTTCATTCCTAGCTGTAGTAGCAGTTGCACCTGCATTTGGAAAATAATCATTCATCACGTTTGTCCACAAAGGAAAATGCTTTGCTAATTTACCTAAATGCGGCACTAGATCTGGACAATAGAATGCATTTGCATTGTCTGATTTTTCAATATTTTTTATTTCAGTCTTAGCAGTGTCATATATTTTGTTCACAAACAAATTTACTTTTTCAAGATCGTCAAATTCTTCCAAAAAGTCGTAATCACGATGTTCGTAATTTTCGTTCTCAATGACAGTGAATGTCTTTATGCGCTCAAGTAGGTACGTTTGCTTTTCCACGTTAACTAAATCTCTACCATTGATATCTTTACCAGTATTTTCACTGAGAGCAACTACAAAGATAGGCGTTAATAAGTCATTAAATGCATGAATTGTTTCACATGTAGACAGTAATCCTACACATCGAACATAAAAGTCTTTTACTTTTGGCAATTTACTTTCAAAAACATGCTTTCTGCAGATGATTTTTATCAAATGAGCAATATCAATTCTAATATAAGATTTCAATTCTCTCTGCAAATCTTTTTTATCAAGCCGTCGAAAACAATCTTCAATGTAATCTCTCAAACTCCGTTCATTTAGGGCTAGGGAAACAGCATTCAAGAGAGCCATAGAATAATCGCAATTTACTTCTGGGGGTACAGGAGCACCATCACGCAAAATTTCTCGAATCCAATAACAGATAAAATTAGCATCGTGCTTTTCAGATATCATTTGGAAAACTGGAACTACCATATCAATTCCTTTAACAATTATCTGATACAAGTTAATTGGTTTAGTTTCACCATTGCTCTTAAAAATAGCTTGAACTATACTTCCTGTGGCATCTACTTCAATTTTATAATGGAACTTTAGTAAGTCTCTGTATAAGGACATTTGCATCGGAGACCAATACAGCAATGAAAGTTGTCTGCACCGATATCTTTAATATATCCGGCGTATTGCCCTTGATACTTCAGTTTTTTCAAAGATTCTGTTAAACTTAACTTACTGTCAATTCCCAAATACTCATTAATACTCTTTTCTTTTATTTTTCTAAGAGTATCTTTTCTTGGTAAGTTTGGTGGTTCCGGATCACCAAATGACATGTCCGCGCAAGCTTCTTTTCGCCAACGTCGAGGTTTCATGTTCATAATTTCACTGCCAATTTTTGTTAAGAGATCACCTTGTACCCTACGTTTTTGAGAATGAGGAATTCCTCTTGTATCGGTAGTACTAACTTGTAAAATGATACTTTCGCCTACGGTAGGTTCAGTTAGACAATGTGCACCGAAAGTAGCACCACATTCTTTGCAAATACCAAAAATTTTCAAGTATGCTTCAGGTTCCGATGATTCATATACTTTAGCATATTTGAAACTATATGCACAAGCAATTTTTGTCTTAAAAAAAAATTTTTTTGCGACGACATCTGCCCATCCGTTTTGAAGAACCTGGTATGTTTTTCCATCTCTCCCTTTTTCTTTATAAAACTTCGAAATAGGTCGTATATTTCTCCTCTCTTCTTCAGGAATAGTCAAGTGACAATATATTTCGCTACATTTTGAACTTGGATTATTTTTGGACGGATTCCACGCTTTATAATCATCTTCTTGACATTCAGAACTCAGAGTATCATCAGCACCATCATTACATGCGACAGGTATGCCGAAAATTTTTTTCAAATCGACATTTAAATTATACCGATTTTCTCTTACGTATGAGTTGAGAGTAATGGGATTCATGGAAGGCGAAATTTTGAGACATGCGTTTTTCCATACTTGGTCAGAACGCGGTTTCAATTTTCGATCGTTGTCGAAAATTTCAAACAGTTGCAATGTTTCGTAGATAACTTTAGAGTCTACTGTTCTGTTGCGAGGCATTTTTGAACTTATCAATATGAAAAACTGACATAAAGAGATTAAAAAATGCTACTAAATTACATTTTCCACGTAGAAATATAATGCGAAAATTCAGATGTCACATCATATGTCATGTATAATGTTCATCAGTCACCCTGTATCTTGGAATTATGGAATGACCCTTTGCACCTCCATCAGTTCTTGTGAAATATCGGTGAATCTTGAAAAAATACAAATTTCGGTTAGGAATTAAAATTCTTAAAAAGAAGACAAATTTGAATGTTTTCCATTTTTTTGCAATTTATCAATTAATTGTCAACCTTCGAAGAAATTTTTCATTTCTTGGAATATTTTAGATAAAACAAAATCCATCTAAATATCAAGTTTTTATGTTAAAATCAAAATAAAACTTTTTTATTTTTCAAAAAAAATTTTCACATTCTCAAAAAATTTTTGATTTTTCAAAAAATTCTTATTTTAAAAAATACCAGTGCATGTATCAGAAAATTTTGATTTTTTACAAAACACTACATTTTCCGAAAATTTGTCTATTTTCAGAAAAATTTGCAATTTTTGAAAAAGTTCTCCATTTTTCCAAAAATTTTCATTTTTCACATTTTTTATTATTGAAAAAATTTTGTATTTTCAAAAATTTTTTCATTTTTCAAAGAATTTTTTTTTCATTTTTCCAACAATATAAATTTTTTGAAAACTTCAAATTTTAAAAGATTTTCAATTCATCAGAAAATTTTCAATTTTTCAACAAATTTTCCATTTTTTTTAATTTTTGGATTTGTCGAAGTATAGCTATGATTCAAAACGTTACCAATTTTCCACATAATACTCAATTTTTCAAAAAACTTTTCTTCTAAAAAAATTTTCTGTAAACAACCTGATTTTTCAAACAATTCTTCAGTTTTTAGTAATTCACGAGCTGATTATTGAATATTGGAAAAAATCACTGATTTACCAGTGAAAGAAAATCTCTGAATTTTCACTCATTGAATCAGTGAATTTCAATGATTGAATCAGTGAAATTTTCACTGATTGAATCAGTGAAATTTTCACTGATCGAATCAGTGAAATTTCACTGATTGAATCAGTGAATGCTCTTTTCACTGATTAAGGTAGTACTTCCCTCAGGCAACTTTCTTAGGAATTTCTTCAAATTTTAATATAATGTGAGGAAGTATATCCCCGATGATATCCCAAAATTTCAAGTCTTTCTTGTTTTTAGTTCCGGAGATTTTTTATGTCAAATCGTGAACTTTAACACGTCAGGTATAGGGAATCGTTCGGGAAATGTATTTAAACTTACATATAACACAAACCGCTCTTACGACCTCGACAAAAAGACAGTTACTGTCAAAATTTCAATCCATTCTTGTTCTTCGTTTACGAGATATTCGACACCAAAGTTCGAAAGTTTTTATATTAGAGCTCATATATAATACGCTTGGCTTGTGTGCGTGCGATTGAGCGCGCGAAATGTCAGTGAAAAACTTTCTATTCCGACGGTTGGGGAAGTACTACCTTAATCGGTGAAAAGAGCAAAAATGCACTGATTAATCAGTGAAAAGAACTTTCACTGATTCAATCAGTGAAAATTTCACTGATTTTTTCTAAGAGAGTACAATGGACAGTTATTATCACATTATAAATTTAAATTACAATTACAACATTAAATTTAATTTCATATTTTACATAAAAATAAAATGTATAAAAAATTTGAATGCACAAAGTTGATACCTATAATGACATTTTCTTATAATAAAATTTTTCATTATTTTTTATTATTATTCAGTAATAGTTTTCAAAACTATACAACTTTACACATGATACGCGCATAACGAGATATAAAGAAAAGTGTTAGGACGTTTTACTCTTAATGCGCAAGAAATTTTACTTGAAAAAACAAGTTTTCCAGCACCTATTAACAAAAAATCAGTCCGAAGGAACATCTTCATCTCTAAGAATAATTTGTTAGAAAAAATACTTTACATATATATTTTCACTGTTGGAGAAAACTTTTTACTTTGAAGCAGTCTAAAGTTTATAAGCTTCGCGGTAAACAAGAATAATATGCAAAAAACAACAAAATTAAGGAAATCCGGAAGAAGAAATTCGCCGCCCGGCGTTTATTTGAACTACTCGGGGTCTCGTTTGTACGTTACGGCCCTGAGTTTCCTCGGGCAGCGAACAGCAAATTTTACGACTTCCGAGAAAAGGCCGGAATATCAAGAACTAGTGGGTCGGCGTTATTTTATCGAAATCTCGAAATCACTATTTGATTTGTTCAGAAAGTATTATAAAAATCTATTCTACATTCCCTACATTCCAAAATAAATTAACAATTCCACTGAATGTAAAATTAATTTGTTAACAACAAATTTACATTTAAAAAAATATGATGTTGACACCAAAATTAACACCATATATTATATAGGATTCGAAACAGTTTTTTCTAGAACAGAAAAATACTGAATAAAAATGAATAGTTGAGTATAACTGACAAAAACAAAAATATCGATACAAAGGCAACCGCCAAAAGTGTGCTTGGAATGCAATAGTGAATTTCGTTATAATTATAAACGTTTCAGGGTGGACTTATTAGAACCAAATATGATCAGAGCATGTAAATTTGTAGTATAATGATAACAAAATTTGTGTTTACCTTTTACGGCGTTCAATCCTGGATGAGTGGAATTTTCTTCTGTCTGTTCATTGTCGGTTAGTGAGAGGTTATGATTCAATGTATACACAGCAGAAACAAGACTGGCGGATAGCGACACCGATTCTACTTTGGCTCTGAGCTTTCCGCATGCGCAAATTCGTGTCAAACATAACATAACCCAATGACGTCATCAATTTGATGGCGTAAATGAGAAGCGGATATTTCCCACTTTGCATTCCACGATTGGTCGTCTCAAGGTTACATGAATTTGAAGCTTGTGTTATATTGGTTAAAACTTAAAACAGATATTTGATTAATTTATCGAGAAGGGCAAGGAAAATCATATATAAGCCATTTTTTCAACACTGTATAGCTTCTTCAATGATTTTCCTTGCCCTTCTCGATAACTTAATCAAAGATCTGTTAACACAAGCGTCAAATTTGCGCATGCGGAAAGCTCAGAGCCAAAGTAGAATCGTTGTCGCTATCCGCCAGTGAAACAAGTGAGCGTCCCGCGCACAGTTGCGCAGACGCAACTAAATTGCCGCGCAAAATTTATTTGAATACTTATCGAAAAACGTATACATTTTTGATAATGATTGCTGCAATAAACTTTGAGAACTGGGGGTGTGTACCAAGAATAGGTCATGTCCGAAAATTTGTCTGGCTCAAAAGCTTTTTTATTTGGGGTGGGCTAACAAATTTTATGGTGTACCAAAAACAATTCATGGCCGCAAAAATTGTTTTGCCCATGAGTTTTTTTTAAGGGGAAGGACAGAAAAATGATTTGCTGGGCAAACGTGGGCTAAGCTTGGGCACTCAAACTGCATATAGTTTACCCTGAAATTCGAATTTGATGGTGCACCATGGACGATCGACTGAAATATTTAATTTGTCCATAAGTTTTATTTGAAGGGTGGGCAAAAAAAGTTACTTGCGGGGCAAATGAGGGCTAAGCTTGGGCAATCAAACTGTGTATAGTTTACCGTGAAATTCGAATTTGATGGTGCACCATGGACGATGGACTGAAATACTTAATTTGCCCATAACTTTTGTTTGAAAGGTGGGCAAAAAAAGTTACATGCGGGGCAAATGAGGGCTAAGCTTGGGCAATCAAACTCGTGAAATTCGAATTTGATGGTGCACCATGGACGATGGACTGAAATACTTAATTTGCCCATAACTTTTGTTTGAAAGGTGGACAAAAAAAGTTACTTGCGGGGCAAATGAGGGCTAAGCTTGGGCAATCAAACTGTGTATAGTTTACCGTGAAATTCGAAGTTGATGGTGCACCATGGACGATGGACTAAAATACTTAATTTGCCCAACCCTAGTTAGATTTGAAAAAGTTGGGCAATCCAACTGCGTATAATTTTCCGTAAAATTAAAATTTGATGGCGTACCAAGAAAAATCCAATTCTGAAAAATTTATTTTGCCCATAACTTCTTTCTTGGAGGGTGTGCAAAAAAAGTTATTTGTTGGCAAATATGGACTAACATTGGGCAATCCAACTGCGTGCAGTTTTCTGTGGAATTCGGAAAAAAAATTTTTTTTCGAAAAATTTGTTTTGGTCATAACTTTTTTTGGGGGGGTGGGCAAAAAAATTTATTGGATGGGCAAATGAGGGCAAAACTTGGGCAATCCAACTGCATCAAGCTTTTTGCCAAATTCAAAGACGGGGGTGCTGGAAGTAATTTTTTTAGAAAAATTAGTTTTGCCTATAACTTTTTTTTGGAGGGTGGGCAAAATAATTTATTGGTTGGGCAAATATGGACTAACATTGGGCAATCCAACTGCGTGCAGTTTTCTGTGGAATTCGGAAAAAAAAAATTTTTTCGAAAAATTTGTTTTGTTCATAACTTTTTTTGGGGGGGTGGGCAAAAAAATTTATTGGATGGGCAAATGTGGGCAAAACTTGGGCAATCCAACGGCATAAGGTTTTTTGCAAAATTCGAATTTGGGGGTGCTGCCGTCACGCGGGTCTTCAGGTCGACCTGTAGGAAGGACAAGAAAATCTACTTTCGCTTTTTAATTTTTTATATGTTTATAATTTTTAAATGTTTTTATTGCACTTGCATATATTGAATTTATGAATCTTGGTAATAAAACTCTTTCTATTTAAAATTTTTATATGTACCAATGTAACATTAGTCATACATTCATTTTACAGAACATATAAAAGTTTAATTATGATATATATATAGCAAAACAGTTCTTATATGACAGGACACCACACTTTGTTGTTTTGGTCATTTTCTGCATTCCACTTATAGCACAACGAGCACATCTCCTTTGAGTTTGAAACAGCCCTATTTATAGTTTGTTTTATAAGTGATGCTAGCCAGTTATAGGACAATATGAAAACTGACCCAATCACAATTTGTATATTTCACCATCACTATCTTGAATTTGTCTTTCTTGGAACAAACATTGGTGTTGGTTCTGTCCGTATAATTGGTATTATTTAAGAGAAGTACCTTCTTCATTGGAGTCACTTTCAATCAGCACTTGTAATTCTTTGATGTGCTGAGAATGGTCTCAATTACTACTGCACAGTGGCACACTAACCCCTTTTAAATGGTACAAAGATCAAAGTGCCTGGGCTGATGAGCACAACCCAAATAAATGAATGAATGAATGAACCCCATCTGAATTCCCTGTGGATTTCATTTTTACTCATCATCTTTTTAGGGGCATTGTCTGTAACAATATAAATAAACAGTGACTTATGGGTACATATTAGAGCAATTATTCACATAATATGTATAAGTGTAAAATTTCTTTATGGTTCTCATTAGTATTTTGCAACACAATTATATAGTCCAACTACGCGAAATACTTATTTTTTTTTTAAATGTGGTAAAACCAAGCATAAAAGGTAACCAAATGCAAATAAGCAAAACCTCCATTTACATAACCTAAAATAATTTACCACGTCGTCCCTACTCTAAAAACTTTTGACCCTTTAGCTATACTATCGCCACCAATTTAACACCTTTCGACGGACACTTTTTATATACAGAGTTTGTGCTCCTTATATCTAGTCTCCATGCCCCATATGTTAAACTCACCCTTGCGACTACGGTATTCCGCTACAGTAGCCATTCTGTCCCAACTTGGTACGAAAAAGAGGTATCCTCCTAACGATCCTGACGGCGAATTTTGTTGCCTTAAAATGGCCTAGTTTCGAGAAAACAACCCCCGCGGTTGGAACTCACCCCCGTTACTGCTATATTAAGTTGCGGTACCCATTCTGCTCTAACCCGGAATTTAAAAAAAATAGCGACACGAGCGTGACGGCACATTCTGTCCCTTACGATGGTATAAACCAAAAATCCCCAAAACAGCCCCTATCTGACAAACACACCTCTTGCTACTGCGATATTAAGCTACGGCATCCATCTTGCGAGATCTTGGCGGCGGAAAGAGTTAGCGATACGGGAATGGCTGCATTTTCAGAAATACAACTTGTGCTTTATTGAAAAAAGAGAAATAGACGACATAAGTGATAAGGAACACTTTTCAGATATCGAAGTATAAATACAAAAATACAAAAAAGTTTTTCAAAAATACTGACCGTTCAACTAAAAAGAAACAACTACTTCCCGAGCTATAAGCCCCGACAGATATTGAATTACACTTCCAAGTCAAACGGGGTCAGTATGATCTACAAGATTTAACCAACCATTCTGATTTGCAATTAGAAGGGACAACATAACTTGCAGACCGGTTTCGGCGTATTTGCGCCTCATCAGAACAAGGTAAATGTCATCCGTCCAGAATCTCTGAAATTCGAAAAAGTTGACACAACAAGCCCATAGGCTTGAAACAATTCAGTATTACGACAATTTTACAGGAAACTCTAATAATACTTTTTTTTTTTCAAATCCCTGTAATACAGCTTGCAGTTTTTAGTGTTTTTGTGGCGTGGATAATACTTCAAAAGTACGCACTTATAGTTTTACCTTTAAAGGTATCTGTCGTGGAGAAAACAGGACTCTTGAGGTTTAGCATTTGAAGTTACCTGTCGTGAAGGTATTCTCCGACAGCTTAATCGGGGTTCCCATTGAAACTAACCTGTCGTGGGGATAGTGCTCGCAGATTACGGCGTATTTCGGCTTTTGTATTCTGTTTTAAGTACGACCAGAAATCTAAGAAGGTCATAAATCACCAAGCACTTGAGTTATCAGCAGGCGGTCGATTCTACGCAGAGTCGTACCTGCCCTAGCCATTTTATAGGTAGGTATAATGATATTGGGTTAAGATAATTATTAAGAAAAATCGCTTGATATAATTGTTTCTGTATATATGATATTTAGCACAAAAGCGATTATAGTTCAGAAAGTTTACAGTATTTAAACTGTTTGGAATCAAATTTAATATACACACAGTTGTGAAGCTGCTGTTTTTTGCATAAAGTACAGGGTCCGGCAGTGAAACGGGAATATTTAAAAAAACTCTCAAAGTTTTAGTTATTAATATTTATTAAACTTTTCTACACAAATATAATCTAAAGTAGTGGAAATTAATGAGGATATATGAAAATGTTCATTTTTTGAAAACTATATCTGTAAGATGGCGTCCTTCGTTTCGAACACAATCTTGAAGTCTTTAAGTGAAGGATCCCATGACTCTGCGTAGCTTATCCAATGGAATGTTGTTGTTCTCCTGTTAGCGATACGGGAATGGCTGCATTTTCAGGAATACAACTTCTGCTTTATTGAAAAAAGAGAAATAGACGACAAAGTGTTAACGTACACTTTTCAGATATCGAAGAATAAATATATTATTCTAACGTTTTACAAAAAAGTTTTGAAAAATATTTTTCAAAAACAGTGACCGTTCAACTAAGAAGAAACAACTACTTCCCGAGCTATATGCTCCGTCAGACATGGAATTACCAAGTCAAACGGAGTCGGTATGATCTACAAGATTCAACCAACCATTCTGGTTTGTAAATAGAAAGGACAACATAACTTGCAGACCGGTTTCGGCGTATTTGCGCCTCATGAGTACAAGGTAAATGTCATCCGTCCAGAAACTCTGAAATTCTAAAAATTTGACAACAAGCCCATAGGCTTGAAACAATTCAGTATTACGACAATTTTACAGGAAACTGTAATAATACTTGGAACACTTTTTATATGAAAATAATTTATTTTTCAAAAGCCCTGTAATACAGCTTGCAGTTTGGATAATACTTCTAATGTATGAACTTATAGTTTTGCCTTTAAAGGTATCTGTCGTGGAGAATATAGGACACTTGAAGTTTAGCATTTGAAGTTACCTGTCGTGAAGGTATTCTCCGACAGCTTAATTGGGGTTCCCATTGAAACTAACTGTCGTGGGGATAGTGCTCGCAGAATACGGCGTATTTCGGCTTTTGTACTATGTTTTAAATACGACCAGAAATCTAAGAAGGTCTTAAATCACCAAGCACTTGAGTTATCAGCAGGCGATCGATTCTACGCAGAGTTGTACCTGCCCTAGTCATTTTATAGGTAGGTATAATGATATTGGGTTGAGATAATTATTAAGAAAAATCGCTTGAATATAATTGTTTCTGTATTATAATATTTAGCACAAAAACAATTATAAACATCACCATAATGAATGCGATTATAGTTCAGAAAGTTGTTTAGAATTAAATTTAATATACACACTTGTGAAGCTGCTGCTTTTTGCATATAAGTACAGGGTCCGGCAGTGAAACGGGAATATTTAAAAAAACTCTCAAAGTCTTAATTATTATTGTTTATTAAACTTTTTTACACAAATATAATCTAAATTAGTGGAAAATAATGAGAATATATGAAAATGTTCATTTTTTGAAAACTATATCTGTAAGATGGCGTCCTTCGTTTCGAACACATTCTTGAAGTCTTTTGGTGAAGGATCCCATGACTCTGCGTAGCTTATCCAATGGTATGTTGTTGATCTCCTGTTGGATTCGTTCCTTCAGTTCGTCCCTAGTTCTGGGTGGGTTTGATTCAAAAACCTTTAGTTTTAGATAACCCAACAGAAAAAAGTCAGGAGCCGCCAAGTCTGGTGAACAGGCAGGCCAAGGAATATCGCAATTCCTACTAATTAAGCGACCAGGAAACGCCAATTTCAGCAAGTCCATCGAAATGTGACCAGTGTGGCTAGTAGCTTGAATAATGACCGATCATTCACATGTTCGTCAAGAGCAGGAAATGCAAAGTTCACCAACATCACAGCATACCGTTCAGAGTTCACTGTTACCGTTTCCACTTTCGAAAAAGTACGGACCAACCACACCTAGAGAGGACATTGCGCACCACACAATTATCTTTTGCGAATGAAGAGGCTTTTCGTGAAGATTACGTGGGATATTGTCACTCCAAAACCGAGTTTTGGAGTGAGTGAGTGAAATACGACGGCCAGAACCCACTCCAGCAGCCAGGGTACGAGCTTTTAACAAGCCTCAAGTTTCCAAATTTTTTGAGGTTTTAGATTCTGTTCTACAAGAGAAATCTATCACTGTTAAGAAGATTTACAATATGGATGAAAGTGGACTGTCTACTGTCGAGAAACCTCCGAAAATATTGGCATCAACTGGGCGCAAACAAGTAGGAACCCTGAGTTTTTTTGGACCTCTAAAGGCGTATTACAACCAGGCTTGTACCACATGGATGAAAAATCATCCAGGTCGTGTTATTACAGCATACCAAGTGTGTGAGTGAACTCTTTTCTGAAGCGTATGGTAAAGCAACCACAATCCAAAATGCATTGAGCGGATTTGCTAAAATAGGAATCAGTCCATTTAATTCCAACATTTTTCCCGATTACCTCTTTGTACCAGCGGGCACAACTGATATTGCACTAGAAGATACTCAGGATGAAATACCAAATCCGCTGGGGGAGCAGCTTCACGATGACAATCAAACAGAAAAAGAAAATCAAGCAGATGTCGTTTCTGAACTTCCAATCAATAGTAATGAAGAAGACAAGACAGTAGTCGCAAAGGTGGCATTTTTAGAAATATCCCCACCTCCAAAAGCAATATACCAATCAAGAAAAAGGAATGTAACAAAAAAGTACGCAGTCCTAACATGTTCTCCGAATCTTGAGGAATTGAAATATAAAAACGAAGAGCAAGCAAAGAAAAAATGAAAAATTGACGCACGGAAAATTAAAAAGAAGATTTCCTGTGACAACTCTAAAGAACAAAACATGTCAGACGCACATTGTTCTAAATTTCATATGAATTTGCGTGATCAAATTACAAAAAAAGAGTCCCAAGGCAATAATTGAAGATGAGACAGATGAAGACAGTGAACCCTTTCTAGAGATTGATGATGAAGATGATTCATTGCAATGGGTTATTTTGAAGAAGTAGTCACTTTTTTGTCAAAATGCGTCGCTTTCCCCACTTACTCAAAGGCTGAGATTGAGTGACTTCCCTAGTACTAGCGTCGAAGATGACAATGCAAAAAAACGGTTCTAAAACAAATTTGTCAACGAAATTTGGATAATTTTTTTAACAAGAATAAAACCGATTCTGTGCGTCGTTTCATAACTAGGGGCCGTTAATAAAACATGTACGCATACGGGGACGGAGGGGTCTTGCTGGTACCATCCGTACAAAATTCAGTTACATCAAGAACTCAATGATGATGATCCCGATCGCCGTATGCAGTATTGTGATATTTTGCAGGATTTATGTAACCGCAATCCACGTTTTATTGAACAAATTATGTCTTCTGATGAGGCTACATTTTGCCTAAATGGTTCAGTCAATCGTCAAAATTGCAGATACTGAAGTAGGGGATGGTGGGGAACAATGGAACACGGGGCACAGTGAAACAGTTCGTGTACCGGACGTACAGAAGGTTCTAGTGCAACGAAATTGCGGCACGAGGCGCTGCGCGCCACTCCCAACAAAGCCAGCTAATTGTCTCCTCCTCACCAGTTGCGTGCCAGACTTGACGAGGTGATGTGCTGTTTTTCGTAGTGATAGTAAAAAATTTTCGCCTCCAGGTAAGAGTGATTTTTTAATTCAATCGGCTCATATGGCATTTCATTGTACATGTTTCCCTTAAGTTTTTGCCCGACTTTTGCATTTTTACTGCTTCATGTTCGTGGTAGACAATGAGGGAAACCGAAATGGCGTGTTTAGGGTTCCTTGAAACAGAAGAGATTGGGGCGCAATGAAACATTTCACGGAGGCCCATGAGTGTTTCATTGTGCCCCATGTGTTTTTCATTGTGCAGTAAGTATTATTTTTCTTTCTGTTTCAGAAATGGTGCGAAATCGACAGCGCAAAACTAGCAAGGGGCTCTTCTTGGAAGATGACATGAAGGCAGCAGTGGATATGGTCATGAATGGAAACAGTTTAAGACGAGATGCTGCATTGAAGAACGTGGGTTATGTCACTTTATCAAGATATGTGAATAAAAGAAAAGAATATGGTGAGGGTGGGGAAGAAAATATGAAATATGCACCTAACTACTCAGCTAGGATGGTCTCCACACTAGAGCAGGAGGAGAAATTGAAAAACTACCTGATTATGTGCTCTAAGATGTTTTATGGCCTACCAGTTGAAGATTGCAGACGAGCTGCATACGAAATGGCAGTGATGAACAAAATACCATGCCCTATATCATGGGAGAAGAAGAAAATTGCAGGCATTGATTGGTTTTACGGTTTTCTGAAAAGGCACATGACAAACTCAGCCAAAAAAACCCATGAGCCTTGCAGTTTGTCTCGTGCTACTTCGTTCACCAAAGCAAATGTAGATGTGTTCTTCAATAACTTGGAAATACTGTATCAACAGCACCCAGAGTTTGGAGATGGGTCAAGAGTGTACAATTTGGATGAAACAGCCACATCAACTGTACAAAAACCCCTGAAAAAGGCGTGAAGCAAGTGCGCAAAGCTACAAGAGGAGAAAAAGGCACTAACCAGTGTCCATAATTTCTGCGTCTGGCAACACTATTCGGCCAGTCATGATTTTTCCACGTGTTCATGTCAAAGACCACATGACTCGAGGAGCACTTTCAGGCACACTGGGCTTAGCCACCCCTAGCGGTTGGATGACATCAGAACTTTTTGTGGAAGTTATTAAGCATTTAATTCGCTACACTTGCAGTTCTAGAGAGAACAGCTCTTGACTCTTGGATGATGCAAAACCCTGGCAAAACTGCGTCAATTTATAATACAGCTTCCTTCGTGAACATAGCTCATCAGAAAAGCATGACACCTTCCAATATAATTGCAGGTTTCAAAAAAAGTGGGATACATCCATTTGATCGAGATGTTTTTACCGAAGCAGACTTCTTATGCAATTATGTGACTGATCGACCGCCCCCTACCGTTGTGGATGATCAACCACCTAAGACCAATAGTTATGCTGTGCCAAGTGATTCGCTCAACGGTTCCCTCTTTCAAGTAGAAGAAGGAGCAGCTTTTCTAGAAGAAGTAGCAGTTTCCCTAGAAGAAAGAGCAGTTTCTTTAGAAGAAGCAGCTGCAAACCATACAGCCATCGGTGTCCTCGATCCAGGAGCTGGTCCAAGTAATGCTTTCCTATCTCCTGAAGATTTTCGTAGTTATCCAAAAGCAGGAGAACGAAAAACTGATCGAAAGCAGAGGAAAAAAGGAAAGAGTATGATAGACACGAACACTCCAGATATGAAAGCCATTGCAGAGAAGAAGAAGCCGATTCAAACTTCCAGAACATTGTCAGTCAAAAGGAAGGTGTTCGTGAATCAACCGAAACCGAAGAAGAAAAAATCTAGTGAACAAGCTTCAATTCATTCATCATCAGAGGACGACGAACAAGACGATGGAGACGTTGAATATGCAGACACGGACGACGACATGGATATAGATGAGGAGATTTTTGCTGTTGAGCCCGACCATTTCGCAGAATTGAACCGTCTTCCTGTTTTAGGAGACTATGTTTTGATCGAGTTCAAGCTTAGAAACCAATCCAAATTCTATGTTGGTCAAATCACCAAGATGAAAGACGATGATGCATTATTCTTTTATTATTTCATTTTAATAAATATATTCAAGTTTTTAAATTGTTTATAGATATTTCCTCTCCAGTACTAATTAACGATTTTTGGGTAGGCTTATAAAATATGTGCCTGATTTTCAAATAGAATATAGATAGATCAATTCATTTTGCACTTTGTTTTAAAGTAGTCAAGATTTTTACATACTTACTTATTGTACCACAAAAAAATCTATAATTTACTAATGATGAAATAAAACACTTTAATTTGTTTAAATCTTCATTTTAGTGAAAATAAAATGAAGATTTAAACAAATGAAATTGTTTTATTCCATGATTTAGTATGGATCTTCATCAAGTAAAAGCCTCATCTATTCAATTTATAATTTACTAATTATATATATACAATATGTCCCCCTAAGTTGGAATCATATGGAAAACTTTTTTATTCCTAATTTTAGGAAAAAAAGTTATTCTTCATAAAAACTTCTGCATTATCTAAAACCTAGAAGACAGTCATCAAATATCAAATTTTTTAGTCGTATACGAGGTTTGTCAAAAAATATGAGTTTTACTCAAGAGTAAAGTACCTTTAAATTTGACAATATCGAAAAATGTTACTAAAAAAAGTTGATCAGAATTAAAAATTACGTTTAAATATGCAAATATCCATTTAAATTAAAACTTCAGATTATTTTATTTTTTTACTAATATTTCTATTTTGAATGAACATTTATCTCTTGTGATTACGAAACACATGATAACCTTTTAGTTTTTCGATGTTTTCTAATTTGCAATTAAAACGCATAATAAGTGCATATTCATTTATTTTGCAAATAATAAAATACATTCGAATACTAAGTTATAAAACTAACATCATATTAATATTAGAAACAAACAAATTTAATTTTCACTCATACTAATGCTTCGACATATCCACCCTCTCTTATGAGGTTATATTCCTACGATACCGAAAATGCAACACCTTTGTCGAACCTCTTGTGGATGACATAGCCACGATTGATGACAAAGACATAAAGATGTTACTGGAAAATCCTTCTGTAGTTCAGGGTACTAAAAGACAAAAAGGATTCATCTCATTCAAGGTTGATTTCGACAGTTTGAACATTGGCTAAAAGGATTTCGTGTTTGTGCCTTCTTAAAATCAATATTGTACTTATTTCACATTCCAGATACCTCTTTTTTTAAATGCCTTTCCTTACCATTTTTAATTCAAAAAATTTAGTTTTTTTGCAAATTTTGCCTATATTCAGCTGTTTCAAGATACCTCAGTCATTCATTGTACCTCGGGCATGGGGTACAATGACACAAAATTAGTTTTTTGGAAAATGGCCGCTTACGGTCACATATGTTTTATATAATAACGGTCGATGCATTTCTCTCATAGTTTAGATCCTTAGGTCACAGGAAAAAATTAAAATGTTGAAAAAAAATTCAGGTGGGGTGCTATGGTCAAAACCAACTTTTACGTTCCATTGTGCCCCACCCTCCCCTAAGCATAATCCTCATTAACAGAAAATGAATGTCTGGGCGGAAATTATCAATGACACAATTATTGGTCCTTATTTTTTTCCAGAAAATCTTACAAGGGAACGTTATATTCAATTTCTGCGAACAGAAGTTATGCCAGTCCTAGCCAATATGTTCCCAAACGCCAACAATCCTAACTTACCAGATATAGTACGCACGTGTTAGGTACACTATTTTTTCTACTAGCGTACGGAAAAAAACCCTACAGTTAACATAAAGAAACATTTATTATTAAATACATATAAACAGAGGCAGAGGCTAAAATGTTTTCCAATGAAATCAGATTTTTAAAATTGGTTTTGAGAAGGTAGTGTTTTGACTGACAGGTTTATTTTTTCTTTGTTGCTACGGTGATTCAAAGTGACAAATAAAAAATGTCGGATGTTTATTATTATTTGACATTCATTTGATGAGGCTTATACTAGGGCCATTAAAAAATTATTGAAACATACCTTTCTTTTTATTAAAAATTATAGCAGAATTCTAATAAATTTCTTAATTTTTCAGTCATTTTGTAAACTACAACTTGTATGGTATATATTTTAAATATTCAAATGTCAAGATACTCCCCAAAAACTGGGGTGTTTTCGTCACAACCACGAACCATATTTTGTAATTCATCGTACTTCAGAAAAACTGCATTTTCCTTTTTCTTCTCTGGATCTGTTTTCTCTTGTCATTTTTCGCATCTCCCGCTACTTTGAACTCAATATTAATAAAAGGGTTAAAATTGATGTATTCAGTGAAATATGGACTGCTTACGCATATTGAATGCCCAGTCCGTTAATATTTTTGCCAGAACATGAATTTGTTTTTTCATCCAAAGTATAATTTTTCTCAGCACAGAAACTCATAAACTGACACCAACGCTGCTTTATTGATTTTTGTAATTAAAGGAGTCTCTTTAAATATTAGTTTAAGAAAGTCTCTTAGATGGAATGCGGGTACTCCAAAGTCAGCTTCTAGGACTAAAATTGAGGTGCTCTAAACCACTACTGATACATATACATTTATTTTTAATTTTATACAAGAGAGTATTTGTTGAATTTTGGGTGATAGGAATCATGAAAACCCACGTTCTAACACACGAGTTTTACTTTTATCAAAATTAACGTAACATACAAATAAAAAATACTGAAGACAACTTCTAATGTCTGTGCTGACAACATAGTGTCACTAAAAAAATAACGTAGTTAGCCGGACAAAAATAACTAGTTCTTCAACACTTTCCCTTATTTGAAGTTAAGGCTGATTAGGATAATCCCAAATTTTCTCGAAGAACTTGAAGTCTTGGGCGGGGTACAGGTTTCGTCAAGATGTCTGCCAACTGATGTTCAGTTCCAATATGGACCACAGTCACCATTCCATTCTTGGTCCGGTCTCGGATAAACAAGTACTTCCTTTGAATATGCTTGGTTCGAAAGTGGAATTCGGGGTTTTCAGTGAGTTTTCTAGCTGACTCGTTATCAATTGTGAGAACAGGAACTGCAGATAAACCTATTAGTTCTTTAAACAACCGAGAAATCCAAATGGTTTCCTTCGAACCGAGATTTGCGGCAACAATTTTAGCTTCACAAGTTGAATCAGCAACCAATTCTTGACGTCGACTAAACCAAGTGACCGCTGCTCCTGCGAATTTTACAATCACTCCATTTGTTGGGCGCATAGTCTTTGGACAACCTGCAAAGTCGGCATCACTATAGCACTCTAGTAAACGAGTTTCAGGTTCACACAGGTATATTAACTTCAAGTTAATGGTACCGGCTAGGCAGCGAATTACTCGTTTTACTCGTACAACATCCTCTCCTGTTGGATTTTCCATATGACGAGATAAAACTCCCACACTGAATGCAATGTCGTAGCGGGTTCCACGGGCTACATAAAGTAGAGCCGAACGATAGGGGAAATCAGGAGCGTTTTCTGAACCTTGAATGCTGAGCTTAACCATTAGTGTGAGAACCGGATTGCATCCTTCCATGTTGAATCGTGAAAGGATTTTCTTGATATATGCCGATTGGCTGACCATAATGTCTCCACCACGTCGAATTATTTCAAGTCCAAGAAAGTAGGACACTTCTTTCACAACAAAATGGAATTTTGTGCGTTGTTGTTGAATAAATAAGTCCATTTCAGATTGGCTATTGGCTGCAACTAATCCGTCGTCGACATATAGTACAACAACGATTTTACAGGCAAATATAAACGCAAGGATCTTCACGGCTCTGAAGAAATCCTAAGCCAATCATAAAATCATCAAACTGCGTGGGGCTTGCTTGAGGCCGTACAAGCTTCGTTTTAGGCAGCAGACTAGATTTGTTCCATCTTCATACCCTTCAGGCTATTTCATGAAGATTTGTTCCAAAACGTCACCATATAGAAATGCCGTTGAAACGTCAAACTGACACAACGTCATCTTTTCTACAGCGGCAATGGACAACACCGATCGAACAACTTCCAAACGTGCAACTGGCCTAAAGGTGTCTTCATAATCAATGCCAGGTCGTCTTGTCATCTTGTCAATACTTCCGTCAGGACTCCGCTTAAGTCGATAGACCCACTTATTACTGGTAGGCTTCTTTCCCGGAGGGAGTTCGGTCAATTCCCATGCGTTATTATTATACATTGACCTAAATTCTCTGTCCATTGCTGATTTCCACTCATTTTTATCCTCACATTGGACAGCTTCATCAAATGTTGTAGGCTCGTTTTCAGTTGAAAATACTTCAGCAAAGTTGGATGTGACGTAGTCATTCAGCCAATCGGGAGGTTTTCGTTCTCGAGATGGTGGCTTGGGTGGCATAGTAGGTAAAGAGAACGAATCTGAACTTGAACTAGCTTCTTCATCCAAAATTTCGGTATCAGAATTAGGCTTTTTTCCGACGTATCTTCAACAGGCTTCCCTCTGTCTACTTGATCCTCGTTAGCTTCACCAATTTCATTCTTCTTGACAGGCCAAACTGTTTCGTTATCGCAGTTTTCAACTTTCTCATAAAATATGACGTCACGCGAAACTATAACATCTTTTTTCTCCGTCATACCCGACGAGGTACCCAACCATTGCCTTTGGATCCATTTTCCGTCTCTTTTGTGCAGGCAGATGGACATAGCATTTAGAACTCACCAAAAACCAGAGTTCGTACGGAGTCTTATCAACGATTGGAGATTTTCCCTCTCTATTTAAAATGTAGCCAGTAGTAGTGACCAGCTCAGCCCATATAGATGTGGGAAATTTTATATCAGGATTCGCATACTTAACGGTACGAGCCATTTCTACGATTGTCCTGTTTTCACGCTCCACTGCTCCATTCTGTTCGGGTGTATAAGGGGCTGTCAATCTTTGGGTAACCCCATACTCCTTCAGAATTTTTCGCACATCACCATTATCAAATTCCCCGCCATTGTTGCTGAGGAATTCCTTAACATTATGACCCAGGGTGCGTGCTTTAGCGAGAACCTCATGATGGGTCAAAAGGGCCGCACACATCACCCGATAACAGCTCACCAGGGACCGAAGCTTGCATTCTGGTACCGAATGGTAAACGGTGTGCTTTTCCAAACTGACACGGCTCGCAAATATCGTTCTTATCAGGCACTTTGATACCAAGTTCAGTATTGAGCTTAGAACGGATGTAACGCTTGTCCATGTGTCCCCAGCGCTGATGATAGAGCTGAAGAACCCGGTCGTCTTCAATTACATTTGCACAAACTTCTGGCGGTTGAACTGTGTGAAGTGAGGCTTGGTAGAGAGTTCCACCCAAGTTCCGAGTACCCTTAAAGATTTGCTTTCCCTTAACACTGAAACGACACTCAGTGTCCGTAGACTCAAACTTGCTGTCAGGGTTCCGATCATGAGCCGCAAGGTTTCGTGATATTTCAGGCACATACCATACATCATTAAGGGTGAACACCTTCAGTTTTCCACCGACATAGTTAGCCACTTCAATCGTTCCGCTGCCAAGAGCTTTGATGGCTTCCTTTCCCGCAGCCTTGACTGTAATGAGAGCATCTACTGGAAACGGCTTATAGTCTGTGAACCAGTGCAGATTTGGCGTAATGTGTCGAGTTGCACCATTATCTATCCACCACTGGTCATTTGTGGTAGTCAGGTTGACATTATTACTGATAGAAACCAGCGCAACTCTTGTATCAGTAATGTTGGCATGAGATTTCTTTACTTTACCCCTACTGTTACCAGCTGAACCACCTGAATCAATACCATATGGAGGTTTCCCATCGGCTTTCCATTTTGGACATTGGCGCACCCAGTGACCCTTAGCGTTACAATACTTGCATATCGAATGATTAGGTTTCTTCTGTTGACCACTAGGGAGTGTTAATAACGCTCAGAATATCACCAGATTTTGACGCCGGTACAACATTACGTTCATGAAGAATCAACGCCGCCGAAATATCTTCAATATTTTTATCTTGGTTCGCTTTCAGTAGAAGATAGCTCCATTTGAACGACTCAAATCGCTTAGGTAAAATGTGCATGACTTTTGAAACAAACAGCAACTCGAAAAAGGCTTCAACTGTTTCAATTTTTCGCGTTTTTAGACCAGCGGCAAATTCACGATGTTGATTTTTAACTCGTGATAACATAGAGCATCTTCGGTATTATCCCATTCCATGCTAAAAAAATCGAGGTATTGACGAAACAACTGGTCTTCAGCCTTGTTATCAAACTGCTGAATACTTGATATACGTTGGTGTAGTTCATCACTCACACATTGAGAAATTCGATTTTCGCTTGAGTCGTAGATTTGTTGTATGCGTTTAGTTCTTTCTCCTCGTCGTTAGTCGGTGGTGTTGAGAGAGTAGGCTGCTTTCTCGTTCTCTCAACGATTTTGACTGCATCAAACAATCCAGGACGTCCAAAACTCGATCTTTCCACGTTGGCCAGTCTTCTGCTCCTTTCAGTGGTTTGATACCTTTCACGTACTCCATTTTTAGAGATGGACGCACTCGAACGCGAAAAATATCCGGGAAACACACGATTCCTTATCACAAAGCTACACAGCGCAGTTAAACGAACTGGCACCCATAACCTGTTGAATTTTGGGTGATAAGAATTATTAATAAAACTTGGTTTTTATACTCAAATAAACTATTTATTAATACAACTGAAACTTTGGAAAAACATTCCATTACAAAAACTTGGAGATTATATCTTTTATCCACTTGTCTCAAGGAGACGAACCTCTCGAAACTATATCTGTCATTTCTCAATAACTAATCTAGGTACCTAACACTACCGCCCTAACATAAAGAGCATTCGACGGTAGATGGAGTAACTGTACATAAATGTACCATTTTAACAAGAATCATGAAAACACACGTTCAAACAAACGAGTTTTACTTTTATCGAAATTAACGTAACATTCAAATAAAAAAATACTGAATGACGACTTCGAATGTCTGTGCTGACAACATAGTGTCACTAAAACATTAACGTAGTAAAGGGGCATATTCTGTAACTCTTCCTCTAAAATTTAGAGGCCGTTAAAAGTTTAACCGGCGCTAAAATGAAATCGGTATTCGCTAACCACATTTCTGTTAAAATTTTAAAGGATTCCTTTAAAATATACTGTTAAAACTATTATTTTTAAAGGGATGTTAAAGTGTGTCTTTAAATAATAACGATAACAAAAATGGCGTATGTAGATGTTGCTGGTGAAGCTTTGATTGAGGAATTAATAGCAAACCAAGAAACGTAAGAAACATTTTAGGTTATATTTGAAAAATACTTCAAATTAACCATGTTTATTTATTTTTATAGGGCAGAATTTAGATTACACCAAAGAAATGTTAGGGACTTGAGTGATCCCTTTCAAATACCAAATAATTTATTCAAGTCTTTTTCGCTTTTCCAAGGAAGTGTCGAGAATGTTAATTGATTAGAACCACACCTACAAGAAGGACAAAGAATTACTGCCATACCGATACATTTAAAAATTTTTGCCAGTCTCCACTATTATGCTTCGGGGGGGATACCAATTAAGTTCTGGACAGGGTCACACTTTTGCTATGAGTCAACCGAGCGTGAGCAAAAAATGTATTGATGAAGTTACTAATGTTATTTATAATCATCTATTACCTAACTGGATAGTATTTCCAAACACTGAAAACAAAAGAAGTAAGGTAATGGATAATTTTTTAGAAAAGTATAACTTTCCGAGGTGTTTGGCAGCCATAATATTGCATTTATATCGCCCCCAGAGCAATATCCTGCGCTTCCCTACTACAGCAGAAAAGGATATTATAGTATAAACTGTCAGATCATAGTAGATAGCGATTACAATATTTTAAGTGGAGAGCAAGTTTGAAATGAGATTATGCAACAGTATTTTAATAATTGTGAATAAAATTTAAATCTCACAAATTAAAAATATACTGTAACCTTTTTTCATTTGATTTAAGAAAACTTCTGTAGGTACTTATTGCATAATAAAAATACAAGTGTCTTTATAAAAACCCATATTTAATTAAAAATATAAACTAACATATAGTTATGAAACACCTACATTTATTTAAAATAAAAAAAAACATCCTTCACAAAAATACATAAAAATAATATAATATGAAAATAAAAATCCTTTTGTAAATATACGTAGCAGAGCGCTTTCAGTTAACAAAAACTATCTTCGGTGTCTCATACTTCAAGTTATCACATTTAAAAATTTTTCCAAAAATAAACACAGTGGTTAAAACACAGTCACTATTTTTAAAAACATTTGAAAATACTACATGGCAATAGGAGATGATTCCCTAAAATGGGGATACATATTTTGTTATTCGAACAATAGATTGTTAGCTTTTGTCACACATGTTTGAGTAAAAAAATATGTATCCCCTTTTTAGAGAATCATCCCTTATTGCAATGTAGTATTTTCAAATGTTTTTTAAAATAGTGACTGTTTTAACCACTGTGTTTATTTTTGAAAAAAATTTTAATTGTGATAACTTGAAGTATGAGACACTGAAGATAGTTCTCTCGCTTTGCTAACTATATTAAAAAATGTGTACCAACATATACAACTTGTTTTCTTCATTTATTTATCTTTGGTACACACAGCCAACCTCACTTGTTAGTTCAAGTTACACAACCTTTTATCTCCGCTGGGTTTCCAACCTTACTGATTTTGCCAAATTGTTAATAGCTTTTGCGATGGCAAAATTTAATCTGGCAAGCATTGTTAATTGTTTGTCATGGCTTTTGATAACAGTCTCTACTCTGTTTACCTGAGGTCTTCTCTTAAACTTTTGTTTAAGTTTGGATTTTTTATTGATTTGAGGTTGGTTCTCTTTTGTATCGAGTTGTTCTCTCAGTTCGTCTTCCTGTTCTTCGTTTATTACCTCATATTCCTAAAAACAATTTATAATAGATATGCTTTTATTTGACAAATTTATTGTTTTATATACATTTAAGAACTTTGTTAAGATGTTTTTTATATCTATTCATAAATATTAAATAAGAAACTGAATTGAATTTATTAATTCAAAACATTTCCTATTACTAGCTTTTTTTATTTTAAAAATAGTACTCACAACGTTAGGGACTACAATTTCTTCAGGAGAAATCTGTGTGGGTAGTAATAAATGGACCTGCTTCAACATTTTCAGCAATTATGATTCCGGTTTCATCTAGATTAGCCCCTTAAGTTGGTTATTAGTGCCAAAATTCTTTCTTCCAACTCCGTTAAAGGCTTAACCGGATCACCCCCTCCGGTGCCTCTGTGACCATATCTCACGTCCCTGGCCCGCCTCCTAAATTAGTTTTCATTTCACTAATTGCCTGAAAAATATTTGTAATTAATAGGTATGAAATAACAAAAAAATTGATCTTATATTATAGAGTTCACATCACTTACGTCTTTCCACTGTTTAATTGTTTTTGGCAGACCGAATACATTTAATTTTTCAGTTAGATCCTTCCAAGCACTATTCAATTTGGGTAAATCCACCTGATTTATTTTTCCTCCTATTCTATTCTCTTCCAAAAGGCTTATTAAGTACTCCTTTTGTTTTTTTGTCGTTCTCGGCGCCCGTGACATTTTTCTATTTCTTTTTTCTACTTATAAACAGTTCAAGCAGGTTAGTTTATATGGGTTAGTCACAAATGTTCTTCTTCTATCTTCATTAGTTTTTTCTTCTTTTTTATTAAATTGTGTCTCTAACTTAGCTATTAAATGTCAAATAGCTCCTTAGGCACTGTTGCCAGATACTCTACTTAGAATTTTAAAGGAACCCTTTAAAATAAATAATTTTTAACAGTCCTCTAAAATGTATACTTGCAGAATAGCATTTCAACTGAAAATTTTTAGAGGCCCGTTAAAAACTTATTTTTAAGAGGCCTCTAAATTTTAAAGGATTAGTTACAGAATAGACCCCTAAGCCGGACAAAAATAACTAGTTCTTCAACAATATTTGCTGCATTTTGATGAAATATAGAACCGTAGTTTAAAATTGAACCGACAAGACATTTATAGAAAAGCAGTATTTGGGTCTGCTCCCCAATTACTTCCGCAGAAAGTCCTTAAGATGTTTGTTGTTTTTTCTGCGTGACCTATTATGTAATTAATATGTTGTTTCCAGTTGAGTTTCATGTCAAGGAATATGCCAAGAAATTTAACATTAGAATTGTATTTGAAGTTGAAACAGGCAATATTGATTTTACAATGTACTAATAAACATTCCAATTTCATCGATCTGTTTACAAATATCTCCTTCAATAACAAAATTACTTTCTTTCGTCACAAAATTAAATAAAAGTTGAATAAATTATTCTACTCATAAAATGTTAATTAATTATTTCTTCGTTGCAAGTAAATAATTTTTCAACGTATTTATTTCATATTTTAAAACGAATTAATTTGTAAATTAAATAACAGTATGAGAAAATGAAGGAAATAAACAAGTTCTACATTCTACTCGTTGTAAAATATGTTAATGCTAAAAACTTTCTACAAAATATTCGCATGGTGTCATCTGTTTCTACAGTTGAATTATTTAATTATTCATCATTACATCATACAGTATGTCCCACATTTTTCACACTTACAGATCTGTCGAGATACTTCTAAAGGGTTTTAGGATAAATTGATATTTTGACTTCACGTTTCTATTTTAGAGTTTGATATATTTTTTCCCTTTTCATCAACAGTGCATCTTAGTTTGACGTTTCGGTGATAAATATCCATAAAAAGACTTGGTATATTTATATCTATCCATCTATAAATTACGCCACACGTTAGGGGGGTCCTCGCAGATTTGTGACAAAGTGGGATTTTTAATTTTGTGATGTCTCAAAGTTAAATTAAATATATTTTTTTTCAACTACAGAGTGATTGATTAGTGTGATAAAGCTCAGAAACATCTTGAGATACTAAGAGTTGGAGCAACCCAATTCATGAAGATGTCTATGGATGTCTGCGAAACAGGATTTCGAACTCATGTTAGACGTTATCAACGAGAGTGAGTTTACACAAAACGAAATCGCTCTTATTACGAGAGGGGGCCTCGCTTATTGTACTGATGGGTCAAAAACAAACGAAGGAGTAGGAATATGGGTTACAGGACCTAACACTAGTATATAAACAGCTCTGGTATACACTCCAACAATATAATAATAATAGTCTTTATTATTTCCAATGATTATTATAGTTTGGCAAGTCTATCTGAAGCTACGGGGCATCCGCAAGGGGCGAGGAAACATGGCCGATATCTGTCATAAACGTACCAATAGCGTACGGTACCTATTTTATAAAAGTATTAAAAATAATAATCATTATTATATAATAATTATATCTATATAGAAGCTGATTTATGCTTTGCTTTAAAGGTAAGGTATTTTTCAAAACACAGCCAATCAGGCTTCTCTACAAATCAGATATTTGGATCCAATTACCTGGTTTGAAGAGCCGAGGAGCAGTTTACGGATATTTATAAACAACGCGAACCTAAACATGACAAATTCGTTCTGAAATTTCCCTTCCTGAGTGGTGCCATAAGATTCTGAATTGCTGTGCAGTTCGCAAGTATGTGGATGGAGGTTTCTTCTTCCATGCCACAGGATCTAAATTCTTCTTCCTCCACTATTTTGAGCTTTTTCAGGTGCCCATTCAGGCGACAATGTCCCGTTAGGATCCCTGTTAACTCTTAGTGCAGTTTTACTTTGACTTATGCATTCATTTGAGATCTCCCAAAAGGGAGTTTGTCTAGGCATTCCCACACCATTTACAAAATGTTACATGAAGAATTATCTGTACAAAAATTAGGTTTTCGTTGGATACCGCATCTGTTAACGGAAGAACAGAAAGCAATTAGAGTCAATTGTCATAAAATCAAAACCGGTTTAACTCAGGAAACTCAAAAAATATATACAGTATTGTCGGTGGTGATGAATCCTGGATTTACTTCTATGAACCCGTAAATAAACGTCAGTTGACTGTTTGGGTGTTCCAAGATGAACCAAAACCGACTGAAGTTATCCGTTCTCGAAAAAGATGGTGACGACATTTGTCTCAAAAGCGGGTTATGTAGCAACAATTCCTCTGCAAGATCAAAGAACTGTTACTGCTGATTGGTACATATCGACTTGTAAGCCAGAAGTAATTGATGAGTTTAGAAAAACCAACCCCCCAACGACGAATGATCCTCCATCAAGACTATGCAAGTTCCCACACAGATTGAAAAACAATTGAGTTTTTAAAGCAAAAAACATCGAATTATTGTACCATCTTCCATACAGTCCCGACTTAACTCCTAACGACTTTTTTACTTTTTCAAAAATTAAGAATGAACTGCATGGTCAAAGGTTCCAGTTCCCAGAAGATGCAGTCAACGCAATCAAAAACTCTATTTTAAATGTACCAACAAGCGAGTGGAATAACTGCTTCCTGAATTGGTTCCAAAGGATGCAAAAATCCATTTCTCTTCGTGGAGAATACATTGAAAAACAATAGTGTTTAAAAGTTATCTACTGTTTTTTTTTCTAGCTCTATATTCAAAATATGATTTATGCCCGATTCGCCTGTTCCCATTTCGCCTGACCAATTAAAATTTCTCGATTCGCCTGACGGCTTGAATGGTGGTACCGTTTCGCCTGACCATACATTCTTCGTTATAATAGGTATTAAAATAAGCAACTTCCCTCCCCACTTTATCCAGACTCAGGACTGGCAGTAATTTTTAATAGTTGATAAAAAATTACTGGTGTGGTTACAAGTTTATTCGCTTTACGTTTCGTCAATTTGGGAAAAAATACAATAATATATACATATTTACATGATTTTGAACTAACAAAATTAATTTATCTTAAGCTTAGCAGTGTAGGCTATTTTTTCTAAACATTTTCCCACTTTTATTTCATTATTTAAGTAGCTTTCTTGAATTTGTCTTATTCTTAACCTAACCTGTTAAGAAACGGTCGGGGTAGGTACTTACAACAATTATACATATTTATTACCTGTTATTCCTAGAAAATCCAGGTCAGGCGAATCGCAACTATAAATTTCCCTCAATCTTGTCGTCAGGCAAAACGCAACCAAAATGTACCTTATTTAAATGTAAGGCGAAACGGGAACAGGCGAAACAGGAATACACCCAAAAGATAAAAGACAACCCTCGTATAGGTCGTAGTGTGATAAGGCCAACCGGGCCTAATTGAATTCACTTCTAAATCAATTTGCTCACTAGAACGTGTAGTTTTTTATATTCTTGCAGAAAATCATTCATTTCTCCTATCATTATAATTTGTTTTTTATCTTCTAAATTGTATATGATAATGAACATATCGTTTTATATTTTACCTATTGTTTCTTAGTGTCGCTTCTTGCTAGTCTTGAAGTTGATTTAGTAGTAGTAGTGGTAGTAGTGGAGAACGGGAGCATTATGAATTACCCCTGTTTTTAAGCCTCGTGGTCGTACTTGGGGGGGGGGGGGGGGCTTGTACTGTATAACTACATATTTTTGAGTTAAGCAGTTATTATCCTTACGAAGATGGCTTTAGTACCAATTCAATTAAAATTTCTATTAAGTGTGAACTTCTTTCTGACATCTTGATGTAGAAATTAACATGTGAGCCAACCAGTATATGCAAATAAACTAATTACCTGTCTTATAACGTATTTACTTAACAAATTCTTTCATTATTTCTGTGAAATTAGCTCACCTTTCAAACGGATTTTTATTTACTAATATTTTGAGCACAATTTCCTTACGATTCTTTACATCAAACTTCACCTGTATACAGTATGTTTATATTCTACATTCTAGGAAACTCTCTCTCTAAAGCAGTTTAAACAGTGGCTTGAATAATGTTTTCAGGAATTCGCGTGTGTCATTTTTATTTGGTGTTAACAAGTCGCACATTTTTTAAATTCCTCTACTCATAAACTTTATTAATATGTTACAAATATTTGCGATGCATTAGCTGTCAGGTAGTGACTGGGTAGTGCAAGTGGCGAGGTAATTTATTAATTATAAACGTGTTTGTGTTGAAGACATGTGCTTCATGGTGAATCGTAATTAGTTGATATACTTGTGAATATGAAAATAAAATGCGGTTGTTATCATGTAAGTTATTTATTGGTATTACAAATACTTATAAACGTTTATAAGTGGCATTATTTTATTTAAAGTATATCCAATTTAGGTCAATTAGTGATAGTTCCTACTTATTTTAATTCCTTGAAATTTTCTTTGGGCTAAGCTTTAGAAAAGGATTTTTTTTAATAACACCGAAAACGTAGAAAAGACATGCAACATTTTATTTTTATAATTTTTTGTTTAAATTGTGAATTTTATTAAGTGGAACTGTTGAAATTTAGAGTTTAAAAAGGGATTTAACAAAAACCTTATTTTAAACTGGATTTTTAACAGGGTTTGAAGTTTAGACTGAGAATTTAACAAAATTAGTCCTTTAAACTGAAAACTCAAGAAAATTCGCGTGCTGAACTGGAAATCTGAGAAAATATACAATTTAAACTTGGAATTTAAGATTGAAAGATTAATATGAGGCTTATGAGTTTCTAAGAGCCTATTCACTATTATTATTTATTTATTGTTCATAGAAAAATATAATATTACAACAAGTAGTACTACAAATATCATAGCTATAATTTAGATAATACGATAGCAATTCGGCTTGCTTATTCACAGAGAACAAACGACCTTAACTTAAGAATATTAATTAAATAGCTACATATAATTTTAGCAGCACTGGGATCTATATCATTTATTTTCTGAACAAATGTCTCGTTTTGAAGGTAGACCGAATTCTCTCCTTTCATAGCATTGTAAATGGGACAGTCAAATAATAGATGGTGTATGGTTTCTAGATCTTTTCTGTTACATATTGTACAAGCTTTTTGTTACATATTCCATTAAAAATGAATTTCATGACATAATTACTCGACATTCTATGTTGGCTTAAAAGACGCACAAATTTGAACGGCAAATTAAGACACAAATATTTTTGAGGGTTTTCGTTTATTGTTAGCCGTTTGTGCAGATTAAGGAATGAGGATCTCGCCAATAAAGAGGTATAATAAGAAGTATAACTTGCAGCAAAATAAGCGACACATTTCATTTCTTTCTCGTTTTAATAGTGTAGGATTCAAAGTTTCCCAAATATGTTCATAATCGATATAATCAAACATACACTTTACTTGAGAACCATTTACTAAGTGTTGTTGCTGTTGTTTATTAAAGCATATTTTTGGATAACGATTTTCAGGCATGTTTAAAATTTTAATTAACCAATTGCGGCATTGTTTAAAAATATTATAATAAATTTTCAACCTACCTATTTCCAAACGTAAAAAGTATCCTGTATTCGAGAGTAATAAAAGTGTTTTAAAAAAATTTACTTGGACTTGTTCAAGAATATCTGATTCCCCATACTGGCAAACAGTGAGACATTGTGCTTAGTACTGTCGCATCAAACATTTCAACTATTGATGGCCATGAAATAACTTTGGCATTTGCCAATATAGCAAGCAAGGCTCCAGTAGCTTGTTTGCCCTTGGCTTTCGTTATATCTGCCATTACCCTAAATAACGTTGAAGAACAAAAAGTAAACCCCAAGTAATTATAGTTATTAGTAATTTCTATTTTCGAATTATTATAAAAAAAGTTATATTGTTTACTTGTAGTGTTACCCTTGGAAAATATCATATTTTTAGTTTTTGATAGATTTACTGTAAGGAAGTTGTGATCTGAGTATTGTTCTAATGTTTTTAACTTTTTGCCAAGGTCAATATGAGAATCTGCAAGAATGAGTAGATCATCAGCGTAGAGAAGAATAGTAATTTCGTTTTTGTGGTCTTCACTATGAACTTTGTAGATCCATTGTGTGTGCCCTCATGTTATGGCAGAGTTCCTTGTCTAGAACCATCCTTGTTACTAAACTCATCAGGTCCTCCATTTATTGGAAGGGTTGTAGTTTTCCCTTCCTTATCGTCGAAAAATCTAACCTTGTCAGACTATCGCAGTAGCACACTGTATGTGTGATGAGGTTTTCTCATTATTTTGGATGAGCTCTTTGGCCAGTCCCATTCCCTGCGCCTTGCTCCACCATTCTTGAGGCTGCTTTTTTATCCAAGTACTGTTAAGTATTTGTTTCTTTGCAGCGCTTTCGCTATACCACAGAAAGGTTCAGGACCAATAGAAGCACATCGTGTTCCTTCTCGGGTTACTTAATCTACCTCTTTGTTGCCCGTGTGAGTGACCTGGTGGCTAAGGACAGTCTGTTTTGACTGCCTAACTCTTGTAGGGTTTAGTAGCCATCCTTAACGAGTATGAAATTTATCTGTATGGAACTGATTGCTTTTATAGGCTCTTGGCTGTCGGAGTATATGACATTGGTCTTTTCCTCGAACTCTTGCCTTAATAGGTCTGTCAGACTGGCTTCCTTTGGGTCTGATGCCCTGGTATATGGCCATATACCAGTTTTTCCCGCACATTCTTCTGCATGGGTTGATGGCTATCGTAATTCTTTTTATCATTTCCTGTAAATTTTGGTTCCATGTCAACTTATGGTCAAGGAAACTCCCAAGTATTTTACCTCTTGTATAATTGGAATTTCTACACTGCCAAAAACGGGTGATTCAATCCTCTCAGTATTTTCTTGTCAGAAACTACTATCGTGGCTTTGAGACTAAACTTGGCATTACTTGTGAATTTGCCTTTTGCAATAATCGCAAGAACTTCGGCGTACCCTAAGCAATGCCTTTAGAAAATAGCCTCTTCAAGAATGCTTCTACCGTAGAGGTGATATCATCGCTTTGTGCGGGCAACCTCTATTCTCTAGGACTGTGGTTACTTTTAGCTGGTGTTTATCCATTGACACACGAGGAATTTCCCATCCCTCTGTTGACTTGCCTGGCTGATACGCGTATTGGCGCTCGTTGAGGGAGTTTGTTAATAAAACCTCACCTCTAAGTTTCCTACTAGTGTTTCCAACGGAAGGACACAAGACTGATTGGACAGTATGACTTGTGCGTTTAGTCTCCTCTTTTCTTTTGCCACTCCATAGTTAACTATGTATTGCATACCTATGCAAACCTTGAATATTCTACGTAGATATGGAATTAGTATTTCCTGTCTCTTTTGGAGTTGGATGGGGTATATTCCATTCTCCTCTGGAGATTTGTATGGGTGAAATTTACTTATGGTCCACCTCTATTTGGACTTGTTATATCTGTAACCAGTCCCAGGTATTTGGCCTTTTTGGCTTGCCTTGAGGACTGTTTACCGAAACAATTGTTGTGGCTGAAAAGTGTGCTTCGATTAGCATACTATACTTTTCTCAAAGGTTGCTGTGTAGATATCGTCGTCCTTTTTAGGAAACCTACTTGATTTACAGTACCCCTTATTGGTTCTATATAGAATATGTGGGAATCCATTACCTCTTCTCAGAACTTCTTTCACGATTGCGTTTTTGCTTTTCTTATATCTATGTTGTACTGAGTAAGTGAGGCCTTATATTCAGCCCAGATTTGGTTGGCTTTTGCTTTATTAAATAGCCTACGTACTTCCTTCCCTTCTGAGGATTTCTGAGTGTATTCCGACACACTGTTTTGTTATTTAGTTGCGTTGTTTTTTTTTAGGCAGCTCACCTCGTAAGCTCCAAGCATTGCCTTGCTTGACCTTGAAATGGTTTTTGTCATACATTTCGAGAGCATCGTTGAGTGACAATAGATATATTTATTCCAGTTTGTCTCCATGGGGTAACTAGGTCGAATCTTGTCTGTCTATGGTCGGAGTATAAGGACTTCTCGGAGACGTGCCGATAGGCTATACTATAACATACTTTTCCTTTCGAAAGTGTTACATCTATTAATTATTTTCTTACTGCAGTGATGATTTGGTTCATTTCCTACGTTAGCTATTAATAGCTATTTTGTTTGTATTAAATCTAGTAGTCACTCACCTCTTGCATTGATGTATATGTTTTCCTTGGCCGCGAATGCGATCTAACTTGCAATTGAACAAAATTAGTACTTTAAACTGGGGATTTATGTAAATTTGCAATTTATATTAACAAAATGTACAGTTCAAACTGGGAATTTAACAATTAGTGGTGGATAGTAAAGAATCGTAACAATATATAGAAAGGGATATGTGACTGCATTCCAAAATTCCACCTCGGGAAACGTTAATAAAAAGGAGTTTTTAAACCACTAACCTAGATGACTAACTGTCAATACCACAAAAAAAGAGCCAGGCGGGGTAAAGAGGTCAAAGTTTTACTGTCCAGAATGATAAATAAGTAAAATGTATGTTTTTTAGTGAAAAAATGTTTTTAGTATTTTAAAAAATGTTGGCAATATTCTGAAATACATTTTTATACAAACAAGGAATATCTACTGTAAAAAAAACATTTATATTACTTTTAAATACAGTATTTTTTACAAAAAAAAACGTACCCAATTAAAAATAATTTTAAACAAAGTAGTGAAAGCTGAACAGTAATTTTCACATTGTGAGATTGATGTATACACAAAAAAATATACAGCGAGGGCCACAGGAAACATTCGTGATTACTTTATATGGAAAGCGAAAGACTCCCAAGAAGATACAAGTTGTTGAAAACTTCCTTTGATACAAACATTTATAACTTTCTGATATTTTGAGGGGACATCTATAATATGCTAAAACTTGGGTTTCTAATACATACTTTTGTAAGTTAGGAATCAATCTTCTTCAACCCCATCCACAAATAAATCAATTACTTCTTATATAATTGAACTTTTTAAATCATCTATGTGAAGAGATGTATTTTGCAAGTCTTTTTCTGTTTTTATAATTTCTTCAGTTTCCATTTTTATCCTTTTAACTGCAGGTTCACTTTCTACTTCAACAAATGTAACAATATTGTTAGTTTCTTGTATGTATGTATGTATTTCTAGTAGCAATGTAGTTTCTTGTAACAATTGATCAGTTTCAGGAACATTGGTTTCAGAAATAATAGTTCCATGAGTAACTATTTCTGAAGTATTTATATATTATATAAATACTTCAGAAATAGTTACTCATGGAACTAATGTGCAGAACCAAAACAACTATCGCTAATGGACAAATCCAAGATCTGAATATTATCAAGAACCTGGTCTGAGTTACTTGATTTGATTTCTGTTAAATCAAGTACATTAAAACTTCCTGTAATTATTTTGTTTTCAAGAATGTTGAAATTCTTTCTTGGGTGTGGTGATATCTGTAATGCATTCCATGGAGACTACATCATTTCCTATAATTTGTTCTTTATTGGAGAATGGAACTGAAGGTGTACAAGAAAACATTGGAACGGGACAGAAATGCGCTGGCATAACCTCTCAAGTGCATCTAAACCTTTTTTACAAGTATTAGCAATATTTGCATTTTTGTTACATAAAAAACCACTAAGAATAGTTAACGAAACTGGTAAAAATGGTAAGGTATTCAAAGTTTCTTGTTCATAAAAAGATAAGGATGTGGACATTTCGAAGTGTTGATTTCATTGAAAATACTCATAATTAACATATACAAATCCTGAATTGTACTTTTATTCACCCTCACAAAACTAGATGAGAATAACGTTTTCAAAATATCCAAAGCTAGCAGAGATTTCAGTCGTATCATTTTCAATTTCATGATTATTACTTTCAACATCTGTATTTTATTTATCTGGTACCGATACAGTTTCGCTTTTTGATTTCTGGTTTTTTGATTGGACAGTTTGTATTTATAAAGTAATTGATGTTTTTACCGGTGTTATATCTTTTCGAATACACTTTATAAGCTCCATTTGAAAATGGGAATTTAATCCACATTTAGATATTGTAATCAAGGTTTTTAAAGTTTTGTATATCGCTTCTTGGTAAACACAGTTGAAACTAAAACATTTGCACTTTTGACTATTCTTCAAAGAATCTATTAAAACTTTACTAATGATGAAAGAATACCGAAATGCACTTTTTCCAAGCCACAAGTCCAGTGTTTTCAATAAATAAAAAAGTTGGGTTTGCACATCGCTCAAAGCTAAACAGAACTGATCTACCTCTTCATCGGAAGTACTGTGGGTACAGTAGTGTACAGCAGTATCCCTCACAATAACATTTAATAATTCACTTGGAGCTATCTATTTATGTGCAGGGAAACTTTTTTTAACATTATTTTCAAAAAAATAGTAACATTCCTAATTCTCTTTGCTACAGTAGATACTATTATGTGAGCATGTAGAGGCTGTTCTTCAGATAAAAAACCATCTTGATTTGGTCTACCTGTGTTATTAATTTCTATCCGATTTTCTAAAAATGTATCCAATAAATGATGTACCGTTGAACATAACTTCTGAACTGCTATTCTAAAATTGTTCTTATTATTAATATTATCCATTCCAGCATTACCAATTTGTTGAAGATACAGAAAAGCTATGGCTGCTTTATCGACAGTAAATTTCGAGCTGCTATCCAAAAATGACAAAATATGTTTTTCAACTTGTGTTTTACGTACCTATTACAAACCAACTTCCATATCTTTTCATACACAAAATTAATACGTCTAATGAATAATGAATCTCGTGGCAATTTAGTTTGCTGGATAAACAAAAATCGACTATTTTTGATAAATAATCAGAGATTATTTTTTTAGATAACTCGTGGTTATGTAGTGAAGCTTCAAGAAACTTTTCTATAACTGATAACTTTATTTCAGTCACATGTCCTTGTGAATGTTGTGATAAACAATTATCTAACCAGTTTGTCACATTCTCGTTGAAAAAATCTACAGGACAGTAGTCCAGAATTGAATTTAATAATTCCCATCCTGATGCAGCCGTCTTGGAAGCAGAAAGCAATGCATTCACCGTTTTAATTTGCGAATCGGTTGGTCCGTTATTTAAATAGGCTTCAATACTCTTGTCCATTTTAGCCATTATGAAGAATATATCACTTTAAATGATTAAAAATATTTACTTTAATCCTTGAGTATAGAGGCTCTTTAATACTATATTGTTTCAAATTTATTTTAAATGATCTAGATTCTTCTTCCTTTCACTGGGATGGGCGTTACGATCCGATATTCCAGTGTATCGATACTTTTACTTCCGATTTCCGATACTCGATATTTTGTATCGATACATTTGTACTATATCGATACCTTGCGATCCGGGATTTTTAGTGGTAGCGGCGAGTGGCGTCATCTACCATCTACCAACAATAGCAAATATATTCACGCAGTCGTTATTCGTCCTTTGCAGTTTACTGTAGAATGAATACTTTAGATCTTTAGAAGATCGGGGTTTTATTTCTTAAGGAACTCTGTAAAAAATTGTCAGCTGAACCGTTGAGTGATTGTGAATCCCTGGAATGTCTTATGTTAACCAAAGAAATAAATTATTAAACGAGGTAATTTAGTTGATAGCTAAAAGAAGAATAATGTTTCGTTGTTTATTCATAATTTTTAGTTATTGAAAATATCTTTTGATAGTTTTGTTGTTATTTAATTCATTTCATCATCACATTTTGCTTTTTGAATAGAACCCTGACAACCGTACTCCCACAGGAGCGTCTAATTGTAGCTCTAGGCGCCGACGTTGCCAATTTTCAAGAAAGTGACATTTAAAAAATATGGAGAATAAAATGAGGTTAAGTGTTTTTTTTTTCGTTTTATATAATATCTTGGCTCCTCGCAGCTTACGGCTCTTACTTTTTCAAGAAGGGCAAGGAAAAATAACCATTCTATTAACCTTTCCCCTTGAAGGTTCATTAAGGTGAAGGGTGTATGGAATGGTTATTTTTCCTTGCCCTTCTGGAAAAAGTAAGAGAAAAGATATATACCTAAACGAAAAAAAAACACTTAACCTCATTTTATTCTCCACATTTTTTAAATGTCACTTTCATGAAATTTGGCAACGTCGGCGCCTAGAGCTACAATTAGACGCTCCTTACACCCACACCCATTTACTTTTGATGTGACAGAAAAAATGACACATTAGCAAACCATAGGCGTTGCGTTTCATTTTTAAGAGGTGTTGTACTTTAAATTAATTAAGACTTTTTTTTGCAAAGATGGTATAACTATAGAAAAAAATCGTGGACGATTATTATGTCTGAATACTCCATCTAAATGGCTTTCTAATGATGTGCCGCACATGGTATATTCCCTATTTAAAAATAAGGGGTTGGTGAAGTGGAAGGGAGGAGGTTGACAAACGACAGATGCCTGTATCGTAAAAATGTGCCTCCCTTAGAACAAAAATCGACGTGTTTCCTAATTTTCTTAAAATCTAAGGAATTAAACGGAAGTAAACCTTGGATTACATAAGGTCTAATAGTTTCTATTAAACGAAGAGATTTGCTAAAAAAGAATGTATTAAAGCATTTCACCCAGGAACGCGATATTGAGTATAAAGTGCACAGAAATAAAATTAACGCATTAATAAAAAAACTAAAAATGAATATTATCAAATTAAAATAAATGAGGCAGGTAATGATAAAGAAAAAGTTTGGAAGGTCACTAATGATATATCGGGTCGTGTAAAGAAATGTAGAAACATAGATCAAATACCTGTTAAAAATAATAATAATGTTCTTACTAATAAAAATAAAGAGAAGGCTACTTTGTTTAATAACTTCTTTTCTAATATTGGAGTTGAAATGGCAAATGAAATTCCTAATGTTACTCTACCGGACAGTTTTATGGAAAAAGATAAAGTAGATTCAAATATTTTCTTAAAACCAGTTACAAAAAATGAAATAATTATACTCATATCCAAATTAAAAAATAACTCTTCCTCTGGCCCTGATCAATTACACTCAAAAACTATTAAATCAATTCATGAGCATGTTGCTGAACCTTTGTCACACATTATTAATCTCTGTTTTCAAAGTGGCAAAATTCCCCAGCAATGGAAAGAATCTATCGTTACTCCTGTTTTTAAATCGGCGAATAAAAGTGAAATAAATAACTACAGACCTATTTCATTAACAAATAACTTTGCAAACATTTTCGAAATGGTATTAAAAGAAAGATTACTTGATTTCTTTAATGCAAACAACATTATCACAAAGAGGCAATATGGTTTCATTAAAAATTCTAGCACTGAAAATGCTGTAATGGATATCCTGGGAAGGACTGTCGGGGCAATGGATGAGTCATTAAAATGTATTGCTGTTTTCCTTGACTTGTCCAAGGCTTTCGACACTGTTCTCATGAAATCCTCTTGCTCAAATTATGTAATTGTGGAATACGTGGAATTGCACTGAATCTCGTATCAGATTACTTAAGCAACCGAAGGGTTGGTGCTGACATAAGTTCTGAATGTCTCGTAAAATGTGGTGTGCCGCAGGGAACGGTTCTAGGACCGCTGCTGTTTGTTATATATATGTGAATAATATTGCAAAAATCAACAATTTAAAAGGTCATTTAGTTTGTTATGCAGATGACACAGCAATTGTATTCACTGGGAAACACTGGGACGAAGTTAAACAAAAAACAGAAGTTAATTTGAGGAAAATAAATATATGGTTAAATTATAATAAACTAACCTTAAATGTCAAAAAAACTAAATGCATTGCTTTCAGTCCAAACGTAGTTGATGAACCATATAAATTAGAAGTAAAATTTCATAATTCAAATTGCATCAATAAATGTAAGTGTCCCATAATAGAAAAAGTTGGTTCTATAAAGTATTTAGGTGTCATTATAGACCAACACATTCGCTGGTTAGAACACATAACAAATGTGAGTAAAAGATTACGTACGTTGATGCATACATTTTATAATCTGCGTGATATTCTACCAAGAAGAAAGTTACTTATGGTTTATAATTCACTAGTTGAAGCAGTTCTAAGATACTGCATTGTTGCAGGGGGTGGAGCATTCAATACTACACTTAATATACTACAAACTACTCAAAATACAATCTTAAAAATTATTATCAATAAAAGTAAGCTTTATTCCACTGAAAAGTTATATAATGGAACAAAAGTTTTCAATATAAAACTACTTTATGTTTATAGCTGTATAATGAAAATCTACACAAACTCTACATTATTTAAAATTAAAGATACCTGAGTAACTAGATCCACAATTAATTTGGACCTTTCTGTACAAACTTTTAAAAAGTCAGTAACACAACAATCTTTGTTTTTCTTTGGCCCAAAACTTTATAACTTAATTCCATTGACTATCAAACTAATACCTAAATTAAAAAAATTCAAAGAAGAAATTGAAAACTATATAATGATACACCAAAATTCATTTTTAGATATAATATCGTAAAATCAAATAATTTTGAAACATAAACAGACTTGATAGTGAATAGAGTTAATATCTGAACCTAGCCTTCGGTATACTGTTTCTCTGTCGACTCTTTCCCGAACGACACCGGGATGTATGTACTTCTTTATTCGCCAACCTATAATTAATAATAAATGTACAACTGAATTAGGGTTTCCAGAGTTGGCACATTACAAAACAGGCAAATCTTGCCTAGGTTATGATGCCAGGTCTGGAAATTCTGATATATATATATATATCTTCGCTTATTGTATTGTTGTACTTAATTATTGAATAAATATTTGATTTGTTTTTATCTAGTTTTACCCTGAATATCCTTTAATATTAATTGGAACTGTTTTGAGAAATTTAATTTTTATTTTAGATGTCACTGGCCAGTACATCTAGTGAACAGAGTCCAGAACCACTATTCGATATACACGATATGCATGGGCAGGCTGCTCTTCATGTTGCTGCAAGATTAGGACAAGCTCAAGTAGTAAAGGTAAGAAATATTTTCCTTTATAGAAATATCAAACAAAATGTGTTTCAAACAGCCATATTGTAAAAGTATGTTCAGAACAAGGTGAAAAGAACTTTTCACATTATATCTATTTAGTGTATATCATTAATAGCCATTTCTAACTTTTGACAAAAAAATAACAAAATATATTGTTGAAATCGCATCTATCACAAAGATCTATCAGTCAAGAAAATTTTGTTTTAGGTTCTTTTAGAAGCAGGTGCAAATGCTGATCAAGCAGATGTCGACGGTTGGACTCCTCTTAGAGCAGCAGCATGGGGAGGACACACAGAGGTGAGCTTCATTATTTAAGGATCTAAACTCAAACCGAGATCAAGGGAATTTTACTAGATCATATCACTTTTCAACTTTCCACTTTTATGTAATCTAGAAACTTGAATTGTTTGGACCAAAGTGTATTTATCTTGTCAAATATAAACCAAGACGCATCTGATTCATTTAATTAAATATTTTATTTGAATTTACTGTTTGGACCCTTACTTTGTGGAATCTACTCATATTACTTTTTTAAATGAAACTAAGTGTTTCTAATTAATTTGACTATTTAATGAAAAAATTATGAAAACTCTAAGATATTGATAATTATTTCGATATTGATATATCAGCGTCAGAATGACAGAAGTTACATTTTATGTGATGCCTACTTGATGTTTAATATTTTGGCTAGACCAAATAGTAAGTGACCTATCTTGTGATTGTCTTAATATATATGAATAGAAAAAAGAAGAAGAGACTTTTTTATGGGACTATATAAACTTAAATGTCCAGAATGTAATGCTGTCTATATTGGTCAAAAAATTCGAAAATTTGGAATTAGATACAATGAACACTCACGAGCATACAGATTAAAACAGCCAGATAAATCACATTACGCAAAACATCTTCTTGACACAAAACATTCATTAACACCTAACACAGAACTAGAAGTACTGCATATTTGTGATAAGAAACAAGAACTAGATTTCCTTGAAGAATTAGAAAATAGAAGACTCTTAAGAGACCCATAGTATGAAGTTGTCAATGAACAGATAAATCTAGGGAGCTCTCCACTATTAAATTAAGCAAAAATAATTGTAAAGATCAGCAGATATAGTTTTCCTTGGTTGGTTGGTCAATCACAAGAAAGGTCACTCACTATTTGGTCCAGCCAAAATATTAATCATCAAGTAGGCATCACATAAAATGTAACATCTGTCATTCTGACGAGGATATGCTAATATTGAAATAATTATCAATAATATTTTAGAGTTTTCATTAATTTTGTTATTAAATAGTGGAATTAGAAACACTTAGTTTCATTTAAAAAAGAAATATTTTATTGTCCCAATATTGTGAAAAACTTTTTAACAACAAACAAGCTGTTTTTTTCTAAAAAGTTATTTGCTCAAATGTCATTTTCTGGACCTATACGCAGCATTTCCCAGCATCCATCTTGAGTTTCAAAAATATCAACAACCCTTTTAAATAACTAGAAAATTTATAATTTACTAGATCCCAGTATTTCTAATGCACAAAGTTAATCCATTATTTCTTGCATAAAATTATCTTTTCTGACTCTCCACTGGGATTGATCCTCGTGTACCGAGTATACAAATTCGTACAACGGTCGTTACAGGAAGTAATTGCATTGACTGTTCAAGCAAAATGGCGACTAACTTTAAATATGACATGTCAAAAATTTTGTTTTTCATCACCTTCAATATAAAAGTGATTATTACCGTACCTTTTTATTTTGAGTAAAAGTCGCAGAAAACTGAGAATTCCATAAAATGACAATACCGAGATGAATTAATGAAGAAGTATTATACAGGACGAAGATTTAGTATATTTTTGTAAATATATGGTTAATTTTGCTCAACTCTTGATGTAGAGTTAAATTTGATTTTTTTATTAAAAATTGAGTGATCGTGTGGGGGAATAAAATAAATACCCCGTTTTTGTTTTCTCTTTGTATACTTTATTAAATATTGATCAAAGTTTCCAAAAACCATACACAGGGTAAAATTTGTTTATATGAACAAACTAATTTTTAAAGACCGGGCCTGATGTTTTTCTAGGTTTAATGTTACTAAGGTGGTAAAAGTGTATCATTTTAATATAATATGAGACAAATCGAACTTACCATTCAAAAGTAATTTAAGTCAAAATTGATAGTAAACAATGGAAGCAGATACTTTTAAATGACCATTTGATATTCCCCATAGTGTACAAAGCCAACATAGACTACAGTGGAGGAACACTCCAAAGCAGGTACACAGTAAGACCTTTATAGATGACACATGTTTTAAACGGACCGAAGAATTACTGAATATCAGTAGGAATCAACTAAGAATCATTATAGGTTATCTAACGCGTCATGCCCCAGTAAAAGATCACTTGAATAAAATGGGGTTATATAACGGGGATCTCAGCTGCAGACTTTGTTACATGGAGACCAAAGTAACCCATATCTTATCTGACTGCGGGGCACTGGACTCGAGGAGACAAACAATTTTCGGAGAGGCCAATGTGCCACCTGAAACCTATGGCACACATCCAGTGGACCTATATCGTCTACTCGAAGGTTCGGGGATAACTGGGTGGGTAGACTAAATTTAGGAATAGAGTACAATAAGCCAACAGGCTTCCAGCATGAGAACGGCTCCCAAAAAGGAAAAAAATAATCCCCATAGGATCCTCAATACGAGGTAGGAGTATGTACAGTTACTCATGACTCCTCCTGTATTCTGTATTATACATTAATATTTATGATGGAAGTGTATTCACTTACATTTTATTTCTAGGTGGTAGAACTATTGGTCAAACACGGTTGTAGTCTGGATAGTGTCGACGCCGAAAATCGAACAGCCCTTCGCGCCGCAGCTTGGTCCGGTCACGAAGAAATAGTCAAAATCCTTCTTCAAAACTGTGCTAGTGTAAATTTAACAGACCACGAAGGTCGAACGGCTCTTATAGCCGCCGCTTACATGGGTCATTCTGATATTGTAGAACATCTATTAAATTTCGGAGCGGACATCAACCACGCCGATGCTGACGGAAGGACTGCTTTGTCTGTAGCAGCTTTGTGTGCTCCTAGAACGCCCGGTGCTAATGTTGTTGCAACACTGTTAGAGAGGAACGCCACAGTCGATCATAAAGATAAGGAAGGAATGACACCGTTGTTGGTTGCTTCTTTCGAAGGTCACAGGTAGGTAATAATACATAAAATAGTAAAAAGAACAGCATGGTATTGTTAATCTTCATATTTTCTTTTTTTTTCTTCTGTAGGGATGTATGTGAACTTCTTTTGGAAAATGAAGCAGATGTAGATCATTGCGACCATGGTGGTAGAAGTCCTTTATGGGCGGCAGCTAGTATGGGCCATGCTCCAGTTGTAGCACTTCTATTATTTTGGGGTTGTTGTATAGATTCCATGGATTCAGAAGGTCGAACTGTATTGTCAGTTGCTGCAGCTCAAGGTATGAAATAATTGAAAAGTGTTTATCAGTACCGCTTGTCAAATGTAGCATGAGACGTGGAAATATGACGGGCTGTCTACAAGAAAGAGAAAGTATTCGGAGTAATCGAGTTTTTCAGTTATCAGTTTTTTGCTTTTTAACGGGATGTGCGTTGGTTATAGGAAACTCAATGTAAATGTACGAACCCAATTATAAAAATTATACAGAAAATCTATCTCTAAAGAATAAAAAATTTACAAATAGTAAAAAGACAACTGTTAACAAGAAAAAACTGCTATTTAATCATGTGTTCTAAGTGACCACCGTTAACATTCAGGCAATAAAAGTTGAAAAAGAGCCAATTTTAAAAAATGATTAAATAACATTGGAAGGCTGGTATCAAACGCAAAACAAAATGATTGAATAGAGATTTACTAGACCTTTTAAATGAGGTATGACTTGATACCTAATGCCATTTGAAAAAATGTAAGGGGTGTCTCCAGTAGGGAGGGGGTGAATCTGACGTTTATGACATTAGCGCCAAAAAGTGTCCCCCTCAAGTTAAAAGTTGACGTGTTTCGGCATTTCTTTCTAATATGTCCCATTTTTGATATATTAAGGGTGGCTCCTTCTCAAATGAACACAGTGTATATTATATAAAAGGCAAAAGTGATTTACTTAGGTATCAACGCACAGGACAAACCCTTGGGGCTAGAAACTTAAAATTTCGCACACGTATTCCTCTTATGACGTAGGCATCCACTAAGGAAGGATTTTTCAAAATTCAACCCCCAAGGGGGTGAAATACGGGATAAAAGTTTGTATGAAACTTTTTCTTCCTTGAACATATTTGCATGAAATTTCGTATGAATTGAGTACGGCAAAAATAATGAGTTACGTATTTCAGAGTTTTCTAAAATTCAACCCCTAAGAGGGTAAAATAGGGGATGAAAGGTTTAAATAAACGCACAGGCCAAACCCTTAGGGCTAGAAACTTGAAATTTCGCACACGTAGGCGTCCAGTAAGGAAGGATTTTTCAAAATTCAAAAAATTTGTTTTGTATTATACCTACTGGGTGTAAAGAAAAGTAAGTTAGGTACAAACAACTTACACAAATTTTATGTTTTTTTTAGATAGACAGATATAGATATAGACAGGAACGCGGCAGACGCTTTAGGGCAGACATCGTTGACGGTTTTATGCGAATTATGAACATTTGAATTTTGTTATTCATTGAGTTTACTTTATATGAGATATGTTGTTGTTTGTTTTTAAGCAGGTATTTCTGTTGATTACAAGTTCTTTTTAATTCAGTTACGTTAGTTGGTTAGATAGGTGTGTTACATACATAGCAATCCTAATAGGTAGTGTATATTTAGTTTGTGGTATAGCTAGAAACTCAAAAACGCCTTTTACGACTTGTGGCGCCATCTACTGGATTTCTGCGGAAGTTTTCTTAGTGATAAAATAAAAATAAATAGTTAGCTGTTATTACTTAATATACCGGCAATTTTGAATTTACTATATTTCATTTTATTTAAATAAAAGGAATTGGGATAACATAAAATAAAAATGAAAGAATGTATTCTAAATAATGATAGTCAATGTTACAAAAGACATTTGTCAAATTTTATTCATAAAATAACTTTTGGTGGAATTGAAAGTATCTTAGCCAAAATATAATTCGAACAGGTATAATTTTTTGTTCGTTTACTAATTTTTGAAGGTATGACATAAAAAGATTCATATTTTTAGTTGGATTTCTCTTTAAAGTTGTGTTGATAATTTTGTATACATATAAAATGCTTTGTCCTGAATGACTGACTGACGGATCAATGCACAGGTCGTAGAGACCTGAAACTTGGATTGTGTGTTCTTTGTATGACGTAGGCATCCGATAAGAAAGGATTTTCCGAAATTCTACCCCTACGGGGGTGAAAAACGGGGGCGAAGTATGTATGGGACATCGTGTTTCCTTGGTCCAATCTACTTCAAATTTTGCATAAAGATTCTTTAACAGAATTAATGGAAGAAGTGTTTCGTATGTTATTGAAACTGATCGCCTAACGGGGTTAAAAAGGGATTGAAAGTTATTTTGGGGGTGATCTGCATCGAAGTTGATATCAATACTCCTTAATGCTTTTGATTTAAATTTCCTTTTATTTTGACGTTTGAAAACTCAATCCGATTTTACTCAAAAAACGTTGAACTCACTTAAAAGCCTGGTGCAATGCAATACTCTTTAAAATTGGAATGTAAAATATAAAAGAATATTTAAATCGGATCAGAATTCGAAATTTTAACTTTATTTATTCTTGGATATTTGAATGAAAAACTTAACTTAAAATTTTAACAAAATTAATAACGTAAAAAACTAATTAAAAATCCTATTTGAACCATTTTCGACTTCTACGCGGACGAAGTCGCGGGCAAAAGCTAGTATAATATAAACTAATAATTAAAAATTCGGAGATTTAAATATTACCTAAAATTTTCCAGGGCATTTTTAATAAAGCCACTATATTCAAGTGCAATAACTTCTGAAAGTATTCAGTAATTAGTTTATATACAGAGCGCGGCTAAATAATGGAAGAAATTCATTATATTGCAAACAATTTACCTTTTACAAAAATTCTGAAATTTTTTAAAATTGAAATGTGGGTCTTGTAATACCTCATTTGAAAGGTTCTTTTAATATTGTATTCAGTAATGGCATAGTTGGTCAATTATTATTTCTACGGAGTGAACAAAAATTTATTTTATTTTTCAGTTTATGAATTTGCTACGACTGTTGAAAATTATTAACAATAAGCTGTTGTAGTTTAATATTTTAGGCGACACGCCCGGTATTTAATAAACTTTATCTTTTGGTCAAAAAAGGACAAGACTAAAAAATACACAAAAACACAACAAATTAATCGTCAAAAATCAAGTTGCTATTAATCGATAAAAATCAAGTTGCCTGCCTCATGTCAATTAAAATATCAGCACTACAAGAACCACATTTCAATTTAAAAAAATCAACGATTACTTCACCGTGTCAAAATTGGTGACGTCATCATTTCCGCACGTTATTAAAAGAATCGGCATTTACAATTGAAAATCGACCTATTTCTGGATGTTTATCTAAAATAAATTGTTTCAAAATAATGAATTTGTTCCATAATTTAGGCGCGCTCTGTATAATTAAGTAGTAACAAGTTTTAAAGTGTCTCAATCCCCAAAAGGTCTGAACTACTACCTGTGCTAGAATTATCAGACGCACAGTCACTTATGTTTATTATCATTTCATCAACTATTCAATCTAATGTTGGCTGTTACGCTGTGAATAATTTTTCAAATCTCTTGGCGTGTTCGCATCGTTCCAGCCATTCTTCTATAAATGAATAAAACAAATCATCGCAGAGCGTCTTAACGGTTTTAAACGTGAAATCTACATTGTCCTTTGTCACATATTATTTCAATGATGCCCATACTAGTTCAATTGGGTTGAGGTCACGATGATATGGCGGAAACCTCAAAACTGGGTGACCATTTTCAGCTATAATTTTGTCAATCAACGTTTGCACCACTTCCCTGGTTTGGCTGTTTAAAACTTTGCCTTTTTAAAATTAAAAGCCATTATTAATAATCATTGACTTTAAATTGATAAAACACAAAACTATACTTTCATTGCGATCTTTAGGTACTCGTCGATAAATCTCTAACCTCTAATGAATTCAGCCTCTTCCTACGTTTGACAAGCATGTGTGGCTACATTTCTAGAGAAGTGTATGTACTTATGTCTGTTAAACAATCGCTTCCAAAGATAACCCAATTAATAAAAAAGCTTTTGTAACAAAATATGTAGATGCAGTATAGCTTTTTTGGGTTTAGACGTCCCTCAATGTAAAATTTTCATAAAGAAGTCACCAATTAATGACGGTAAAATAGTCTCTGCGAGAAATACTGTTATGTTTCCGCGTCGTTTGTGACTACTCGTAGTGTCATCGATTTTTGAGGTTTGAGAAATTGGTCCAATAGTTATAAATTTTAATAGTGAAAAGAGTGACACTAAGGTTGAATCAGATTTAGAAAATAAACTAGAATTTGAATCTGCCTAGATTCTATTCTGTCAACATTTCACATGATGTTCATTTCTTTAATGTCAGTTTTTGTCTTTGAAAATACGATCATTATTAAAACATATTTTATTTTATTGCTTATTTGTTTATTTAAAAGATTTGGTAACTCAGTAATAACATTACCACTTTTATTGTAGAATTCCTTACTTCGTGAAATCTATTCATAAATGTTATTAACAAAAAACACAAATGGAAAAAATTATAAAATTATCGATAATTTTGTAGTTTTCATTTAATATATTGTGAAATTTTCTACATTTACGTTTTGTGTTTACTTCAGTCAATTTCCATATTTCATGAAAAATCTGACAACGCTGCAAATGTTCACAATGATGACGTAAACTCAACTTTATTTGGCTATTACTATACATCATTTGCTCTTTCATTTTACTAATCTTTTGTTTTAAACCAAGGTTGCGTTGAAGTCGTCAGACAGCTGCTGGACAGAGGTTTAGACGAACAACATCGTGACAATTCAGGGTGGACACCTCTACATTATGCTGCATTTGAAGGTAAAATTTAAACTTTCTATTTTTACTCATAGTACATTTTTCAATGTATAGAAATTTTTCCAGATCAGATGAAGTAATATTCTTATGTTTTGTGTGGTATTTTTTCCAGATGGTTATTATTTTTACACGATTATGCACAGCCGTTGTGATGTTTATTTTTAAAATGGTAAACATTGCCAATTATTTTTATATTTTTCATCTTCATCTAGGACACCTCGATGTTTGCGAAGCTTTATTAGAAGCAGGAGCGAGAGTAGACGAGACTGATAATGAAGGAAAAGCCCCTTTGGCACTTGCTTCGCAAGGGGGTCACACAGCCTTAGTTAATTTATTCATAGATAAATACAATGCACCTGTAGATCAGAGGCCTCATGATGGGAAGACTGCTTTGAGGTAAGTGAAGAAACCTTGAATAACAATTTTTATTTCAACTAATTTCGTATAATCGTGCACTAGCAACATGAAAAAATACACTAAAAAGTAAACAAAAGTTACCACCACTATACTGCTGTACTAAGTTGAAAGGTTCTATCTAATAAAATTTGAGATTTTGGCCTAAGTGCATATTTGGGTATTTAAAGTGCGTCTGTAAGTAATTTACAAAGCAAAATCGTCCTACCTTATTTTATAGACAGCCAAATTGGGTGTTTACTTTTGTCCTATCTACAAAATAATATGAAATACATTCTGTCCCAACAAACATTCCATACCTAATTTTCTCCTAACTCTACATATATATTTTTTTGTATAATATACCTATTTTTAAATGTATATTTTAATAAGGTCATTACAAAGCAAAATGTCTTATCTGGCTGATTGGACTAATTTTTATTGAGGGTGCGAACAACCGGCGACATAGGACACATGCTTAGTAATCTCTTGGTATTTTGTTATTTGTTGTACCGCAACAGACACACAGAACCTACAAAAATGTGTAGTAACTTGTGAAATGATATGATACCCGCAAGTTTTCCGTAATTAAAGTGATTTTTGACATGACCGCCGAATAAGTATATCGTGCTGCCGTTAGTAATAATTATTATAACTATTATAAATTATAATAAATAGGTGAGTGTAGTTTTCTAAATGTATTTTAACAAACAACTTTCAATATAAAACTAGTTGAACTGGTTTTGATGAAGAGGAGGAGCTTAAAACGTTAAATTTTCTTAATAATAAAGTTGTAAAGACTGGAATTGCAATGGCAAATGCTCGAGAAAGAAACCATGGGGTAGATGTAACTCGAAGACACACCTCACTATCTACCCTTGCACCAATTATTCCAAAAACCTGTCTTCAATTTTGGCAGGAGCTGGATGTTAACGATGAACTACCCAATGACGATGATTCTGAATAAATATTTTGTTTAGTTTATGTTGTTTTTATAGTTACTGAATTGATAAAATCATAATTTAAACCGTAAATATCTCAAGTCTTTTATTTATTCAGTTAGGACCTTTCAGCTTAGCACGGCAGTATACCAACTTATACTTTTTACTATCTGATGCATTTTATGATAACTAAGTATCGTTTAAAACGTTGAAAATGACTGGAATAAAAATAACCTCAATTTTTTAATGGTTACCTGCTTAGACTAATAAGCTGGTTTTATAAACTCTGTTGTTCCCGTTGTTCGTAGCTCGTCGTGATTTCCACGATGCGGGCGATTCGTTATTCACAGTTGTTCCCGAGTGGACCAATCGTTGTTGGCGATGTTGATATTTGACTGTGACGCATGTCATACGACAGAAAAATTGACGTGACAGATTATTAATATTTTGTTATTGTTTCTCGTTTTTATATCAATACATCAAGAAAGTAAGATAGTAATGAGTTTTTCAACATCAAATGTATTATCAAAATAAGTGGAGTTTAGCACAATTGGTAGATATCAAGTCACGTGGCACTAACTTAAGTTTTCATTGGTGGAACTGCGAATCACGAATAACAAGATATAAAATTTGGTTATTTGAGAGCAACGAAGAACGACTTGGAAACGACGAACAACGACACGACACGACAACAACGGTTTATAAACGCATGTATGTGATATCAATGTTTTATTTTCGAGCAGCGGGAATCACGAACAACGAATAACTAATAACATAGTTTATAAATCCAGCTATAGTCGCAAGAGAGAAAATGATTAATTGATTGCCATCCAGATTCGCTAGCCCCGTTTGACATCATCATAAACGTTATCTGTCAATGGTACCAGGATGCCTCATGCTGTCTCCTAAAGGGAGTACCAATTAACCTTACTTCAAATAACTGTCGTGTCAAATGTCGCGCACGTCGCCTCAATTGTCACGTATAATGTTACGTTCATAACGTGTCTCGTCAAACATCAAGACACGTGCCGCCATCTTTGTCAGGAGGCCATGACAATCAAGGATTCACATATGTAATGTAAAAACGGCGCCCAGCGCCCCATTCTCTATTAATAAAAGTTACCATTACTACCAAATCGGGATTTAAACTAACCTGAGTATTCACGAAGTCGGTACGAGATATAGTACAGAGCAGAAACATGAGACAAAGCCTGAGTCAGGAAGGAACGTTGGAGTGGTACACAAACGGATCTAAAACTGACATAGGAACAGGAGCTGGAGTCCACAGTGCTAGACACAGGTGCAATGTCCACGCATCGTTGAGGATGCTTGTATCCGTATTCCAGGAGGAAATATACGCTATCGACACGTTTTTGCAAATGAACATCGAAAGGGGGTATAGAGGCCAAAAGATCTTTATACTCTCAGATAGGCAGGCAGCACTGAAATCTTTAGCATGTTCCCAGATCAGATCTAGACTGGGACTGCCTACAAAAACTCTTAACCCTGGCAAACCACAATAGGGTGACACTTAAGTGGGACCCGGTGCACAAGGGTATTGTATGCAATGAAACGGCAGACACCCTAACAAAGATACGGTCTGAAACGGCATTCACTAGTCCTGGACCAGTATTTGGAATATCAAAAACTGCTGCACGTGGTTGTACATCTCGATGGATTCAAACTAAACATCAGATGTACTGGAACCACGTGCCAAAGCAAGAACACAGCAAAGTCCTGGTCAAAAACCCATCGGAATCGCTGACTAACGAAATATTAAGTATCAGCTTGGGCCAGATAAGGAAAGTGACGGGATTACTCACTGGTCACTGTATCCTAAGGAAGCACATTCATGCAAATCATATATAGGGAGGAACCTATCTGTCGGTTGTGCATGGAAGAGGAGGAAATAGCCTCATACATAATCTTCGAATGTGAAGCCTTCTCTCATTGGAGATATAGACTCCTAGGACTAGAGTACCTACGAGAGGATTTCTCCAAGAAGACCATACTGAAAAGACTATTGAGCCTGATAAGGGCTACTGGTCTCTTCACATACACGGTACAACCAAGAGTGAGGTGCCAAGGTGTCGAAGCCTCTGACTGGTGGTGCCGAACCAATCAAGTCTGACTCGGTAAAGCACGTCTCAATCCAGAAATAAAGCGATGCTTGGTTACCTGCACTGCAAAAGAAGCAACATTTGTAGTTATTTTTACATGGGTAGTGCTCATGTAAATTAAAAATAATCTGTTTCGATTAAAACAAAATAAAAACTATCATTGAACTTTACCTATTTTCCGAGTTATTCTTTCATTTGCTGTATTGTGTTTTTACAGATTGGCTGCGCTTGAAGGCCATTATGACATAGTGCAAATATTAGTTTCCAACGGTGCAGATATGGATTCCAAAGACGCAGATGGTAGAAGTACTCTATATGTATTAGCTCTAGATAATAGATTGGCGATGTCAAAATATTTCCTACAACAAGGTGGCGACGTAGAAACCAGAGATTTGGAGGTAAATATGATTATATTGCAAACATTAATTACTCATATTGTTAGATGTGGTATTTACAACACTGACTTTGTCGGACAATTATTTAATATATGAATGGCCTGTGTGTGAAGGAAAACCAACAAAATCGCCCTCAACCACACACTTATACTGAAACGTTTTATTCAAGCTAGTTCCTTTTTTATAAATGTCAGTCCTATACAAAATAAATCACATAATCATTAACATGTTATAAGAGTGTTCTTCATAAAACTTGATGGTTTCAAATGTTGATTTCCTAATGAATTATTTTTTTAGGGTCGTACACCTTTGCATGTATCGTCGTGGCAAGGTCACACGGAAATGGTATCTCTATTGTTAACGTACGGCAAAGCACAAGTAGACGCATGCGATTTAGAAAATAGAACGGCTCTACATTCCGCCAGTTGGCAGGGTCATAGTGAAATTGTGAAAATGCTTTTAGAGCACGGAGCAATGCCCGATCATACGTGCAATCAAGGCGCTACAGCTTTAGGTAAGTTTCGCAAAAATTTAAAAGAATCGATAATATATTGAAACAGAGTATCTTTTTTTGGACCATCTTCAGTTATATATTCACACATTCACATTCACACATTCGCCAACAATAATCTCTTTTATGTTATCAAATTATCATGATGATAATAATAATAATGTTCATGAAGTATAGCTTCTGCCTGACCATGTATGTATGTAAACATTCACTGAGACCTAAAAGATTTATTGTGCCACCTTTCTTCTACTTAGTTCTCGAGGAAAGTCTCAGAGACTAGTAATTTCTTTAGACCCATTTCCTGAAGGAAATTTATCTGTAGGCTTCAGTTTAGGTAAGTGCACCTCTTCTATCCAGTAGTCTCCTAGGTGTTGTGCCCTAGGATTCTGTATTGCTATGCAATTCGCAAGTATGTGAATGGAGGTTTCTTCTTCAATTCCACAGAATCTACATTCTCCTTGTCTCACTAGTTTGAGCTTTTTAAGGTGCCCATTCGACAGTGTCCTGGCAGGACGCCTGTCAAATCTCTTAGTACAGGATTACTCTGGCTTAGGCATTCATTTGTTCTCACCTGGTTATAGTTTCCCAGTAGTATCTTTCATTGTCTAAGCCCTACTAGATCTTTCCAATGGTCAGATCTTCTCTTCTTTTCGGTGTTGCTTATTTCTTCCAATATTACATTGGAGCTGATATATACTTACAATAAAAGTAGATAAATATTAATGAAAGTAAAATCCCTCTCGAAATATTACCATCTTCAAATTCATTGTCCCCAAAAAAATTAAACTTATTTTCACTTCTTTATCGTCAATAAGTTGATATAGAAGTTCTTGTGCCATACACTCGATTTCAATTTTTTTTTTGCATTGAAACACCTTGATTTCTACATTTCATCTTAAAAACTGGTAAAAACACTCGTCCCAGAATTCACCAACTTTTAAATTAGGATCATGATATGAAAGGAAAAAGTCGCCAATGGAAACAAACACGTGTTTTAGCTTTTGCAATTGATTTTGGACAAACTTTGCCTGAATTTATCATTTTTACTAGTTCACGGCCAGTTAAGGTCTCCTTTTTTATGTGTTTCATCTTTCCGCTCGGTTCCCTGCAATTTGTGGCAGTGATTTCGTGAAATGGGACGGAAGTGTGTAACAAGAAGCCAGTGAAGCACGCGCGCATTTTGATTTAACCAATGAGCGCGAGCGGTGGTAAATTTCGCCGTCAGATGGTAGCAACGAGTTATCGGTATTGTCAGTCAACAGTGTATGCATCAGATGTGCACTTAAGCTACAGTGTTGATGTATATGAACAAATTTATATGAGTAAACTATTTTTTTCACTACTAGCCTCTAAACCTAACTTTATTGACTTTTGTTGAGGTAGTAAAGTTGTTCATTATTAACCAAGGTAGAAAAATACAGAGCCTACTTGATTATAACTAAATCTCAATCCATTTAACAGAATGTGAGGTTAACTTGTGCACAGCTGTCATGTCATGTGAAACGGGAGTCGACAAACTAATATTTAAAAAAATAAAATGCCAGTAGTGAAGAAGTGAAAAAAATGCTATATGAGCCACGGTAGAAAAGCGTATTAATGGACCTCGACAATAATACCTCACTTTTCTACCTTGACGCATAATTACTATTAATAATTTTATTTACTGTAAGTGTTTGAAAAAAGTGCAGCTCATTCATAAAAAATGCAAGTTAGCTTTATTAAATTTTGTGGTTAATTTCTGTCACTGTCTATTGGAGAAGATTCCGTATTTTTTTAAATGATGAACTCAAGCTCAAAATGAACACGGATCGAAATGTTTCAACAACTGCTATTGACGGAGTTTTTCAACGTTTTTTAAATACTTTGAAATTACAAGTTTAGGTTTAGTATTTAATAAAAAATTGTATTGCACCTAGTTTTTTAATCAAATAAAATACAATTTTCATTAAAAAAATGATTCTGCGTTACCAAAAATTATTCTAAATAATACATGCATCTTTTTTTTCTAGACTTGATTTTAATGTTGCTTATTACCAAGGTGAGATGTCATATGCGACTACTATAAGGCTTACTTCTATACTACATTCTGAAAGTTCACTACAAATTACACCAACTGAAAACTAACTATTGTATAAACTAGATTGAAAATAAAACTAAATCTAACCACGCCTCGGGAAAATCACGATGATAACTAGAAGCAACACTTGTTTTTTTACGCTTAGCCACAAGTTATGTCATTGCGCATATGAGGTTCAAGTGCAAGTGTACATGAATAAAAAAACACCTTATCTAAATTTAAACAGTACAATGTATAAATAACGACGTGTGGTATTAAAACACTACTACAGTACAATCTCACTAATACGGCACTACTAAAAATCAGAGGTTGTCGGATTATTGGATTATATAAAAAAATTCATAATAAATAAAATGAAGCATTTCATAAAGAGAATATAATATATTTGTATTAATTTTCTAAACGTTTTTTTTTAACCAACATATCTCACAACCAACTAATTACATATGTGCACGTGCACGTGATAAGGTTTTGAGGTTAGACTGCACGACGTGGCGTAGGAAGACAAGAAGCTAAATCGAACGCGGCATCCACCAATGAGAGTCCAGATAGTGAGAGTCCAGATAGCCATGTGTATGGCTGGTTGCATAGTCGATTTAGACTTGTTAGTAGTTTGCGGTGATTCATAATTCATTTTATTTATTCATATCATAATATATAGAGTAGAGATATTTGTTTTGTTTATTCGTGGTTCATTCAATGGTTTTGTTATAGCTTATGTTTATTTTGTTGAGGTGTTGTGTGGAAATCTTCTTGCGTTTTTTCTGTCATGTTTTTCATGGCTATTCGTAGTCCATCTATTTCTTCTTGCATTGTCTTCATTATTTTTATCATTTCGTCAATTTTCTGTCGCAAAACGAGTTCATTCGGCTCGTCGGCTCCTTGCACTGCCGCTACTTGCGACCTATACGTTTCATTCAGTAGTTTTAGTCTACTGTTCTGTACGTCTACTCCTTCGTACTCACTGTCTGAGGAGTCGTGGTAGTCGCTTTTTTGGGGCGTCTTCTTTGTTTTTTCTTCGACATCTTTGTTCCTGTCCTCCTCAGATCCTAAAACATAAAAAACATCTATAATTTACTAGTTTAAAAATTAAGATAAGTTTCCAAAAATATAAAAATAGTGTTGAAAAACACTATTTGCGTTTAAAAACGCCGTTTTTGGCTACTAATTAGCTTTCGCCGGTTCGGGTCCTTAGTTTATCTAACACGTTTTTACAGGTATAGCAGCTCAAGAAGGACATGAACTCTGCGTGGTAGCCTTACTGGAACACGGAGCAGACCCGAACCATTCAGACGCGTGCGGAAGAAACGCTTTAAGAGTGGCGGCCAAATCGGGACATAGGGGAGTAGTAAGACTGTTGGAAGAGTACAATGCTAGATCACACAAAGTGGCGCATACTAGTAGTAGCGCCAATTCTATTACCTCAGGTAAGAAAAGTGACTTCAAATAACTTTGATAATATTTAAATAATATCAAGTCTGCGAAAGTAAATCCAAATAGCATGTGTAGTATCAGTTTATTATGAAACAATGCCAGAATTTCGGATTTCCTACGAAACCGAGGTTTAAGATCACGTCTTCAATATCAATCAAGCCAGGTCATCCAACTTTCTGGCCGCTGTGAGTTGCTTCGCTAGCGAGCCACAAAAACCTCGTAATCAATCGGAGATCGCGTTAGCTCGAGCAAGTCACAAAAGTTGCTGTTTCCGTTTCAAAATGCTGCCAGGAAGTCCATTCTTTCGATTAAGAGATCAAGAAAAAAAAAATGCGTCAAATCATAGCCATAAATTCAATTTTCAATTAATCTACAATATTTTTTGTTTCAGCCTCAACTGCAGAGACTAAACCATCGTGTGCTATTCTATATCCTTCCGGTAGTACAGGTGATTGGTCTGATCAGCAGAGGAGATCGATGGTATCGTTAGGAAATCACAGTTCAAATTCGAAATCTAGTTCCAATTTGACTGGATCCAGTCAGTCAAGTAGACACGGAGATAGACAAAGAGAAACTGTACAAAATACTCAGGTAAAGCGTTAGAATAATATATTTATTCTTCAATATCTATCTATGAATATTGATAGTTATAAGTAGTTAAAACTCACATTTTTCCAAATTAAACATCTTACGTGTCCCTATCTTAACCTTTTTTTCCTAGTGAATCGTGAAAGGAAAAAATTAGTACATGTTGGTCAAAAAATGAGGAATCTTTATACTGGGTTGCGGAAAGGAATTGATATCTTTGAAACGGATGAATAGATATCTATGAAATTCTAGGACAATGAATGGGATTGTGATTTGCATTTTTTAGAGTACATGTCAAATTTTTTGACGTACACCCTCCATCTTGAATTTCATTAAATGGCAACAGAGGCAAACAAATTTAATGAAACTGATAGCGTAAAGGATCGTTCAAGGTAGACCGAAAGTTGCAACTAATGATCTACTCATGGTATTTTTGGAAAATCTATACAAAATATTTTCAATGAAAATAACTGCCATCCATATAAAGTTCAAAACCTTTAAGAATTATCTGAAGATAGCTTTGATTGATGATTATAGTTCTGCGAAAAGATTATAGCGAACATTAGGATGCCTAATAATTTCTTTTGTTTTGTTACAAGACAAAATTTTCGGTTCTGGTCTGTACCAGATGGAGGAGGTTCATACACGGCGTCCACAAAAAGTTAATGTATGGGCGTTTGGAGAAAAACCATTTGATTGGTTCTTTTTTATTGAAGGTGCACTTATCGGTGCTTAATACCTTGATCTGCTACAAAATGAATTTATACCTGAAATAAAGTTATGGTTTCCTGGATATCACTATTTTTTCACGAACGTGATATTAATTGTTTAATTTTTTACAGCCCATGTCGTTTACGCAGCAACTTCAACAATGTACCCGAGGAGGCAAAACGCGACCTCTAAGCAAATTGCTGTCACCTTTACAAAGTGAACCTCAAAGTCCTATTTATGCATCACCTCCTTTAAGTCCAGTTAATGACCCTCCTAATGTTTTTGGTAAGTTAAACAAGATTTTAAATATTCTAAAAATCTACTGATACAAGGTGTATGGACTTTTGTATTGAGGGGTTATTGAATAGGAAACTTTCCAATTTTTTTATACAATAATATCATTAAGTGGCGTCTAAAAATCCTAATCCTCAAGGATTTTTTTAAAATCAATATTAACTTGGAAAACATAGTTTAAAGTTTCGAGTTATTTAAAATAATTTCAAACGACCTCCATAGCGCGCCAAAGCGAGTACAGTATTTAGTTTATGTTAATAAAAAAAGTCGACAGCAAATACATCATTATTATTCGAATTATAAATTAATTACAGGTGGGTTTTTCTATTACTATTTGATTACTTTATCATTATTATTTGCGCATAGATTCATTCGGACAACGCGAGGTACAATCAATGTTTCGTCAGACCAATCTCTTCCTGTACTTTTATAAGTATCCTTCTAACCAACTTTCCAATTAAAGTTCGTTTCAAAGGAGTTGATAGCACAGAGCGCCTATAATAACGGAAAACGGAGGTCGGGTGTCTCAAAAAATGTTATCTCTTTTTTATGGTTTACAATGTATCTAGACCAAGAAGAAAGAAATTGTGACCAGGCCACCCGGTAATCGGTCAAATAATAATAGGTAATAAAATGCAAATGAAGCATACGCAGTGAACCAAACGGTCCATAGTCGTAGAACAGGGTTAGGGTTTACTTCTGATTTTTGCTTAACGTTTATTATAATTAATATTATAATGAAAATACAAAGTAATTGTCCACTAAGATTTATATACACACATATTCTTGTAAAAAATTGAAAAATTATAACAAATTATTGCAGGTGAACATTACTTTAACTATAATATATACATTATTAACTAAATTCTTCAGCAGAAAAATCTGAAGAATCGTCTTATCCTAAGTTAATAATTAACGGTTCGATCTCTGTACTTTCGTCGATTAAGTCGTCAAGATCCCACATTTTCCCTTCCTCAGAGCTATAACATATTTTATGGTGCTTTGCCAGTTTTCGGCAGTCACATTCGCCAATGAATCCATCAAAAGTTGCCGCACTTCTTGAAGTTTAAAAGTTTTGTTGTTCCTGGCAACATAACCTTTGACTTGTACCCATATAAGCTCTATTGGGTTCAGCTCACAATGGTAAGGGGGTGAGCGATGTACAATAATACCTCTACCTTTTGCCATGTAATCGATTACAAATTTATTAAACTTTGCCTTACGCTGTCTAACAATTTGCAAAAGTTCTTTTTTCACCATTGTATCATCGAAATTTAAGGCTTTACACTGCAACCACTCAATTATCGCCGCTTTTTTCCATGAATTTGTGGGAAGCTTCTCTACTAATCTAGAATGATAGCTGGCGTTATCCATAACTGAATTCTGGGGAATGTATTCGATCATTTGTTGGAAATTCCTCAAAAACGTCAGCCATCATTTCTTCGTGGTAGTCTTTGCTTGAATTAGATTGAAATTCCAATAATCCTTGATCCAAAAATCCGTTTTCACTGCCTGTATGGGTTATAATAAGCCTGCGACCCTTTCCAGAGGGAAGTCTTAATCCTGTTGACCAACCCTCCATGACAGCTTGTCGGGAATTCAGAATATTTTTGTCTTGCCAGACTTTCGATACGGTGTGTCCTTCATTTAGGGAGGTTTCATCCAAATAGAAAATATTCTTACATTCGTTGCGATATTTTCGGATTGACCTTAAGTATTCTCGTCTCCAGCAAACAATATCCGGCCTATCAATAAGAAAATATTTTCTCCACGATCATCACCGAATTTGACAATTCTGAAATCAAATTTGATTACAGAATGCTGGAATTCTCTCTCTTGAGATTGAAGAAATATTCTGCAACACCTCTGCCCCCATGCAATTTAAATGTATTTACATTCTCTCTCTTGTGATAGAATAATATTCTCACACTGGTTAGCAATAATAACATTAGCCTTGACGCAGTTGATTGTCATTGTAGTGTCAAAAGTGTCAAAATTATTGCTGTCACGTAACCGTAACCTAACATAACCACACAATTGTTGAAAATACCCCCAATAATGCACCAGTTTTTTATTTCGAGAACTGTACAAATATAACAATTAATACAAAGTAGAATGTTTCTTGGATTATTGAGTGTTTACCTAATATAATAATTGTGATTCAGTTCTGTAATATAAATTAACTTTTGTTCATTTCCACTTAAAAATATATATTTAAAATCTTTGATCGTGGAGAAAGTATAGTCTGCTACTCGGTTAGAATGAAAATTCGTGATGCTCTTGGTTCCTCACGCTCGCCTTCGGCTGGCGCTCGGAACTTTCCACTCGCATCGAATTTTCATTCTAACCTTGTTACAGAATATACTATTCTGTTCTGTTTTTCCCACCGAAAGTTCATTCCATGAATAATTCTCCATACTCTAGTTCTTTATAGTGTAATGTTTTTGTTTGTTCAATAAATATTAAAACCAAACTTTGTTTAACTGCAACTTTATTGTTTCTCTCTGAATCTCGTACCCAACTCTTGCGCGCGTTCCTCTCTGTTCGGTTCTGCCCTTCTTCTTTTCGTCAGGGTCTACTCCTCTCGCAATATGGAACACAGATCTATAGTATATTTATGAACACTACAGATAGTTGTGGCAGGTTTTCGTCATTCTGGGCGGCTTGCACAATCTTGTCCCAATGTTGGTATTTCTTTAGCGAAATACATACCATGCACTATTCTACGAACACTGTTTTTAACATAGTTTCTTAATGGTTTCTTCCCCGGGTGAGGAATAGGTTCACCGAGGATCCGGCATTTTTTCTCACGTAAAAATTTATAAATCGTTGATTCTCCTACCCCAATCATATTGGCACAGTTCGTAATTATGTCGCGAACAGAACTTGTGGGGTTTTGGTGCACAAGAGCATCATGAGAACGTTCAGGATTAATGTTTTTTCCCGCAAAGAATATGCACTTTTGCTAACTCGTTGAATAGGAATTGGAGAAAAACGTGAACTTGAAGCCATCTTAATTAGACGAATAGACGTTACTTGCTAGTTGCCGAATACTAACTACTTCAAAGTTTATTCTATACAGGTACTTAGATTTAAATATTAACAGGAAATTGGGTTGTACCTGTATAGGTTACGGGACAGATAGTTCCGTCGCGCCTATGGTTTACAACTATTTTATGGTCCGAACCTCCGATCCGTGCTATCAACTATATTGGGACAGACTATAAAAATATCATGCCCAAATGCTTCCGGTCTAAAACGTTTGTTTGATGTTTTATACCTGCTGCATTCAAGTCTTCTTTCATTGCTGCGATCCATTTAATTGCTTCCGTTTTTACTTTACTTCGAATTTCATAAAATTTCACTATTTGCTTTGTCAACCCCGTCATTCCATTCTTTCAATGTGTTCGTTAAGCTTCAACTTTTTTTTCATATTATAATGTTTATAACAGAGCCGCAATCAGGCTTTTTTATATTTTATAAAGAGCCACACATGATACACATTCAATTTTTTTTATTTAATGTAATTAGATATTTTCCATGAGAACACAAGTACGCAAAAAACATAATTATGAAAAAATAATAATTATTTCAAAATTTTAGTTATAAACTTTAACTACAATAAGAATCAAATATAATAAGAACATATTTATTAATATAATTAAAGTATAATAGCATCTAACGACAATCTTTGGTCAAATTTTTAAAATTTGGTTTTAAATTAGTTAAAGCTGTCCGCAGTAATTCTGTAAGATGTTTTTCAGTTAACTGTGTACGATGTTTCGACTTCACGAACTTCATGGTGGAGTATAAAGATTCACAGTTGTACCAAAAATCGAAAATAGGCGACAAGCAGCTTTCTTTAAGTTTGAATATTTTGATAAAACAAGTTTTAGTGGGAGCATTTGCCCACATATGGTCTATACGTTTGATTGCCAATGTTTTTTATTACTCTAGTTGTCTGTACCAGTATGTACTTGTCAGTTGTATTCTTCAGGAATTAGCCTAGGCTTTCCTAAAATTGCCTATCTTGTTTCGTCTAATGCCTCGCATTCTGACAATATGTTTGGCCGTTTCTGTCCCTTTACCACAGTGTTTGCAGAAAAATTCTCCATTCAATGCAATTCTGTTCGCAAATACCAATATTGTTATAGAAAATATATCGCTATCACAAAATGGAATTTTGATCATCATGTTGAGCAATATATGACCTGACAATTTTAAAGATATCTTGTTATTCACTTTGTTATCTCAGCAACCTCATTTTTGTACATGCTAAAGCTTTTTAAAAATGAATAAATCAATTTTTTTTCAGGAATTTGCGAATATTGAAAATAGATGAATTGTGAACGAATTTTATTTTGATAGGTTATTTATTTAAATAATTTGTAGAGAAACTATTAAATTGCAATTTCGTCAAATTAGGGATAACACCCTTAGATATACTGTGGTCTGTTAACACATTGGCAATTTTTCTAAATATTTCTGCCCAAATGAGAAATGGCCATTATTTTTTCATTCTCCACCATATTTAACATATTAGTAAGCTCTTCCCCTTTATAATCTAGGTCCCCGACAGTTAACGGATGACATTTCCCAGTAATAAATATTCTATTATTTTCTAAATAATTAATTAACAGTCCCATTTGGGTTTTGCGACTTCGCGACATTACTTTAGGAAAAATTAACAAAAACAATACAACAAATAATCCACATTTCTCAAACAATTTATAGGTTAAAATAAAAAGCAATCGTCTTCTTTTCTTATTGATTGCCGAAATGCAGTGTTGCCAGTAGTTAAATTGAAGCTACTGGAAATAACATTGCTATTGACAAAACCATGAACCGTTCTTGCTATGAACGCAGGAACAGAATATACCAAAATTTCTTAACAATATTGCTGTATATTATAACCATAACAATATTGTTTGTACAACAATGTTTTCGGCAATATGCAAACAGTATAACTGATATTGTATAGCCCTAGTTTGTGTTGGTGTCCTCTCATTAGACTGTGACCAGTAAGAATACCTGTTATTGTTCAGATTTAATTCCTACTCATCTTGAGTAGTTCTTCAGCTCTAAACTTTGACGGCTCTTTAATAAATGTTTTGCCGTGGCGCATGAAAGGAGCTTCATTCCACCTCTCTCTTTGTTTTCGTTTGATCCAATATGCATCGTTGGATGGCAGATTTGGTAACCCCAATTGTGGATCCTGGGTGAACCCCCTCTAGTTAGTTCAGCAGCATTTTCTTTGCTCTCATATCCCTGATGTGACTGTCCAATAATAAATGACAGAAGCCTTATCTGCCTCAGTACCTTTGCTCTATCCTGTGCAATTCTTCATTATTTGGAAATGAAGACAATTGTGATTGCTCTTTATTTTTTTGGTATGTCAGTGTTAATGCGGCCTAGTATTATTCAACAATTTTCCTTTCTCTTTTTAAATTTTCAATCAACAAATTTACAAACAATATTTTTGTTATACATTTTTTGATGATAACTGATATTATTTTGGAATATGATTATTCAATTGAACCCTTCTACAAAAAGCACGGCATTGCTGCTATCCTTGTTTTAGAATGAAATAATCGAATCGAGATGTTGGTTTCAAACAAAGTGTATAACGAGAATTCTGTGTTACCCATCTTTGTTTATATGATCGACGATATAAATTTTTTCGCCTACCTTACCGGAAAACCAATCGTATAAACACCAAAAATATGGCGGAAAATTATTCTTAACGCCACTACTTTTGACCTTTTTATCATCTGTTACTTGAGTACTTGACGTTTCACCTAAATTTTTTAATTAAACGTCAGTGTATGTCACAGTTTTTAGTTACACTTTTCTATCTTATGGTTTATTTGGTTGGCGAAAAACAGTTGTGTGTCTCACATGCAGGAAACGCTTTAGCCGCCCTTAACTAAAACTCATTTTCTGCCCTTGTAACACAATATACTATAATATTTTAATTTTTATATGTTACAGATTCTTTCTTAGGTGCAATGAACATATATCAGCCAGTTCTCAGGCACAATAATTTTGCCAAAGCTCCCGACACACATTTTGCCCGCGATACTCATATGAGAATAATTTTGGGAAATACCAGTAGTTCGCCTTTTAGCAAAGACAAAAAATCTGAACACGTACAGGAAACTCAAAATTCCAAATCAAGGTAACTATTACAGCCTTTCCTATTTTTAAAATAACTCAAACCATATAATGTTTTTGCTTAGTAATCAAAAACCTAAAAGGAACGGTATAGTCACCAATCCAGCTTTAAGACTCGTCGCCAACGTGAAAAACGGACTCGACACGGCGGCGGCCAATTTACGCAAATCCACATCGGGAGCTAATCCCGCTTCCAAAACAAATAGTTTCCATTGGCGTAAGGAGACACCTTTGTAAAAGGTGAAAGGATTAAATTCACCGCCAACTAGTCAATATAATGGTAAGTATTATACCCTATATTAAGTTGATAACATCAAATCGTTTCGTAAAATTTCTTTTTCTTTGGCATTAAACTGTGACAAAAAGGTAAAGTGTGGTTTTTTGGTACCGAGGAAACTCTTTTTGAGTTGAAAATGTATTTTATCTCAACTGCCGGTCTAGTAATAAAAAAATCTCGTTCTGATCGAAAACCACAAAATATATACCATATACAGTCGTCAGATGCAAACAAGAGCCCGGAAAATATGCGAACTAAAAGAAATGTCATCGCAACCAGCCAATCAGGAACCAATGTTGACGATTGTACATTAGTAATTGTAAGCATTATCGAGATAATATGACCGAATTATTTTATCAATATACATCAATTTTAAGGAAGCCCTAGACAATCAATCTGCTTGATCAAACGATTGAGTCAATTGATTGACGCGCGCTTCAATCAACTTCAATCAGCCCTTCAATCTTTTGACCAAAACCTCTACATCTGAGAGAAATCGTGAAGTGGAGCAGTGCACGACTTCACAAACCACCTGTTGTTTGTTCTAACCTGTGATTGATTTTGGCGGTGAACAATGGTTTCCGATACAGATTTGGCCTTCCTCGCCCTAACATTGGTTGCCCTCAGGGAATGTTACAAAATGAGAAACCGCTTCACCCATGAACATTTACTCAATTCTCTGCGTGATTCGGAACCAGAGGACTACAGAAACTTTTTCAGAATGGATAAAGAAAGTTTTGATTTTGCCGACATCGAGAAGAAAGATACAAATATGCGTGACGCGATTCCTGCAATCTGACCTGAAATTCACTCATCATAATGGAAACTTGCTCACCAATTACGAAGGCATTGAAGGAAAACATTCAGGTAATTATTTTCCAAGTACATCTCTTTATATTTTAAAGAAAAGAGGAAATAATTACAATTTACAATTAGGGGTCAATGAGGAGAAAACGTAGCAGCATTTCTTTCATCAGGCGTTTCATGGAGTAGTAAGCGAAGGGCTTTCAGTTGGACGCGAAGTTTACAGTGGGTGTGCTGAGTTGGGGTACCCTTGCCAAGTATTTGTAGAACTTGAAGATGGCGCAGTTGACCAGCGAGGGGGCATTAGAAAACTCACAGCTTCCCTGGTCAAGGTGCCCATTTTTGCTTCAAAAAGCATGTCATTTATGATTTTTTCTGCGAAGCGACGTTGGTAATGTAAGTAAGCTGATGAACTCCCGCTCCTAGTTTTCGGGAAGCGCGGTTTCGGTAGCGGAAGCCATGGTTTCGACTGAGTGACTGACGCAATGCTTGACGGAAATTGCCCTAGACGATCAAGCGCCCTCTTCAATCGCTTGAGTCATTCAAACTTTCTATCGATCACCGTCAATGCTTGCTTCAAGCGTCAAACGGGTTTCTAAATGGTCAGTCACGCTTGATACAATCGTTTGACTCAAGCTTTTGATCAAAATGATTGATCGTCTAGAGCGTCCTTTAGTGGCTGCATCAGTCAATGTAAGGATAATTATCCGATTTTCAGACAATATCGCTAACCGGATAATTTTTGGATCAAATAACTTTTCGAGTGTTTTGCAGAAAGGATACATAAAACGGCTATTGTATTGGGAATTTTTTAATATTGACTAGGGTCAAAGACCTTCATTTAGAAAACTCGGTGTCCTTTTGGTAATTTTGACAAATTCGGATAATGGACTGCCTAAGTCTGACGTCACTAGAGGCGTGGTCATGAAAACCTTTCCAAACAAACCGAGTGCGCGTGTAAATTGCCATAAGAGATTTTTAATTTTCCGTTTGATGTTAATATAGTTATAAATAAGAGTGATTGTTATTAGAAATAAGTAAAAAGTGATCAGTTAAAGACTTTTTTACAAGAAAATCTGAAGGTTTGCAAAGCATTTTTAAACCAGTGTAAACACAATTGGGGTTATGTTGTCGTTTTGTTGATGCTTAATTTATTTGTTTATTTTTATATATTTCATAGTAGATATGGCTTCAAAGCATGTGTTGAAACTTTCTAGCATTAATGAATTCCTAGATGATAATAATATCATTAAAAGGGGGTGAAAATGCTTTAGAGTCAAACTGAACTGATGCTGAGTTAATGGTAATCAGAGGCGAAGTCCATGCCAGTATGAAGGATAAATTATACCACGTTGAGGTAAATTATCATATACCTAAACTTTAAATCTCATCCACATGTTTTCAAACTTATTATTTATTATTATTATTTAAAAAACTCTAAACAGACATAACCTCAACTAAGTTTACACTGTTTTAGAAACGCTTTGCAAACCTTACCTTGCAGATTTTCTTGTAAAAAAGTCTTTAACTGATCACTTTTTACTTATTTCTAATAACGATCACTCTTATTTATAACTATATTAACAGCAAACGGCAAATTAAAAATCTCTTATGACGTTTTACACGCGTTATAGATTTGTTTGGAAAGGTTGATGGGAGGAGCCTTCTGCTGTGACGTCAGAGCTTAGGCAGTCCATTTGAATTATAAATTCCGATAATTTTTATTTTTGCATTAGCAACACTGGACTGCATTCTATATGATGTCTGATTTAATTTAAAATCTGCTGTTATATTTTTATAGGTTACTATTTGCCTCATAAATTACAGACCAGTCTGTCTTTATAAGACTTATTCATTTTTGGAATTTGTTCTTTTGTAATGTTAAACTTAACAATGTTGTTGATTAAATAATGGTATATAATATTAACTGTTGGGTTTGAATAAAGCAAACGAAGTAAAGTTACAAGTAGAACACAGCATTTAATATATTTATTTGACAAATCACACAACTTTATTGCCATACATTCTTGTTTATAGCAACAACAACTAAATATATAAGACCTAGATAATAATTGGTAGTGGTGAAGTGTATATTCTAATATTAACATTGTTATGCACTTTAACTTTCGGCTGTCGTTGAGAAAAACGAATTTTTAAACAACACAACGATTCAAAATATCGATTGGTACTACAAATATACAACTACATCGACATGGACACGCCCACCCAGGGCTCTTGTGTGCTTCTGACTGCTGTAGTCCATGGAATTGGTACATTTTATCTTGCATAAAATGAGGTAGTTCTAATTTTTTGATATGTTGTATGTGATAAAGTTGACAAATCCAAGTTTTCGTCCTGGGATGCTCTCTAGATCATTGCTAAATACTTGAAAACCGCTAAATTTTCAGTTCTTCAGTTATCAATAATGACTACCAAGGACCTGCGTTACAGAAACCGCTAAATTTTATTTTGACTACCAAGAACGTTACACTTCGAAAGTAGACTAAATTTGCAACAAGGAATTAATTTGGTCTTGGTAGACCAAATAGTTTTTGATGCAAAATATAAAAAAAAAGGAATTTTTAGTTTTTTTCAATATTGACCACTAAGATCCTATTTAACGGCGACATTTATTATATTCATTTATTAAGGGGTCTATCCTGTTGAAATTTTAGACGCCTTTAATAATTTATCGGCCGATAAAACACTCTTCGTATTTGGTAATGAAGTTTCTGTTAAAATTTTAGAGCAATCATCTAATATGATCCTTTTAAACCTTAATTTTTAGAAGCATGTTAAAACTCCAATTTAAGTTTTAACAGTAGCAAACATGGCTTATTATGATGTGGTTGGTCAAGGTTTTGTAGAAGAAATAAAAGTATCGAAGATCTTTTTTTTTTTTATTAAAGAAACTTTCACCTAGTACATAGTCCTAATGATATTTTAGATTGATTGAAATAGTACTTTGTAAATACTTACTAACACTGAGCTTATATATGGTATCATATTCTTCCTCACTGTTTGCCATGGAAACGTTTTCAGAACAGCCAGCTTCTGGCAGATCAACTCCTCGTCTTCCCGATATTTAGCATTGAAATTAGAGCCAGAAGCCTTTACTCACTTTACTGCATGTTGTATCTTGTTTTCTATTAATAGAAAAAGTTAATGGATCAAAATTATGTCACATGACGGTAAAGATTTAACAATTTCCTTCCAAATTTTTTTACACTTATCTACCTTTCTGGTTTGCAAACTTACCAATTGTATTTTAAAAAGTTTTGTTTAATGATTGTGATGCACCGAAGGCCCAGTCAACTTACTGACGATTGTCGGCTGAATTTACAGGCTCTGGCCTCCGTTGCATCACTAGATAAGTAAAAGATTTAAAATTATAATTGACAAAATCTTCAATATCTTATCACATATGCTCTGTTAACTTCCCATGTCAATTTGATGTTTTCAACTACCGTATGTATTTTATATTTTCTTTTTTTTTGTTGCAGGTTTTAAACTCGACTTTAAAAATAAAATGAACAATGCTAACATATAACAACACTCACCTAGTCTTAAATATATCAAAGAAATAATTTTTAATAGTTATAATTTATACAATAGTTTTTTCAGATTTATGTTTAACATCCGCCCCGTTTTATTATTGCATTTATGGGATTTTTCATATATTTTTCGAAATATTTTATTAACTCAAGTACCTATTTTACTTAATTTTGTGATTTATATATTGGTAATTTGCTCATACAAATTTTAACATAAAATTGTACTGGTTTAAACAGAATTTGAGCATGAATTATTTATCAAATCATCTTGACTGATTGTTACTAGGCGAATTGGTTGAATTGGACAAGCTCCACTGGTCCTGGTCAGTGACTGTATCAGTAAATGATATTTATCTAAGTCTCTAGTTTATGTTAAAGATAATTGGTGTGAAATACCAACATAATAATACATCTTCGTATTCTTCAAACGAATTGTTGATTTGCTTGTTTGACTAAAACTGAATGAATTACGTTCCATATTTTTCTATTATTAGATACTTGAAGCCAATTGTAATTTTTTTACCGGTATTCGTAAAAGTATACGCATCCTTTAAATCAAACCAAAATATGCAAAAAAATAAGGTTATGGCCGAGATATGGTTATAAATGACCAAAACTTCTTTGATATTTGCATTTGACAGATGCGTATCGGGATAGGTATAACGGTAAAAAGCCGTTGCGCATGTTCAGGATAGGAATATGATTGGAATTTTGACTTGAATTTAAGTGTTTATTGTTTTAATTCTTTTGGAATAGGGCATGTCCACCAACTGACAAATTGACACTAATGACACTCACCCTGAGGATAAATAATTATTTGGATAGATTTTAAATTTGTAATTTGGATGTTTTGTATTGATTTTATTATCCTTTTTATTATAAACAGTCAGATATAGCTTTTAAAATAACTAAGTAATTAAAACAATATCGAAGAAAGCACCAAATCAAAATTAAATGAACTCGAACACTATTAAGAACCACGTGTTGTGCAAGGAACGCTTGTTTATCATCAGATTCATCAGGGCGACCGTCACATGGCGTCACGTGGACTTGCCCTATTTTAGTGTATCTCCGCTAAGCTAGAAGTATTTTTGTTAACATTGAAGTATTAACTGCCTTCTAAAAAGGAGGAGGTTCTCAATTCGTTGTCTATATATTTTTTTATGTATTTTGGAGCACAACTCCTTGGTTTATGAACCAATTTCAATGATTGTCTGAATGAATCCATAATTTGCGAGGGACAATTAAAAAAGATAGTATTTTATTAAATTTAGTAAATATTTTGGTATCTTTTTAGAATTTTTCCATTTTACCAATAATCAATTGCAAAAACGACTTGAATTCCGATTCATGTAAAATATTGAAAAATCTCGTATACAAATATTATTTATATATTTCGTTCGGCCTACGTTATAAAATCAACGATGTATCATAATTTTTTGATTAATACGTTTGACTTTTGTGATAGCTTAGTGTTTAATAATAAGTAATAAGTATTTTGTAAATGGTTTGAGAGGCGTTGATTAGGGTGTTTTTGTAGTGGTTTTTAACTGGTGTAATGGTACGCTGCTGATCTATTTCTTTTCTTTTTTTTAATATTATATCTAGAATTTATGATTTATCACTCTCTATAATCTTAAGTATTCTTGTACTGATTTTTCGTTTATTTATATATAAAAAATTGTATTAAAAGAAAACACTAGAAAATACTGTGATTTTTAAAAAGTTTCAATAATTAACATTGTTTCTCTCATCGATATAAATTATTTAGCGGTTTACAGCTTCAGATAGAATCTAATCAAAATATGTCTTTAGATAGGTAGTTTAAATTTAAAACAAGTACTTTTTGTACTTATTTTTCATCTAATTTAAGAAAAACTTGATTTGTGTATTAATATTAGATCAGCAGATATGTTTGAGAGGTAAAATAATACCAATATGAAAAGTTCTCTAATAAACTGATAAGTAATATTTTAGGGCAATATAACGTTTTGTTGCAAATACCTACCGTTTGTCAAGTAGTGTTATAAATTTTGACAAAAATAAAATCCAGATACCCTATTCGTTCAGTAGGATCTCAGTTGAATATTTTTGTATTTGTCATTAGTTGTTTATAAGGATAACCATTAATTCCAGGTCTAGTAATAGGATTACAGTGCGACCAAAAAAAATCAGGTAAATTTTTTTCACAAACTCATTTGTTTTATTCTAAATAATTGTTGAATTTTTTTTATGGTGAGCAAATTGTTGGATTTTTCACTTTCTTTACCAAACTAAGTATTAATTTTTGTATAAAAAAATATCATAAAATTTGTAAATTTTGAGTTGAAATAATATTAATTTTTACTTAAAAACAATAAATTACGATACAAAAAGTTTAAAAAATTGTACAGTTGCATAACCAACAATGTGTATTGTAAGATAGATGTAAGAAGATTTAATTTTTGATCATTTTTTTATTTATACATTTCCAATGACTAACCAATAACTATGAATTCTTGGAAAAACTAAAGGAATTTTAATAATTTGAAAAATATATTTGATCAGTCGGTTCAAAAGTTATGTATCTGCTAAATTCTAAGCATATACAATACAAGGAAAGAGACTTTGGTGACATGGAAGTCTAACATGTGTGATAAGCAACAAAAAAAACATTATTTGATAGGGATACTAGTATACGAACGCTTAGTGTAACGGGCACATAACATGCGGAAAAGGTGACCAAATTTTGAAACAGTTTTCACTGCATGGCTCCCACCCACAGATAACTTTGCCATACCAATACACCGCCCGTCCTTTATGCGCTCCTGGTTGACTGGCATATGATCCTATGGAAAATACTTAAGACACATGGCAACATTAATGTGTTAGAGTCACTATCTACCTAGTTCACAATGCATTCTCGTTCTCCTAACCACTTCCACATGTTATGCTGTCCTGTAACACCAAGTGTTGGTATACTCGTATCCCTACTAAATAAACTTGTTTCTTTCGAACACAGTGTCGCTTTTGGCACATGTTCCATTTCCATATGACCAGAGTTCCATCATCGTACTATATACATCTACGTTTAATTACCTAGATAGTTAATTTGATGTTTTGCTAGTATTATTATTATTACTATCAAAATAATTGCCGGTGTTCATTAGAACCAAAGTGAAAAATACAATTAAAACCATAAATTTGAACACAATTAAAATATCCAAAAGTTTAATCAGGTTAAATACTGCTAAGAAGGCAAATATTTAATTTTTTTAAGCCTGATATTACTGTTGGAGTTGACAAAACCAAAAAAAAACCAAAATTTTTGCAACTAAGCTCCTGCCTTTTTTAATTTTAACAAACCGTATGCCGCTCAATGTCTTTATTACAAAGTTTTAAATCATTCAAAAGAGGGTGTTGCTCTATCGAAATCAATGTTTTTTTTGCTCAAGTCAATTTATAGTAATTTTCAGATCATTCGAAGGGAATATCCAATTGGGAAATAGTATATTGTGCAACAAGTGGGGAAAGTTCAACTTTTCTCACGAGCGAGAAAAGTACTTTCCCCACATGTTGCACACTATACTTTTTCTACAACTGCACAAATTTAAAGAATACAAGTAAAGTTACTTAATATTTATTTTTATGGTTAGTAAAACAAAAATAACACTAAAGTATCCTATCTCTAAACTGTTAAATAATTTTATTTAAAATTATAGTTGATGGTGCAATTTGTAAAATTTTGTATGGTCAAACCCCAAACGTCATTTTAGACTTTAAAAACTTCTAATATAATCTGACAGTTTTGTGACAACTAAGTAGGTATTTAGAGATGACAGTAGCCTAATAAGTTTTTGTCGATTTTATTTGATTCTCCATATATATATATATATATATATATATATATATATATGTATGTGGCGTGGGCAAAGTGCCGTGAGAAATAATATTTCTCACAGTATGAGCAATATTTGGTTTTGAAATTAAGTAAGGTATGAGAAATGCGTCACTTTTCATAGCAGTTGTAGAAAAAATTATTATTTTCTACACATCTTTCCTTTAGCTTTTATTTAAGTTTCTAAGGGCACAAAAGCTAGTTGCGAAATTTGTGCAGGCAACGATTTCTCTATCGAATCATTAACGAGAGCAGATATTCTTAGAACCTTGAATTAAAGTAAAAAAAGTGTCGAAAATGCTCATATATTATCTTGCATGGATGGAACAGTGCGATATAGTAAATTATTCAACAAGCATATAATGATACTATTATTCACAAAGGTGTGTATATGTCGCGAGGCGAGTGACATAAACACCTAAGTGAATATTAGCCATTATATAAAAGTGGAATACTATATTTTGTCCACCACTATTGAATACCTGTTTATAAATGAATTTTTTTTCTCATTTCTCCAATTTAGGAAGGGAATATAGGCTTTCATATACCTATAATTTTTCCGACTTTTCTGGCAATAAATTTAAGGATACTATTTATTTTGCTTCTCTTATTTTTGGCGGGTAACATTCATTTCAGTGTCTGATTCGCTTTCCATATTATATTTTCTAGTAACTCCAACATCATACGCTCTATATACAATAGCTTGATAAATGATTGTATGTCTCCGTAGCGGAATGGTTTAGAGTTCTGACTGCGTGAAATGAAGAAATGTTCGTATCCTAGACAAGGTGATAATTTTTATTTATTATATTGTGACATTATCAAATAGTCGTGGACAAAATATATTAACGGGGGCAATACCACGAGTGCTTAAAAATTACCGATAATTTCCACGAAAGCTTGTTGTTAATAATTCCACGAGTTCGAAGAACGAGAATTCGACAACTAGCTTGAATGGAAATTATCCGGTTAATTTTTAAGCACAAGCGGTATTTAGGGAGAATATTTCTCGAATAAAAATACAAATTACTGTATATCTCCACTATATCCAGATAGATAATGTAACGTCTCTAACTTAAAAATCTCAATAAAAACAAATTATTTATTTATTGAAACAGTAACGTAATACATTTTTGTCAATTTCCCGTTCTATTACATCTCCGAATCGATTCATGACCTCTAAGAAACTCTTGACGTTTCACGTTTATTATTTTAACGTTGTCTGACAATGGTTGTCATGGCAACGTGGAATTATCGCTGGGTTGTCATGGCAACGTGGAATTATCGCTGGGTTATCATGGCAATGTGGAATATCCGCTGAATTTCCATTTAATAATTTAGCATTCGTTGCATTGATACATGTATGAGTGAAATATTCTACCATATTTTTTCAAATCTGACCGTGGACATCAGATATATACACTGTCAAAAAGATCCGAACGCTAAAAATTTGACACATTTTAAAAAGTGGTTTTGTTTCCCTCTGGCACATAGTCGCGTAGTTCACTTGTTACGCTAATATGTACAAATCAAGTGATTTACACGAGTCATGAAAAAATTCACGTCTCGTAGTTCCACAGCTGTTGAGTTATAAGTTTGTCGATGGTAAATTTGTTCAATTTGCGAATTTCACATAACTATGAGTGATGTGCGCCTGTTAGAGAAGGAGTAGTCGAGTCGACTTAAAGCAAGGGATTGCTATGTATAGACGCCAAGAACCCTAAAACGTACTTGAGGTGTTCCTATCTATATTATTTACGATTTTTTTCTGTATTTTTTCGAAATTTTAGGCTCAGTAGTTTCGGGAATAGTGACTTAAATAACTTTAAAACTATTAATTTTAAAATTACAAAATATATTTGAGACTTCTTATACCATATGATACAGTTTGCAGTTTTTTTATTTTTCCAATTTGTTTCCAAAAAGAGGCCCCCATATACAAAATTGATTTATTTGCGTTACATATCTGTGTGACAGATAGACAGACATACAAGTGATCACATTTAATGGCATGCGGAATGTTGAAATTAAAACAAAATGAGGAACTTAGTTACCAACCCAATATAACAAAAAGTATTTGTGCTTTATAAATTTATATTTATATATATATATACATATATATATAGTACTGTTATTTCTACAACTAGACCTCAAGTTTTCAATTACTTACTTTATTACCAATGAGTTGTAAGAATCGCGAAATATTTTTTTTGTAATTATTTTTGTAATATTTTATTTATTAAAAATGTGTCCTAAACTAGTTTACGTTTGAAGAGAATCGTCTAATTTTTTTGAGACTTCATTGTTCAAACGTAAATTCAGACCAATGTTGGGGAAGTACCCCTGATATATCAATTATATTATATGCCTTTTGTATTTACATAAAGCTTTAGTTTTATACAGTTTTAAACTTGTGCACTGTATATGTTGAAACAGTATTAAATAAAACTATTTAAAATATACCTTTCAACTTTATATACCTTTCCTTAAAACATCCATTTCTCATGAAGAATTTGGTAATGAAAATGCAGAAAATGGTTATGAAACAAATGGAATCCCCGGTCAAACTGTTGTAAGTTAGGTTAGGTTTGTGTTGGTTGGGTCTATTCGGCCATCCACTGCGGCTCACACCTATTCATATTTCACCAAACAACACGAGCTTCTTAACAACACTGATTAGTTTATTTGGTGAATGATATTTTAGATATCTTCTGTATGTTCCTTGTGGTGTATTCATTATTCTTTCTGTTATTTATTATGGGAAATCAAACCACAATATTTTTTATATTTTTTAATTCAACGTTTCGGTCGCGTTCCAGCTATCGTTATCAAGAACAATTAAGTTTTTAATTTCTGGTCCCTATCTGACACTAACGAAAAAATTCTTGATAAACGTTGACTTGAAGAATATAAAAAAGATTGTGGTTTAATTTCCCAAAATAATCAACAAAAAGAATAATGATATTAGGTCTGAGGGCGAGGGAGAAACCCTGCCAAACATCAGAAACCTGATTGTTCTACTGTTTCATAATCTTGCAGCCAAAGACGGCACGTTGGATCTTTCAACAGTGCTAGTTTTACTATATGACGATTTAGTCGACAGTGGCCTGTTAAGGGGGGTCTCCTCCAATGCAACACATGTTGAAGACAACGTTGTCTTCTTTTGTTGCTATCATAAACATTGTAGAAAACATCGTCCCTACCGAAACATTATTGACCGCCTTTTTTAACTAACTAAAAAGTGAAACATGGGCGATCTCGCCATAGTCTTAGCGGATTTCCTATTATTTCGCGAAATGAGCATCGTCATGGCTGCAACCAACGTCGTTTGGGTACGAAACAAACGTACATAATAGTAGTGACTTGTTAACTGATCTTAATTCAGACAATTTAAATCCCCTTCGTAATGAAAAAATTTAGTTCAATCTAGTATAATTTTTCCTTTTCGTATTCTGAGTGGGTCGAGACTTATCTTTGTCCTTCAAGAATAATAACACATTGTAGGTAAACCATTCAGGGATATACACACTTTCTGTATCCAAGCCCGAATTTACAGATTCTTTGGCATTTTTGTATTCTCTAAAAAACCAACGCCCTCTCTATTTCCAACCTTTTTGCAATATAAATTCCATGCATCGTACTTTTTGTAACGGTTTTTATACCATAAAATACTTTGAATTCCAATGTTCAGGGTAAGACTGATATTTTTTGATGAGCCGTCTTGTAAAACACTGTAAACTCTACGCATGACAAAGCACAAAATACCGAAAAAGTCGCGAATCCAAGTTGATCCGGTGGAGACACATTTCGACGTGACTGAAACGGAGGCTATATTCCTCCGATGTACCCCTCCTTGAGCAAAAAACAAATCTAAGTCGGCAACTTACATTTGCATCATGAAAAGCCGACGACTTTCCTAAATTTTCGATAGTTTTGTTACCAACAATAGTCGCCGATATGTGTTCTGGTTAATTTTGCAAGAAGTCTAAAACTCCTATTGAAGTCCAGGTATTTAACGCCTCTTTGGCTTAACTCAATGACATGCTAATTACGGGTTCTGGTCTGGAAAAATCACCTGCGGCACTCTGCCTTTACATTGCCATCCATATCAGAATGGCCAGGCTCCAGACTAGAAACATTTTGTTAAGGAAACTATTTGACTGATTTGCTTGGCTTTCTTGCATATTTAGAATGGGAGGAGGACGACCAGGGGGAATTTTATCCGCCATGATGGCGAACTTGATAGTAAGTATTTATCAAATAAGAGTAAAAAGTTGGAAATTGACAATAACTATAAATTTAAATAAACAAAGGTATTGTTAGTAATAGCCCTTACTAGCTGCACTTGTTGAAAATCTTCAGACACGAGGACCATTCACGTGGTTAGTTACCGAAAAAAGAAACGGATTTCTTATTCACAATATTTTCCATTTCTATGACCTAACCTCACACGCGAATAATTGTCAAAGCTAGTAACCAATAAAACATCATGAGCTCGAGTTTTATGATTGGCTGTTATTGTTATAACGCCAGATGTTTTGGTACCGGGATTTAAGTGGCGCCCTCTGCCATAACCAGAAATTGGAATACATGGAGTTTGATCTCCTTGTATATAGTCTCCATGATTTAATTGATTAATCTTCTTATATAAATAAACACAAAACTGACAAATGTCGTTGTCAGTTGTATCAAAAGAGCTGTGTGAAATGGGGGGCTATCTGACCAATCACTACGCAACAGAAATGCCAACTTAAATTCAAATCGCTCCTCTTAGTTTAAAAACAAGGTATAGGTAAGGAGAACGAACTCATATGGGAAAATTGCCAAAATCTGTCCTCAAATTCGTCTATCTAAGCAGTTTGTTTTTTCACCGCGGCGTCGCGCATTGTAACTTCTGGACCATTTTAAAACAGTATCGACAAAGAATATTCTTTGGTATCGAATCCATTCTTGTGAATACCAGGACATGTATTCACAAGAATGTGTTATATTTTTCTAGTTGTTGAGTTTTCCTAGACAATTCCAAACCATCTTCGTGCTGATACAATATGAGAGCCTTGATAGCTGCTTAAATATCTGAGAAAATCGCGATATTCTACCCACGATAGTTCCTATCCAACAACAGTGTACCACTTGATAGTAGGCTCCTTTAGGAGCATAATTGGTGAATTCACCTGTCAATTATTTACTTAATTGAATAGTTTATTCATGGCATCTCAAAGGGCTATTAGCTGCGAAGCTGCCATGAGAAATGAGTAAAATTTGGTGATCAAAGAATAGGTACTTAGCGGAAAAACAATATAAGTTCTTAACAAAAATGTATTGAAGTACAGTATAAAAAAGAATTTGTTTCTCTTAAATAAAAATAATGACAAAATTGTAACTGATTTCGAAAACTTGAAAACAAAAAAGATCTTCAAACAAAAATAGTTAAAATCACAGGAACCTGTAGGTATACAATAAAAAATGGTAAAATAACAATTACTATATCAGTTTATGATGTAGGTACATGCTGCTTTGGATAGCCAACATTTCAATTTAAAACTAAATGTATTAGAAGTTTATCTTTGTACATAAAAGCTGCACATTCTGAATCATCGGATTTGGCAACAGGTAAAAATAATATGGATTGAAGTGTCTAAAAAAAATTAATATGGTTATGAGAAACTACATTTATACAAAATAAACAGTACTTAAACAGTGTGCTTACCACGGCTGGGTTAATGCCAATTGGTACCCTAGGTACATTTTTTTGCTCCCTCCCTCTACTACTACAGGTACTTATTTTTAATTAAAAAAATACCTTCAAAACTTCAAAAACCAGAAACATATAAATTCTATTGATAATAAAAGAACGAAACATATAACATTTTAACAAAATGGTAAACCGGTCAAATAAAAAAGTCGGCAGGGCTTCACACGAGAGTGAGATTTTTCTCGTCTCGAAAAAGCGAGACGAGATGAGACATTTTTGAAAATATTATGGGCGATACCAAGACCACAACAGCGTAACCCGTAAGGAATTTGCATCTTATTGAAGATTTTGTGCGACACAGCAATGCTGTTTACGGGTTTTGGGATTGATAGAGGAAGCTCTGAATTTCGAAATTATTTTTAAATAAAATATTACCTAATAAGGAAACCTACAAGACCAAATCTACAATTATTACAGAAACAGTCGCGTGTGTCCCATGAATTAGTTCCTAGCAGCATTTCGGTTTAATGCTTGCGTTGGGCATTTGATAACAGTTCCTGATTTCTGAACTTTCTTGTTTTCTTTGTATTTATAGGTTAACCGTTCACATTTGACGCGGGCGAAAGCTAACTGGCACTCGATACAAAGTCAAATCTGAAAAGTCACTAATAAGTTGCTAGATTTTCTCAGTGTTGCCATGTATGCAATGTGTTAAGCGTTTCTTTACTAAGTAATGCTTAAGCTGCAGCGATGCAACAAGCGAGCCATTTAAGTGCTTCTAAAAGTTAAGCACCACTTATGAAAGGCGTGCTTAAATTCCAAACGGTGCAACCGGGAATTATATTCACACAGTTAAGTGTATTTAGTAGATTTGATTACTGTTCTGCTTTCTTAAAATTTGCGTTAATGTTGATTTACAGGCATGTGATTGGTTGATACATTAATATTATATTGCAGACAAAATATAAGCAAAACTCATTATTTTCACTGTTTTTTCTTATTTCCTGCAATGAAACTGTATGTTCATTAATTTGAGACATTTTCAAACCAATGCTTTTTTGGGGGGAAAGAAACCAGCCGAGTGTACAAGGATAAACTCATTGTATTGAATATTTCAGTTTCATAACGGATAATTTGAAAAGTGCTACAGTATGATACACACTACATAAGCAAAATATTAATTACATTACATATTCTATTGACAAATAGTTGATGTGTTCGGATTGAAAACTTACCAATATTTATGTAAAATACATTAGTCCCTCAGTTCAATACCATTTAAATTACAATAAGGTTTAAACAATATGGAACTTGTTACACATTGTTTCAGAGATTCTGTGATAAATACTGTGGATGGCACAACTCCATTTTCTATTGCTTCAAATGAAGGGAACAAATATGGATACTTTACTTTAGGAACTAGCCTTCCTTTTCTATTTTTATCAGATCTGTTTTTTCTTTCTTCAGTTAGTTTTGCTAATTTTTTGTATATTAGAATCTCACCGATATCAGCAATCTACAATATAAAAGATTTTATATAAATAAATTTTAAAAAAAAGTTATAATATATAATATGTCAACAATCTATATATATTGGTTATAAACGAATTGCCTGTCCAAGCAATTAAGGCAATGGACTATTAATTATTTCACTTAATGTTTTGCCTACTACTTCATTAGGCATCTTGAAAGGGAAGAAGAAATGGCTATATATATTATATCAACAAAATTTATTGGTACTCTCAAGATGTACCTTGGTGATGGTAGTTCAAAATGGTTTGTTTGTTAGAAGTTTATAATTTTGAAATGACAAACAGGTGACTAAATTTTATAACCCTTTTTTATTATAATTTGGCCATATAAAGTGCAAAAAATAAGTTGAAGTTGATGAAAGATGGGACACACTATTGTGAAATATAAAAACCCAAATATTTTCATATTAACACTCAATAGTAAAACAGGAAACTAATAATTATAAGAGTTTTTCAAAGGTTGAAATATTTATGTCAAATACTAAAGAAATTTATGAAAGTTTGCAGTGTAAGTATACATTAGATAGTTTGAAATATGAACATTGTAAGTAGCTATTTATCATGTTGACTTTTATGTAATAGTCTATTTGAATTTCAAATCTAAAATATAATCATTAACTTAAAAATATATTTGATTGAGTTTCAAATATTAGAATTATTTCTTAGTGAAAAAATTATTAAACTACCTTATTTTGCTGTACTAAATCCACCACTCTTATATAAACTGTTTTATGTGCAGGATCCGATTCTGTTAACACACATAATAGTACTTTTCCTTGAGTTAACTCGTTTAATGTTTCGGAAGATGTATTAGTCCAAGTATCGGTTTCAGCAGGTTCAATACCATGCAGTCGAGCTCTTATTGCATATCTAGGCAATTTATACATGTTTTCACAGAGAAAATACACATTGTCAATTGTTACCACATTAGTATACCCAAAGTCAAATAAGAAAACTACTACCTGAATTTCTCTTTTATGAAACATAGGTATATCTACTATTACTCCCCTGTAAAATGCATTATCAGTATATGCTGCACAATAACGATTTCTTTTAACCCATTGTAATGGCATACGATATTCCTCTTTTCTTTTTCCATAGAAAACATTCATATACTTGGAAAACAAACTTAATTCATTTTCAAAATGTACTATCCAGAATTTAGAAGGGTCGTAAATGTTAGCAATTCGAATTCTGTAAGTTTCTCCTAATTTCCACTGAATATTGTCATATGAATAAGGTATTTCATATATTCTTTGATCATAGTGATTTAAAATGTAATTAAAATCAATATTCTTATTATTTTCCATTGTCACCATACACTAAACAAACATTCTTCTTCTTCTTTTTTCTAGGGATGTTCCGATACTACCGATACAATACCAGTATCGATATTTCTATTCCGATACCGAATACTTTCATATCGATACCAGCTTTTCGATACTTCACTAATATTAGTACTCTAGTCAGCGTTGCCGTTTGGAGGATAATGATGGGGATATTTTTATTTTGAGGATAATTTGCGGATAATTTTTGACTGTTTTGGTTACCATACATTCTCTCGGTGGTTGAAGTGATCTCGCGATTTTTATCGATGTTTCGATTATTGAGTCGATACTTCTAACAACGAAAAGGCATGATGAATGTCAAATGACGTCACCCTTGCATTCCTTATGAACTTGGTTTAAAAAAGACGAATTAGGAATTAGGTGTCAGAGGCTACATTAGAGAGTTTAAGTGATGTCACGAACGTTAACGTTAACGCAAGAATATTACGTTTACGTTCGATTGTATAAAAGAGAGTTTAAGTGATGTCACGAACGTTAACGTAAAGTTTTGTTTACACACATTAACAAACCTAACCTTTTGTTTTTTAATTTTCTACGAAAATTTGCATTTTAATAATTCTTGTTATTATCTATTTCATCCTCAATCACAGAACAAGATCCAAATCATAGATAAACTCACTTAATAACAAAATATGGGAATCGGTAATCTCCGGTAGGGCTTCGGACAGCATCGATTAACGTTAGACGTTTACGTGGGAGCACGTAAGTTAACGGAGGCCCGTAAACCTTAACGTGAATATTTATTTACTGCGCATGAGCAGCTGTCAATTTACACGTTTACGTTAACGTTCGTGACATCACTTAAACTCTCTATTCGTAATCAATTCGCTGGCCAAGTGGTACTTTGGCACACAAGTCGGCACGAAATTTGCCATTCACAATAACTTCAAAGTTGACTTTAACGCAAGCGCGTTCGTACCTAAATAATTGTCAGGATTCCTTCAACATATGGTCGAAGCATGATTCTGTCTGTATTTACTTCAGTCTGAGGTTATAATATATAATTTGGATTTATTTTTTATAGCAGTATATACTGGAGTTTAGTAGTGATGGACTATCAGACAGATGTCAGATATATCAAAGAACAAATAACAAAAATTAATGCGCATGTCCCATAGCCGGCACGAAGTGCAAGTCGAAGTGAAAGTTTGCAGCTTGCAAGAAATTTCGACGCCTTCAACTTCAACTCTGACGCCAAATTGCGTTGTGAACGATCACACTGAAATAGATTTGCTTAGCTTTCGTGCCAAAGTGCCACTTGGCCAGCGAATTGATTACGAATGTAGCCTCACGGAGAATCAAGATTTTCGCTACATAAAATATATTTATGTACATTTAATAATAATAAATATGATTTATTTTCGGTTTTTTGTTTTTATCAACAACGATTCATTCTACAATCTACAGTTCACTGTTCATTCCTTATCGATTCTTATTCGATTCTCGATTGACAGTTGTCCCACATTTCCCCCACCTAAAAATTTTGGACCGAATCGGTTTTATCGCTTCTGTGTGATGTCTATTCTGGGGTGTTGATTAACCGATTATGTATTATTTTATCAGAAATTGTAGTCGTGATAATATTTTTTGATCTACGTACAGTAAGAATCGTGTGGATAAAAACAGGATATTTGTAAATATTCGGAGGATAAAAGAGGATAATTTGAGTTCCTTTCGAGGATAATTTGGCAATGTAGCCGCAGCAACACTGACTCTAGTAGTGGTATCGTATCGAATCAAAATGGCTCCTCCTAAGAGTAAATCGTGGACATTCTTTACGAAAATTAACAAAGAGACCAGCAAATGTAATCTTTGTTTAAGACAAATAAAATATTCTGGGAATACATCAAATATGTCAAAACATTTAAAAATTAACCATCCTAGACAATTTAACTCTCAGTCCCAAGAAGCAGAAAAGCCAAGGTAAAATACATAAAAATTTTAGGTAAATTTAATACATACCATTTTATTTTTAAATACGTTCAGGTCAACTTTATCTGAGTCAACTAACTTAAATCTGGGCGCTTCAACTTCGACTTCACCTACTATTAAAAATGTACACACGATTAAAAGTTATTTAAAGAATATAGAATCGTTAAAAGCTTTGTTTGTTTGTTAAACAACATTTAATAGACACCCCCTAATTTTTTTCCAGAAGGCGGAAAAAAGCACGCACTCATAACAAACTCAATCTTATTTTTTATATGTAAAGACAACAGACCATTCCATATGGTCAATGGGGAAGGTTTTAAATGCATGTTGGAAAAATTGTCACCAGGCTATAAAATACCTTTAAAAAGCTATTAGATGAAAAATATGAAGTGCTTGAAAACATTCATAAAAAAAAAATTTGAAGATATAGATTACTTTTGTGCTACATGTGATGTATGGAGTGAAACAATGAGTATGAGAAGCTTTCTAGGCGTTACTGTCCCCTACGTACAAGGTAACTACGTACTGGAATCTAAAGCATTACAAGTAGAAGAACTCAATGATCGACATACTGGAGATTACTTGGGCCACACTCTTTCTCAAATATTAATCAAGTGGAATATTCCATTAGAAAAAATAGTTGCTGTGGTAACAGATAATGGGTCAACTATGGTTGCTGCAATAAATTCTACAGAAGGTTTAGGAAGGTCTAAACATATTCCATGTTTTGCCCACACTTTAAACCTAGTTGCAGAAGTAGTTACTAAAAATGCCTCAATTATGCCTAAATAAAATTAGAGAAGTGGTTAAATGGGTAAAAGCTAGTGTTGTAAGTGACCAAATAAGAAAAATTCAAAAAGACCCAGGAATGGAAGAGGTAATCATTAAGAAATTTATTTTAGATGTAAAAACACGTTGGAATTCGTTATATTATATGATAGAGAGGTACCTAGAACTTCAAGAAATGGTAAATCCAATGTTATTAAAAACGCCAAAGAGTCCAGATGTTCTAAGTGCCTCCGAAACGGAAAGAGCCAGGCAATTCATATTGTTGCTGAGACCTCTTGAATATATGACCAAAGAATGTTCTGGTGAAAAATACATAATCTCAAAAATAATTCCAATGTTGTTTTGTCATTTCAGCAGTTAGATGCAATAAATACTGAAGACGGGATACTACAAGCATGTAAAACTGTCTTAATTATTGAAATGAATAAGAGGTTTGGACAAATTGAGTCATGTTCTATTATAGCTCTTGCAACACTTTTGGATCCGCGATTCATAAATTTACAAAATTAAGAAAATTAATTAACGAAGAAAGTAGTTTATTAAGTGAAGACGAAGAATCGCTAGATCAAATTATGAATGAAACAGACTATTCATCTCAGTTCTGGAGTCACCACACTCAAGTTGCCAATGGCAAAAAAAAACAGGGCAAACCAGTATGCAGGAAATAGATGATGAAGTTACACTATATTTAAGAAATCCTGTGATGCATTTAAAAACTAATCCATTTGAAGTTTGGGAGGATATGAAAACGGTTTTCCCAAACATTTATAAAGTTTCAAGAAAATATCTATGTATTGCTACTACATCGGTTCCAGCAGAACGTTTATTTTCTAAAGCTGGAGCCACTTATTGCAGGGACAGAAATAGATTACTGGGAAACAGGGTCTCCAAACTTATTTTCTTAGGAAGCTGCTCCAAATTAGAGTGGAACATTTAAAAAAAAGTTTTATTTGACGTTGGCGTGTAATATTTTTAAAAGAATATATTTTTTTTTCGTTTTTCAATTATTACTCCTTCCATATCAGTTTCGATTTGATACCAGTAGGTATCGATAATTTGTTATCGATACGATAGTGGTATCGATACTTCACATTCAATACCTTTCGATACCTAGTATCGATATTTAGCGAGTATCGCATATCCCTACTTTTTTCCCTTTATTGGGCTTAACTCTATCAAGTTATCTACCCAGTACCATTTATCTCTTCAATTTAAATAGAAAGAAGCTGCACTTTCATGCATCTGCCTCTTGGACACCACTTCTTCCTGTATCTAAAATAAGATTATATAACTCTATTACAATTTTTGAAAAATTTACACAGAAACGTAGCACTACAAGCTGAAGGTTCTCTAAGCATGTCCTCTACACATAAAGCTGTTTCGCACTTCATACAATTTTTAAGCATTAAACTATATAAATTGTCACAATAGTTTTTGTTAATAGGGCACTCCAGACAAATCTTTAACATTCCTCCTTCTTCTTCTTCTTTTTAGCCCATTGAATGAAAGGCGGATGATTGTCACGAAAAATCCGACGTTGCCGTTTGTATAAAAGTATAATCTGTCAATTTCTTCAAAATAATAACCTTATATTTTCTTGGTTAACACAGATCATTGGTTAATTTATCGAGAAGGGCAAGGAAAATCATTGAAGAAGTTATACAGTGTTGAAAAAATGACTTCTTCAATGATTCTCCTTGCCCTTCTCGATAAATTAACCCAGATTATACTTTTATACAAATGGCAACGTCGGATTTTTCGTGACAATCAGGCACGTGGACGAAATCATAGTACTGGCTACTGGAATAACAGGTTGCCATGGACACTCAATACAAACATTTTATAGGCTAGCCACTTATTGGATTGTGGGAGCACTTACTTCTGTAACTCCAGACTTATCTCTGTGTAACTCTAAGCCATATACCATGATTAAAATAGTACTTAATCATGCCATATACATAGAAATAAAGGTATATAGCTGAAGAACGAGTGCGCATCCTATTGCGCTGAAAAATAAAAAGAGATGCATGACTTGACAACGAAAGATCAAAATGGCGGATTGCTTACGATTTGTCTATCCTCCATAGTTGTATCCTAGTTTTGAGTTTTGCTGTTTTATTTTTGTGGATATCTTTGGTGTTTAAATTTATTTTAACTCGTGCTAGTTACTTTATTTTGGTATAAGTAGTGCGTATTTTTAAAAGATATAGACTGAAAATGTATCTAGAAAACATTAAGAATGACTTGTTTTGTGAAAGAGTGCAAAAACATTAAAAGACTGCTACCTCCCAATTCAAAAATATCGTTTCATCAGTAAGTACTAAATATGTTGATCAATTTGGTTAATAAATTATTGTTTCTAATAGCTTTCCTAAAGATCCAGTTAAGTTTAAAGAATGGATGAGATGCTTGGGAGTTACTGAGCAAGTTTCCTACAAAACATCCCTGTTTTTATGCTCGGATCATTTTTCTGAAGATGCCATTGTGTTGCGTGGCAATAAGAAGATGTTGCAGAAGTCAGCACTTCCAAAAATTAAAAATACTGATGCTATTTTTTGTTGTCCATCCCCAAAACATTTGCCAAGAAAAAGAACACTTTCTTTATCTAGCAATTCATCGCCAATTTCTGAGGCAAAGAAAAAACGAACGTACTGTTCTGACACAGGTACATCAACAGAAATGAAAAATGTATATAATGAAAAAACTATTGAATTAAGTCCTTCAAGTAAAGGTAGCAGTAGTTCTGGAACTAGTCGTATAAAACGTATACATCTTGAACACAGTTATTCGTGAGTAGATAAATAATTATATCCAAACAATTACTAATATTTATTTTTTAGAACCAGCCCTTTTACATTCTTGAAAAAAAATAAGGAAATTAAGAAAAAACTTTCAGTTGCCACCAAGCAGATATATAGATCCCAACAAAAAATAAAAAGGCTAAAAAAGAGAGTTCAATCACTGAAAGACGTAATCAATAATTTAAAACGAACAACTTATTTGTCTACAAATGCTCTAGAACAATTAGAAATGGACACAAATGCAATTCCCTTAGCCATAATGAGAAGGTTAATGACTTCAGCTAGAGCTGGTTTTACAACAAAAACCAAAATACCAATAGAATTAAAAAAGTTTGCTCTAACTTTACATTTTTATAGTTCAAAAGCCTATAATTATGTTAGGAACACTTTCAATTTGTCGCTTCCACATCCAAGTACTTTAAGAAAATGGACCTCAGGTAATGCACTCATTATCTTTATTGAAGACATAAAAACTTATTTCCCTCTTTCAGGATTAAATTGTGAGCCTGGATTTACAAGTGCATCTTTCAATGTGTTAAAATGCAAAGCATTGGAAGCTGAAAAAGAAAACAAAAGGATCCTATGTGCACTTTCCTTAGATGAAATGTCCATAAAAAAACAAATCCAATACGATGGAAAAAGAACTTGGGGCTATGTCAATTTAGGCGTAGAAAATGATAATTATGGTGCTGAACCTGCTTCGGAGGCCCTAGTTTTGATGGTGACATCTGTAAATGCCCATTGGAAAATTCCAATTGGTTATTTTTTAATAAAAAGTTTAAATGGCGCTGAAAAGGCCAATATTGTGAACGAAGCTCTTTTTCGGTTAGAAAATGTTGGTATTGAGGTGACATCTGTTACCTGTGATGGACCTTCAGCTCATTTTTCTATGTTTAATGAGCTAGGATGTAATTTAAATAATACTCAATCCTATTTTATTCATCCTGCAAATAAAAATAAAAAAGTTTATGCCATATTTGATACTTGCCACATGCTAAAATTGGTAAGAAATTGTTTGGCTGATGAAAAAATATTATTTGATCAAGATGACAATGTTATTAAATGGGAGTATATTGAAAACCTATATAAAGTCCAAGAAGAGGAAATGCTGACTCTAGCAAATAAACTAGGAAAAAAACATATGTCTTGGCAAAAATTAAAAATGAAAGTGGGTATTTAAACATTTTTCTTTATATTTGTTCATTAAATCAAATTATTTTTTTTAGGTAAATATTGCAGCTCAAACTCTTAGTAATAGTGTTGCTGAGGCAATGTTGTTTTTGGGTGAAGGCTTAAACCATTCAAAATTTAAAAATTGTCAAGCTACAGCAAAATTTATTAAAATTATTGATAACATTTTTGACATCACTAATTCTCGATTACCCTTTGAAAAAGGATTTAAAGGTGCGTTAAGAATTGGAAATGAAAATGTTTGGCGACCTTTCATAGAGGATTCTATTAGCTATATCAGAAAGCTCAAAAATAAAAACCGACAATTGATATGCACAAGTAGAAGAAAAACACCATTTATTGGGTTCATAATATCTCTAAAATCCATTTGTGAAATATTTGACAAACACGTGAAAGAAAGTAAATATTTAAAATATGTGTTAACATACAAATTTAGTCAGGATCACCTGGAACTATTTTTTTGTGCTGTGCGGTATGTATAAAAAATGTGTACATTGTACACTAAGTAATTTTCTATTTCATTTATTTTAGGTCAAGAAATGGTTGGAATAATGACCCTTCCCCTTTGCAATTTATGCAAAGTTACAGAAAACTCCTGGTACATACCGATATTCGAAATGATGGAGGAAATTGTAAGGTTTTAGATGCCACATCTATCCTTAATATTACAAATAATAAAAAAACAATGGATGTTGACATGGTTTCTTTAAAAAAGGGAGAAATAACAGTCCAACATTGCCTTGCAGAACATAATTATGATTTAACTGCATCATATATTTCACTATCTGAAATGGCTGAAAATGTTATTACATACATGGCAGGTTACGTAATTAAAATGTTGAAAAAAAATGTATATTGTGAAAATTGTATGGATAATATTTTGGCGAAGGAAGATGATTTCTTATCAAAAAATTATAATTTTATAAAAAGACGTAACTTGGGTAAGAATAAATAAACATATTTTTTAATATGCATTTTAATTTTTTAATTTTAGGGCCCTATTTAATACCTTCGATGGGAGTTTATAAAATATGTCTGGAAACTGAGCTCTTCATCAGGAAATATTTATTTTTATCCGATAATGTATTGCCAAAAGACAATGGTATTATAATTTATAATGTTTCGAGGAAACTATTTGAAAAAAAACTATTCCCGGATCATGAAGAGCATTATTTTTACTTACTAAAAAACGTTATTAATTGTTATTGCAAAATAAGGTTGCATAATTTATCCAAAAAATTCACTGAAAAAATGCACAGTGATTTAGTGAATTGAATAAATTGATTTTATTTTACCACCAATAATGTTTTTAAAATGTACATTTTTGTTAAATAAATACATATATTTAAATTTTCTATTGATTTATTTTTATTTTGATTGATTGAGGAGAAAATAACATTGAATATTAAAATTAAATGTCATTTTCTTTTTCATTTAAATCAAACGAAATTTAAAGTTTCCCGCTTTAAATTTGACAATCAAAGATCAAAATGGCTGCCTCCATTAGTACAAGGGTCGGACGTCTCGCTTCAGCTATATACTTTGTTTTTACGTATATGCTCTAAGCTCAGTTTTCGAAAACGTACATATCCTGGACTGGGATTCCGTGTACTATCGTTTTCTACATGTAGAATTCCATTGTTGATTTCGACATGTAGAATCAAGGTGTCGCAAAAAAGCTATTCCGTGTACCCGTTGCTCTATCAATTCGTTCGTTGCCGGGTTTTAACAACATGTCGCATTTGGATTACTACTCATTCTAAAAATGTTTCAAGAAATTTTAGGAATATTTTCATTTCCCCTAAATGTTTTAGGAATTTTTTCTGTTTACGACTTTTTTAGTCCATTTTCTAAATTTACCTGCAGAACAAAAGAATTTTTCCTGTCGTCATTACTGACGTCATTAATTTTCGGTTGATCACATAGATGGCTTTTCGTTTAGGATATTTCGCATATAGGTATTTCGAATTGAATCCAACCTATACGTCGTCACTATATATACTACTCGCAAAAAGTATCCCGAAAAATGAATTGACATTAAAAATTTTCTTAAAATTCTTCGAACGTCCTGAAAAATAACATGAATACATTTTAATTTTTCTAAAAAATAAAGTTTCCAAAATAATACACATATATTTATATTCACTTCTAGGACGGCCGGTATATATAAATATTCATCGTAGATATGATAAACAACTTTACTTATTTAACGGCGGGTGACTAACGCTAAATTTTTGTCGATTTATATTCAGTAGCGAGTTGACTTTCGAATAGGAAACATCGGCGTGCGTTCGAAATTTATTTTCGGTGACATGTTAGTGTATCGGGTAGTGTAGTGAATAGTGCCTCTATGGATTACTTGGATTACAATCTGATACATTTACGGTAAGTTTCCATTTTATTTACATACGAACAACTTTATTACATTATATTTATTAATATATAAACCAAGTATTTTACAATTGTTTATTAGATTTTAAATATGATTAGAACTTTTTTTGATAAATAGGCACTTTTTGGTCATTTGTATAGACGAACTTTTTTTATAAATGATTAGTAGGTTTTAAATTTGCTTAATCTCTTAGTACAAAATATTGTTTATTTATAATCCATTTTTGCTTTCTTTTACTATTTTTTTATACCAAAATATTTAAAATACTAAAAAGGGGGCCTGTATATGTTCCTTGCTATCACAAATTGTTCTTATATAAGTGGTTAGATACTTCTACCTCGTATTGGGGCTCCTATAGGAAATATTAAATGACAATTTAAATGTGTATGCTTCCAATGTTTCTAAATATACATTTTTGCATCCTTTCAATGTTTGTTATACCAAAATACTAAAAATTATAAAAAGCCGGCCAGTATATATAGTACGGGTTGGGATAAAGTATGGAACCAAGTAAATATCTTTTAAACGAAAAGAACGATATTTATGAAAATTTGCAGGTAAGTGCAATGGAACAAAATGCATCTGATGTACATTTTTTTGTTAATAATATACTTCCGGTTTAACCGGAAATGCCATCAACGTCTTTAATCTAAATGGCACACCCTATATATTTTTACAGATTTTGAAAGAGCTTGTTATTTTGAATTCATACATACTGAGTTTATGTAAAAATTTTTATAAAAACGAGGAATAACTCACTTTTAGTTGTACAATAGGTGTACATTTCATTATTTTAGAATGATGAGAAACAAAATTACTTCAAATGTTCAAAATGCTCGCCATTTACTTGCTGACAATATGCCATCCTATTAACAAATTCTTGAGTCACTCTTTCCAAGACTTCTCCACGTATTAGTTCACATTCATCAATAATTCTTTGTCTCAATTCCTGTAAGTTTGTTGGTCGTCTAACGTAAACACGTGATTTTAGATAACCCCAAAGAAAAAATCTAACGGGCTAAGATCCGGAGAACGAGTAGGCCACTCTATGAATCCTCTACGTCCAATCCATCGATTTGGAAAATTCGCATCCAGAAAATCCCTAACCCGTCTATCATAGTGTGGAGGTGCTCCATCTTGTTGAAACCAAACATTTTGTGGTAATTGCCCATTCTGTTGGAGTGCAGGAATAATTTCGTTATTTAGTAGATCCAAATACTTGTCACCATTCAAATTTCCGTCGATAAAAAAATGGGCCTGTAAGCTTATTTTCGAGAATTCCCATCCAAACATTTAACTTCTGTGGATGCTGGGTATGTGCTTCATGAATCCAATGAGGATTCTCATTTGACCAATACCTTAAGTTATGGCGATTAACTATTCCATTTAAACAAAAAGTTGCCCCATCGGAAAAAACTATGTTAAAAGCAAAATTATCGTCGACATTACAGATGTCCATTAGCCGTTCGCAAAATTCTAGCCGTCGGTCAAAATCATCGTCTGACAATTCTTGAACCAACGGTACCTTATACGGATGATACTTTTCACTTTTTAATATCTTTCCTACAGAACGTCTAAATAGTTTTTTGCTCTAATGCAAAAAACTCAAAGGAGGTTGATTAAAGTGCTATATTCCTCGTTTTTACAAATTTGTTCACACTAAACTCAGTATGTGTGAATTCAAAATAACAAGCTCTTTCAAAATCTGTAAAAATATATAGGGTGTCCCATTTAAATTAAAGACATTGATGGCATTTCCGGTTAAACCGGAAGTATATTATTAACAAAAAAATGTACATCAGATGCATTTTGTTCCATTTCACTTACCTGCAAATTTTCTTAAATATCGTTCTTTTCGTTTAAAAAATATTTACTTGGTTCCATACTTTATCCCAACCCTTTATATATATTCCTAGCTATGACAAATTGTTCTTATATGGGAGGTTAGTTTTGATAATCTGTACATATACTTCTACCTCGTATTGGGGCTCCTATGGGAAATATTAAATGACAATTAAAATGTGTCCTTCCATTTTGTTTATTAACATGAAGGGTCTTTAAAAATTAGTTAATTTTATTCGTATAAAAGTTTAGCAAAATAGATTCAGAAAAATACCTTGATTTTTGTACAAATGTTAAATTTTTAATAACTAATCATCTTAATTCGTGTTATATTTTTAATAATACAACTAGTTTACTTGATTTTTAAAAGCGATTTTCAAGAGAAACAAGCTGTTTTGAATAATATTAAACATCGCCCTGTATAATATGTATTTTAGTAATTCATATGTCTTCTATCTCTATTCAGGCACTCTTTAACTCTTTCTGGTTCGCGCATACCCAAAGTGCCTACCTAGGATGGCAGATTTATACTACAGATACTTTTTTCAAAAAACAGATAGGAGGTACTCTTGTGTATTCTCAAATTTGCTTAATTTAAACACCAGATTATTTTTTAATGTTTCTATTTTATTTTCTTTAATTTTATTTTGTCGAAACAATTTTCTGAGAACTCGATAAATTGACAATACTATGCAATTTGGAACATAAACTTTAGGAATTGTATAGTACCACCCGTCCAACCTTAATAACTAAAGGAAAACTTATAATTTATTATCTATTTGAATACTTTCTTAAATATTGATAAAGGTTTTCGAAAACCAAATACAAGGTGAAATTTTATATTTGACATACCCCGTAGGAGAATCAATACGAGGTACGAATATGTACAGTTCCTCATGACTCACCTTATATATAACAGAAGTTTCTATAATATGTTATACTACATACAGGGTGCTTCTAAATTTATGCAAAAAATTAAGGTGGTGATTGTCCGTATAAAATTATAATAGTTCTTTCATATTTCCTCACTCCAATCCCTAAAAAGAAGCTGAGTGAAATTGAGTTTTTTTTTCTCAAGTTTAAGTAAAGTTGAAATATTGTAATTTATTTAATATCAAATCTTTTATTCTAGATTGAGTTTTGTGCGGAATAAAAATATTATTTAAAATCTTTGTTGTTTTGATAAAGTTTTTTTTTTACTCTTGAAGTTTTTTCCTAGATCCAATAGATTTAGAAATTTTATTTTTTTTCTCCGAATCTATTGGATCTAGGAAAAAACTTCAAGAGTAAAAAAAGTTTTTCAAGACAATTGAGATTTTAAATAATATTTTTATTTCACAAAACTCAATCTCGAAAAAAAAATTGATATTAAATAAAGTAAGGGTTGATAATTTCACTCCCTTTGTAACAGGAATGTTGAGAAAATACCGGTGGTTTCCATCTTTACTTAAATTTGAAAGAAAAATGAAAACTCAATTTAATTCAGGGTGATATCTTGGAAGAGGGTGGGATTAGGAAAGACTTATCATAATTTTATACGGGAAATCACAATCTGAATTTTTTCTTATTAATTTTGTTTTTTGTTTTAGAATTCTTATTAGGACAGGATTTTTTAGGTTACAAAAGCGATTTTGCATTTTGCAGCTACAGAATTTTTATTAATATTTGGTAAAGTTTTTTTTGCATAATTTTTTCTTAGCTGCATGGGTTTAAAATGTGCATGGGGGTGGTAAAGTAGTGGTGATTTAGGGGTATTATGTATTTTAATTATAAAATAAATATTGGGTGATATCTTGGAAGAGGGTGGGATTAGGAAAGACTTATCATAATTTTATACGGGAAATCACGATCTGAATTTTTTCGCCTGAATTTGGGAACAACTTGTATACATAAATAATTTTTTAATGCTGATTTTAAACATACGAACTTATAATAATGTTATAAACTGCGTATATTTTAATTCAATTCCCAAGCTGAAATAGCGAGCAAAAAAATTATACAAAATGATTCTTTATAAAATAACCCTAGCATGCCTTTGCTTTGTTTCCTCGCAAATGTTTTGTTTTTCAGAAAACATGATTTTTTAAAATTATTAGTTTAGTAAAATTATTTAGAATCGTTCTTTAATAATTCTTTTATTCTTTGTTTTAGGTTTCGTAAAGTATTGGTCTACTCCAAAGGAGTGTGAGTATACAGTAATTCTCAATTTCTATCAAATGACATCATATGGCTCAGTATCATCCTGTCTTTTTTTTCAAAAGACATAGATAAGCTATGTCGTTCCTCATATTTTCTAAATACTATCCAGCCCTTTTTTTACATGTGGTACTTTTTTCAAAAGACATAGTCATAGTCAATCCGAAAATTTTCTAAATGCTATGCCTTTCGTTAATAAGTTGGTACTTTTCAAAAGACATAGGTAAGCTATGTCGTTTCTCCTATTTTCTAAATACTATCTAGCCCTTTTTTTTAGAAGTGGTACTTTTTTCAAAAGACATAGGTAAGCTATGTCGTTCCTCGTATTTTTTGTTGTTTTTTTTTCTGCCCTTTCTTGTGAATTATTTTTCATTGCAATTGTTAAGTACGCCACATGTACCGACTTTTTTGTTTGCGTTTGACTATTTCCCGCACGGATGCACGTATTACCACACTGTGAGTATGCATCCACATGGGTACGTGATCACGGATCCGTTGTAACCACGTGACTACTACCAACCAGAAGGGTATCCGTAAGCCTCGCTTGCAAAACGAGCAGTCATCCAGATGGGCGAATACGCTTAAGTGTTTTCCGTTTGTCGAATGGGTAAGGGTTGACAAGTAGGGGGAATAGTTGCCCAGTATGGGTTATCAAAATATCGTAGATTTCTAAGTTGGTACATGCAAAATGGCATTACTTGGCAATTTATTACTAACAATTTTTTTCAGCGCTTCCTTTTCAGCATTACTAACACTTCTCTTACAGGCTTCAAGATGTCATCAAATGTTTTGTACATTTTTAATTTTGTTTGATTTTCTGTTCCAGGAATTTTTTTAGGGATGGATTTATTTGGAATATATGCATATATTTAAACTTGCTGATAGGCCTATCTTATAATTTTACTTTCTTTTGTCCTAGGGCTTACATTAAAAATTTTCTTATTAATTTTGTTTTTTGTTTTAGAATTCTTATTAGGAAAGGATTTTTTAGGTTACAAAAGCGATTTTGCATTTTGCAGCTACAGAATTTTCATTAATATTTGGTAAAGTTTTTTTTGCATGATTTTTTCTTAGCTGCATGGGTTTAAAATGTGCATGGGGGTGGTAAAGTAGTGGTGATTTAGGGGTATTATGTATTTTAATTATAAAATAAATACTGTATTTAAAAATATCTTTATGTTGTAATTCGTGTTTCAATTTTTCGGCTCTTATAAAAAAAATGTAAATGTTAATATTTTATTGATATTAAACATATCTTTTTTTATAATTGCTAAGTTTTCATTTATTTTATCTTGTTAGTAAATGTATATATCTGCAATTTGCTAGAGTAAAGATAAACTCTGGCTTAGTGCAGCCGGTAGAGAACATCCAGCTTTCAGGGGGGCGCATTTACTAGTTTTGTCCGTGATTTCCTTCGCCGGCGGGGAATATTTTCCATCGGTTGTGAATATTTTAACCGGTTGATTATATTTTATACCGATAAAGGGAATAACGTTCGAGAGGGACAACTTCCAGCCGTGATGGACAACGATTGCTTATATTTGTTTATAGATACATATTTAATTTCATAAGTTTTGTATTGCTTTGGTTGTTGTGTATGATATTTTGTGTATTATTGTTAAATATTTAACTCCACTTTTACCATAGCTAATATAATTGTTGTTTCTATTTGCTTTTTTTACAGTACCTACTGATCTGAATTAAACTGTTACTTGAGAGATAACAGAACGGAGATCAGTAGTATGGAGCACATATATCTGTAATAAATTATAGACAAATCAATAATTATTAATATGTTAGTTCTCTCCGAATTCCAGAACAAATTCTTTTCATCTTCTTATTTTACTTTTACCATTGTCTAAAAAAGAGATAGTCTATTAACCAGACCGATTAATAAGTTAACAGTTTTTCGTAATTTTGGACTAAACGTATGGATGGCGTATTGAGAAAGGTGGACTAAACGTTTTTGATGGCGCCGAATAAAATATTTCACTTAGAATTAGGAAAGATGTCTGTTTATTTTGAGTGATTATATTACTAAACACTAGATGTAACTGACGACACTTGGGTATTTGATAATTGGTAAGAAATAAACGTTATAAATTATTTTTAATGTCTCATAGTTTAAGTAATTCCTACATGGGCAGAGTCACTGGCACCACTTTTTTGCTTTTTGTTGTACGTGTATGGCTCAGTTTATGTTCTCATCCAAGAATAATTCCAAATACTTCATACTATCTACCTTATTTATAATTTTATTTCCTATTTTTATCTACATATTTACTGAATTAATATTTTTCTGGATAAAGAGCACATCGGTAGTTTTTTTCAATTTAATTTGCAGTTTATTCTTTATCGACCATCTCTGGTATTTTTCCAAATCATTGTTCACTTCTACTTCCAGTTGTCTTGAATCTGTACTTGTATGTAAACCAGCTGAAGTAAAATTTTGCGTGAAATTGTGCTTTCTCTAGACTTCTCACAAGTAATGTAATTTCAAACTTATATGAAATTTTTATTCCTACTTTATCCGTCAATACTCCTCATGAGGCTGTCAAAAGAGCATTAAATAGAAGAGTTGTAGTCGGCACAACATCCAAATGGATGTCGGAACTGCTCACCACTACAGTAGCAGAGACGAGGACGAACAAAGACATTGTCTCCATCTGTACAACCAGAGGATGTCCACAGGGAGGAGTAGCATCCCCATTAATGTGGAGCCTGACGGTTAACGAACTCCTGTGTGGTTTGACTGACCTCGGAATATCCTGCCAAGGATATGCCGATGATATTGTCATAACAACCAGGGGAAAATTCGAAAATACCCTTTGTGACATCGTACAAAAGGGTCTGAACTATACAAATAACTGGTGTAGGCAAGTGGGACTTAACATCAATCCCACCAAAACCATGTTAATAGCTTTCACTAAGAAAAGAAAGCTCAACCTCAAAACCATTAAACTTGATGGGAGCGAGGTTGAATGGAGACAAGAAGTCAAGTATCTAGGTTTGACTCTAGACAGTAAACTCCTGTGGAACAAACACGAAAAGGAGATTATACACAAAGCAAAAATGGCTCTAATGGTGTGCAGGAATCTGGCAGGGAGAAATTGGGGGTGCAGCCCAAAAATCCTGAGCTGGATGTACACTGCCATAGTGAGACCAATTATCACTTATGGAGCCATTGCGTGGAGTAATAGAACTAGCCTATTGACAACGAGAGAAAACCTCTCCAAAATTCAAAGACTAGCCTGTATGTGCATTACAGGAGCAATGAGAACATGCCCAACGGCAGCCATGGAAGTTATTCGCAACCTCACACCACTGCATATGGTGGTGGAAAGTGTTGCAGAAAGAACAAGATACATACTAAGTAGAGAGGGAATCATTAAAAAAACCACCTCCTTATTTCTTAGAAATCAGAAAACCTGGGACATGCCACAAGTTGGATTGATGAAAAAGTATAACTTTTCAAAGAAATTCGTTACAGAATTAAGCAAGAATCCAAATACCATTACCAGACTTGGAAAGAATGCCATTCAATGGTACACAGACGGCTCAAAAGCAATAGAAGGAACTGGGATAGGAGTGTACGGGTCAGGAACCAAACACTCTGAAAGCTTGGGAAAAACCCTGAGTATCTTTCAAGCAGAAATTCACGCCATAAGACAGTGTGCTCAGTTCAATATTGATAAAGGATATAGAAGGCAAAGGATTATCATAATGTCGGATAGTCAAGCAGCCATCAAAGCACTGAGCTCTTGTGTTATCAGTTCCGAAATGGTGTGGGAATGCCTAGGCAAACTAAATGAACTAGGCGAGAACAATATAGTCACCTTACTGTGGATTCCGGGACCCACAGGGATAGAAGGAAATGGAATAGCAGATGAACTAGCAAAGAGGGGGACTGGAACACCCTTTTGGGGGCCGGAACCCTTTTGCGGTATCAGCTCCAATGTAATATTGGAAGAAATAGGCAAAGCAGAAGAAAGGAGAACCATTGGAAAGGTCTAGTAGGACTTAGGCAATCAAAGATTCTTCTGGGTGATTACAACCTGTTGAGATCAAATGAATGCATAAGTCAAAGTAAAACTGCACTAAGAGTTTTAACAGGCATCCTTACGGAACATTGTCACCTGAATGGGCACCTGAAAAAGCGCAAAATAGTGGAGGAAGAAGAATGTAGATTCTATGGCATAGGAGAAGAAACCTCCATCCACATACTTGCGAACTGCACAGCAATTCAGAATCCTAGGGAGACTACTGGATAGAAGAGGGACATTTAGGTACCTAAGTTAAAGCCTGCAGATATCCTAAAATTCCTCCGGGAAATAGGACTAAAGGAGCTACTAGTCTCTGAGACTTTCCTCAGGAACTAAGTAGAAGTAAGGGGGCACAATAGATCTTTTAGGTACCAGTGAATGTCACCCCAATTTACATACATACATCCTAGAATATTTTAAATTACCTTTGGTAGGTACCTGAAAAATTCATCATTTTCTTAAAGTTAACTCACGTCTCAGTCTTAAATTAGCTTCACTACCAACCAATATTTCAATTTTTAATTAAATGCAACTTGCCTATTTCCAGTTTTTAATCTTTCTAGTTTTTATTATAGGGCATGTCCACCAACTGACAGCTGACAGTCGCCGCAGGTAAAACAATAAACAATTGTTTGGTTAGATTTGTAATTTTGTTGTTTTGTAGTGTTTTAATGATCCTTTCTATTATAAACAGTCAGATATAGCTTTTAAAATACCTAAGCAATTAAAACAGTGTCGAAGAAAGCACAAACTCAAAATTAAATTAACTCAAACACGATCGAAATAACTATAAGAACCACGTGTTGTGCTTAGAACATAGAGAAATAGCATAGAACGCTTGTTTCAACTTCAGATTCATCCGGGCGTGACGTCACGTGGACTTGCCCTATTCAATATTTACAATATATGTTATGTTTGTTTACTGTATGGAGGGTAGAAAAAGGAAGGAGCACCATCTTGTATGGGGCACAAGTTGAAAAAGTGTCCACCTGTAAACAGCAAATTATAATTCGAAGATTCGCCGAAATGGCGCTCGTGTAGCTAATGGAAATGATGTGAATTTAGCGGTTATGAACCGAGTGAAGTGTGCTGGGTTGAAAAATGTAGTATTTTTCGTGACTTGTGTAGTTGAGAAATATGCAGTATTTAAAATCTCAACTATTTACGTAGTATTTCCTTTTTTAATTTTGTATCTTACTCTAATAATTCATGGCGCTGTTTTTAAAATCTTTCCACTTGCTACTATGGCGCCACCTTAATTTGCTTCCTTTCAATAGACACTTTTTAATACATTCAGATGGTGCTCCTTCCTTCTACCCTCCATAGTTTACTGTTTACTTTAGAACTTTAGTATTGTCAAACAAAAAGTAAGGTTAACATTCAATCTGCATTGCACAGCCTGTGAAAATATTACGTTCCGTGGTCGCAAGTCGTGTGGAAAATACAAAAGCGATACCACTTTAGGTGTTTCTTTGTTACCAGGAGTGGAAAGGGGTAAGTCGTGTGTGTAGAGAGCGGTACACGGAATACGAAATATCGAAAGCGACGTGTCGCTATGGAATTCCATAGTACACGGAACCCCAGTCCAGACGCAAGTGCATTAGGCGATTCGGGTTAAGATTGCAGCGCCGCGGACGGTGACAGTTGAAATCTAGCTTTAGGCCATTATCAGCCATTATATTGGTTTATTTAACTGTGTTTGCGTGTGTCGATCTAGTTAATGTGTTTATTTTCGGATTTGTGTTATTTTTTCTTTGAAAACTAACTCTTGTGGATTGACTTGATTTGGATTGTGTTCATAATATCAACATAATTAGACATGAAGTTGAGCATAAAACATTACATGAAATACAGTAATGATTAATTTTCCAATAATGAAACTTCAGCAAATAAAACGAAAACTAACTGGAATACGATGTAACAACTGGTAAAAAGCACTTAAATACAATGGAAAACACGAAAATTGACTGATGACATGGCCCATAGCTCGGTTACTTGAACGTCCGGTAGGGGTCGTATCGCTTATTCCAATTAATCGTTAGCACACCGGGAATGTTTTCTCTTTTTTCATCACTCGATAAAAAAATTCGAATTATTTTGCAATAATCGGATACTGACGATTATTTTCATAATCGAATTATGAATGATTTTTAATTCGAATTATGCCCATCAAGGGTTTGTTTTAGATTTTGAATTTAACAAACGTTTAATGTGTGGTGACAATGGAAAACAATAAGAATATTGATTTTAATCATATTTTAAATCACTATGATCAAAATATATATGAAATACCTTATTCATATGACGATATTAAGTGGAAATCAGGAGAAACTTACAGAATTCGAATTGCTAACATTTACGACCCTTCTAAATTTTGGATAGTACATTTTGAAAAAGAATTAAGTTTGTTTTCCAAGTATATGAATCATTTCTATGGAGAAAGAAAGGAGGAATATCGTATGCCATCACAATATGTTAAAATAAATCGTTATTGTGCAGCATATACTGATAACGCGTTTTACAGGGGAATTATAGTAAATATACCTATGTTTAATAAAAAAGAAACTCGGGTAGTAGTTTTCTTATTTGACTTTGGGTATACTAATGTGGTAACAATTGACAATTTGTATTTTCTCTGTGAAAAAATGTATACATTGCCTAGATATGCAATAAGGGCTCGACTGCATGATATTGAACCTGCTGAAACCGATACTTGGACTAATACATCTTCAGAAACATTAAAAGAGTTAACTCTAGATAAAGTACTATTATGTGTGTTAATAGAAACGGATCCTGCACATAAAACAGTTTATATAAGAGTGGTGGATTTAGTACAGCCAAATAAGGTAGTTTAATAATTTTTTCACTCAGAAATAATTGTATAATTTGAAACTTAATTCAAATATATTTTTAAGTTAATGATTATATTTTATAAATGAAATTCAAATAGACTATTTTATTGAAGTCAACATGATAAATAGCTACTTACAACTATCTAATGTATACTTACACTGCAAACTTTCATAAATTTCTTTAGTACCTACCTATTCGACAGAAATATTTCAACCGTTTAATAACTCTTATAATTATTAGTTCCCTGTTTTGACTTATATAGCCATTTCTTCATCCCTTTCAAGATGCCTAATGAAGTAGTAGGCAAAACGTTAAGTGAAATAATGAATACATAGTCCATTGCCTTAATTGCTTGGACAGACAATTCGTTTATAACCAATATACATAGCTTGTTGACATATTATATATTATTATAACTTTTTAAAAAATTTATTTATATAGAATCTTTTATATTGTAGATTCCTCATGATATTGGCGAGATTCTAATAAACAAAAAATTGGCAAAACTAGCTGAACTAAGAGAAAACAGATCTGATAAAAATAAAAAAGTAAGGTATCCATATTTGTCCCCTTCATTTGAAGCAATAGAAAATGGTGTTGTGCCATCCACAGTATTTATCACAGAACTTCTGAAACAATGTAGAATACAAAAATAAGTTCCATATCGTTTAAACCTTATTGTTATTGAAATTGCATTGAACTGAGGTACTAATACATTTTGTTCTGAATGTTGAATTGAAATAAAGTTTGTGATGTTCCAAGGTAATTGTTTTATTAAAATTGAAGCACAAAATTCTTAATAATAGGTATAATATATACATTAGATATCAAAATTTAAATTAGATGTATTTTTTGCTCAAGTAGGTATAGGTAGGTACATTTATTTTGGACAATTTCAAAAATTATAAAGAAAAGATGTTTAGAATTAAAAATAACTTCCAAATATTTAACACATTGTTTTACATCAAAAATTTTTTTGATTTCACAGAAAATGTCGAAAAAATTATTTTTTTGATCTAAATAAACAAAATTGAATAGGTACCTATTTGAAAGTTATTTTTAATTCTAAACATCTTTTCGTTTTTAAAAGATTACTTATTTTAAAATAAGGAACTAAATTTGACCGAGCTTTTCGCTAAACCATTTTAGAAACTTCAGTTTTTTTACCCATTCTACGGACCTACCCTCATTCCAAAAATAATTGAACCCACATAACTAGTACCTACTGAAAAGATAAGAAAACAGATAATTAGGGCAAAGATATGGATGCTGATACCCTAATAACACGGAAACATCCCAAAAATATTCCAGAAACATCCTTCTGGGACAATAGAAACATACGAACAACATCCCCATTTCCCTCGAAACATCTCTAGGATGTATCTGGCATCAGCCATGTCATCATTTTCAACGTTCTACAAACATCCCGGTAGGATGTTTCTAAGATGACATAGGATGTACTAGGTTCATTCGGGGTACTTTGTTTAGAACATCTCAGAAACGTTTCTAAAAATACACTGGAAGTGAAATCACTAGGTGCAAATAAAACATTTCAATATTTCTTAAAACAAGAGCAATTTATTACAAATTTCTAACAATATTTTCCACAAATCACATGTTACATTTTCTAGTAGGTATAGGAAGTGTATTATAAAGCATTGGTAAACAAGTATTAGCAACCATGGCATGGTTGCTATGACTTGTCTACCAATGCTTTATTTCCCTATACCTAGTAGAAAATGTTACATAGGGTAATATGATAACAGTTCATGTTTTAGTTCCATCCTCAATCGTCTTTCTTTTGCTCTTCTCAGCCAATCACCAATTTTCAATTCGATTTTCGTTTTTCAGCCGTTTAAAGCGCTGACTATATTTATTTAATAATTTTCTTTTTTTCTGACTATCCATTCTACTATCCAATATAAATACTCACTTTATAAATAAGCCACAACACTCACATAAGGTTACCGCTTATTTTCACCACAAAAACTCAACAACAGCGTGCTGTGAACTCAACACTTCTACTTAGGGATGGGAAGGTCACGAACGACCCGTTCTCAAAGACCGAATCAGTTCCAAGACCCGTGATTGATTCAATCACGTTCTGTGACCCTATCGTTCGAATGAACTGAACCAAGCCACCGCAGTTGTAGTACATTTATGTTTTAATTCGACAAAAAATACAAACTATTTCAATTTTTGGATTGTTATTTACAAATTCATCCACTCTAATGAAGGTTCATAAGCAGACGTGAAGTTTAATAAATAAATGAATATGAAAATCTGCATAATAATTTATGCCGTTCATTTCATTCACATCATGAAACGATGGAACAAATAAACAAGGTCATATGAACGAATCTTCAAGAACGGGTCATTTTAATGAATGATCTGGAAGACCCGGGTCACCAAAATGAGCCGGGTCTTACCATCACTACTTCTACTTCTAACCTTACTTTTTGCAAATTAGGTCTTCTTCTTTTATTTCTAATCTTCTTTTACCTCTTTGCAATGTTGAAGCAGGGGGATATCACAAATACGTCAGTCATAATATTTTAATAGGTATGTATGGTTTAATAAACATTGTTAAAGTTTAAAGACAATTAACAATTATTGGCAAATATGTACAAGTTGTATATTTTGTAATGAAAATCATGTTTATGTACCAAGAGAAACATGCTAGGGACATCCCAAGTCATCAATCGTATTTATGTACCAATAGAAACATTCTAGGAACATCCCAAGGATGTTACATTATATCAATCGTATTTATGTACCAATAGAAACATTCTAGGAACATCCCACCTAGGTCGGAAACATTGGGACACTAGTAGTACTTTAATGGTATGTCCCAGGTAAATACTGTGTTATTAGGGTACTAATGCATAAGTAAAAACACTAACAAGACTTGTTTACAAAAATCTAATTTCTTTTCATTTTCAGAACTGACAAGTGACACAGGTCCAAATAATTTTCATATAGCAGTGTTCGCTATAACTATTCAGTAAGTAAAAAGATGTCAACACCTACTTAGAAGAAACATCTAATCTTTTTATTTCATTTACAGTTCTGATTATGTAATCAAAATGAAGTCTGATGTAACTGCCCGAACAGGTCCAAATAATATTCCATATAGCAGTGTTCGCTATAACCATTCAGTAAAAGTAAAAAAATGTCAACACCTATTTAGAAGAAACATCTAATCTTCATATTTCATTTACAGTTCTGATAAAATGGATTGTTTAAAACTTTTGCTGAAATGAGTTTGAAATAATTTTGATAGTAAAAATATTTATTTAGAGTATTTAGAATTAAATTGTTTTTTTTCAGTCTTTATAACTATATGGATCAAGACTTCAGTATGTCGATGGGTGTCACCACCCCTTTGTGAGTGTAGAATCGTAAAAAATGGATAATTTTATAAACTTTTTATTTTCTTTTTGTTCTGAGGAGAAATGGTATAGATAAAAATGGAAGATGAACTTGAGATGCTATGTACTAATAAATATGAAGACAAATACATTAAACATAATGTAATAATAATTTGATTTATTTTTATAGAATATTTTTGATTTGTTTCTTTTCAACAAAAACATACATACACCTATTTTTGCTGTGATTTTTCTCGAATAATTAATAAGGATCATTGAAAAAGCAGACATGTCTGTTTATCGCTATAATAAACATTTTTATAGTTTACCTAATTAATTAGGATTTCTCTCTGTATTATAATTAATATAAAAACTGCCTAGGGTGACGGCACCGGTTATCGGCCTTTTAGCGCCATGATGAGATTGAAATGCATATTTTCGATAGATACAACCATGTTGTAAATATATACTATATATACACCATGGATACAACTACGTTAATGGAAAAGAGACTTGGGCGCGTTCAGCCATGATAGCGCAAAGTTAGCGCTAGCAGCGGCGCTCTGTGAAAGCGCTTGAAGGTGGCTGAACGTTTATGCTTTGATGCTCTGTGACAAACATAATTTAGATAAACACATCACATAACCTTCACATTTATTTTCTAAATATAAAGCGCCTTAAATGGAAAACCTTATAAATTACTTAATCTTGGAAGATAAAAATACTATTGTGGATAATATAGTGGAATTGATTCCACCTGTAAATGAAAGACAAGAAAAATATGTAGAAATATTAGCACTAGGAGAAGCAGAAAATCCTGTAAGACATTTAAATCACTTCGAGGAAGTAATTCAATAATAAAAACTAAATAACACAGAAATTTTAACTTAGAGGCTAGAATTGTTGTTTGTTGTTGTTGACATAACGAACCGCTGACCAGCTCAGCGCAAAATAAATTCGCTGGAAAAAATGGCGACCGCTAGAGCTAGCGCTGTCACTAAGCGGTCAAATTCGCCCTCTGCTTGCTCAGCGCTTGCCTAGCGCCAACGTGGCTGAACGCGCCCATTGTCATATGGTGAGTTCGACCTTCTAGTGTCTCACGAATACACTGAAAGTATAATTTGATTACGTCGAAAAAATACAGAAAATGTTTTTCAAGAAAATGCACTTTTCACTAGCTGTCGGCCAGGGCTCTATTATTCTCGGCCTTTATTCCACCTGTTCTCGGCCTCCTGGCCGACAAATAACTGTTTGACAGCCGTACCTATATGGTAAGATCTCTAGATAGGTTTCCTAGTTTCCTTCTATATTATCTAATATAACTTGCTGATAAGTAAATATAATTGGGTGGTAGGAATAATAAAATAAATAAAAAGTAGAAGTGTGGAAACTCTTTATAGACAGTGAAAAAGTATCTATGACAATTTTAACGTTTCCATCCTCGCGGGGCAAGTACCTTACCCGTTTTGGGGCACAATGCGAAACCGGCTTCATCGCCGTTAAATATTCTTTGACGATGTTTAACTATTTCTTGTAGGTTATTGTTTTCAAGAAATTCGTTTAGGTCTCTGAACCATGCTCTTATAATTTCCTCGGTTATTAAGGCTCGACCTTTGTTAATTCCCTCAGCCTCCCGAATGGAAATTTCTGGATGACGCTGTAGAAAACATCTATACCATCTAATACTTGGCTTGTTGTTTGGGAAGCGATACCGTTCTCCTTTCTCTTTAGCAATCTTTGTTACAGTTTCAATTCAAAAATCCTTTTTTTGTCTTTTTTAATTGGAAAACCGGACTTAGCAATGTTAATAGCCCATTCTGCTATCCTTATTTTTTCGCCATCGACACCCATTATCGGCTGTGGACCCATTTTCTGGACAGCATCACCACGTCTGCTATGTAATCTATCTTGCAGAGTAGCTGTTATAACTTTACATAAAGAATTTAAAGTTTTATTGGGTAATTATAAATCTCAAGGAAGAACATTAATTTTTATTTCATTATTTTCTATTATTCTTTTTAATAATTTTCTTGGGTTATTCCCTTATATTTTTACAAGAACTAGTCATATAACAATAACTTTAAGGTTAGCTTTACCTTTATGATTAAGATTTATAATTTATGGATGATTAAATAATACAATTCATATATTAGCTCATTTAGTTCCACAAGGAACTCCCGCAATTTTAATACCTTTTATAGTCTGTATTGAAACCATTAGAAATGTAATTCGACCAGGAACTTTAGCTATTCGATTATCAGCAAATATAATTGCTGGCCATTTATTAATAACTTTATTAGGAAATACAGGTCCAATAATATCAATTTATTTATTAAATTTATTAATTATTGTACAAATTTTATTATTAACTCTTGAATCAGCAGTTGCTATAATTCAATCTTATGTATTTGCTATTTTAAGAACTTTATACTCTAGAGAAGTAAATTAATGTCAAGACATAAAAATCACCCCTTTCATCTTGTTGATATTAGACCATGGCCTTTATTGGGGGCATTTGGAGCAATAACTACAATAATAGGATTAATTAAATGATTTCACTTATATAATAATAATCTTTTATTTATTGGATTAACAATTACTACTTTAATTATATATCAATGATGACGAGATATTGTTTGTGAAGGAACTTATCAAGGTCTTCATACTCTTTCAGTTACTAAAGGCTTACGATGAGGAATAATTCTTTTTATTACATCAGAAGTTTTTTTCTTCATTTCATTTTTTTGAGGGTTTTTTCATAGGTCTCTTGCACCTTCTATTGAACTAGGAATACTTTGACCTCCAAAAGGAATTCAAGTATTTAATCCAATTGAAATTCCTTTACTAAATACATTAATTTTATTAACCTCAGGATTAACTGTTACTTGAGCTCACCATAGATTAATAGAAAATAATTATTCACAGGGATTTCAAGGATTAATTTTAACGGTAATTCTTGGAATTTATTTTACTATCTTACAAGGTTATGAATATATTGAAGCTCCGTTTGCTATTTCAGACTCCGTTTATGGATCCTCTTTTTTTATAGCAACAGGATTTCATGGACTTCATGTTATTATTGGCACAACATTTTTATTAATTTGTACAATTCGACAATATTTAAATCATTTTTCATCTATTCATCATTTTGGTTTTGAAGCTGCCGCTTGATACTGACATTTTGTTGATGTAGTATGATTATTTTTATATATTTCTATCTATTGATGAGGTAGATATTTATATAATATAAAAATTATATTTGACTTCCAATAAAAAAATCTAGGAATCTAGTATAAATAATAAAAATTTTAATAATATTATTAATAATAATTTATATAATTATACTCTTATTAATCACTGTTTTAAACCTAATTTCTAAAAAAAGATTTTATGATCGAGAAAAAAGAAGACCATTTGAATGTGGTTTTGATCCTAAAACATCTGCTCGCTTACCATTTTCTTTACATTTTTTTTAATTGCTATTATTTTCTTAATTTTTGATGTAGAAATTACTTTACTTTTACCATTAATTATTACAATAAAAATTTCAAATATCTTAAATTATTCAATTATTCTAATTACATTTATTTTAATTTTATTATGAGGATTATATCATGAATGAAATCAAGGAGCTTTAAATTGAATTAACTAGGATAATAGTTAAATTTTAACATTTAAGTTGCATTTAAAAAATATTGAATAATCAATTTATCTTAAATAAGAAGCAAATTTTGCATTTAGTTTCGACCTAAAAGTCTGGTTATTAACCCTTATTTTTAATTGAAACCAAATTAGAGGTCTATCACTGTTAATGATAAAATTGAGTTTAACTCCAATTAAAGAAATAAGAAATTCAAGAATAAGCTTCTAACTTAATTCTTAAGCAATGAAATTCTGTTTTTATTTCTATTTATATAGTTTAATAAAAACATTACATTTTCATTGTAAAATTAGAATATTTCTTATAAATATACTTAAAAGTTTAAAACTTCCCTAATCTCTTCAAAATTATACTCTTAATATAAGCTATTTAAGTAAAAATTTAAAAATAAAAATATTAATCAAAAAATTAATAATAATAAATAGATTTTTAAATGATTTAAAGAAAACAACTGAATTACAGTTATTCTTTTTAAAGTTTTAGCTAAATTTTGACCTCCATAATATTCAAATCATCCTTGATCAAAAAATTTTATATAAAATTTTCCTATATAAATAGGTAAATAATTTACTCCTAAAGTTGATAAATAAGGTATATTTCATATTATTCTTATAAATAAACTAACTGTCAAATATTTTAATCTAAATAAATTATAAGAAATTTTAAATTTAGCTAATTCATACCCTAATCAACCCCCTATTATAATTATAATTAAAGTCATTACTTTTATTAAAAAAGACAAACAAATAAAATAAGGGGTAGAAAAAATAATTCAAGAGAATAATCTTCCTCTAAAAACAACAAATATAATTAACCCTCTTATTCCTTTTAATATAATTAATCTTATTTCTCTAATTAAATTTAAAGTTATAAAATTAAAATTTCCTGTAATAGAATAATAAGTTAACCGAAATCTATAAGAAACTGTCAATCCAATAGAAATATAAAAAATAAAATAAATATATATATTTAAATAAGTTATTGATATAAATTCAACTACTAAGTCTTTAGAATAAAATCCTGACATAAAAGGTAAACCACATAAAGATAAATTACAAATATTTAAATAAGTACAAGTTAATGGTAAATGTTTAATTAAACCCCCTATAAACCGAATATCTTGACAATTTAACAAATTATGAATAATATTACCTGCACATATAAATAATAATGCCTTAAATAATGCATGAATTAATAAATGAAAAAAAGCTAATTTATATTCTCCTAAAGCTAAAATTGATATTATTAATCCTAATTACCTTAAAGTAGATAAGGCAATAATTTTTTTTAAATCAAATTCAAAATTAGCGCCTAATCCTGATATAAATATAGTTATTGAAGAAATAAATAATAAAATTATTATTAAAGTTTCCCTGAATGCAAAATTAAAACGAATTAATAAATAAACCCATGCAGTTACTAATGTTGAAGAATGAACTAACGAAGATACGGGAGTTGGTGCAGCTATAGCTGCAGGTAATCATGAAGAAAAAGGAATTTGAGCTCTTTTTGTTATAGCAGCTAAAACTACTAAATAACTAATTAATTCTATTATAAATTCCTCTTTTATTAAATCCAAATAAAAAATAAAATTTCAACTACCAAAATTTAATATCCAAGCAATTGCTATTAATAACGCTACATCCCCAATTCGATTACTCAATGCTGTTAATATGCCTGCATTAAATCTTTTCAAATTTTGATAATAAATTACTAAACAATAAGAAACTAACCCTAATCCATCTCACCCTAATAAAATAGAAATTAAATTTGGAGAAATAATCAATAATATTATTGATAAAACAAATATAACAACAAGTAAAATAAATCGATTTTTATATAAATCTCCACCTATATAATCTTCCCTATAAAAAATTACTATAGAAGAAATAAATAATACAAAACTCATAAATATTAAAGATATTCAATCAAGCAGAACTACAAAAAAATATTACACGAATTTATAGTTAAAAACCTAAATTCTAAAATATAAGTAATATTTACAATTAATAAATAAAATGAAGAAATTAATAGACTAATACTTAAAATTAAAAATAAAATAAAATAAATAAAACAAATAATCTAAAATAAGAAATTTTATATCTTCAGTACCACAAACTAATATTTTATTTAAACTATTTAGATTAAATTCATTGTACTAAAAATTCTATCTTTAAAAATAAAAAATTTAAAGGTAATCAATGTAACATCAATAATAAATATTCTCGTATAAATCCCCTATAAAATATATAAAGTCCTGAATAATAAATCCCGTGCTGAGAATAAGAATATAGAAATAAAGAATACACCGCCCTAAAAAATGATATTAAAGATAAAAATAATATTCTTAAAACCCTAAATCTAACAATTCTATTAATTAATATAATTTCCCTCATTAAATTTAAAGAAGGGGGAGCAGCTATATTAGAAGAAATTAATAAAAATCATAATAAACTTAAATTAGGCATAATATTTAATAAGCCTTTATTTAAATATAAACTTCGTCTATGTACTCGTTCATACAAAATATTTGCTAGACAAAATAACCATGAAGAACATAAACCATGAGCCAATATTATTAATAAAGCACCCCATAAACCTCAACAATTTAAAGTTATAATTCCAGCTAAAACCAACCTTATATGAGAAACAGAAGAATAAGCAATTAAAGATTTTATATCTCTTTGACGAATACAAATTAAAGAAACAAAAAACCCTCCAATTAAAGAAATAACAATAAAAAAAATATTTAAATTTAATATAAAATATTTAAATAAAACTATAAATCGCAATAACCCATAACCTCCTAATTTTAATATAATTCCAGCTAAAATTATAGAGCCCGAAACTGGGGCTTCAACATGAGCTTTTGGAAGTCACAAATGTAGAAAAAATATTGGAATTTTAACAAAAAAAACTAAATTTACACATAAAAATATAAAAAATGAATTTAAATCATAGTTTAAAAAATTAAATCTTGTTAAATATAATTTTTCACTTAAATAAAAAATTATAATTATTATTGGTAATGATATAAATAATGTATAAAATAATAAATAAATTCCTGCTTCTAATCGCTCAGGTTGATAGCCTCAACCAATAATTAAAATTAAAGTAGGAATTAAACTAATTTCAAAAAATAAATAAAAAATAAATATATTTAAAGAAGCAAATGTTAAATATAAACTTAATAACAAAATAACTAATACAACAATAAATAAATTATAATATTCATTATTTTGATACAACTTTATTCTAGCTAAAATTATTAAACTACAAATTCAAAAACTTAATAAAATTAATCTATAAGATAAAATATCTATTCCTAAAAAATAAGAAATTCTAAAAATTTGATAAAATCCCCTATAATTTAAAATAAAAAAAAATGTTAAAAGAAAAAAAAATCATTGAATTAATCAAAAATAATTTAAAAACCCTAAAGGAATCAATATTAATAACCCAAATAAAAATATTATCATAAAAAAGAAAAAGTTATAATATAATCATTACCATGAACTCGAACTATTAAAATTAATATAGATAATCCTAAAGCTCCTTCACAAACTCTTACTGTTAAATAAATTATTGAAAAAAAATATTCATAATTTATGTTTCTTAAATATATAAATAATATGAAATATAATGATACAACAATAAATTCTAAACTTAATAATATTAATAATAAATGCTTACGATTTAAAACAAATCTTAAAGCACCTGAAAAAAATATAATTAATAATAAATATATTAACATTAAAGTTTTAATAATTTAAATAAAAATATTGGTCTTGTAAATCAAAAATAAGGTTTCTTTTAAAACTTCAGATATAAATAAATATTTATCATTAATCTCCAAAATTAATATTTTAATTAAACTAATATCTGATATATTATTATTTTTACCATTACTTATAATAACTTCCTTAATATTTATATTTATAAATCACCCATTATCTTGTGGGTTAATATTATTAATTCAAACAATTTTAATTGCTCTAATTAGAAGTCTTATAAATATAAATTATTGATATTCATATATTTTATTTTTAGTAATAGTAGGAGGAATATTAATTTTATTTATTTATATAACTAGAATTGCTTCTAATGAAAAATTTAAATTTAATTTTAAATTAATATTTATTATACTATTAACTATTAGATTAAGTATAATTTTTTTATTTTTTGATCAATATTATTTTAATTTATTAAATCAAATTATTGAAACTAAAAGATTTAATTCAAATCAAAATTTAAATTTATCTATAATAAAATACTTTAATTTTCCTAACTATTTAATTATAATTATAATAATTATTTATCTATTCATTACTTTAATTGCAACTGTAAAAATTACTAATTTTTTATATGGCCCTTTACGTCAAAGATTTTAATGAAAATACCAATTCGTAAAACTAGCCCTTTATTCAAAATTATTAATAATTCTTTAATTGTATTCCCTTCCCCTTCAAATATTTCTTACATGTGAAACTTTGGATCATTATTAGGTGTTTGTTTAATAATTCAAATCTTTACAGGATTATTCTTAGCAATACATTATTGTCCAAATGTTGAATTAGCTTTTAATAGAGTTGCTCATATTTGTCGAGATGTAAATTATGGGTGATTACTTCGAACTTTAGACGCAAATGGAGCTTATTTTTTTTTTATTTGTTTATATATTCATATTGGACGAGGTATATACTATAGATCTTATAATATAATTGAAACTTGATTAATTGGAGTTACTATTTTTTTCTTAACTATAGCAACAGCTTTTTTAGGATATGTATTACCATGAGGTCAAATATCATTTTGAGGGGCGACAGTAATTACAAATTTAATATCTGCAATTCCTTATCTAGGTAATATACTAGTACAATGAATTTGAGGAGGATTTGCAGTTGATAACGCAACTCTAACTCGATTTTTTACTTTTCATTTTATTTTACCATTTATTGTTTTTGCATTTATAATTATCCATCTTCTTTATTTACATCAAACAGGATCTAGAAATCCAATTGGTTCAAATAGAAATATTGATAAAATTCCCTTTCACCCCTATTTTACTTTTAAAGATATTTTAGGAATAATAATTATATTATTTTTATTAATCTTTTTAACCCTAAGAAATCCTTATCTATTAGGAGATCCTGATAATTTTACCCCTGCCAACCCATTAGTAACCCCAATTCATATTCAACCAGAATGATATTTTCTATTTGCATATGCAATTTTACGGTCTATTCCTAATAAACTAGGAGGAGTAATTGCCTTAGTAATATCAATTGCCATTCTTTATATTTTACCTTTTATTAATAAAAAAAAATTTTTAACTTCACAATTTTATCCATTGAATAAATTTTTATTTTGATCATTAGTTTCTATTATTATTTTATTAACTTGAATTGGAGCCCGCCCAGTTGAAGACCCTTATATTCTAACCGGACAAATTTTAACAGTTGTTTATTTTATTTATTATATCATAAACCCATTAATTTCTAATATTTGTGATATCATTATCTTTAAATAAGTTAATGAACTTGTATAAGTTTATATTTTGAAAATATAAAAAAGAGGTATTAATCTTCTATTAACTTATACTAAAAATAATTAACTAAATTATAAGAATAAAAATAATTATTCTTATTCTACAAAAAAAAATTAAGTAATTTAATGAAACAGGTAAATAACCTTTTCAAGCTAAATATATTAATTTATCATATCGATAACGAGGTAAAGTTCCTCGAACTCAAAGCCAAAAAAATGAAATAAAAGATAACTTTAAAAAAAATAAATAACTAATTAAATTTGCCCCTATAAATAAAAAAACACATATTATTCTCATAAATAAAATATTTCTATATTCTGCTAAAAAAATTATTGCAAAACCTCCTCTTCTATATTCAACATTAAACCCTGAAAATAATTCAGATTCACCCTCAGCAAAATCAAAAGGTGTACGATTAGTTTCAGCTAAACTAGAGACTAACCACATTAAACATAAAGGAAAAAGTAAATATAAAAATCAAACATATTCTTGATACTTTAATAAATCAATTATATTAACTCTTAAAATTAAAAATAAAAAAGACAATAAAATTAAACTTAATCTTACCTCATATGAAATAGTTTGAGCAACAGACCGCAATCTACCTAATAAAGAATAATTTGAATTAGAAGATCACCCAGCTAATATAATTGTGTATACTCTTAATCTAGAAATTGCTAAAAAAAATAATATAGTTAAATTAAACCTAATATTTACTCTAATAAAAGGCATACACATTCAAATAAACAAAGCTAATATCAAATTTAATACAGGAGAAATATAATATAAATTAAAATTAGATATTAAAGGATAAATTTGTTCTTTACTAAATAATTTAATTGCATCACTAAAAGGTTGAATTAATCCAATAAATCCCACTTTATTAGGTCCTTTTCGAATTTGAATATAACCTAAAACTTTACGTTCTAATAATGTTAAAAATGCTACTCTAACTAAAACACAAACAATCAAAATTAAACTAGAAATAAATATTATGATCAAATCTTTTAATATCAAGTATTATTTGTAATATAAATTACATTTAAAGATTCTAAATCTATTACACTAATCTGCCAAAATAATACTATTATTCAAAAATTAAAATATTATTTATTATATTTGGTCCTTTCGTACTAAAATAAATTATTTAATTAAAGATAGAAACCAACCTGGCTTACACCGGTTTAAACTCAGATCATGTAAAATTTTAAAAGTCGAACAGACTTAATAATATAGCTTCTACACCAATTATCAATTTTAATCCAACATCGAGGTCGCAAACTTTATTATCGATTAGAACTCTCTAATAAAATTACGCTGTTATCCCTAAGGTAATTTAATCTTTTAATCAAAATTATTGGATCATATATTTATTAATTAATATAATTACATAAAAAAAGTTTATTTAATTTTTTAATCACCCCAATCAAATAATTTTATAAAAATAAAAAAATTAATGCCAAATTTTTTATATTATAAAATTATAAAACTCTATAGGGTCTTCTCGTCTTTCAATAAAATTTAAGCTTTATAACTTAAAAATAAAATTCTAAAATAATTAATTAGAGACAGTTCTTTTTTCATTCAGCCCTTCATTCCAGCTTTCAATTAAAAAACTAATGATTATGCTACCTTAGCACGGTCAAAATACCGCGGCCATTCAATTACATCAGAGGGCAGACCAGACTTTAAATTTTAAACAAAAAGACATGTTTTTAATACACAGGTGAAAAAATATTTGCCGAATTCCTTTAACTAACCTAATATAAAAATATATTTATATAATTATTATATACTAATTTTATCATTATTACTAAATTTTTTTAATTTAAATTTATATTTTAATAAAAAATTTATAGAAAATAAAAATTATATGTAAATAAAATAAATTATAACATACTTTAAAATTTGAAAATTTTCAATCCTAATATTTAATTATTTTAAATTTCTAATAAAAATTTATTTTTAAGCTCATCCCTAAAAATATTTTATATTATTAATATAAAAATATAAAATTATAAATATATTAATAATAAATAAATTAAATTTTTTTCTTAAAAAACTAGATATATTCAAAAACGAATAACGTTTCATTACTAAAAAATTATTAAAAATATTTATTTTACAATAAAAATTTTAATCTTTTAGCTCTTTTAAATTCGAGATAATTAAATAAATAATTTCTATTTAATAAATCCTGATACACAAGGTACAAAAAAATAATTTTTCTATTAAATAATTTAATTTTTCTTTCACAATACTATTTAACTATAATTAAATAAATTTTTTCTATTATATAATAAAAATTATTTTTCTTAATTTAAAAATATAAAATTTTAAAATTTTTAATTTCAAATTAAATTGAATTTCACAATTTACTTTTTAATGTAACTAAAATGCTTTATAATCAAGCTCTAATTTGATATTCTAGATTCACTTTCCAGTAAATCTACTTTGTTACGACTTATTCCATATTAAATGAAAGCGACGGGCGATATGTGCATATTTTAGAGCCAAAATCAATCTAATAAATTAATTAAACTTACTATCAAATCCAAATTCAAATTTCTAATAATAAAAATTATTCAAAAATAAATTTATTGTAACCCATTACTACTTTTATATAAATTGCACCTTGATCTGACTAATTTTTTTATAAAAAACTTTAAATATTAATAATTCTAATAAAATACTTAACTACGATGATATACAAATTAATAATAAAAATAAATCAAATCGTGGATTATCATTTACAGAACAGATTCCTCTGAAAAGACTAAAATACCGCCAAAATTTTTAATTTTTAAGAACATATCTTTTAATAATTTAATAAATAAAATTACATTCAAAATAATAGGGTATCTAATCCTAGTTTATAAATTAAATTTCTAAACCTCATTTAATAATATAAATATAATTAAAATTTAAAATTTTACTTAATAAATTTTAATTTAAAATTTAAATTAATCAATTAATTTTTATTAATAAAATTAAATTATATTATTTGTATAACCGCAACTGCTGGCACAAATTTTGTTAATACTAATTATTATTTCTAAATCTAAATTTCTTTAATATATAAATATAATCACTGTAATTTTCTTCTTAAAAAATAATTTACATATAATAAAAAATAACATTTAATCTTTAAGTTAAAATAAAACTTTTAAGTAAATTATTTAAATGTAGACACAAAAATAATGTTTCCTCCCTACAAAATGAAACTAAATTGAAAATTTTATACCCTTTAATAATAAAATTATTAAATATAAAATTTTAACAACCAGTTTTTTAAATATTAGTAAATTAACCATAACATTAATTTAAAATATCCGTGATTATCTTTTTCATTAATTTATCAAAAATTTATAATAAATAAGTACCTAAACCAAAATCAAGTAAAATTCAAATGTCCAAACTTAAATTAAAATCCTAAAAATCAAATTTTTTAAATCTTAAAATGACTAAAATTAAAGCAAGACTCAGCTGCCCTAACTGAATTTTAAAATGACTAAAATTAAAGCAAACTCAGCTACCCCTAACTGAATTTTAAAATGACTAAAATTAAAGCAAACTCAGCTACCCCTAACTGAATTTTAAAATGACTAAAATTAAAGCAAAACTCAGCTGCCCTAACTGAATTTTAAAATGACTATACTGTTATAGCTGCTTGTTATAACACCCCGAACCGCCTAGTAGCCTCTCTTATTGAAATTTCACCTAATCGGATATGGTTAAGAGCTTCCTTCAATGATTCTTCGGAGTATGTGAATAATTTCCTCTTGAGGACTTTGTCCTTTGATTTGGATTTCTTTTTGACCTCTTTCCCGTGACCCGACATCTGGAAATGTTGGAAACAACAAAATAATTACCTATTTTCACATACTGAACAAGTAATAAAGCAGTGGCCGAGAAAGACCTGGTTGTCGGCCTCATAATTCAAGTCCCCGCAACCATTAAATTATTTTTCTGTGGAACTAAATAAAAGCGGCCGCGAACTGGTCTAGACTATTTTCAAATATATCTTGTCATTTACAGAAAAGAGAGACTACAAATAACGTCACTAGGTGTGAACAGAGTAAAAAATCCCACCTAGAACCACTTTTCGGCCACCCTGGCCGACAGCCGGTAAAATCCATTTTAATGAACCTGTTAAGCGGCCCCCCAATATTTTTTTGTAAAATGAGTATTTTTCAATATGTTAATGGTTAAATATGATATTTTGTCCATTAGCTTTATGCTGATGTGATTATGCATGCATTTACTAAAGAATTCGTCAAGATATTCACTATTTCCGACACTTCGGTCAACTAAACAAAAAGTAAGTAATCGCAGCTGCAGTTGGAACACGAGTTTGTCGCCATATTAAATAATTTATAAACATCGACTTTGGACTCTACACCCGCGCAGCTTCTGACAAATGATTTATGAAGTATCTTAGAACTCACAGACTACTATTAGTTTCAAGTTATATAGGAAAGTTTCCTATTATATTCAAATATTTAGAGAAATGGCCGACAACTGGTAACGGCCGGACAACCGGTGCCGTCACCCTACTTACTCTGTTCTTCAAATTTGTAATACTACAATTAAACAAAAAGATTGCCTAAATGATTTGTTTTTGTTTTTAATAAAAGAAGACATTTTTGGTATAATTTACTTGAATAATTAAGATTGAGAAGAGTCAATGGAAAAACAGGCATGTTCGTTCATTACAAACTGGAGGAAAACTGCAAAAAGTATTTATAATAACATTTCGATACATCACCTGGAAAAATTGAAGATCAAAAATATATAACATTTTTATTCCTGTGTTTCGAAAATAAAAGATTACAACAGTATAGATAGAATACGAAATGTCTATTTTGGTCAATTAGTAGAATGCATTTATTACTATTACCAATGTAGTTTTTCTCACTAACTCGGGTGGCCGATGTATGTATGCTGATGAAGTCTATGGTTGTGTACAGGTCCCCGGAGGAACCAAAAGGCCCCGATATGGGGATCAAATATCAAATATAAGGCACTTTCTGTGGGATCACTAGCTGTAGCTAAAAATATTTGTGGTTTATTTCACACCTATAAGCACTAAACACGTTACTTGTGATGGAGCACACGTGGAGTAAATATAAAGAGCATTTACGAAGCACAAATTTACTTTTTCAGCATGAAGATTATTTTATTATAACCACTTACAAATACTGACAAGCTATACTATAAACAATAATAAATAATTTGAAATACAAAACAAAACCGTCTTCATCTGTCATTGAAGTTCCATACATCGCCATCCATCAAGACGGTGGAACGTCTGAACTAATGTTCGTTTCCAAAATTTTGTATGCAACAAATCTCAAAAAATACAATGATTTGAGATTTCATATTTTCAGAATGGAATTCTCTAGGCTTTCTTTTGGGGATCAGATCTTGGCGTTCAAATTGGTGACCACAAATTGTCAAAACTGTCATAACAACATAATGGCTAACAACATAATGGCTAATATCTTTTTTATAACAATATAAAACTTGACCAAAATACCTGATCCCCAAGACAAAGGTTCAAGTTATATTGTGTTAAAATTTCAACACTTAATTTTACTGCGTTCTTTAGATTTTTTGTTTACAAAATGACCTAAATTCTGTTGCAAGTCAAGGATGCCAACTGTTTTGAGCTGTCTAATTTGGGAGCGCGCTCTTAAACTGACTGACACTGAGACAAGTGACAGTCGTCACAGTCAGCTGATGCCAACATCACTCTGGCCTCTTCTATCATATTTAACCAACCTTTTGATTGCTCTAACACCCTTCCTCAATCAAAAGATTGTTTAATTCATCTCCGCTACATTAGACCAAGATTTAACCTGTGTTTAACACAAACATCTCACTTTTCAAGTTATTAGTTAAGATACCCGCAGTTTGATCAGTTGTTGTGACATATTCAACTAACACGTACATCATTACTACTGAATCTTTAATGAAATTAAATTTTACGTCTATATGTTTCAAACGCTTATGATCAAATCTTTTTGTCAACTTCATACAGGATTGATTATCTTCATAAATTGTAAATTATTGCTCTTTTGTAATGCCAAGGTCATTCAATAAATTAGATAACCAAACCCCTTCCTTTCCAGCTTCTGCAAGTGCAACGTATTCCGCTTCTGTGGATGACGTAGCAGTAGTAGACTGTTTCTTTGTTACCCAGCACACTGTGCTACCGAAGATTTTAAAAATATACCTATCCTGTTGTAGATTATCTATCCATTTCGTCACCGGCCCAATCCGCATCTGCAAATCCGATCAACGTGATGCTTTCATTTTTTGGGTAATATAATTCAAGGTCTATAGTCCCTTTAAGACACCATAAGATTCGTTTTAAGGATTTCCACAACTGATCAGAAGGATATTACTTTGTTGTCTACTACATAAGTTCACTGAGATACTTTTAGATCAGGTCTAGTTGCCAACGTTAGGTACATGAGGCATCCAACTAGTTCTCTGACGGGTCTATTTTTGTCTATTTTACAGTTTCTGTGTTTCACCCATCCTCCTCCTGGTGTTTTAACTAGCTTGCAGTCAGTCATGTTAAATTTTCTTAGTAACTTGAGTACATATTCCTTTTGACTTAAGTAAATATCTTGTTCAGTTTGTTTAATGTTAATGTCTAAAAACGTTTTTGATTCCCTAAATCCTGCATCTCAAATTCTTTGCTCAGTTTATGTTTATCAATTTCCTTTTTATTACTAATTGAGATCAGTATGTCATCAACATATAATAGCAGGTAAGTTAATATACAATCATTCCACTTTACATACAAAAAAGGGTCATTCTTTGACTTTACAAAATTGTCCTTCTTTGAAAATTGGTCAAACCTTTTGTTCCAACAGTAGGGTGACTGTTTTAGTCCTTAAAAGACCTTGTTCAGTTTACAAACCTTATCTTCATTTTTGAATCCTTCTGACACTCTCATATAAAAATGTGTTCAGTCAGTGTTCCATGTAGAAATACCGATTTAACATCCATTTGCTGAATTTCCAAGTTTTTAAAGTTTACTATTGCCAATAATGCTCTTACCGGCTTTAAATTGGTGACCTCGCAGCATTGCCCTCTCCTTAATAGGAAGTTCCTCCTGGAACTTTTGTGTAGCCGGCACTGGATGTTTAAATCGATAACTGGACCCATTTCTACACTTTCCGGTCGTATGTGAATAACAGGGCAATGTCTTCATTGGACACTGATAACGAAGGGTATAGCTGCAGATTAATATGTTGACACCGGTATCTTCGGAGATCAATTCCATCATATTCCTGATGACTTGCCAATCCAACTGGTTGCTCTCTATCTTAGGCATAGCTAGTTTCTTCACGTTGGATTCCAGCACATGTTCTCGAAGGCTACGCAGCGCTTCCCACACATTCTGGTAGGTGGATCGACCTTGAAATTCGTTCTTTGTTACCAGGTAGAAGACGTACCGTGAATTGTATTTGAGTCTCAGTGTCTTACCAAGGGTTGGAATCTGTTCTGCAAGTTTTTCTAAATGCCCGAACTTCTTTCGAAAGACGGTTGCCAAATCTTGTGCGTTTTTGATACTGGTTGGGATGTTGTGTGCCAGTGAATAATCTTCCGGGAGCGTGAACAAATCTTGTCGTTGCTCTGCAGTGACTCCAAATCTAGCTTTACCGGTAGGGCAGGGTCGAAATCTTCCCGAATATGGTTCACTCCTTCCTCCTTGTCATGGTCTCCTTCGAATGGCGCTAGTCGGTTTTGGTGGACTACTTTCGGTTTTCCATTGGGGATCTTACTTATGCGATAGATGACGTTATTGATCCCCTTCTTGATTAAGTACGGACCCTCCCACGATTTTTGTAATTTTTGAGAAAAGCCTTTTCTCCTCGTCAGATTGTGTAACAATACTTTGTCCCCTTCTTTGAAGCTGCCTTCCGTGGCCTGCGAGTCGTACCGTTTTTTCATTCTGTCGCTGGCAACTTGAAGATTCGTTCGAACCAATTCGTGCACATCGTCCATCCTTTTTCTCAACTGGATCACGTAATCTTCTCCAGCTAGATCTTCTCCAGGACGACAACCAAATTCCAGGTCACAAGGAAGCCGCATTTCACGCCCAAATAGGATTTTCGTAGGTGTTTGTCCTGTGGACTCATTGATGGCAGATCGATAAGCCATTGCAAATAGGCAAAGATACTGGTCCCAATCTCTCTGGTGGCTGGAGGAAATGACTTTGGACAGGTATTTTCCAATGGTCCTGTTCATTATCTCGACCATTCCATTTGACTGTGGATGCAACGCCGTTGTCCTGATCTTCTTCATTCCCAGCTTGTCACAAATTTCTTGGAATACATGGCTTTCGAAATTTCATCCCTGATCGCTGTGAACTTCCAAGGGCACTCCATATCGGCAGATGAATTCCTTCACCAATACATCCGCGACAGTTGTGGCCTCTTGATTCGGGATCGCGTAAACTTCTACCCACTTTGTCAAATAATCCATCACTACCAGGATGTATTTACCACTATTTTCTGTCGTCGGAAATGATCCAGCGATGTCTAAAGCAATCCTTTCGAATGGACTTCCAACATTATACTGCTTCATGTGTGCCTTTCTCTTATACCAGTCCTTCACATCGTCGGAGCTGTTCGTTCAATAAAACCTTTCACGGACTCGCTGAAGGGTTTTCTTCACTCCCAGATGACCTCCTGTTGGACTGTCGTGTAACTTCCTCAGTACCTCAGCTACTCTCGTTCTCGGGATAACTAACTGTCTTCTATTCTGAGAACCATCATCGTTTTCAAGGATTCGTTTCAACAGGCCTTTTTCTAAGATAAGGGAGTCCCACTAAGCCCAATATGCCTTGAGTGTCGGTGAAAATATTGACTCTTCATGCCAGGTAGGTCGCCGATTTTATTCCTGCCATTGCTGGATCATCTTCAGGTGAGGATCATTCTCCTGATCTTCTCTGATCCTGGTGGGTGACCATTCTTCATTGACTACTGTAGTTCTTGAAACTGCAGCTTCCTTAGATTCCGCTTTGTTGCAGTGGAAACAGTCTGCTGGCCACGGTCGTCTAGACAGAGAGGGAGTCGGCATTTCGGTGGCTCACACCAGCCCGCGATGTTCGATGTTGAAATCGTACTCTTGAAGTCGTTCAATCCATCTAGCTATCTGGCCCTCGGGATTCTTGAACTGCATCTACCACTTGAGTGCTGCATGATCAGTCCGTATCAAGAATTTCCTTCCATACAGATACTGGTAAAAGTGTTCCACAGACACTTCATTACCGCCAAAAGTTCTCTTCTCGTGACGCAGTAGTTTCGTTCTGATTTGGAGAGGACTTTACTGAAATATCCCAGCACTCTTTCCTGTCCTCCTTGGATCTGTGAGAGCACTCCTCCAATTACTACGTTGCTTGCGTCAGTGTCAAGAAGGAAGTCTCCCTCTGGTAACGGATATCCTAGTATCGGCGCCGTGGTTAAACGTCTCTTCATGGTTTCAAAAGAAGTTTGACATACTTCATTCCAATGAAAAGTTCTTGTTTCTTCTGTGAGTCGAGTTAGTGGCTTGGCAATATATCCAAACTTCCTTATGAATCTTCGGTAGTATGTGCAAAGTCCAAGAAATCTCCTAACCTGATGTTTGTCGGTTGGTTGCGGCCATTGCTTGATGGAAGCAATTTTCTCTGGGTCCACCGCCATTCCTTCATTGCTCACAATATGACCCAGATAGTTGACTCGGTTTTAGAATAAGTGACATTTCTTCGGGTTTAATATGAGCTGGGCAGCCTGAAGTCGATTGAATACGTCTTCCAAATTCTTCAGGTGTTCCTCGAATGTCTTCCCCGATCTCTTGAATTATTCTTTCAGCTTCCTCTCTCTTCACTCGTGGTAGTCTTCGAGCTGATTGTCTAATTGGCTTGGCATCACCAGTATCGATTTTGTGTTTGACGGCTGATGTTCTACCAGTTTTCCCTCCTTTTGGTACGAAAAGGTCTCGATACTGCAAGAGAAATTCTCTCATTTTTCTTTTTTCAGCTCGATTCAAGGATTGGCCATCTATTGACAACATCTGTTCGAATCTGTCATTAGAATTGTCAGTTGTCGTTGTTTGACGAGCGATAGACGTCACTGGTACGCAGGATCCAATTATGATTTCCTTATTGATGGTAATTGGGTAATCGTTTACGTTTATGACACGTACTGGAATCTCCTTCGCTGTCGTAACCAATCCTTTTCCAATTAGTACTCCTCTACCAACCTCTTCGTCGTGGTTCCATGGCTCCATCATAACCGGTATACCTTCCTCCATGATTCCTTGTAGCCGCGCTACTATCATGGTTTCGCTTCGTGTGTAGAACGTTATGTTCCTGCTCAGCTGCCAACACCGAGCTGCCTCCATATGGATGAAGGAATACCTCTTCGGAACCCACTTTAATGGTTCTGTTTCTAAAATCTAACTGGAAACCATGTAGATTCATTACGTCTATTTCCAGAATCACGTCGTCTTCAATGTCAGCTACGATTATCGTATGCGTGAACTTTTCTGCACCAATTCCCAATTGGATTTGAGTACCTCCGTGAACATTGGCACTGTCACCTGTTGCGGTCCGGAGTCGCAGCCTCGTTGGCAGAAGCTTCTTCTTGGATTTTATTGTCTCCGGCCGTATAATGGTTCTAGTTGCTCCAGTATCTACGAGCAGAGTATATTTCTTGCCATTCACCATCCACATAGACACTGTCGATACGGCATCTGAGAGAGGCTATCAGTATGAGAGGGTCTATGGAACGATCCTGGGTCGGTGATGCCCCATCGTAGCCGACCCGTTCTAGTTTTCCTGGTACTGGGGTTCTTGGTTTGGTGGAGTCCTAGGGCGCTAACACGAACTGCGTACATGCCCTAGCTCCCCTAAATTCCAGCATCTAATATTCTTCGGCTTTTTTTCTACCATGCTTTTTATCAAGATGACGATCTGGTCAAGTCTATCTTCGTCACCTTCTTCTTGAATGGTCCTAACTATTGTTATACCCCGAAGCCTTCGTGGCTGCTTCATATTCAAGAGCAACAGTTAATGCATCGACCAATGTTTTGGAATGGGCTAAGCGAAGCGTCCTCTGCATATCAGGGTCTCGTAAAGCCATCAATAGAGGCCTGGATGCCCAGGCATTCCATCATGTTTTCCGGTGCTCATGGATAAGCAAATCGAACTAGTCGGGCGACATCTACTTCATTCTCTTGAAGAGTTTCGTCACGTTCCTGCCTTCGGTTCTTCAGCTGGGATTGGTAAAAGTGTTCTAGATGTTCCTGACCATATCGCATGTACAACCTTTTCTTCGGCTGCTCGAATTCATCCGTTTCTTCAAGGGGTATCATCTGAAGCACATCTAAGACATCTCTCCCAAGCGCGATGGTCAAGCTCACTGCCTTTTCCCTATCGGACCAATTATTCGCTCTAGCGGCTGCTTCAAACTGTTTAACATAATTGGTCCACGACGTCTTTCCGTCGAACGGTGGGGCCTTGACTCGGGCAAAACATCCAATATCTTTTGTCTTGGGGTAGAGGAAAGGGTCCTAATATGAGACACCTTTTTATTTTTTTGAATAATTTGGCAAACATTTAACTTTTAGAAGTGGCTTTATCTCTAAAGGATAGATCGTTGTGTATATTTCACACATTAAATTTATTAAAAATGTTAACTATTTTTGTAAAGTTGTAATAAATAAAAAAAATCACTTTTTGTCATTTTCAAGATTGGTCTCCTAATATGAGATAGTCTAATAATAGGATACCAAAAAAAAAACAAGGACTGAAAGAATATAATATATTGTTTTATTTCAGAAGTAATCAAAATGAGAATCAAAAGTAACAACACAAAAATTTAATCGAACAAAAGTTTTTTTTCGCACATAGGGCAAGCAAATCTTGTGTCATCAACTTCGCCGCAATCTTCGTGGCACCACTGAAAACAAACGATACATCTAGCCCACTTTTCTCCACGGGTGTCTTCGGAAAATCTTCCATGGCAAAAACGACACTCTGCATCATTGTAATCCTCTTCATCAGTCGAGTCATCATAATGCTCAGAAGCTTCTGAATCTGAGCTGCTCGATGTAATTTCAGCCTTTCTGGTATTTTTAGTCTTGGATTTTTTATCCGTTGTTCCCAAAGAGTTTGGTTTCACATCTTTCTTTTTTTTTAGTTTCTTGGTAATGGATTCTTCCAAGTGTTTTTTATATGGAGTAGATGTTATTAAACTTGCTTTGCCTTTTCTTTTATTAGAGTTTTCACCATGATTTGAAGAGGTTGGTGGCACTGGACAAACTTCTTTTGGAGAAACTAGCAAAAGTTTGTCACTTTTGTCAGAGCAATTGTTGTGGGCAGAGCCTGATGATATTGATGGATTTGCCATAGTTTTTCTGGACTCCGCAGGAACATCCACAACTAAATCTGATGACACTTTTTAAATATTGTTGTCATTTAAAGAAATATCTGCACCTTCATTTTCAATATCAGTTCTTTCTTGTGTAGGTAGATTTTGCGCTTCTTCCAAAAAGTCAATTTCTCTAAAAATATTTCTGTTACAAGAAAAGGGACCTGTTTTTCTAAATGAATTAATCGATGCCTCCATTGTTGCAGCCCGATTATAAGCTTTCCCAAATAGTGAGCAGATGTTGTCGTGTGTCACAACTTTTCCTGGGTTGTTTTTGAGAAATGTCCCATTTGCCATGTGCCATGAAACCCACATCAAGTGGCTGCATTTTATGAATGGCATGTGGTGGTAAGCAGACAATTAAAACATAATTCTCTCTAGCCATGTCTATGATTTCTATGTTTCTCGTGTGTGAATAGTGACCGTCTAAAACTAACAAGATCGGATCATCTTTTGTTGGTTTAGTAAACTTAACAAAATATGAAAACCACTGCGTAAAAATATTTGTCTGAATCCATCCAGATGGATGGCAGGCCCATATTGATTCAGGAGGTGCGCCCTGCATTAGATCTTCCGACATATTTTTACGAGGAAACACCATCAAGGGCGGAACAAAAGTACCAGAAGCGTTCATGGCTGTCACAACGGTGACGAGTTTTCCCCTCTCTTGTGATGTTATGGCACAAACCTGTTGTTTCCTTTCAAGCCGATGATTTTGCTTTGTTTATGCTGCACAACCGTAATGCCTGCTTCGTCAACATTAAATAATCTATGAGGAGAAAAATTAATTTTTTCCATCTCCTTTTCAAATATGTCAAAAAACTGCGCAACGTTTACGGCGTTAAACCCTTTAACTCTCGCAGCAGATATTGCCTGTGGTGTACGTACAGTCAACTGCGGGTGTCTGGTTAAAAACCCCCTGAGCCATTTTTTATCTGCAGATTCCTTTCCTGTGCTAAAAGGATGCTTTAAGCCATTTCTGATTGCTAACTGAAACGCCATATATTTAACATCTCTCCCCCGAAGACCATAATACTTTTTTTCCATTTCAATGCAGTAGTCTGCTAACTGCTTCTCCAAAACCTTAGGTACAGCTTGTTCCCTACCCAAAGATATTTCTACGAGGTCCTCTGCACTTCTGTTGTCTTTTACATATCGTTCAATGGTTCCTGAAAATTAAAAATTTTGATAAAAAAATTAAACAATAACTAAAAAAAGCTAGGCTCACCTTTTGGAACATTGAACGTTTTAGAGGCCATAAGGTACCCCATCTCCTTGTTCCTTACCGCTTTAACAGCCCTTATCATGGCATTTTTATCCCACTGCTTCCTTTTTTTATTGTCTCTAGCCATCTGCAAATAGCTTTCGTTGAAATTATTTAAAAAAAAAGTTCTCCTAATATGAGATACCTCATATAAAGAGCACCAAGGTATCTCATATTAGGAATCTCTTGTGAAAATTTTTTACATTTTTTTTCTCAAAAATTAATTGAGTTGCCGCGCGTTTTAAATGTTTAAACTATAAAGCAACTTCAATACAACAAAGCAAATATAAAAAAACTTAATTGTTTACTCACCTTTTCAACAAAAAAATCATATGAAACTGAACACTAATAAAATTTCGGTATTGCACTAATGCGTAAAAACACGTAAACGTGGCGGGTCGTAAGAGCAACTGAAAATAAATCTAGCTGATCTGACATTTGATGTTCCGATGAGTTAGTTTTAGCGGTTGTCACTAGATGGAGACTCTTACTAGGGGAAAAAATACGGTATCTCATAATAAGCTGCTATCTCATATTAGGTCCCTTTCCTCTATGCTTCTGGATGCATGGTTTTATTTGTTCGATCTTTTCTTCTCCTGCTTGTGTGCCTTGTGTTCTTAAATCTGCCATTTTGTCTCTAGCTCCTGGATTTTCTCATCCATTGTTGTTATCTCTTTCTAAATATCTGATTTTAGGGACGAAATTTTATTTCCGACTTTAGCGGCAATGTCATTTTTAATCGATAATATATCGGCAGAAATAACGCGTTCTTCGTAGTAGAAATCTTCTAGTCCATATTAGCAGAAATATCATACTTCATAGCAGAAATCTTCTCGTCCATAGACGAAATATTCTCGTCCATATTAGCGGAAATATTAGCAGAAATTGACGAGATTAAGGTGGAAGAGTCGTCGTTGAATAAAAATGTTTCCGGATCCAAGCCGTCATCTTCCAGAGTTATTTTCAATCTTTCAACTAACTCACTCTTCTTTCCGGACGTTTCCAGCTCCCGATTTTCCAATTCTGCTTTTAGTTCCGTCACTTTCAGGTCACTTAGTCTCTTAGCCATTTTTACGTAATTATTTATTTATATTACCTCACACCTGACACCAATGTAATGTTTTTGTTATTTATTTATAGTATATTACGGACCAAGGCCAGTAAAGTAAGAAATGTCTCAGATCACATGCCTTGGTCCGTAATATACTATTACGGGAGGGATAAAATTATACACACTACTATAGCTAATTTCTATTTATTTATTTATAGAAACACACACTGTATTAAACTTAATTTATATACACCCTTTTACTTTGTGTCTACTAATTTATTTACACTCGGTTTAATAGTTCTAATTTATTTTTACCATTTGAATATTACACTATTTCATTCAATGTCCGATTACTAAGAACTTCTGTAAACTATCTGTGAACTAACTTTGTAGGTACTAACTAGCTGTCTTTGTTTTACTATTGTCAACTCACTCAAAAACCCGCTTATATATATTATAGTCTTTATCAATTCTGGAAAATTCTTGTATTTTCCACGCTCGTCATATGCGTAAACAAAACAGTCTTTCTAGAATCTTCTCGAAGGCGCATTCGCAAAAATTTATAGTCGAGTGACAGTTGAGTTGGTGACCTCGCAACATTATTTTGAAACAGTAAAAAATCTGGAAGAAAATGTGAAAATTGCAGTAGCCAAAAATAATGAGTCATTGCATGCTAGTAAAATGGGAACAATTAAAGTGAAACTTTCTACACAAGAAGGTGGAATAACTGGTGAAATCAAAAATATCAATTTTATTGAAAATTTACGATAAAATTTACTATCTGTTCAAAAGCTAGAAAATGTTGGTTTAAAAGTAATCTTTGAAAATAATTCTGTATTAATCTATAAAAATTGTAAACTTCTTGCTAGTGGCAAAAAGGAAAATAATTTGTACATTATAAAACTTGAGGTCATTTACCTATAGTAATGAAACTATTATTTGTGACATAAAAACAAACAATAAATTATGGCACAATAGGCTGGGGCACATAAGTGATAAGAATTATGAAAAGTTAATAAAAAATAACATGGTAGATGGAATTAATGTACATTCTGGAAACAATGAATCGGAAATGTGTTCAGTATGCATACAATCTAAAATTACAAGATTGCCTTTTCATTCATTCATAAATTGGGTTGTGCTCATCAGCCCAGGCACTTGATCTGAATCTTTGTACCATTTCCCATGTTATCTACTTCCATTCCAGTAGCTTCGTGTCTTCTATAAAGGTCACTAGTTTGACTGGAGGGATTTTCAGTAGTTGTGATGGTTGTATAACTTCCTCTCCAAAGTGCTTCCGTCTAAGTTCTTGTAAGTCCTCGCAGAAGCAGAGTATGTGAGTAGGTGTTTCATCATCAAGTTCACATTTTCTGCACATAGGTTCACTAACTTTGCCCATATTGTACAGATGTTTCCTCAAGGTGCAGTGTCCAGTCACCAGGTCGGTAACTGTCTTCAAATGTCTCTTACCCAGTTTCAGTAGCCTGGTTGAGAGTTCCTTGTCTACCTTGTTCAGTAAACTCTTTGTATGAAGGTGCCCTCGTGTCACCCTCCATTTGAATTGGTGTTCCCTATCTAGCCAGTTCCCGATTTCCCCTCTTATGCAATCTTTTGTGATTCCACAAAACGGTTCCGGACCTATGAAGTCTCCTTTAGAGCCTTCTTTAGCTAACTGGTCCGCCATTTCATTACCTGCAATACCCTCATGTGCCGGCACCCATATTAGAGACACTTTGTTGTCTCTTGCCAGCCTGTTGAGGGATTCTTTGCAGTTTTTCACCAGTCTAGACCTAGTTGTAGGATTACTGATAGCCTTAAGCAGAGCCTGGCTGTCAGTGAATATTTCAATTTTTTGTCCGGTATATCCTGTTCTGATGTTTTCATCAATACAGGCTATAGCGGCAATCGTCTCTGCTTGAAACACAGTCGTATATCGACCAAGGCTAAAGAACATTCTCTTTCTAGGTCCTTTTATACCAGCACCAGTGCCATGGTTTGTTTTGGAGCCATCGGTGAACCAGATGATTTCTCCAGAATTACCTGGGTGCATCACCTGTTCCCTAGATGGGATGATGATATTCACTCGCTCAGTGAATATATTCTCTGGTGTCATGCTATCAAAACTCATGTGAAATATGGGTTCGTCTAGTAATGTCCCAGTTGTATCAGTGTGTCCTTCTCGAACATTGTTCGGGGACCATAAGTTTCCCGATTTCAGCCTAAGAACTGCCATCATTGCCTCCGCCCTTATAAAAAGTTCTAGAGGAGGAAGTCCAATAAGGGCTTCCATTGATGCCGTCCCCGTGCTGTTCATTGCCCCGGTAATACCAAGAAGCGCTTGTCTTTGGATTGCAGTTAACATTGAATTTACTGTTTGGACCCTTACTTTGTGGAATCTACTCATATTAATGTTATAAATGAAACTAACTGTTTCTAATTAATTCCACTATTTAATTGAAAGATTTATGAAAATTATTAAAGGATATTGATAATTATTTCGATATTGACATATCATCGTCAGAATGACAGAAGTTACATTTTATGTGATACCTACTTGATGTTTAATATTTTGGCTAGACCAAATAGTAAGTGACCTATCTTGTGATTGACTTAATATATATGAATAGAGAAAAGAAGAAGATATGATTTTACAAATATTAAAGCTTAGGTATTATTAGCCCTATGGGGATATCCTGGATATCTTTTTCCCATTTAAGATCAGTATAACTGTGCAATGATATAGAAAACCAAGGAAAACTATATCTGCTGATCTTTACAATAGTTACTTAAGAAGACAATTTATTAGTGGAGAGCTCCCTAGATTTATCTGTTCATTGACAACTTCATATTGTGGGTCTCTTAAGTGTCTTATTATTTCTAGTTCTTCAAGGAAATCTAGTTCTTGTTTCTTATCACAAATATGCAGTACTTCTAGTTCTGTGTTAGGTGTTAATGAATGTTTTGTGTCAAGAAGGTGTTTTGCGTAATGTGATTTATCTGGCTGTTTTAATCTGTATGCTCGTGAGTGTTCATTGTATCTAATTTCAAAATTTCGAATTGTTTGACCAATATAGACAGCATTACATTCTGGACATTTAAGTTTATATACTCCAGACTTTTTTAATGGGGGTATTTTTGTTTTTACATTTAACAATTTTTTACTTACATTGTTTTCTGTTTTAAAAGAAATTGCTATATTTGTTGAACAAGATATTATCTTTGAAATATTATTAGAAATATTACCAGCATATGTGATGGTTTTGTAATTTTGTATTTCCCTAGTATTTTCAGGAAATATTAATTGTAATGCCACTTTTTCCTCTTTTTTATTAATTAATTTATTTATTATATGTAATGGATAACCGTTGGATGTGGCTATTTGCTTAATTATATTAATTTCTCTATCAAAATTATATTTGTTCATAGGAACTGAAAATGCTCTATGTATCATTGAATTATATGCTGCTAATTTATGTGACATGGGATGATTGGAACTATATGGTATAGTCACATCAGTATGTGTTGGTTTTCTGTAAATTGAAAAATCAAGTATATTATTGACTCTTTGAATTTTAATATCAAGAAAATTGATTGAGTTATTTTCTTCAACTTCTAATGTAAATTTAATTTTCGGATGTAAATTATTAATATGATTGAACAATTTATCTAATTGTCGTTCACTACCTACAAAACAAGCTAATATGTCATCTACATACCTATACCAAAATAATATATTTTTTGAAATGTTACATTCAAAGATTTTTCTTTCTAAACTGTCCATAAAAATGTTTGCTAAAATTGGTGATATAGGGCTTCCCATTGGTAAACCTTCATTTTGAATATATACCTTATTATCAAAAGTAAAATAATTCTGATTAATACATACATCAAACAAATTAAGTATATCTGATATTATTCCTGGATTGATATTTTTATCCTCTAGTAATTTTTTAACAAGTGTTATGCATTCTTTAGGAGGAATTTTAGAGAACATATTGGTAACATCAAATGAAATAAGTTTAGAGTTATCTTGTAATTTGTATGTTTTTAATTTTTTGATTAGTTCTATTGAATTTTCAATTGAGTATTTAGATATACCTCCATAGCTATTAAGTATATTGTTTAGTTTTTTAGCTAACTTATTATTAGGAGTATTAACGTAAGAAACTACAGGTCTAATTGGTTTCGATACTTTATGTAATTTAACAGTTCCATATAATTGTGGAGACTGAGGATTTTTATTAATCATGTATTTTTTCTCATAATCATTGAAAACATAATTTGAACTATTGACAATCTCTCTAACATTATTAGAAAACTTTTTTGTTGGGTCAGCCCTTAGAATTTTTACATCAGAAGATTCTATAAAATTATTAACTTTAGATTTATATTCTTCGGAAATGCCACTGTCATTTTAAAATCCGAAGAATATAAATCTAAAGTTAATAATTTTATAGAATCTTCTGATGTAAAAATTCTAAGGGCTGACCCAACAAAAAAGTTTTCTAATAATGTTAGAGAGATTGTCAATAGTTAAAATTATGTTTTCAATGATTATGAGAAAAAATACATGATTAATAAAAATCCTCAGTCTCCACAATTATATGGAACTGTTAAATTACATAAAGTATCGAAACCAATTAGACCTGTAGTTTCTTACGTTAATACTCCTAATAATAAGTTAGCTAAAAAACTAAACAATATACTTAATAGCTATGGAGGTATATCTAAATACTCAATTGAAAATTCAATAGAACTAATCAAAAAATTAAAAACATACAAATTACAAGATAACTCTAAACTTATTTCATTTGATGTTACCAATATGTTCTCTAAAATTCCTCCTAAAGAATGCATAACACTTGTTAAAAAATTACTAGAGGATAAAAATATCAATCCAGGAATAATATCAGATATACTTAATTTGTTTGATGTATGTATTAATCAGAATTATTTTACTTTTGATAATAAGGTATATATTCAAAATGAAGGTTTACCAATGGGAAGCCCTATATCACCAATTTTAGCAAACATTTCTATGGACAGTTTAGAAAGAAAAATCTTTGAATGTAACATTTCAAAAAATATATTATTTTGGTATAGGTATGTAGATGACATATTAGCTTGTTTTGTAGGTAGTGAACGACAATTAGATAAATTGTTCAATCATATTAATAATTTACATCCGAAAATTAAATTTACATTAGAAGTTGAAGAAAATAACTCAATCAATTTTCTTGATATTAAAATTCAAAGAGTCAATAATATACTTGATTTTTCAATTTACAGAAAACCAACACATACTGATGTGACTATACCATATAGTTCCAATCATCCCATGTCACATAAATTAGCAGCATATAATTCAATGATACATAGAGCATTTTCAGTTCCTATGAACAAATATAATTTTGATAGAGAAATTAATATAATTAAGCAAATAGCCACATCCAACGGTTATCCATTACATATAATAAATAAATAAATTAATAAAAAAGAGGAAAAAGTGGCATTACAATTAATGTTTCCTGAAAATACTAGGGAAATACAAAATTACAAAACCATCACATATGCTGGTAATATTTCTAATAATATTTCAAAGATAATATCTTGTTCAACAAATATAGCAATTTCTTTTAAAACAGAAAACAATGTAAGTAAAAAATTGTTAAATGTAAAAACAAAAATACCCCCATTAAAAAAGTCTGGAGTATATAAACTTAAATGTCCAGAATGTAATGCTGTCTATATTGGTCAAACAATTCGAAATTTTGAAATTAGATACAATGAACACTCACGAGCATACAGATTAAAACAGCCAGATAAATCACATTACGCAAAACACCTTCTTGACACAAAACATTCATTAACACCTAACACAGAACTAGAAGTACTGCATATTTGTGATAAGAAACAAGAACTAGATTTCCTTGAAGAACTAGAAATAATAAGACACTTAAGAGACCCACAATATGAAGTTGTCAATGAACAGATAAATCTAGGGAGCTCTCCACTAATAAATTGTCTTCTTAAGTAACTATTGTAAAGATCAGCAGATATAGTTTTCCTTGGTTTTCTATATCATTGCACAGTTATACTGATCTTAAATGGGAAAAAGATATCCAGGATATCCCCATAGGGCTAATAATACCTAAGCTTTAATATTTGTAAAATCATATCTTCTTCTTTTCTCTATTCATATATATTAAGTCAATCACAAGATAGGTCACTTACTATTTGGTCTAGCCAAAATATTAAACATCAAGTAGGTATCACATAAAATGTAACTTCTGTCATTCTGACGATGATATGTCAATATCGAAATAATTATCAATATCCTTTAATAATTTTCATAAATCTTTCAATTAAATAGTGGAATTAATTAGAAACAGTTAGTTTCATTTATAACATTAATGCAGTTAACATATTAACTGCAGAGGACACTTCTGTCCTCCTCCACCAGACTATTGTTCCATAGGTGATCGTTGGCCTTATCACAGTTGTGTAGAGCCAGTGAACCACCTCAGGTCGTATTCCCCAGGTTTTGCCCATAACTCTTCTGCATTGCCAGAAAAGCCTAGTCGCCCTGGTAGTAATTTTTTCCAGGTGTGCCTTCCAATTCAGTTTGGAATCAAGGGTCACTCCCAGATATTTGACTTCTTTGGATATTTCTAGTTCTTCTCCGAACAACAGTACTCTACCCTGCGGGAGAACTCTTCTATTCGTAAAAGCAACTAGTTTGGTTTTTTTTGGATTAACTGAAAGGTCCTCTGTAAGGCACCATTCCTCCACAATTCGCAGTGCTTCCTGTAGGACATTCATAACCACCTCCGGGAATTTCCCATTGGTGACAATCACTACGTCGTCCGCAAAGCCCTGCGTCCATATGCCTTGATCATTCAACCTACAGATCAAGTCATCCACAACTAGGTTCCACAAAAGTGGTGAAAGTACTCCACCTTGAGGACATCCTTTAGTTGTCCTAACAGTGTATGTTTTATCATGCATATGTGCTGTTATTCTCCTATACTCAAGCATGGATCCTATCCATTTGCATGTGGTACTGTTGATCCCTCTGTTTTTAAGGGATCTGTTAATTGATGACATCGATGTGTTGTCAAAAGCACCTTCGATGTCTAGAAATGCTGCAAGGGCTACTTCCTTATGATTCAGGCTCCTTTCGAGACCTGAGACCAAATTATGCAGGGCAGCTTCACCTGATTTCCCTGCTTGATAAGCCCATTGTAGTCTATGTAAAGGGATGCTCTTAAGCGCTCCTTCTTGCAAATACATTTGTAAGACTTTTTCCATGGTTTTTACCATGAATGATGTCAGACTGATTGGTCGGTAGGATTTAGCCTGGGTGTACGTTTCTTTTCCTGGTTTAGGAATAAACACCACCTTTGACTCTCTCCATGCAATTGGTATATACCCTAGAGCATGGCTGCTTCGAAGTATCAGAACTAAAGGACCCATTATGATGTCTAGTCCCTCTTGCAGAAGCTTGGGGAATATGCCATCTGGTCCTGGAGTTTTGTAGGGGTCAAATGAGTTCACGGCCCATCTGATAAGATGGGGTCTGAATATCTTATTCGTGAGTTCCCAGTCCTCTTTGGTTGCCTTTGTTTTGGTAACAGGCCTGTTGTCAGAGCTTGACTCTATCTTTACCGAACCTGGAAAGTGCACACTGAGGAGATGCTCTAGAGCCTCTGCCTCAGTTTTTGAAAACTTTCCGCTCGGCAACTGAATAGAGCCAAGTTTGTTAGAAGTATCCCTTTTGAGAATCCTGTTGATTCTGACGCTGTCAGGGACACCTTGCATGTCCTCACAGAATTCTCTCCAGGACTTCTCCTTGGATTGCCTTTTGTAAGCACATCAGAAAAAGTGACAAAAAGGCCTCTTGAGATTGTACATAAAGATATTTGTGACCCAATAACCCCATGTACTTATAATGGGAATACATATTTTGTCACTTTTCTAGATGACATTACACATTTCTGTATAGTCTATCTTCTTAAGAATAAAAGCGATTTATTTGCATGTTTTTGGTAATATGAAAGTTTTGTGGCTAATCAAACTGGATAGAGAATTTGGTCAATTCAATGTCATAATGGTGGTGAGTATTGCTTTCAAAAATTAACTAGTTTCTGTAAAGCCAAGGGAATGCAAATTAGATACACGGTTCCATACAATCCAGAAATGAATGGAACTGCGGAACGTCTTAATCGGACACTACTTGAAAAAGGAAGGACGGCTATGTTATTGCAGTCAAAGGTCCCAAAAACGATGTGGCATGAGTCAATTCTCTGTGCCACTTATCTTTTAAATCGTATTCCTACTATTGTGAAAAATGTTACTCCTGCTGAACTATTTTATAACAGGAAACCCAATTTACAAAATTTGAAAATATTTGGTTGTTTGGCATATGAACATGTTCCTAAAGAAGAACAGAAGTATAAATTTGACCCTAAATGTAACATTACTATTATGGTAGGATATTCTGGGAATGGGTATAGGTTGTGGGACCCTAAAAAACAAAAACTAGGAATATTATATTTGATGAAACAAAAACATTACAAACATGAAAGTTAACTTACCTGGAACTAAGTAGTAAAAATGTTATTGTTGAAGTTGTTAGCACTAACAATGAAGAAAATGAAACACAGGAAGAGAAGGAAGAAAATGAATTTCAAGAAGAGAACAAAGAAACTGAAACATTAAATACAACCGAAGATTTACCTGAAGAAACTATTGCAAGAAAAAGTAAAAGATCTAGGAAACTACCTGCATACTTCGATGACTACATAACAGATCAAAAATTACAACACATGACATTAAATGCTGCACTATTTGCTGAAGATGTACCTGAGAATTTGGAGAATTAAAAAGTGTCGATAGAATATGAGTAGTGGAAAAAGACTGTTGAAGAGGAAATAGACTCGCTTAATAAGAATAATACTTGGTCTTTGGTTGAAAAACCGGAACATTGCAGAATAATTGATTGTAAATGGGTCTTTCATATAAAAAGAGTCAAGTAAGTATGAGGCCAGACTTGTAGCTAAGGGTTTCATGCAGCAAGAGGGATTTGATTTGAAAGAAACATATGCTCCTGTAGCAAGGCTTGCCACTGTAAGAGCATTATTGGCAATAGTAAACTTTAAAAGCTTGGAAATTCAGCAAGTGGATGTTAAATTAACATTGAACAAACTGAAAAAGATATTTACTTAAGTCAAAAGGATTATGTACTCAATTTACTAAGAAAATTTAACATGACTGACTGCAAGCTAGTTAAAATACCAGGAGACTGATGGGTCAAATACAGAAACTGTAAAATAGACAAAAAATAGGCCCATCAGAGAACTAGTTGGATGCCTCATGTACCTAATGTTGGCAACTAGACCTGATCTAAAAGTATCTGAGTGAACTTATGTAGTAGACCATAATATCCTTCAGATCAGTTGTGGAAATCCTCAAAACGAATCTTAAGGTATCTTAAAGGGACTATAGACCTTGCATTATATTACCCAAAAACTGAAAGCATCACGTTGATCGGATTTGCAATTGCGGATTGGGCCGTTGACGAAATGGATAGAAAATCTACAACAGGATAGGTATATTTTTAAAATCTTCGGTAGCACAGTGTGCTGGGTAACAAAGAAACAGTCTATACTGCTGCTACGTCATCCACAGAAGCGGAATACGTTGCACTTGCACGTATAGCATAAACTAAAAAGTTTTAATATCGAAGAATACCAGAATATTGTAGTGTAATGTTTGCAAGACTTGATGAAAAAGTACTTACAAAAATAGGATTTCACTTGGAAACTTATATTTTTAACAAGATAAAACAAGAATGGACTTTGAAACGACAATAACCTTACTTTTTATATTTGACAGTAGGCTTATGACAAAACTCAAAGTAAGAACTAGAAATATTAAAATTGTTAAAAATTAAAAATTGTTGTTGAAAATTATTGCAATAGTGGTTGGTAGTGTGCAAATTATTTAAAACGAAGACGTGAATTTAATTTAATTTAAGAAAGCCAGAGTTTTTTCAGTTACCAAAAGTAATCAGAAATATTCAAAGATAAACAAAGTAGGAAAGATTGTTTATTATGATAGACTAAAATTATATACCTTACTTGTGAGGAGTCTAGAAAAAGCACAATTGCACACAAATACTTTACTTTTGCTGATGACATTATTCTGTTCTATACAAGTACAATTTAAGTGAAATGGAAAAAAGGTGAACAATAATTTGATTATACCTCCGAAAAATGTTTAATGATCGAAGGACTGTACACTTTATATTTAGGTGAAAGAAGTTACATAATGTGTAGTAAATTACTTCTCGTGCAACTCTCTGTATATTTAATATTTCCATAATTTCTTTTTGTAAAGGCTTGACCAGTTCGGAAGCAATCACATTTTCGTTCATTTCATGGAAAATAACCTAAAATATTAGATATGATTAATTCTGTAATTGTTTTATTATTAAGAAGTAATCTTAATAATAGGACCAAATTTGTGTTTGTTTAATGGGCCCTGTTATTAGAGCTTATGACTACTGACTATTTATCTATACATACCTTCTATGTTTCCAAACTGTATTTCTTCTAGTTGCAAAATATGATGTTCAATTCTAAATTATTCGAAGGCCATTTAATATAGTACATTTAAAGTGGCACATTTCCTCCAAGCATTTCAATTGATTTTTCCTTTTTTTTCTCCGTTTTTTCATATTTTTGTCGAGCTAATATTTTACTTTGTAGGAAGCCAGATTCTGAAAAACTTTATACATAATGTAAACATATCTCTTTATTCATGTTCAATTTATTTTTTATAATTGGGCAATCCAATTTTTAAACTTGGTTCCGAATATACTTACTTGCACGTAGCGTGTCTTCTTTATTCTTAAAATTTCTCTTTTAAATACTTATACCCATTCTAATTGTGCTGGACCTTTAAAGTAGGAATTATAAACTTTACGTTCGCGTTCAGTTCGTAGTTGGCAGTTAGCAGTTCAGCTCAGTTGAAGTTAAACTGAAGGAATCCCAGAATTACGTTTATGAAGTCAGTCCGCGTTCAGTTCGCAGTTTCCATTACGCCCGTTACGCTGCGTCCGCGTTCGAGATGGCCAAGATTTAATTTTGCAGTTGGTAGTTTAAGTATAAACCAATCAAAATGAAAGTTATGCACCACGTGAGAAACGTCATTGTCAACTGTTTACTTTACTCTTCACTTCCAAAATGGTTTTTCTTTGTTTTGTTTAGGTGTGTTCACGGATTCTGTGGGTGTTCTTTCAATATTGTTTTTTTTACTGAAGAAAATGTCAGTTACTCTATCAAAATTGTCAAAATAATTTTTAACCAATCAAATCCCTAACTGCCAATTGAAAGTTGTGAGGTTTATAAATGTAAAAATTTACCAACTGCAGAATGGAAACGACGCGAACGTCGCCAACTGCGAACTGAACGCGAACGTAAAGTTCATAATTCCGCCTTAAATGTGTTCTAAAATTCCATACAGTAGAGAAGACATGATAGTAGATGGTCGTATTTTTTATCACGTGAAAACATGAATACCTACATTCCGCTAATTATTTTACCACAAAACGATCACAATTTTCTATATTTTTGAAAACGATGACAAAATGGGATTTTTTATTCACAATATTTTCCATTTCTATAACCTAACCTCACTTACATCACACGCAAACTGTCAAAGAAGCTAGCAACCAATAAAACATCATGAACTCGAGTTTTATGATTGGCTGTTATTGTTCTGCCATTAGATGTTATGGTACGGGGATTTAACTGGCACCCACTGCCATGACCAGAAATTGGAATACATGTAGTTCGATCTCATTTCTCCATTCCGTCTCCATTCCTTCAACATCAAAGGAATTTCGCCGGGATTCGCTTTTTGTCAGTTGGTGTATTCTGTGCCTAGACTCTCTCGGGGACAGCAGCCGAGTATTTACATACATTTGAATAGTTGCCTCAGATTTAAGAAAGGCAGAAGGTCCTGGGACATGAAATAATAATGTACGACATTGAGCATGGTCTCTTCGGTGATTGTTAATCTTGTTTACATATTATAAAAAAGAGTAAGGTTTTAATTTGAAAAGTGCAAATAAATTTCATTAATGGCCAATTGCACCGACTTTAACTTGGGGAAGGAATAATGGAGTAGTCCTTAAGAGTTGTCAATTTCAAATTGGATGCACTATCTAGAATCAAGCAGTCCTTTGTTAAGTTACCGTAAAATTTGGCAACATTGCTGAATGTTAGCGACTTTTTGCTTTAAGGTCTCAAAACACAAAAAGACCAAATCAAACATCAAACCAACTTCTTCATAAAATAAAAAATAACTTTATCCCAAATTTGGTAGGATTTGAAGGAATTTATGGCCCTTTGTGTTGTTTTGCATCCCAACCATTACTAAATTGGAAACGAATATTGGCACTGAACGAATAGCTAAAAAAAATAAACAATAGGGAGCTTGTTTCACTCCTAGAAAAAAAAGTTGAGTTAACGCAGATAGAGAACAGTACAGACACGTCCTCAATCTATACGCTAGTGTCTAACCGATTCTCGTTCTAGTGTCGCACCCCATTTAAACTTATTGAAAGTATCTATTACCTACTATTTAAATTTTTATCCACCTAAAAGTCGACGTCGAACTAACTATGTTATCACAAAATTATTTAACGTAGAATAATACAACATAACAGCTCTTCATTCACATAGGAGCAACACACGTCACTCAACAACAAACGCAACAAGAATAAGCCTTAGTCTAGAAACGATGTTTACTGGACGCCTCTGAGACTTAAACATGTGATCAGTTGCCAAGCAACCGGACGTTTTCGGTGATGACGGCCAGTATTGTTCTCTATTTGCGTTAACTCTAACTCTGTGTTAACGTCTATTTCTAATACTTGTACCCATTTTTTTAATACAACTGTACATCCGTTTCAGCTTCCCTTTGTTAAAAGAAAAGTTTCCTCAATAGGGAGGACTTAACAAATTGTTTCTAGTCTGGATGCCTGGCCATTTTGATATGGATGGCAATGTAAAGGCAGAGTGCCGCAGTTGATTTTTTCAGACCAGTTTAATAAGCCAGCTTGAGATGACAGATCTCATATAAGTGTCTAAGGTTACATCCCCATTATTACATTCTAAACTAAAGTGCATAAATCGATTATAAACAACATGGAATATACTAAACTAAATAACATTAACATTCTTCAATGAGTCTCTTGATCGGGTGTCTTTCTCTTTTAGAACGTCTTGGTTACATAATGGGAGTATTCAGAGGTTTTCGTCTATTCGTTTCAAGATGTTTTGGTTCATTCATTTAACTTGTGGTCGAGGTTGGGCTTGTCATCACCGGGAGGTTTTCAGTCTCTTCAGTCATAGTTGATGTTTGTTGTGTGATCGGTAAGGATCTTATGTGTTTGGAATTTCTGTCGAATTTTTGTCCTTTTTCAGTCTGCACAACATAAGATCTAGGACGATTGGATTCTCGAACTATTTGAGCCGGAGACCAATTGCGGTGTCCTTGAATAACAACACTTTGTCCTGACTTGTATGGATGACTAGGCCTTGCAGTTTTATCGAAGTTGATTTTTTGTTTCAGTCGAAGTTTTGATAATTCTTCACTTACATTATTCTTAATTTTGGGCTTTAAGGAGTCTTTGTTTGCAGGTACGTGACTTCTAATAATTGCTCTACTAAATAAACGCTGGCAATGTGAGCCTAGCATTTCGTTTTTTTGTGTATTTCTTTGGTTCAATAGGGCTTTGAAAACGTCGGAGCCGTCTTCCTGACATGTCTTTATCAGATTTTTGGCAATGGATACGTATTATTCAGAAAGACCATTTGATTGTGGGTAATGTGGACTGGATGTCTGCTGATTAAAGTTCCATTTTTTACTGAATTCTGAGCTGTACTGAGGTCCATTATCGGTTTCGAGAATTTTGGGGATTCCGTGAATTGCGAACCATTTTTTGAGAACATTTATAACTTCCTTGCTTGTAGAGTGCTTTAGTTCTTCAATAACATAAAATCCTGAGTAACTATCGCAAATTAGTAGATATTCTCTATTAGCAATCGTGAAGATATCTGAGCCGGTGATTTCCCATGTTAACGTAGGAATCTTTTTAAGAATTAGAGGTTGTTTCGGTTTCGACATGTGTTTTGAAGCACAAGTTTTGCATTTTTGCACAAAATCGGTAATTTCCTTGGACATACCTAGCCAAAATACTGATGATCTTGCTCGGGACAAAGATTTCTCGATCCTGTGAAGTCCACTGTGGATGTCTTCAAGTATTTTTGGTTTATACGACTTAGGGATTAGGACTTTGTGACCCTTGAATAATAAACCATTGAGAATAGAGAGTTGTTCTCGGAAATTCCAGAATTCCCTAATTTGAGGATTAACTTGAAATTTATTTTGATAATATTTGTGCTTTAAGATCTGTTAATTCAGGATCTTCAATCGTTTGTTTTCGAATTAGCTCTTGTGCTAATGCTGATGCTGCAAAAATCATCTGGACTTGAAATTGTTCGTAGTTCTCCGGTTCAGAAGGAGTAGAATCTACTAAGAAGTAATGCAGTAATGCAGAGTGACGAAAAGCCGAAAGTAAACACAATCAAAAAATTAAAAACTCAGAATATTTTCCATTGTCGGCGCTGTCACATGGATCACGGGCCAAAAGAATGTCCCGCATTTGGAAAAAGGTGCAAACGATTTAACAATCTGGGACACTTCTCTAAAATGTGTAAAGCCCAATTATGCAAAGATAAAAAAAAACAAAGTCTTCACTATTAACGAATCAGATAAAGAAGAAAGCGACGAAGAAGACGAATTCTACCTGGGCTAATAGTACAGAGATACCAAAAAGAAAATATTGACGACTACATTGAACTAATCAAAGTGGCGGGAAGATTGTTGAAGTGTAATCTTGACACGGGAGCCAAATGCAACGTAATTAGTTACAAACATCTACCAAAAATGTTGAAAGATGAAGTTCGCACAGCAAGCAAGAAAACCCTAAAGGCCTTTAATCAAACAAAAACCAAAGTTATAGAAGTCGTGGCAAACTGCGAAATCCGAAATAAAGTTATAAAAGTAAAATTCTACGTAATCGAAGAAGAAATTACGCCAATTTTGGGAAAAGTTACTTGTCAATTGGAAAATTTATTTAAAAGAGTTTCGATTAAACAAATAAGCCTCGAAGATGGCGTCTTTCAAGGTCTAGGCTGCGTTAAGAATTTCGAGTATAAAATTGACTTGAAACCAAACCCTAGCTTCGAAATATTACCAACACGAACTGTTCCACATGCAATTCGACAACAAGTGAAAGACAAATTAGCCACTATGGGGAAAATGGGAGTTATTAGGAAAATTAACGAACCAACACCCATTGTTAGTCCAATGGTGATCGTTAAAAAGCACGGAAAAATCAGGATTTGTGTGGATCCATCCAATCTAAACCAGCAAAAACTCAGAAGACATTTTCCATTAAAAACCGTCGAAGAGACAGCAACCAGAGTTAAGGGAGTGAAATAGTTTACGTTATTGGACTGCACTTAAGGGTTCTGGTGAGTCAAAATCGCAGAAGAATCTCAAAAGTACCTTACATTCAGTACTCCGTGGGGTACAAATAATTACCAATATAACCATGGACGTTACAAACGCAGAAAGTTCAATGGATGACATCTTAATTTTTGCCCAAAACTCTGAAGAGCTCGAAAAAACAACACAAGAAGTGGTTTTGAAGTTGAAAGAAGCTTTATTCATCGTTTTGATGTATTTTTACTTTTGACACCATCTAATAAGTCAGCTTAAGATGACAGTTATTTATTAATTTTAGATCTCATATAAGTGTCTAAGGTTACAACCAGAACCTGAAATTAGCATGTCATTGAGTTATGCCAAAGAGGCGATAAATACTTGGACTTCAATAGGAGTTTTAGACTTCTTGCAAAATTAACCAGAACACATATCGGCGACTATTGTTGGTAACAAAACTATCGAAAATTTAGGAAAGTGGTCGACTTTTCATGTTGCAAATTTAAGTTGCCGATTTAGTTTTGTTTTTCGCCCAAGCAGCGGTACATCCAAGAAAAATAGCCTCCGTTTTAGTCACGTCGAAATGTGTCTCCACCGGATCAACTTCGATTCGCGACTTTTTCGATATTTTGTCCTTTGTGCTTTAACATGCGTAGAGTTTGGACATTGCAGACATTGCATAATGAAAACTTCAACAAAAGTCTGTCATTATAAAAAGCAAAAAGTTGAGGCGAGAGTTTCTATTTTTTTAATCAGAATATTTAAAATTCTCCTGCAAAAAGCTAAATGCACACCATATGAACAAAATTGTACAATTCCCATCTTCGAAACTACTGATCATAAAATTTTCAAAAAAATACAGAATTTAGTTCTTTCCTAATAAATTATAAAAAGTAGATAATATATTCCATCAAAATAAATAGGTCAGATTTCAAAAAAATATGATTCAAAACCGTTGAAATTGCAGCATCTATGGTAGTTATACCTAGTTGTAAATATCTATTAATGGAATTAGAAAAACAATCATTGTTGGAAATTGACAACAGAGTGGGTTTCGGTTCGAAAATACAGCGTAAGGTAATCAATTCCCAGCTTTTAATTCTCTTACCCGGCCGTGATTTGATACTTTTCGCGATAAAGTTTTCGGTAAATTAGGTTTTGAAACAAAAGTGTAATAATTGCCAGGCTGATATGCTCGTTTTGGTAATCCCGTGGAAAACGCGAATAGGTATAATACACCACGAGCCTCCCTGGAGTTACAAAAGGGCGCTCACAACAATTTCTATATGCTTACCCAGCCGGGAAAATAAAACAAATCTTGTACTGTCCACTGTGTATAAACTAGGTTTATTTTATATAAAAATTACAAAAACAGAAAAACACTATTTTAATTTTTCAAAATTCGCACGTTCCCTTCTCCAAGACATCGTTTTACGTCATCTGCTTTTGCTTCTACCCCGTTTCCCGTTTCTCGATCGACGACAAGTTCTACTTCGGCCTTTTTTCGAATGACTTTTTCTGGATCGCCTTCTTCGGGAACGACCTCTTTTTTTTCACTGAAAGAGCTGCAGTACTGTCTGGGAAAAATTCTAGCGCAGCCCCCTTTTGATCTTGAACGTGAAGGCATGATAAATCTATAATTTCCAAAATCCACAAGAAATTTTGTACATTTTAATTTGAATGAGTTGACAGTAGTGAATAAATAAATAATTAAACCCAATTGTTTTTTATATAACTTGATCCAATAATTTAATTTTAAATTTTTTCATTGGTTACAATGGACTGCCTAAACCAAAAAATACACCAGCTAATAAGAAGCGAAGCCCGACGCATTCTCTTTGATGTTTTGGTAACTAAAATTTATGACCTTGAGATACCATCGTTGCCAGATAACTTAGTAAATACACTGAGAAAATGATAAAATTTTCAAATATCGGCGATATAATTGGTCGACAAAGACGAGTATGACAAGTATCTTATTATAAAAATGGCGATTTTCAGACATGCGCATACAAAAAATGATCGGAAGCTTCGCTTCTTGTTAAGTGGTGTATTCTTTGCCTAAACTCTGACGTCACATCAGAAGGCTCCTCTTATCAACTTTTCCAAACATTTCTATAACGCGTGTAAAACGTCATGAGAGATTTTTAATTTGGCATTTGTTGTTAATATAGTTATAAATAAGAGTGATTGGTATTAGAAATAAGTAAAAAGTGGGCAGTTAAAGATTTTTTTACGATAAAATCTGCAAGGTAAGGTTTGCAAAGCGTTTTTAAAACAATGTAAACATAGTTGAGGTTATGTGTGTTTACGTTGTCTTTCTGTGTTTAAAGTTTTGTAAATTTTATTGACAAATAATGGGAACACTTATTTTCTTTTTCCAGATTTACAGTGAAAGTTTCAAAATGGTAATGTGTTTTGTACCTGGTTGTGATCATGACCGTGAAAAAAAGACTTTTATTTTTCCTTCAAATGCAGCTGAAAAAAGGAGGTGGATATCTTTAATGAGGTACTTGAATATTATCTTTTAATTATAAGTATGGTTGGACTATGGTTCGGACGACCAAGATACGAAATGAAGAGTGGCTGTTCTCAATTATTCCGTACTTTTCACTAGATATTGGCACTCCCATTTGTATATTTCAGAAAATCCGGATCATAGTTTCTAATTTTGCTGACCATTTCTATATACTTAGTATGAATTTTTAGGAGAAAGGACAGGGAACCATCAAAATATTCATTAGTCTGTAGCTGTCATTTTCTTAACATGGACTGAAAAAATGGACTAACAATATTTGAGTTCAGCGCTAAGAGGAAGTTGAAGTTCAAGTTCTTCAATATGTGAAAGTGGTGAATCAATTAGAAAAGATATGCCTCTTAAAAGAAGCAGAAGAACCTATCAGAAACACAGGTAAATATTAGTCTAGTCCAACTCGACAAAACAATGTAATGTTTTATTCATTTTGTTACTTTCTGTATTTACTCTATAAACTTTAAATTGAAAGATATTACTAAAGAATACTTATCTAATATGAATATTTTTTTAAAAACTAATTTTCTCAACACCCTCTACTAGGGTTAGAAAAAACGATACCTACCCTTGCCATATAAAGAACCAGTTTGGTCAGGTTTACCTGTGAGTAATGGAAAAAATTATTCTCTGGATGTGTTAAAAAATGGTTCAATTATAGAAAGGATTAACTTAATGAATAAACCATTTTGGGTTTTTGGAAGATTTTCACATTGTAATATTTCTATGGAACATCCAACAATATCATGGTATTTATTATCAAATGTAATATTCTTTAAATGCTGTGAAAATATATTTAACTTTGATGTTATTTCTTCTAACTACAAGTCCTTAACATAGTTACAAATTCCAGTTATTTTTAAATAAAATTCAATGTTGTTTTAAAAGTATATTTAAATTGAAGTGTAAAGGAACGCAAAAATTTATAGAATATTGTTTTTCAGTTACCATGCAGTTCTTCGATATAAAAAATAACCTTCAGAACCAGATGATCCAGGTTTTTACATCTATGATTTGGATAGCACTCATCGTACTTTTTTTAACAAAAACTGTCTTAAACCTAAAGTTTTCGTTAGGATACAGGTAAACATCATTCCTCTAAAAAAATATCAAATATTTTTAAGCATGTATACCTAAATAAATTTTCTATTTTAAGTACTAACCTAGTAATTTATTAGAGTCATAGGAACCAGATTCTATCTGTTGTAGAGTATTGACAATTCCATCAAATGCGTCTTCAAAAATTTCATTAATGACCTGCTGTTTTTCTTTTTGGGCGTCCATTCTTTTTTGTAAATCGTCGAGTTTTTTACGGATATTTTCCATATATTGAGCCATTTCATCTTTTGATTCAAACTGACTATTTTCTGCTGCAGACGCTGGATCGAAATTCTTATGTAATTCCATTACGTTTTTCTCATGAGAGAACTTGATGCTCTCTATATATTTCTTTATTCTTTGAATATACTCCGAACTTGAATTCAATCTTTTTCTAAGATCCTTTAATTGCAAAATAATAAACTTAGTAAGTATATAATTTTACTTTTTTAAATTATACTAACTGTTTATAATTAATTCCACTATTTAATGAAGAAACCAATGGAAACTTCAAAATATAATTTATAATTATTTCGATATTTGTAAATTAATTAATAAAAAAGAGAAAAAAGTAGCATCACAACTAATTTATCCTGAAAAAATCTAAAGAAATACAAAATTACAAAACCATCACATATGCTGGTAATATTTCTAATAATATTTCAAAGGTAACATTGTTATGTCAGACCTGTACTGAGGATATGTAGAGGTCCATAAAGGAAAAGAAAAAGTCATACATCTGGAATCATTTAGAACTGTCATCGAAAAGTCTAGAAATGTCGTCGAAAAGTCGAGAACTATCAGAAACAGGTAAAAAGTATAAAAGTCGGGACAATAGTTAGTTAGTTATTTATTAGAAATTTGAGTTCTTTATTTTGAAAGTGAGACGTTATTTGTGTTGAAAGTTAAAGTTGTAGAAATAAAGAAGGTTTAAGAAGTAAAAGGAGTAACATTAGTGACAGCGGTGGGATATGAGAAATATTATATATGTATCTGCTTATGGTAAATACCACTGTATACGACAGAGACATGGATACTTCCGGACCCCCAGCATGGTTTTTAATGATGGAAGCAGAGAAGGAAAGACGTGAAGAGGAGAAGGACAGACTTAGAAAGGAGGAAGAAGCAGAGAAGAAAAGACGCGAGGGAAAGAAGGAGAGACATAGAAAGGAGGAAGAAGAGGAAAAGGAAAGTCGCAGAAAGGTGGAAGAAGAAGAGAAGGAAAGATACAGCAAGGAGGAAGAACTAGAGATGGAAAGACTTGAAGAGGAGAAAGAAAGACGCAGAAAGGAGGAAGAAGAGAAGGAAAGACAGAAGGAGGAGAGGCGTAGACAAGCAGATGTAGAAATTATGAATGGCCTAACACAATTTCAAGAAACATTACAGCTAGAGGTAGGACAGCTTAATAATAGAGTAGACCATTTAGAACAACAACAAGAAAATTTAAAATCTAATTTAGAAAAACAACAAGAAAATTTAAAATCTAATTTGGAACAGCAACAAGAAAATTTAAGATCTGATTTAGAACAGCAAATTAGAAATGAAATAGTTGATTTAGAAAGAAGAATTCTTACCCAAGCTTCAGTAACTAATATTGAAACTGAAGGCACGACCTCGTCCTCTTCTATAATCGAACCTGGCCCCATTCAAAGTATAGTTTCTCAAAGCCACTGTGGCAAAACCCTGAAACCACCTACATTTGATTGCCAAACGGCAATCCAATTTGAAGCTGAGGCCAGAGCCAATGGTTGGACTTAGACACAGATGGCGGCTTCATTAATAGTGTCGCTTCGTGGGCATGCGGCAACTGTTTTGCAGTTTCTTCCGCAAGACACGCCCAATTATGCGTCCCTCGTACAGGTTTTAGAGACAAGGTAAGGCCAACAGAACAGCACTAGAAGAAGGTATTCCAGAGTCAGCCTACAGGAATTTGAGGCCTATATAAAAATATTGTTGCATTTTGCCTATCCCACTATCCCAGGCACCTAAAGATTTCCTAGAGCAAATCGGAACACAGGCATTTGTTGATGGATTACAAGATGTGAAAATGCAACAAGCTCTCCTGCTACAACACCTCAAAACTTTGAATAAAGCTCTGATTGCAGCTCAGGAATATGAGGCAGCAAAAAGCATATCAAAATCTTTTCGTCCCAAATTGAGAGAAATAAGATTCCAATGAAACAAAGAGATAACTTCCAACAGCCACCCACAATATAATATTTCACAAATCTTGGATACACTCCAAACTATGCGACGAAACACCCAAAATGAAAGTAGGAGATGCTTCAACTGTGGAAGAATCGGACACATTCAAAGAACTTGCAAAAGTAGAGCTCGTTCGACGAATAGGGAGGAAAGAAATGAAGTCGGAAGGTCTGCTAGATCGCCATCCAGGGGCCCCTCGCAAAGTCCAACAAGAAATAACCACAGTAGATATGCGTCCCTGAGTAGTTGACACTACGGGGCGGACGTCAACTGCATTTACTGGGAGCCCCAAAATCCGCACTTACATTTCGAATGGAAATGATCAGAACTTACTAGTCAGAGGGCACGTTGACAATCAAAATTGCACTTCCGTCATTGATACCGGTGGCACCAAGTCTTTCATTCGAACAGGGATTCTGAATCGGAAACTACAGCCTACTGAAAGTAGTTTAGTACTTGAAACAGCTGCAAGACACACTGTTCCTGTTCGAGGAGAAATACCAGCAACTATAAAGATTGGTAATACTCTGATAAAACACTTATTTCTGATAGCCGCTTAAAGATCAATGCATCCTTGGTCCTTCCTTGATACTTCAAAATAAAATTTTAGTAATTGGAAATGAAGAGATAATCCTATATTCGGAAGAAGAGACTTCTCAGATAAAGGTTATAGTGGACAACGCTACAGAAGTTCCCAAAAATTCTGAAGGAATCGTCTTCGCGAGACTTAGCCAAAAACCAAAAGATTTACATGTGGAAAGTGAGGAACTAATGAATTAAGGAATTCTGGTAGCTCGATATCTCGTCAATGTAGATCAACCAATTCCTGTTAGTGTTGCTAATTTTTTGAAGAAACCTTCAAAATTAAAAAAAGAACAAAAGATAGGACACACCGGTGAAAAGCATAATCAAGTGCGGAAATAGTCCCAAAGAGAAAACCACCACAAGTAACTCAGTTGACGCCATCCTCATGAAACAACTAGTTACAAATTATGACCACCTAACAACTGAAGAGTTGAGAAAAATTATCAACATTATCAATTACAACTGCGATATTTTTGAGGCGGGAAAATCTACAGGACGCACCAGTCTAGTACAGCTTAGGATTTATAATGGAGATGCAAGACCAATTCGTCAAATACTAAAGGAGATTGCCCTTTGCTGAACGGAAAGAAGTAGAAAATATGATAGAAGACAAATATTATTGAAGAAGCTTCTGGTCCCTGGTGTTCACCAGTGATCCTGGTAACTAAGAAAGATAGATCCACTCGCGTTTGTGTAGACTATCGAAGACTAAATCAGGTTACACAAAAAGATAGCTATCCACTGCCAATAAGAGACGATACACTAGATACTCTATCAGCTGCGAAGTGGTTCTCCACCCTAGACTTGAAAAGAGGATACTGGCAACTAAAAGTACACCCTACTGTTCGGGACAAAACAACTTTTTCTACTGGCAGCGGTCTCTACCAGTTCCAGGTCCTCCCATTCGGACTCTATAATGCTCCGGCCACATTTGAACGACTGATGGAGATGGTTTTAAGAGGATTAGCCTGGAAAATCTGTGTAGTATATCTTGATGATATAATGATGATGTCAAATTCTTTTGATGAGCATTTGAAAAATATTAAAGTATTTGACAGGTTAAGAAATGCCAATTTAAAACTGAATCCCAAGAAGTGTTCACTGTTCCAAACGGAGGCATATTATCTGGGACATATCGTTTCCGCAGAAGGAATTAAAACCGATCCGGAAAAAATTGGAGCTGTTAAAGACTGGCCTAAATCAAGGGACCAAAAGGAAATAAGGGGTTTTCTTGGTCTCTGTTCAGAACAACATTGAATTTGACAGTACGCCGGATTGTCAAAATTCTTTCGTAGAGTTGAAGAAACGATTAACCACAGCACCGATTTTAGCCTACCCACGGGAAAAATGAACATTTATTTTGGATTGTGATGCATCCCAACACAGCATAGGCGCCGTGCTATATAAGAAGTAACCATAGCGCTTTGCAGTGGTTAATGAATTTTAAGAAGCCTGAAGGTCAAGTTGCTAGGTGGATAGAGAGAATACAGCAATATAACTTTGTAATAGTGCACCGAAAAGGACGTCTCCATAGCAATGCCGATATACTTTTCAGGCGACCCTGCTTATAACGACAATGCCGGTACTGTAAAAGGCTTGAAGAAAAGGAGAACCCAGTGGAAGAAGTTAATCTACAGATAACCACAATCGAGCCAGAAAGTGATGATAATCAGGATCCCCTTGAAATCCTTAGAAAAAGTCAAAAGAAAGACAATTTCTGGAAAGTTATGAGAGAATTGTTTTATTTATATTCTGTAAATTATTATGGGCAAAATAGGACTTGATTCTCTGCCCTTATCATGTAATAATAATGGCTTAAAATGGCGTCAGGCCTACTTGGCAACACCTTGAACATCCGACAACCTCCATAACCACCAAACGACCAACCAACTGGAATCTCTTCAGTATGCCATTATGGCTGCTGCAGAGGATATTCCGGACGGTGGTCCACAAGTATAGTTCCAGAGCTGCACATTCCGGCCTGGATGGCTACAGGTCATCTGTGTAGATCAGGAGAGTGTTTCGTGGTTGACTGGCGCAGACAATACCCTTCAACCATGGGATGGTGCCTCCCTGAAATGCGTCTCAGGTGACCAACTTCCAAAGCCACACAACTGTGTGGCTTACATACCTGATGAGGGCAGTCCTAGACTAGCCTCTGGACAGGTCTTCACTAGACTGAGGAAAATGAACCACGGTCTGTTAACCTTGGAGTGGGCTGTTCTACACGGGGTAATTACACCTTCGCCATTGACGATGGATCTATTACCGCGCTGGAGAGTGTGTTTTAAACCATACTTGGGTTTTGGGCAGGTTGTTTTCCGCCCTAAAGCCTGATCCTCCTCCCAACAGGCAACAAAATCTGGTCCCTCGAAGATATCCGAGAAAATCCATGGCCCGGGGCCGAGTGGAAAACCTCCTGCGGCAGTGAGGAGTACCGGGGACTCCCCCGGTACTCCTACGACTAACGTGTCTTCAAGGAAACGGGCAAATAAATCGAAGACCACCATGGCCTCGACAAAGGGACCAAAACAACCAGCTGGATAGGCCGTGACGAAAGATGATCAAACCTCGTCAATGGCACCAACCACTGCCTCATCATTGGAAGGAGCAGATGGTGGCGTCTTAATTGACCCACCGACTGATCTCTCCAAAGATTGAGGAGATATAAGTTTGCCTGGAGCACTCCACACTCTGCCACATTCAATTGTCTACAGGCAAACTTACAGCACGCCAAGGCCACTTCTTATATCCTTGGCAAAAGGTTCAAGGTCGAATTAATCGACCTTGCTTTATTAAGGGCTCCGAACCAACCTTTATAACTAGAAACAGATCAGAGGTGTTAGATTTTACCATCAGCTCAAACTTTCTGAGTAATAAGATACGGCATTGGGCAGTATCTACTGAGCTTTCGAGTTCAGATCATAGACATATTCAATTCAAGATTGGAATAACTCCAATGCCAGAAGTAGAATATCGCGACTCAAAAGATACTGATTGGAGTGGACATAAAAATTTCCTTTAACCTGTACATTGATGGAGGTTTCACTACAATTAACAGTTGTGATGGGATAGATGCTGCAGCGGAAAAACTTCATGAAGCAGTGATCTCGTATCATTAAAACTGTCCACTCAAGACAAAAAGAGATAATCGCAACTCTACTTGGTGGAACAAATGTCTAGAAAAGCGATGAAGTTCGACGACTATTTAACCGAGCTAAAGAGTCAGGCAATTGGGAGCCTTATATAACTGCTCTAACAAATTACAATGAAGAAATTAGAAAGGCGAAGCGTGAGTCTTGGAAGAAGTTCTGTGAGAGTATATCTGATATACCTCGCAGTACTAGAATTCACAAGATTCTCTCCAAAGAGTCGATTGCCAAGATAGGGTCGTTAAAGCGACCTGATGGCACTTTCACGACCTCTAGAAAAGAATAAGCTTTTAATTAAAAATCACTTTCCTGGAAGTTTGACTCTGGATAACTATCGACCACCCCACTTTGAAAGCGCAAGGCGCCCCAAAAAGAACGATTGGGAGGTCGCCAAGGAAGTTATCACAGCAGCGGCAATGGAATGGGCAATCAAATAATTTCAACCCTTCAAATCTCCCGGCGAGGATGGCATTTTTCCAGCTCTACTGCAAAACGGACTGGAATTACTTTCATCCACCTCATTAAACTCTATGGAGCTAGTGTGGCGTGGAATTACATACTACCCAGTTGGTTGACGGCTAGGGTGGTTTACATACCGAAAGTGGGCCCCACAGACCCACCCCTAAATCGGGTAGACCAATTAGCCTTACATCATTCCTGCTTAAAGGACTTGAAAGAGTACTGGATTGCTACATCAGGCGGGTAGCTTTATATAACTTGCCCCTGAGCACCCACCAATACGCTTATCAAACTGGCAAATCAACAGATTTTGCGTTACACAACCTTGTTGAGGAAATCATACAATACCTTAACAACAAGGAGATTGCGGTGGTTATATTTCTTGACATCGAAGGAGCATTTGACAATGCCCTACCGACCTCCATTGGTTCAGCTTTGGCTGAAAAGGGCATTAACCAACCATTACCGGTTGGATATATGCCATGCTCACTAATAGAACAGCCACTACTTCTCTTCAGGATAAGGCCATTAGCTTTAAGGTTTCCAGGGGTTGCCCAGAAGGCGGAGTACTATCTCCCCTCCTGTGGTCACGCTTGATGGATGACTTGCTTAGCGCTCTCGAAAGAAGAGATGTAGAACTGCAAGCGTATGCAGAAGACCTTGTCATCTTGGCAAGGACCAAGTCAGGAGGGTAGCTTATAATATCCTGCAAAAGACGTTGGACGATGTCCACAGTTGGTGCCAGAGGGAACAGATGTCTGTTAACCCTGGTAAAACTGTAATAGTTCCCTTCACTAGAAAAATAAAATTGGAGGATCTTCCACCACTTTCCTACAATGGTGAGGTTATTCCATTTGCAGCGGAAGTAGAATATTTGGGGATTATCCTAGATACAAAACTTACATGGAACGCTCACTTGGAAAAAGTTATCCATAATGCCAGACTATCCTTGTGGACATGTCACAGGATCTGTGGAAAATCTTGGGGCCTGGGACCCAAACAAATCCATTGGATATATGTGATGATTGTTAGGCCAATGATCACATATGGAGCTATTGTATGGTGGTCAAAAGCTTTACAGCGAATGGCCCAAGCAAAGCTCTCTGGTATACAGAAACAGGCTTGTCTGGCAATTACTGGTGCCATCAGTACCACACCGACAGCAGTCATGGAAATCCTTCTAGACCTACCTCCTCTCCATATATTTCTGGAAAGGGAGGCTAAATGGACAACATATAGAATTGCACATATTTCCAAATGCACAAAACAGGCTTATACAGAGCAAAGCAGAATGCTAATGTCTCCAAAGAAATGTTAGACTATAGCAGGCATGACCTACGTTGTTTAATAGGCCTTTTAACAAGCCGCTGTCATCTGAATGATCATATGCTAATATTTGGACTGTCGGAAGATCCGACTTGTCGTCTCTGTCTGGAAGATGATGAAACAGCAGAGCATATAATTTGTGCCTTCCCCCTCCGCGGCTCAAATCAGGTAGGTATCTGATGTTTGGCAGGGTCTCTCTCTCGCACTTGGACCTGAAATTCACCAAACAAACTAATCGGCTTCGTTAAGAAGCTGAATTTGTTTGGTGAAATCTGAATAGGTATGAGCCACAATAGACTCTTGCAAGTGGCAGTGGAGGGCCTTATAGACCCACTCACCACAAACCTAACCTAGCCTACTTGGCAAGAGGTAGCCAGATATAGTGGATGTTTGAAAGAGAATTGGGCTCAGTGGGATTCACTGCATCTTCATGATTGTTAGAGCTAGTTAATTATTTTAGGTAATTTACGTACACCCTGTATGCGAATAGAAAGCAGTTCATTTACTTTGTAGAATATTTCTAAGAAAGAGTGTGGGGCCTGCAATACATGTGTCAGCACATCTTAATTTATGACGCCACTTTTAGGATCTATTGATCGAGAGGCTGGCAGTGTACGTTTTAATATTTTGTGGTTTTCTATTTGTATACAGATGTTTTTGAGGTTTTACTTTAATTAAGTTAGAATCGCTAAGAATTTTGAAAGGAATAGAGGTATTTTTATCGTTCGGACCTCTCTTATTATTCAAGTACTATTAAAATCTATTTGTTTATTTCATGTTTAAGTATTTCGTATAGTTTTGTATATATAAATTGTCTCAACTCATTTGAAAGAAGGTAGTATTAAAGGCTGTTTCCAAAAAATCTGAATACGGCCTTTTATTTTCGAACCGTCGTAGTTAGCTAAAACGGGTAGTTTCAGTGAACGCGACAATGATGGCCTATTGCATCGAAGATGGGAAAGCCCCGATGGAATACGTATAGTTCACCAAATGGTACTGCCAAGATCACACATCAAAAGTATGTTAGAAGACCTTCATAGTAGCCACTCAGGAGGACATTTTGGTACTAAGAAAACACTGGCACAAGTTAGGGAAAGATATTATTGGGTCCATTGTCGAAGGGACGTAGAAGATTGGTGCAAGAAATGTGATCTGTGCAATCGTAGAAAAGGTCCTAAAACAAGAAGCCGAGGAAAAATGGCACAGTATAATTGAAGTAGACTTACAATTAATATTCTAGGCCCACTTCTTTTGAAAGATAGAGGGAACAAATACCTGATGGTTGTAATGGATTATTTTTCCAAATGACCCGGAATAGCACTTCTTACTAATCAAGAAGCGACGACAGTAGCAGAGACTTTTGTAACCAACGTTATTGCGAGACACGGAGTCTCTCTGGAATTACATTCTGATCAAGGACGAAATTTTGAATCTGAATTATGGCAGGAGTTGATGAAGACATTAGACATTAATAAAACATGCACTACGCCTCTCCACCCACAGTCCGATGGAATGGTAAAAAGACATTTGCCAATATCTTCCAATGTTCGTCTCTGAAAACTAAAAGGACTGGGACCCTTTAGTTCCTCTATTTCTCCTAGCCTATAGAAGTTCTGAACACGAATCAACCGGTTATAGTCCATCTATGCTACTCACTGTCAGAGAAATGAAGCTTCCCCATGATCTTCTTTCCGGAAGACTTCTTCCTGGTGAAGAAGCAGAAGAACGTATACCTCCTATGTACATAGACATCTTGAAAGAAAACTTGGAAAGGATCCACAATTTTGTTCGTGAACGTTTGAAGCTCTGTAACGATAAGGCGAACATACGTGCATACTAAAAACACAAGTTTTTCGAGAGGTGACCCTGTATGGCTCTTCAATCCCAAGCGCAGAAAAGGTTTGTGCCAAAAACTGCAACAAAACTGGGAAGGCCCCTACACCGTTCTCAAGAAAATCAACGACCTAGTCTACTGCATGCTATTGTCAGCGAGGAGTAAGCCCAAGGTGATCCATATCGAGAGGTTAGCCCCTTCTGCGGGCCCGATCCACCCTGTTGGCTTCAACCAGACTCCAGTCAGATTATTCGGGAACTAGAAAAGAGGGAGCAATGTTACGTCCGACCTGTACTGAGGATATGTAGAGGTCCACAAATAAAAAGAAGAAGACTAAATCTAGAACCGTCATCGAAAAGTCGAGAACTGTTTGGAACAGGCGAAAAGTATAAAATGCGGGACAATTGACATTAGTTAGTTAGTTTTGAAGTATTAGAAATTTGAGTTCTGTGTTCTGAAAGTTAGACGTTATTTGTATTGTATTGAAAGTTAAAGTTGTAGAAATAAAGAAAGTTTGAGAAGTAAAAGGAGTAACAATATCTTCTCCAACAAATACAACAATTTCTTTTAAAACAGAAAACACTGAACACTCTCGAGCATACAGATTAAAACAGCCAGATAAATCACATTACGCAAAACATCTACTTGACACCAAACTTTCATTAACACCTAAAACAGAACTAGACGTACTGCATATTTGTGATAAGAAACAAGAACTAGATTTCCTTGAAGAAATAGAAATAAGAAGACACTTAAGAGACCCACAATATGAAGTTGTCAATGAACAGATAAATCTAGGGAGCTCTCCACTATTAAATTGTCTTCTTAAGTAACAATTGTAAAGATCAGCAGATATAGTTTTCCTTGGTTTCCTATATCATTGCACAGTTATACTGATCTTAAATGGGAAAAAGGATATCCCCATAGGGCTAATAATACCTAAGCTTTAATATTTGTAAAATCATATCTTCTTCTTTTTTCTATTCATATATATTAAGACAATCACAAGGTAGGTCACTCACTATTTGGTTTAGCCAAAATATTAAACATTAAGAAGGCATCACTTAAAATGTAACTTCTGTCATTCTGACGATGATATGCAAATATCAAAATAATTATAAATGATATTTTAAAGTTCTCATTAAATAGTGAAATTAATTATAAACAGTTGGTTTACTTTAAAATCATAACATGAGCAGATTCCACAAAGTAAGGGTTCAAACAGTAAATTCAAGTATATAATTTGTTTTTAATATATTTAAACATACCTGAAATCGGTTTTCTAATTCTGCATTTTTTCCTTTGGCGAATATTTCCATCGCTTCAGTTTTTGCGAATATCTTTTGGATTTCTTGCAGTGATTTCACAGTCTGCTTTTCACATGCAGATGTAGATTGTTTGGCTTCGTTCATATGCTCTTTTACTTGTTTGTCAGTATCCATTTTGTAGGGGAAATTTAGACGAGAACACGTACCTAAATAAAATAGAATAAAATAAAATTGACGTGACACGATAAACGTCTTGTTTGATGATGAAATAAAACAATTATTGTTTGATCAATACTACCTTGGATATGTCAATTCCGTTAATCGTACTGGACCGGCTCAATAACAAACTAAAAATACTCAAGCTCAATCACTTTTTCTTCATGAGGGAGCCTTTAAGGTAGTTGTCGTGCGTCAATTGACTGTCTCTAACTCGAGATAATCGTAATTAAAGTTCATATCATTAATATAGAGAGTGTGTTTTTTCAACCAGTTTATTAAATAATTTACAAAATTATGAACAATATACGTGCCGGGAAATCGAACAGAAACATCTTGTAACAGCCATCTAACTTTCGATAGCCACACCAGGTGTTGCTCATTAATATATCAGAACTTTTCTGCTTCATTAGCTTTACTACCCTTTGGGTTTTTGAAAAAAAAATTTCTGTGATAAATGGATATATAAGTTTTATACTTAACAAAACTATTTTTTATTTTTATTTTTGAATCCAGTACCGACCACACGCCGAAATAGCAGATGAACTAGCAAAGAGGGGGACTGGAACACCCTTTTGGGGGCCGGAACCCTTTTGCGGTGTCAGCTCCAATGTAATATTGGAATAAATAGGCAAAGCAGAAGAAAGGAGAACCATTGGATAGATCTAGTAGGACTTAGGCAATCAAAGATTCTTCTGGGTGATTACAACCTGTTGAGATCAAATGAATGCATAAGTCAAAGTGAAACTGCACTAAGAGTTTTAACAGGCATCCTTATGGGACATTGTCGTCTGAATGAGCACCTGAAAAAGCTCAAAATAGTGGAGGAAGAAGAATGTAGATTCTGTGGTATGGAAGAAGAAACCTCCATCCACATACTTGCGAACTGCACAGCAATTCAGAATCTTAGGGAGACTACTGGATAGAAGAGGGACATTTAGGTACGTAAGTTAAAGCCTGCAGATATCCTAAAATTCCTCCGGGAAATAGGACTAAAAGAGCTACTAGTCTCTGAGACTTTCCTCAGGAACTAAGTAGAAGTAAGGGGGCACAATAGATCTTTTAGGAGCGCGTTCGATAAAGCACTCGAGTGACACTCCGGGTACGGTAAAGCGTTCGATATGTCACTCTGTACTCAAAACAGGGGAAGTGTGGGCGGAGCTATACATCGAGTACGCTGTTCGAAAAGTGGAGAGTACATTACTCGAGTGCACTCAAATGTACCCATCAAATTTGATCGAGGAGATTTACTCGAAGCCTTTTTAACCTTAATCTAACTGTCATTTTATCCAGTAATAATTTGTAAAAACAAAATTATTATGGTAAGTAAATTTGTAAAATTATTTTGTTGGGGTCAAAAACATCATAGTTACCCTTTTAATTCAAATAATACAAGCTTCTAAGAAAATTATAATTTTAGGATACACAAATAGAATTCAGTTGCAATCATTGTAAAAGAAAAATTGGCACCCTAAACCAAGTAATGACTAATAATTTACATGAGTGTTTTAAAAATTATGAAACTGTATACGTTAATGAAGAAGAGAAAATACTATATGGTGTAAATAATTGATCAGAAAATAATGTTAATGATGTCGTCAATGAAAATTTTGAATTGCCCTTAGCAGATGCTTCAAACAGTTTAAATAGCTGCAGTAGTAGTAGCAGTACCACAACCACGTCTGCAATATGGACTAGAAAAGCCACATCATTACTTATAAGTCTTCGCAGCAATTATGAGAATAATTTTAATGATAGCACAACCCGAAATGAGCAAGTGTGGCTAAAAGTTTGCAAAGATATGGAAAAAGAAGGACATATTTATACAGCTACTCAAGTGGAAAATAAATTTAAATCTTAAAAAATTGTAAGTGCTATGTATACTTACAATTTATAAGGAAATATTTTAAATATTTTTCAACTTATTGTAAATAAAAACCAAATTATTTTCCAATTTTAAATTTAAAAGTAATTGTTGAACAAAATATAGATAGATTTTCTTATAATATATTTCATTATTTTTTTATTTTTAGATACATGAGAAAAATTGACAATATGTTTAGAGAAACTGGAACTTCCCCTATAAATTTTGAATACTTTGACGAAATGGATGCAATATTTGGCAAAAAACCAAACGTGGTTCCAGCAATCGTTGCAACTTCTGCTGAGGGGTTACAAAAAAGAGCATGTAGTGATTATAGTGATAATAACTCTGAAAATGAAAATTCCTTTAATATAAGAAAAACTAAAAAGAAGAATAGGGTTGAAAAAGAAACGGAAACACTTTTAACAGCTCTTAAAGAACAAGAAGACAGACGAGAACAGCGACATCAAGAGCGTCTTGCTCTTCATCGTGAAGCAATAGATAACTATAAAGACTTAATGGCAAAACTTATTGATAAACTATAAGATTGATTAAAAGAATATCAAAAGCAATGAAATATAAAAATTTTGATGCTTTTGCATAATTTTTTACTGTTGAGCACTTTAGGTAAACGCCTCGTTAGTTTTTTCTTCGCAAGTTTTATATATATTTTTCTTTTTTCAAACTTAATTTTCTACAAAGCTTTTAGTTAATTTTGCTTTTTTTGTAATATGAATGGTTATAGGCCACAAGATAAATAAATACATTTTGGCTCATGTATTTCTATAACACAAATGAAAATCGCATTTAGAACAACCACTCGTTATAAAAAATACTATTTTTGAAACTTGTTACTTGAATGAGCATTTTGTTCATATCAGTAGTTGTAGCCTTTTATTTTTTTGTCATAAAGACTCTTTTGTTCCTTATGATAGTCTTTAAAGTTCAAATGTAAGAATTATATTTTATTTAATATTTTTTTTCTTATTAGTTTATAAGAATATTTTGTTTTTGTCCAAATGCCAAAATAGATGATTTAAAACAAGCACTCGCGTTATAAAAAAAAATACTATTTTTGTAACAATTGTTATTTAAAGAATCATTTTGTTAACAATATTAGTTGTAGGACTTTTATTTTTTTTTCATAAAGACTGTTTTGTTCCTTATGCTAGTCTTTAAATGTAAGAATTATATTTTATTTAATGTTTTTTCTTATTAGTATTTGTAAGAAAAGTTTGTGTTTATTCTTGGTTTTTATAAATAAATTTTTTTATACTTATTTTTTTTAATGTTATTTCAGCTCCCACAGATGAAAATGGCGGCCTTTAAAATATAAGAATTTGCCTTTACCTTTGCTACTATTACATGAACATTGCGCTATTCTAAAATTTGACACAAATATTCTTCCCTCGAAACAAAATAAACCATCAAATCAAAAGTTTTCATAATAAGAATGTGGGATCTCTTCAAGGATTTAATTGGACGACTATTTTCTTGATAATTAAAAAAATAATTATATTTTATTTAATGCTTTCAAAAAAAAGTAAATAAATGAAAATTAATATATTTTATTATATTTAAAGAGGTAAAAAACTAGATTATAAATTTAAAAGATATTTTCGATAAAGTTCTGTAGCAATATTGTCTCTAAACTCATTGGCATTGTCAATTTCTTCATCATTGCCCAAATCTCCTCCAAATCTATTATTTTGAAGAAACACTGCTGCTTCTTCAATATATCTGTCAATTTGTGGATCATGGTTATCCAAACATATGTTATGTAAAACGCAGGAAGCCAGAACTGTGGCTGGTATTAGATCTACTCTGTCATGTCAAGATATTTTAACCTTCTAAATCGCCCAAAGAACAACGCAAAGGAGCGCTCCACAACCTGTCTACTTGAGCTATGTTTCGAGTTAAAGTATGTTTGCCACCTATTTAAGACACCTCTGTTAATATATGGTGGTATGCACCAATTTAATAGGGGATATGCTTTATCCCCTATTATAAAAGCGCCTTCATTAAAATAATGTTCGCGATTTTCGCTGATTTTAGAATAAATTAAAGAATTTCTAAATATTCTCCCATCATGGACCGAACCAGGATAGGCTATTTCGGTGTCAATAAATTTCAGAGTTGGAATGGCTATGGCCTGTAATGTCATAGCGTAATTACATTTTCGCGTTTTATAAACTTCGGGATTTTCTTTGGGTGCCTTCATAGGAACATAGGACCCGTCAACGGCTCCAACAATATTTTCAATTCCCCCCCATCTTTTAAAAGAATTCGAAATTCTTCTTTCTTCCTCCCATGTTGGCCATTTAATAACATTTTTGGCAATTGCACATAAACAGTTGATAACTCGAAAGAAAGCGTCCCATAGACCACCTTTCGAGTAATCAAATCGATCCCCCACTGACCTGTAAAAAAAAATATTTTTTGCTAGGTACTTCTTTTTTATTTTCTTTAACTAAGTAGTTACATGGAAACAAATCTTTAATAAAATTATATTAATTTAATTACCTATAAGAATCAGGTGTAGCTAAAATCCATAAAACAGCTAACAGCTGTTTTTCAATTAATTTAATTGGTCTTCCCATCCGTACCTCATCCCCTTGCATCATGGGTCCAAGGATTCTTAGTAATAAATTAAAAGAATTTCTTGTAAGTCGAAAATGACTTTGAAAATCTCTATCGGTGTATGCAGGTACTACCGCTTCAAAATAATGCTGGATCCTTGTGGGAGGATCATCCCTTTTTTTGCGATACATTTTTTTTATGTACATTTTTAAAATAAAGTCTTCATCTTCTGACGACGAATATGATACTGAATCCATCATTTTAGATGATTCATTTAAGGACAATAAAACAATTGTTTTTATTTTTGTCTCGTCGACACTCATGTTATTACAATATATAAAGCTTTTTTATTTAAAAAACAATGATACTTAACAGCTGATAAAATACAGGTTATGTGCAATAAACAGTTAAAGTTTTATAAGCGTTCGACATATTACTCGATTAAATTACTCTATCCCCTCCATTAAACAAAAAAATGTCACGTGACTTTACTCTACTCGGGTAACACTCTACCCAGGGTAATAGTTTTCGAACGCGCTCTAGGTCTCAGTGAATGTCACCCCAATTTACAAACATACATACATACATACACGCCGACAGCTCCCGAGCGCGTGTGACGTCATAATTTTAGTTTTCACTCATTGCAGTTTATACAGAAGCACAGAATACACCAACTGCCAAGTGGTGGTGTATTCTTTGACAGAAGTAATAAGTCTGTTGTCATTGTTAAATACTCAAATTTATATTGAAAATGTCGAACCTTAAAAGTTATCGTTCTTGTTTTGTACCATCATGTACGAATACTACAAAAACAACTCCTGACAAAATGTTTTTAAATGTTCCCCAAGATGAAAAACGTCGAAATAAATAGTTATAAGCAGTGCACCGTGATAATCCCAAAACAATATCGAATTTATTTGTTGTGAAGATCATTTCGATCTAAGTATTTCATAACACCATTGTTATTACTTATTATTTATCTAAGTATACAAATCAAATACGTAGAATTCAGTCAATGAATTTTTTCAACTGGACATCATAACCTTTAAAATCATATCATTAAACGTCATTTTTTAAAAAATTGGTTATCATAAATATATAGAAATGTAAACGTTCACACGAAGAAAGTGCTACATAGACATTATTCTTATATAAATACTTTTAAAAACATGTGTCTCTTGTTCTTTTATCTCTGTGATTACGTTTGTAACATTATAACAATAAACATTATAAAAATTCTATTATTACATTCGCTATTAGTTATTTTTTCTGAAATAAAAGCTTTTTTAAAAGTAATATTTTCGTGTGTGTAACATTTCTGGCGCTGCGAACAGGATTTTCGTACAGAAACTCCTACGTTTCCTGGTCAACTTCAGTTGTTTAACGAAGATTCGTCGAACTCAGTGAAAAGTGGCATGCAGAGGGCAACATTCGTGTTCATCCTATTGTAAGTACTTATCCTAAGTTTTCCTTTTATTCATGAGCATTTTTAACGACATTACTGACGAAAATTTACATTTATTATTAGCTGATATTAGTTTAAACAGTATTGACAATCCAAAAAATACAAATAGTTCTCGATTTTCTCAAAAATTAACCGAAGAATCATTTTCTGAAGAATCTCGAAACATTAATTGTGAAGAAATGCCTGTAACTAATAGTGATATTGCTAGCCTTTGTGCAGCTCTCCCAGAATTTTCCAAAGAAGACGATAATATTTCCACATTCATTAAATATGTTGATAATTTAATCGCGTTTTTCATTAATCAAACTTTAACTGCATCCCAAGAATTCATTTTAAATGCAAACGTTGTTTCTCGTATCAAAGGTGAACCCAGAAATTTCCTAAACTACTCGAATAAAACTACATGGACTGACATAAGACCCGCTTTACTTTCTAAATACGGTGACAGACGATCTGAAGACATACTAGTGACACAACTGTCTACGACTGTTCAAAAAACTAACGAAAACTATGACCAATATCACCAAAGAGTATCCAAAAATTTAAATGATTTATTACAACACATTACATTAAATGACAATGAAACGACTGTTAATTTTAAAACCCCGTATTTCAAAAATATTGCATTGAAAACCTTTTGAACAGGAATTAACGAACCATATTGTGAATATCCATCGCACTTCCAAATAGCTTCCTTAGAAGAAGCACTTCAAAAATGTATTGCTTACGATAACCACAAAAATCAACAGCAGTACATGAACTTTTTAAAAGGTCAACAAAATAAAAAACATTTTTCGCTGACAAACAAGCCTAATAATTATGCTCCACCACCAAATTTAAGACCTAACTATTCACGCAATAATACTCAACAAAATTTCAACAGGCAGCCTCAACCGAATTTCAATTCATTCCGAAACGTTCCTTCAAATAATACAAATCTTCCTAGAAACAATACAAATGAACCTAGAAATAATTTTCAACCTAATAATTTTAGAAATAATGATTATAAATCTATTAATCGCTCTCCACTTCATAGAAACTCCACGAATCCCCAAATTAACTCGTACCATTCTCCGATGAGTGGTGTACAAACAATTAATTCTAGAAATGAACCTATGAGTACTTCTACCAGAAGGACTCACCATTTTAATGTAAATACTACCACTGAAAAACTACCCGAATTTCCTATAAATAATTTTGAAAATGAAGAAGATGCCAGATTGTCTGGATTTTCAGATAGGTTCAACCAACGATCCACCTCCTCTATAAGTTTAAATAATATTAAAAATTGCCCCCAATTACCCTATTTTATTATGCCAAAAAGTGGTTTAAAAGTACTTATTGATTCTGGAGGATCAGACAGTATTATTTCACCAAAAGCTTCTACTTATTTTAACCCATTACATAAATATGAAAAACCATTTTTACTGTCTGCTATGAAATTAACTCACAAATATTTTTTCAATATCAAAACAGCATTATTCGAAGAATTCGGCATTAACGAACCAATAGATGCTCGAATAGCCGACTGGAGTAAAGATTTCGATATTTTACTCGGAAATTTTGACTTAGAACGTTTGAATGCCTTAATTGACTATGAAAATAAAACGCTGACATTAAGAAAATTCGATATTACAATTCCTTTTTCTACTTTATACAATAAAATTCCAGTAGACATTTCACACGGTGACATAATATTACCGGAAACTAAAATAAATAACATAAAAATTCCTGAATCTATTCACACAGTCACTGACGGCTACGTAGACGAAATCATATTACCAAGTCCATTGTAACTTGATACTGTACATGTTGAAAATCTTAATAATTATGAAATTTCCAACGGTCCCACGAACTTTGACTCGACATTAATAAGAACTCAACATTTAAATTTTGAAGAAAAACACAAAATTTTAAATCTCTGTAAAAAATTTAACGACATTTTTTATGATGAAAAATCGGACTTGAGTTTTACTTCTGCCATCAAGCATGAAATTAGAACTCGAGACGAACATCCAATATACGTTAGAAGTTTCAGACACCCCAAAACGATGCAGGAAGAAATTACGAAACAAATAAATAAACTATTAGAAAACAAAATAATTAGACCCTCCATATCTCCTTACTCTGCCCCAGTTTGGATAGTACCAAAAAAAGCGGACGCATCCGGAGAAAAGAAATTTCGCAAGGTAATCGATTATCGTAAACTCAATGAAAATACAATAGATGACAAGTATCCCCTTCCAAAAATTGACGAAATTCTTGACAATTTAGGTAAAGCTACTTACTTTATAACCCTCGATCTCGCTCAGGGATTTCATCAAATTGAAATCCACCCCAATTCTATAGAAAAAACAGCTTTTTCCGTTCCTCGCGGTCATTTTGAATTTTTAAGAATGCCATTTGGACTAAAGAATGGTCCCTCCACTTTCGAAAAATTGATGGATAATATCCTCCGACCCTACCTTTACAAATCCTGTTTTGTTTACATGGATGACGTTATTATTTTTTCCAAATCACTACATGAGCACCTCGTACATATTGCCCAAATTTTTGAAGTATTCCGAAAAACAAATCTCAAAGTACAATTGAATAAATCCGAATTTCTTACTAAAGAAGTTGCCTTTCTTGGTCATATCGTCACTCCTCAAGGAATAAAACCGAACCCTGTCAAACTAGAAGCTGTTCAAAAGTTTCCGCTTCCAAAAACTATTAAAGAAATCAAATCATTTTTAGGACTTATTGGCTATTATCACCGATTTATCCCAAACTTTGCAAAAATTACGTCTCCGTTTTCCAGATGTACCCGAAAAGGAGCTGTAATCGATATTAATAACCCTCAATACTTAGAATGTTTTGAAAAGTGTAAACAATTATTAAGCAACGCCCCAGTTCTTCAATACCCCGACTTCTCAAAAACATTTACCCTTACTACCGATGCATCAAACATTGCTATTGGTTCTGTTTTGTCACAAAACAATCACCCTATCGCGTATTACTCACGCACTTTGAATTCCGCTGAACAAAATTATTCAACAGTAGAAAAAGAATTATTAGCCATAATTGATTTATGTAAGCATTTTCGCCCTTACTTATATTCCCAAAAATTTATAGTAGAAACTGACCACAACCCCCTAGTGTGGATTTATAAAATCAAGGACCCAACTTCTTGCTTAGCACGCTGGAGGCTAAAACTTGAAGATTATAACTTTGAAGTAAAATACAGAAAAGGTAAAGAGAATCAAGTAGCTGACGCCCTTTCTCGCATACAAATTAACGCCTTAGACACAATCAGTTCAAACTAAGCAGAACCCCCAGATGAAACAGATTTTGACGTAGATAAATTTTTAGACGAATTTGACAGAATAACAACTACTGATAATACACAACATTCTGACATTGAACACCCTGCGATTACCGGAATTCAAATTTCAGAAGAACCAATTAATTTATCCAATAATCAAATTATTATAACACCACAATCTCAAATTTATGAAATAAATTACAAAAAAATATTTAATAAACATAGGTACGTTATAACAGTCACAGATAATTGGAAATCGGAAATTACAGATGCCTTCAAACAAATTTCAAAACCAAGCCAAAAATTCGCAATAAAATCACCTCACGATTTTAGACCTTTCATTTGCAATTTTTTTAGGGAAAATATTGATTCAACTGTCAAAGCTATATTTTGTAATAAAATTTTATCTGATATTGAAGAAAAGGAAAAACAAATAGAATGTGTTAAGAACAGTAGCGGATTTAGGTTTGAGGACGCCCTAGGCCCGAGACGATATGGCGCCCTTTTTCTTTTGTAACAGTATATATATATATATACAAGGTGTTTCAAAAATTCAGGAGGTGATTGCTCGTATGAAATTAAGATTGGCCTTTCCTATAACAAACTTTCCTCAGCCAACCCCTTTCCGAGATATCACCCTTAAAAGGTGGTGACTAAAATTGAGTTTTTATTTTTTTTCTAAAATTTCAGTAAAGCTAGAAACTTGAAATTCTGTCATTTTCGTGCACTCGCAAAGGACTAACCACGGGTCTTTTTTTTATTCGGTTATTTAACGTCGGTCTATTTCTGCAACTCAGGCTAATCACCGACGCCGGGAGCACTCTACCCCTAACCGGATATTTTGCCGAATCCACTAGTGTTCCAACCAGTGGTAGGGATCTTTATCGAGCCCAACATCCATGGACTCGGGACCTCGGTTTTACGTCTCCTCCGAAAGACGGCATATCTAAATTATACCTCGTGCTCATTGGTATAATGCCTGCGAGCTGTGATATGCTACTGACCCTAGTAATCTAAGGTGTTTCGCTGCAGGCTGTACGGGCTCTACGACGGTGTTTCCCCAGTGGTCACCCATCCAAGTACTAACCTCGCTCGACCTTGCTTGGTTATAATTATCGCATCAGAAGCGTTCCACTACAAAGCTAGGCCGACGCCCGAAAAGAAACTTCATTGTATAACGCATACGATGCCAAGCCTACGGCCACAGCAGAACATACTGCTCTAGGCCATACAACTGCGGCGAACAACACGACACCAAATCCTGTGAGAAACCCAGCAACACACCGGCTAAGTGCGTTTTATGTCAACAGGATCAGCCTGAAAACTATAAGGGCTGTTCTGTACACAAAGAACTAGTCGAAAGTAGAAGACCATCCCCACGAGAAAACCAACAACAGCAAATACAAACAAACCCCAATGCACATATACATAATAACACAAATCAACAAAACAGTTCTCCACACAACCAACAACAAACATATGCTAACGCAGCCAAAAATATATCAGAACCCTCAACCAACACAGAACATCAACTAATAACATTCCTAAACGAATTTAAAAATATGTTCCCGCAGCTCGTGAGTCAGAACATTAATTTTACTTCACCTACTTACACAAGTCATCAACAAACAAAATTTATAAATATACTAAGAATACCCACATGGAACGCCAATGGCTTGCTTAACAACAAGCAGGAAATAATTACATTCCTAAACCTAAATAAAATCGACATAATGCTTATATCTGAATCTCATATCACTAATCTAACAACATTCAGCATGCCACTCTACTCAACGTACAGTACTCCTCACCCCGATGGCACAGCTCACGGTGGCTAAGCGATAATCTGTATCTCGCACCATGAACTACCGAAATACCAAACGGAAAATATCCAAGCAGTAAGCGTCCAAGTGAATACAACGAAATGGCATTTCAATATAACAGCAACATATAGCCCACCGCGTCATTCAATATCGACAAACGAATACAAAGACTTCTTTCTAACACTAGGCACCAGATTTGTAGCTGGTGGAGACTGGAATGCAAAACACACGCATTGGGGATCGAGACTCATAACACCAAAAGGGCGAAATCTTCTGAAAGCCATGACTGACAATAACTACGATTGCCTTACCAACGGAATTCCCACGTACTGGCCGAGTGACCCCAGAAGACTTCCAGACTTACTGGACTACTTCATAACAAAAGGAATATTTAGAAACAATTGTGTAATAGAATCCAACTATAATCTGTCGTCCGATCACACACCAGTCATCAATAGCATGTGTACTACAGTAATAAGCAAATCTCCCTCTCCTCGAATAGCTTCAAACAATACTAACTGGTCTGCTTTTCAATCCTACCCAATCTTCGAATTAAATCCCCAGACGAATTGGACACTGCATCCCAATATTTCACTAAACTCGTGCAAAATCTGCCTGGCAATCTACACCACAAAATAAATATAATCCAACGACTACCGTCTACGTGCCTCTCCTCATTCGTCAGCTTATTGCTGAAAAACGCAGGGCAAGAATAATTTGGCAAAGATCAAGAAACATTATAGACCAGCATACTTTCAACAGATTAAATAAGCAACTAAAATCAGCAATCAGAGATGTGAACAGCTTTGAACAATTCGTCACAAACCTCTCACCAAATGACCATACACTATGGAAGGCAACGAAGAGACTCAAGCGGCCCTATACCACCGTACCTCCCATTCGTAAACCAAACGGCGAATGGGCTCGCTCTGATAAAGAAAAAGCAGACACCTTCGCTGCACATCTAAGCAGCGTTTTCCAAACAGAACCGGAACATCCTGACGAAGAAATTGAAGAACTTATCAACGCACCTTACCAAATGTCTCTTCCTATCAACAGCTTGACTCCTACAGAAGTTAAGAACGAAATATGTAAACTCAATGTAAGAAAGACTCCAGGATACGACCTAATCTCCAGCCAAATACTAAAACAACTCCCACGTAAGGTTGTTACTCTTTTAACTATTATTTTCAATCGAATGTTATCATACTTCCCCAAAGTTTGGAAATTTGCTGTAATTATTATGATTCCCAAACCAGGAAAACAACACAAAGAAACTACATCCTACCGACCCATCAGCCTGCTTCCAACAATAAGCAAAGTCTTTGAAAGATTACTGCAGCAGAGGATTCACACAGACCATAATCTCCAAACACTATTACCAGAACACCAGTTCGGATTCCGCGAAGACCATTCAACCACCCAACAAGTTCATCGAATAGAACCAAATATCACAGAGTCTTGAAGAAAAGAAATATTGCAACGCTGTATTTCTAGATATCTCCCAAGCGTTTGACAAAGTCTGGTATAGAGGCATGCTCTACAAACTAAAAAATGCTTCATCCAGTAACTATTTCCTTCTACTTAAATCCTACCTCGCCAATAGACACATGTCCCATAAAATCTGGCGTCCCACAAGGCAGTGTTCTAGGCCCGCTGCTCTTCCTACTCTATACGTATGACATACCTGAAACCAACAATTCCACAATTGCTTCCTTTGCCGACGATGTGGCGATTCTTTCAGTAGACGAAGACCCTACAACTGCTTCTCAAAACATGCAAAACCACCTGAATGTACTCAATGTATGGTATACACAATGGCGAACTAAAATAAATAAGGCAAAATCAGTCCAAGTAACATTTACCACACTTCACAACACATGCTCACCTGTAAGGATGGATAACTTAGGTATACCTATATCAACAGAGACAAAATATCTTGGCATCCATCTGGACCAACGTGTTACATGGAAGAAACACATTAAAATCAAAAGACAACAGCTTGACATAAAGTTCCGACAGATGTACTGGCTACTAGGTCGACGATCAAAACTCTCCACAATAAAATCCTGCTATACAAAACGATGCTCAAACCTATCTGGACTTATGGACTCCATCTATGGGGATGTGCAAAACCAACGTCACTGAGCATCATCCAAAGATGTCAGTCAAAGCTGCTAATATCGATAGTGGATGCACCATGGTATGTTAGCAATCAAACACTGTATGACGACCTAAAGATTCCTTTCATCAGAGACGAAATCCATCAAGCCTCGGCGTCATGCAAAGAACGTACCATGCACCATACAAATCAGTTAGTAGAAGAACTATTCAACAATGGCCCCATCACAAGAATACTTGCTAGAACCTGGCCCCCAGACCTGCTTGAAAACTAAACGGCAATAGAATAAGGTGAAACATCACTGGATATTTCCCTTTCATGTGCAAAACTTGTATCTTATTTACTTAATACTCTATAATGATGTAGATTGTAAATTAAGCAATATACAAAAAAATATTATTTAACGGGGTGACTAACGAATAAATTTTGTCGATTTATATTCAGTGTAGCGAGATGACTTTGGAATAGGAAAGATCGGCGTGCGTTCGAAATTTATTTTCGGTAACGTGTTAGTGTATCATGTAGTGTAGTGAATAGTGCCTCTATGGATTACAATCTGATACATTTATGGTAAGTTTTCACTTTATTTACATACGAACAATTTTATTACAATAAACAATTGGTTTTTAATATATAAACGAAGTTTTATTAGATTTTAAATTTGCTTAGAACTTTTTTTGATAAATACTTCTTGTTCATTGTATAGACGAACTTTTTTTTATAAATGATTAGTAGATTTTAAACTTGCTTAATCTTAAAAAATTAATTTGGTAATCAGAACTAGTACATAATATTGTTTATTTATAATCCTTTTTTGCTTTCTTTAACTATTTTTTTATACCAAAATATTTAAAATATTAAAAAGCCGGCCGGTATATATTCCTATAGCTATGACAAATTGTTCTTATATAAGTGGTTAATCTTGATAAACTGTAGATACTTCTACCTTTTATTAGGAAATATTAAATGACAATTTAAATGTGTATGCATCCGTTGTTTCTTAATATACAGAATTGATATATATATATATTGTTTATTTATAATCCATTTTTGCATTCGTTTAATGTTTTTTTATACTAAAAAGTCGGCCGGTATATATTCCTGGCTATGACAAATTGTTCTTATAAGGGAGGTTAGTTCTGATAAAATGTGCATATACTTCTACCTCGTATTGGGGCTCCTATGGGAAATATTAAATGACAATTAAAATGTGTCCTGCTTCCATTTTGTTTATTAACATACAGGGTCTTCCAAAATTAGTTAATTTTATTCATATAAAAGTTTAGCAAAATAGATTCAGAAAAATATCTTGATTTTTTTTTAATGTTAAATTTTTAATAACTAATAATCTTAATTCGTGTTATATTTTTAATAATACAACTGGTTTACTTAATTTTTGAAACCGATTTTCAAGAGAAAAAAGCTGTTTTGAATAATATTAAAACATCGCCCTGTATAATATTTATTTAGTAATTCATAGGTATTTGCATTTTATCGAATTCTCAGACTTTTCTTATACTTTTACTCAAAATAAAAACCTACGATACTACACATACTTTTTCCAAAAGACAGAAAAGAAGTACTATTGGGTATTCTGAAATTTTCTTAATTTAAATATCTGATTCTTTTTTAATGTCTCTATTTTATTTTCTTTAATTTAAAAAAGATCAAACTATATTTTTTTGTCGAAACAATATTCTTAGAACTCGATAAATTGACAATTTGGAACGAGGTAGGGGTATGTACTGTATAGATATGACAAATGATGAAGTTTTTTGTCAATTATTTAAAGAAAAGAAGAATTGTATAGATATGACAGATGATGAAGGTTTTTGACAATCATTTAAAAAAGAAGATAAAGTCAATTCCAAATGTTAACGCATGTCAAAATTTAGGATAAACCATTTGAAAAATTTTAATTTGAATAGAAGGATTATATAAAAAAATTTGGGAAACGGTTGACCCTAAAGGCCATCCCTGCAACTTCCCGCTAAATTCAATTTTCAAGCGCATGCGATTTTGTCGCTAATTGCGATGTTTTTGAGCTCTTCGAGCTCAAAAATTTAATTTTTGTGTTATTTTGAACTCTCCGAGCTCAAAGATAAAGCTATTCGATGCTTTTGAGCTCTTCGAGCATTCGAGCATACATACATACATACATACATACAGACGTACGGACATCATCGTAAAAATAGTCAAGAAAGCTTTTTAGGGCTTCAAAACGTCGAGATCTGTTGAAACCTCGATTTTTGCAAAACGGGGTAAAACCAATAACTTCCCGATTTTTCGAAAAATCATTGATTTTCTTAGCGGGAAGATAAAAATTGAAGGGCGTTGCAATATAAATAAATAGAGGGATTTTTTTTTGAAAATTATTATAAACAGTAACAAATTCAAAAGAATCAAAGTAAAAATGAGATATAAATAAATGAAATTACTTTTTGGAAAATTGAATTGAAAGGCAGAAAAATTTAAAATAAATCAAAGTAAAAATTAAATAAAATAAACTGAAAGTATGAATAATGAAATGGGATTGATGCAGAACAGAACATGGTAGAATAACATTTGGAGTTAAAAATCTTCGACAGAATAAAAATAATTGATAAAAAGCTTCATAGTATGAAGATTTAAAATTGTAGCAAAAGGAAGAAATTATCGGAAGTAATTACACAAGTGCATCAAAATTACCAATAATTTTTCATGAAAGCATGATGTCTAAAAACTGCATGAGTTTATTTTCATGCTTTCATATTTTTAACAAAATATGAAAATAACCGAATGCAGTTTTTACTGACAACATACTTGAATGAAAAATTATCAGGTTTATTTTGATGCACGGTAGAATATTTCTCGAGTAGAAGAAATAAAAGTACGTTAGTTTGAAATTTTTATTTAAACAACAATTAGGTATATGAACATGAACAAACTAAAATGAGACAGAAATTGTAGAAACTAAAAATTGCATGAATTACAGTGAAACACAATTGTAAAAATTACTATTTTTGGAGCCCGCTGCACACCTTGTTGAAGTATGTGCCATTGAATTAGAACTCAAAGAACTTAGTGTAGGCACATTAGCTTCTGTATTAAGATTAGCTCTATCATTGACTCTCATTTTTTAAATGGTGTTTCTCGTTCAGTTGTAGATATAGCTTTATGGACTTCGGATTAGAATGGCCAGTAATTTTTATCAACGAATTTTCCTCAACCCCTTTCTTTGTTAATTTTGAAACAACTGTTGCACGCAATAAATGATTGGTGATTTTCAATTTTTCTGTCGCCAAACCTAACTTTTTTGCTTCCGTTGAGGTCCACTAAGTGATCATGTTTTTTCCGACAGGGATGTTCTTGTACCACTTGCCCAATTTCCAGGAGGGATTAACAGTTAAGAACAATCTCGGAATATTTATGTATTTTCTCTTTTCCAAGAATTTTCTAAACAACCTTACTGGACACAAATCCGGGTTAACTATGTTTCTAAGCAACCACTTGGATATAGCGCAAGGTTTATCCCCACCTTGCGTTGTTTTGTCGAATATTGGGTTGTATTATGTATTCCATTCTGCCAGTTTTTTCCCCTGCGTTATTAATGTCTTCTATGAAATAGGAAGTCAAACATTTTACTCCCTCTCCTCCCCGCCATGCTAATTCGTACGATAAAACAAAAAATAATTTCTTTTGTAAACCATCAGGCGTTTCTTCATCACATTTTTGTACCATGGCTTGGAACTCTTCGTATTTTAGTGATACAGCGCTTTGTTTTCTTTTCTGGGGGTTTGTTTGCAACTACTTCCTTTTGTCATTTTTTGCCTCACGGGAAACTCCGTGTCAGTGAAAGGATTAAATTTAATATTATATTCGTCCTGGTATTTTTCCATTAATAATTTTGACGTTACATTCCAAATAGTCTTCACAGTAAAGTCTTCGTAATCCTCACCGTTTTTCTTTTTCATGTTGTAGGCCCAGTCAGTAAGAATATTTGCGAGCGTCGGTATTGAAGTGTTTTCGTGTAAACTTAAATTTCTCTCTTTAATAAAATCCATAAACTGTCTCCATATATATATTTATGGTCCAGTATTGTATTTTTGGGTTTACTTTCGGTCACTTTTTCTCGAATAGAACTTAAAGAATCTTGTCCAAATCGCGACATTTCAACGAATTTTAAAATTTGGCATAATATGTCAAAATGACAAATGCGCAATTTTACCACTCGTTACTGTAGTTACTGCAGGGAAATTTTCGATAACTAGCGGGAAATTTTCGGATTCTACCGGGCAATTTTCGCCCAAAAATTTCCGCTTCATATGGGATTTTTAATACATGAGGGAAATATTCACTAGTAATACCACTAGAGGTTAAATTATTTCCGGAAATTTTTTCAAAATATTCATGAGCTCGAAAAAATTTCCGGATTTAATTTGACCTGTGTGTGAAATAATTAAAATTTATTTTTCGATTTCCAACAACGTCACAAACTTGCTACTGATTTTAGTAGCTCAAAAGTGCGATTTTAGGATCTAAAATGTTATATTTTTTCTTTTTGTAGTTATACCTACTTGGTCTTACTACAAGTGGTAGAAAATCATGATATAAAAGGTTTTCCGGAACGCTGCATGAACAGATTGACAGCGATTGATTTCTACTCATTGTAGTTGCACGAAAATACCATCTCAAGGCACAGCTTAGTATATTCTTTAGTTTTACATAAGTTTTGAGTAACTACAAGAGGTAGAAAATTGCTTTTTTGCAAATAAAAACCAGACTGTAACTAAAATATTCTGTCATTATAAACGTCAAAAAAATTTCCAGTATAATTCGCTGTTGGGTACCCACGAGGAAAAAATTTCCGCTAAAATTCATCCGTTGCCATGGTGATCTGTCAAAAAAACACGTTTTGATTGGTTAAAAATTACAGGTGTGGAATTTTCGAGGGAAGTAACTTTCATGATGAAATAAAACAATTTAAATTTGTTTAAATCTCCATTTTATTTTGAACTGATGTTCAATTTAAAATTAGTGACGCGTTTCGCTACACACTAGCTTTTTCAAACTAGTGTGTACTGTATAGCGAAACGCGTCACTAATTTAATTTGAACGTTAGTTCAAAATAAAATGAAGATTTAAACAAATTTAAATTGTTTTATTTCATCATTTAGTATGGATCTTCATCAAGTAAAAGCCTCATCTATTCAAGTAACTTTCAATTTATTCAAATTAGGAAAAAGTTTAGAGATACCTAAATCCGGAATACAAATTAAATGACAATAGTGTGGAATTATACATTGACAGAAATTTGATAATATTTAGGACATTTTAATAAAATTTTTAAATCTAAAATAAAACAATTAGAGTGGGGATAATACATATAAAAAATAATAACAATTAGAAAACAATAATAATTCTTCATACTGATTGTGAGTAGATAGTTTCCATTCCAAAATCATGTATCAATATAGTTCAGTTTAAAAAAAATTTCTGGACAATTTTATTAACATAACAGGAATATTTTGACCACGACTTGAGAGGAGTTTTTGGCAGGGGCATATTAAAACTAAAGATATTGACTAAATTAAAATCGATATAGTACAGTTCCTCATGACTCACCTTATATAACAGAAGTTCCTATAATATTTTATACTACATACAGGGTGTTTCTAAATTTATGCGATAAAATTCACGTGGTGATTGCCCGTATAAAATTATAATAGGTCTCTCATATGAAAACATTTCCTCACTCCACTCCACTCCACCCTTCCGAGATATCACCCCTAAAAAGAGGCTGAGGGAAATTGAGTTTTTGAGATTGAGTAAAGATGAACTCCCCCAAGGAACTGTTAGACCTGGTCGTTGGTGGGGGAGCCGATTAGCGATTTCTCCTAGGGCCTTACGAGGGGAATACGTGAAACAAAGGACAGCTCAATGGATTCCTGTGGAATGCAGAAATCCGATATCAGGATCTTCAGCGTGGAGAGTGGACTGTTGTCCCGATGAGTTCGTTGATAGCCGGTCAGTTGCCGAGGTTGTCGGAGCAATAGTTTGCTCGTAGAAACCTGCCTGATATAAACCGTATCTAGAGGAAGGTGGTTGATGAGGTATATTCACTAGATGTGGGGACTTGCCTTAAATAGCTGGCCAAGTGGAAGGAGACCACAATAAAATACCCCTCAATGTATCCGCAGTGCCCAAAAAAACCGTAGCACCTCCATCACGCGAGCAACCCTCGTGTAGAGGAGGCTACAGACAAACAGGAGAGGAGAACGGCAGGGGCACCCATACCCTCAACCTCCTCAACTGTTGAGAGGGGAAAAATCCTGGAAAAAAGTAGAAAAACCCCCCTCCTTCCTGAACTGGGTAAACCCGGAGGAAGGGACGATCCACTGAGGCGTGGACTTAGTGGAGCGGGGGTAAGATGGTATCTTCGCTTTCTTGAGCAGGGACTTGCACTGGAAGAAACAAGAAAGAAAGCCGCAGAGCGTAAAAAACAAGGAGAGGAGAAGAACATCCCTCGTAGAGGAGAAAAACGAAAGCGGGAAGTGGCGACAGCCCAGTCTCCGCAAGTACAGAAGAAGAAGAGAAAGGAGGGCAAAATAGCCATCCCTTATTCAGCTGGCAGCTACTCAGCTGCAGCAAAAATAATAAGAATGGCGGTTCTCCCTAGGGCGTACCCAGAGCCCACCCAGTGCGGACGACCAAACCTTGCTGGAGAACGCAATAATAAAAAAAAATTGATATTAAATAAAGTAAGGGTTGATAATTTCACTCCCTTATAATGTAACAGTAATGTTGTGTATGGTATTTGCCATTGATGTTTCTAGATTGGAAGAACTGTAAATTTATGAAGATGAAATTTGTTAGTAATAAGTTTTGGATGATTTACGCAAAAATGCAATAATTCAATTGTCATTCACAAATCACGATTAGGTGATTTGTGTTGTTATTGTTTTGTTTTCTAATTAGGAACTTGTTCTTTATTAATTTGATCTACTTTACTTTATGTCTTTTGTGTCATAAATTTGATAATATAACATTGTAGATGTCTCGGTAATCGTAGAAAACGACACGTCTTCACTTATAGAAAGCGATAACGATTAGTTTTGTCGACAAGACGTGTAGAATAGAGTCGATAATAGAATTCTATAGTGTGCAGAGTCCCACTCCAGGTTTTTAAATGAACTATAGTGACAGAATGACAGAAATGAAATGGTGACTTGCCAAAAGTTCCTATAATTATTGGCAACCGATGCGTTGAGTATTCAGCAAAAACGTCATTTCAAATTTTAAGATTTACGCTTCGGGGGTAATATCGTTATCGTCATATTATGTTGAGAATAGTTTCCAGCTCAGACGTGGAACAAATTGAGGGATCGCATTGTTAAAGGCACCTCTAATATCTAAGAAGATGACCAATGTGATTTTTTTATTGTCTAGTGAGTCACTTATTTTCCCTACTAGACTGTATAGCGCCGTTTCTAATGTCTGTAAAATCGTAATAATAATTTGATCATTTAATAAGAATATGACAAATTTTAAAAGGTACTTACGTGATATATTTTCATTGGTAAATTTTTAAATTGTTCGGTTCATTTTTGATGATTAAAAATGATTTAAATCTTCGCTCCTTAGTTTTAAACAAATAGGTAGGAATGACACAAATAGTTAGTTTGATGGATTTAGGCGTGCCTGTTCGTATCAAACCAGATTGATGTTCTCATTGGTCACTTCAAATCCCCTCCAGAAAATGCTTCCAAATAAACAACTAGTATTGGAAATTCAAAGGATGCCGTGTGATATATAAGTAAATATTATCGAATACTCTTCAAATATTCAATGGCGGATATTTTTTTTGGGTATAAATTAGTGGCTGAAACGGTTAAAGGTCGAAACACACTTATCAGCGCAGCACCTGACAAGCATCGTCAAAGCGTTGACCACTCGACGGTTGTGTATGGGTTCACTTAACGCATCGACACGGGATCAGCACCGCCGCGATACCCGACTATAGGCTTCACTTTATATTCTCAGAGATATTGTATTGTACTAACCGAAACGTGCTGATAAGTGAGCGTACGACGTCGGCAAAGGATCAGCACACGACAAAGTACGCCGTCCGCAAAATATTCTCTCTGAGAAATGTGTTGTGGTTGAGGCGTTGACGTGCCTTGTCGGTGCTGTGCTGATGTTGTTAGGTATGCGCGCTTACATTTAAATACACATCAGAAATAAAATCTGCTGGTGATGATCAGTCGCTGTTCCTATGAGGTGCTGATAAGTGTGTTTCGACCTTAAAAGGTTGAAACTTATTAATTTTTAGAGCAATAAACTAATGGATGCCATTGATTTTTTCAATAATTTAATGGTAAGAAAAAACTGAAAAGTAAGTGTCATACATTTTCGATGTATAATGGTAATGTAATAACAATTAACTACAGTTTGCCTCTCTATATATACTCGTATTCAGAATTCGTAACGTCATATAGGTATATTTTAGCTTTATGGTCTGACCAATTTGCTAATTCAACTTATAAACGAAAAACAAATTCCATCATGACATCCTAAGCAGTCATAGCATACATAACTTAATTGTTAGAGAATGCTCGATATTTTTATTCATTAACAGTAGTTTATAACAATTAGGTAGTATTATAGTAGTATTAGGTAGTATTAGGAATTGGAAGCCAATCTGCAGTTAGCATTAGAATAGAAATGTTTCACTGTACAAAAAGTTTCAAGCATTAGTTAAGTGTTCTTAATTATCAATTTTAGCTCAGATTTGGAAACTTATTAACAAATAAAGTATCGCCACAAAATATATAATGTTTTTAACATCTACTAAGATAACAAAATCTAAACTTTCTTTGGCATACATAAGTTAATTGTTTTTTTTTTGCGCATATTTATCAATTTTTAATCCTCGCTCATCAACCCTTAGTAGGTATCACTTGGATTTGTATGCGCATGTTGACTGTTCTAGTTTCGTATTTTTAATGTTCACTGTAGCGTCTATTATCCAGTTAGTGCCTTGGGGAATAGCCTCAATCTACTTGTTTTTCAAATGAAGCCTACATGTGTCATGGGCTACCGGTCTATTGAAAACTCCATTTTCCTATCCAGTCAATAAACAAACTCTATTTTCTGACTTTTCTCGTCACTATCCCGCTCATTCTGTATACATTGCACACGTCAAGTCTTCCCCACGTCCGTTCGTTGTCTTTGCCACGTCCGTACAGCGTTCTTACCACTTACCACGTTCGTACTATGTGAAAAGACTATAGCTATTGATATGAGAATTTTATTTTCTAGGATTGCAATAGCAATGGAAAAATTGACTGCGAGGACTTTGCTCTGATTCACGCTTGTGGTGCAGAAGGATGCCTAGGTAGGTACTAGGTTGCTCTACATCTATACTTTCCAAAACCGCTTTAAAATTTAAAATCGGACAATCGATAACGCATCCAGACACGTTGCAAATTATCGCATCAAAAAATTACAATTGCAATTGCGATAAAAGTAACCGTCGCTTGCATGGCGTCTGCTCTCAGCACATATGAAGTGCATACGAAGAACTTTCTTTCTACCAAGTTTTAGCTCTTACAATTGAAAAATGACAAAAATATGAATTTTCAAAAAATTACCAATTTTCAGGTTTTTCCAAATTTTCTTGGTTCCTAATTATCCCTTTAACTCGATCGACCACTCATGTAGTTCGTATTTTAATTACCCACGATTTATCTTGAGAGTGCTTCAGTACTTTTTATGTTATATGAAAAAAACTAAACAAGGAGGTTTTTTTCGTTTTAAACGTATAACCGGGTGTCACAGAATAACTATTCCTAATTTTCAGAAATGACAGAGGGCACTTAAATAAACATTTTTTATTAATAAACTAGTGTCCGGAAATTTCTCGTTGTCAAGATAAACCAGAGATATTTAAAAACAATTACATCAGGAAAGAATAGTTACTTACTAAATTGAAGCAGTTAAGTTAAGAAACATTAGTAGTTTATTAATAAAAAATATTTATCTAAGTGTCCTCTGTCATTTCTGAAAATTAGGAATAGTTATTCTGTGACACCCTGTATAACAAATTACTGAAAAACATTTTCGTGTCCAAAACGTATCAAAATTATACAAAATTATGCAAAATTTTGACCTAACCAATAACCAAGTTAACTCCAACTGACAACAAAATAACTAGTTCGTTTATAATCTAGAATCCATCGAATTCATCGATTGACGTCACTGACATAAAGCAAATATTTCAGACCCTAAAATGCTGATGATTTTAGGAACAAATTGACATGCGGACACGGAACATTTTGCGTCAATTTTGACGAATCAAATTACGTTACATTCGACAATAGATTCATTATAGATGAGGTAACGTATCAATACTTACGTTTGTCCAATGTAATTTATATGCAGATGATAAGAATTTAAATAAAAACACAAATGAGTGTATACAATAAGTAACAAACATTTCCCGCGAGTCTACCACCACGAAAATCAGCAGCGCTTAGATGCGCAAGGTGGGTTGCCTTCTTGCTACTGCTGATATTGGTGCGTTTTTTTTACTGAGATGTCAGCTCACTTCAGTTAATGTGATCTGAGATAAAGTGATGTGAGTAAGCACCAAAAAGAACGACATACTCAATTGAAACGAGCGATTTGCGGACGTATTAAAATTCAATTCAAAAAAAGATTTAAAATATAAGACGGATTCGTATCAGCATCTAATGAAATAATTCTTTCCATAATCCCATGCATAACATTTACCCAAAACCAAAGAAAATTAGATTATGTTGTTTAAAACTCAAGCAAATCCAATATTTCTTCATCCCCTCCACTTTATTTCCGACTTAAGTATAACTGATAAAACCGCATAGCATATTCAGCATCGGTGAAGGGGGAGGAAAGATCTCAGCTCACTTCGAAGTGAGTAAATCAAAAAGAACGTGCACATTACCGATGTGAGCTGAGATTAACTGAGGTCTCAGTCAAAAATGAACGCACCTATTGATGGACTCGTACGTCTCTCTGGTTTGGCTTGTCAATGACAGATTCCATTCCTGTGTTCCATTCCGTGATTCTGTCCAGTGATAAGAATATCAGAAGGTACTTGTCCTCAACTGTTTAAGCGCTGTGTCACACGATCAAATTCGCATCAAATTAGCTTCAGTTTGGCTGTCAACTTAATAGATTGATCAAACTGTAAAATGACGTCATCAGTTTGAAATTGGGTCAAATTGAGGAGTCTAAGTATAACAAACTAGTTTGATGGATTTAGGAGCGCTCCTATTCGTATCAAACCAGATTTATGGAACTAGCGTTTTCATTGGTCACTGCAAATCCCCTCCAGAAAATGCGTCCAAATAAAGAACTACTATTGGAAAATCAAACATTTCAAACCACAGATCAGAGATAAAGAAATCAACTAATGATTCAAACGTGATTTGTGATTCGAAAACAACCAATGTTGCTGCATCCATTCGCATATTATATTTATAAAATCATAAGGGTTTTCTGGGACAAATTCATATTTTATCAAATCTATCTTTTTATTAGCTCCACTATCAACATTGGTCAGTTGGTTTCCTTTCTTGATCCATCCCCTAGACCATATTCTCTTCTGCTTTTTTTTTAGTTTCTTTAAATATTTGTTGGTATAAAACCATGCCTAAAGCTGCTATTGATAATGAAAACACAACTTTCTCTCTACCTTCCAGTTTCATTGTATTAATGCCCGGTTTAGTCAATGATTTTGCCGTAGGTTGTAGTTTTGGGTTGTAAGTTGTAGAAAGTTAACCTAGTGCATTGATACGAACCGTTTAGTCAACTTTGATTTAGCACTACGCCGTAAGTTGTGGCCTTGAGAGTTCCCAACATTCAACTTTCTACAACCTACAACCAGCAAACTGCGCAAGTCTAGAGATAGATGTGAGAAGGGTTTCAATGAATAACCACAGAATAACCAACAATATTGTTGGTTATACTATCTATTATTTGTCTGTGGTACATTTTTTTTCTCCGCATTAACAGCAAGGCGGCATATCCTGCAACCGTAGCTAAAAGAGTATAGGTTGCCAATATTACAGTACGTTCACGACTTAAATCCATTTTTATAACCTTAAAATCCTCTTCTTTTTTCTCCTTTATTGGGTAACCTTAAAAGTTCAATTGCAGCCAAAGATTAGGTAACAGCTGTCAATGATGAACGAACCATAGATATACTCACGAACGAACAAGCGTCAACAATAGTTTCTTATTGGTTGATTGATAATGCTAAATCATTGACTAAACCGTATTTTTCTTACGGCTAAAATTACAACCTACAACTTACAACCTAAAACTACAACCTACGGCAAAATCATTGACTAAACCGGGTATAACAAATCAAACAAACTTAAAAATCAATAAATTGTTAACCTCAAAATTGACAGTGAAAGTCAAAAGTCAAACTGATGAAAATATAGTCGGGCATCAAATTCGCAATGACGTCACCAGCTGGATGGTTTGATCAAACTCAGTTTTCTGATAACTTGACACAGCGCTAAGTAATTTTATGTAATTTTCAGTGACTATTTCCGTCGTCTTAATTTCCACCAATCACAAACGCACAATTTTGAATTACAAATGGTTTCTAGATGAAAAAACTGTATGACAGCACCTTTCAGTAGTTTTTTCGAGTTTACCCGCGGCAAAACTTGATAGCTATTGTCACCAAAAATTACAATACCTTTGATATCAAGTAATTATCTCCTAGGTCACCAGAAAACGACGCTAAACAATTTTTTTGTCTTTATTGTCAATAAATTTTGTAATATTGTTTTTAAACATTGTTAGTTAGCTTATGTAGTGAAAATTAGTCGCTTTGGAAGTAATTCTATGACTAATATTGATCTGACGATTGAGAAAAGTGTACCATACAATACCGTAAAAACCCATACGTCAATATGGAAACAGTTTACAGAATTCTGCAAGGCAAATAAATACGAGCTTTTGGAACAACTAAACCTAATCCTGAAAGATTGGGCGTGGAACATAAAGAAAGAAAACGGTGAAAATTACAAAGAACTAGTTGTGAAGACAATGTGGAACACCTTTGCAAAAAAAATACAAGAGATGTATGTATTTTATGAAGTGGAAAATAATTTTTGATCCATTAATAGTATATTATTTAACGAGCGTATAATGTAGCCATTATACGCGAGTCAGATACTATGCTGTATCTACGACTATTCATTTTATTAAGAAATATAGTTAATATTTTGCAGATTTTTCAAAAAAATTGCAATTTGCAAAAAAATTATTTAAAACTAGAAATTTTCACAATGACTGAATTAACATTAACGTAAGTACCTACATAAGGTCTAATATACTATTTGTCAAAATCAATTTATTTTAGTTGCCCTAGTAACAACAATCCAAGCAAGATCGATTCTATTTTGTAACGCGGTCATGTTATGGAATAGGTATAAAAAATTGTATTCCACGAGCGTGGAATATGAAATTCATATTCCACAGGTGTGTAATATGAGTTCATTATGTAGTTACTATCACAAGCATAATGCGTCTATTATTAAATAATAGTCGTAGATAAAAGATATTATCTTTAAGTTTAGTAGGGAAGCTCGTAATGCGAAACGAAGGAATTTGCAGATGTGCGCCAATAAAAGGAAAAGAGCAATCAAGTGGATGGTACAAAAACACTCCAGTGGGAAAAAACCACTTTCGAAATGCCTTATCTGCAAATGGATAATGAGAATTATTCCAACATCATAAACACCCTTAGAAGTGACGCCTCAGAACCTCTAGCTAAAAAACGGAAGATCCTGCAGCCACTTCTCGAGCTTCCCACTCTACAGCTGGACCCATAAACAACATTAATGATTTACCTACACCCAACGTTGTCAATGAGTTAACAAAGTTTTCATACAATACTCCTGCTGTGTACCAGAATTGCAATTTATATTTTAATTGTAACATAAATAATTAAGTTTGTAGTATTTTGTGATTAAATAAATTATCTGTTTTTCAGTTTTCAAATACCTACATATTTATTATGTATGCATGTATAATAGATGGTATGTTTTGTAAGCTATGTGTATGCAGAATAATCTGTTACTCATGAAATAGTCTTGTCAAATACCATTCGGGTATCTAATTTTTTCTGTGAAGAAAAACGAAAAAACATAATGGAATAGTATATTTCATTACGAGTCCAGAAAATAGGCTTTTCCCGTGTGCGCGCGACGGGTTCCCGTGTGCCGAACACGAGAAGTCGTGCAAGCATGGGAAAAGTATTTATGGATGTGTAATGAACGATACTTTCATTATACCTTTCTTGATACAAAAACTAGTAAGTATTTACTATACTATACCTACTATAATTCAAAACACTGACATCTGCTGTCATAATACAATTGTTGTTTAGTGTTGCTAAGGGAACTGAACAATAACGCATGTTAGCGCACGGGAAAAGGTCATTTTCGGTACTCTTAATAGGCATGTTAAGATAGGGTTTTCAGTAAGGTATAATGAAAAGTAATATTTTTTTAACAAAATGCATGGCCAAATTCAATTAACATTTTGTTATCCAAAATATTTTTAAAAAAATGTCAACCACAATAAACCAACCACAACCAGCTGGACCTAGCTTCGCAGCAGTAACGAAGCCGCAAGTACGTACACAATTTCCAAGCAGAAATCAAGCTATTGTCATGAACGTACTTCCAAACGTCGTCCTTTTTGACTACATTAAGGCAATCGGCGAAATCGTAACACTGAAGGGGATTACTTTTGCATCACGCATTTCCAATCACCGTATATGTATCTATCTATCTTCTATATCCGTGATAGATAATCTCATAAAAAATCATCCTTTTGTTACCATCAAACAACAAATCATACCAATTCGTAGACTTATCACACCGGCTAAAAGATTGCTACTTTCCAACGTTTCTCCCTCTATCCCTAAGTCACTCATCGAACAGGCACTTAAAAATGAACTTGGGCTACAACTGGACTCTCCAATCTCCTTCATTCGATGTGGTTCCCTAGAAGATGAATATGCACACATTTACAGTTTCCGACGATCTATCTATGTAATACCTATACCTGATAGAGAATCATCTGAAATACAAACTTCAATTGTAATCCTACATGAAAACACGAACTACAGAATCTTTATTACTTCGGATAAACTTGAATGCTTCCTTTGTAAGCAAGCTGGACACCAGCATCCTGCTGATAATGCATCTACCATTACAACAAAAACTACAGGACAACCTCAAATGTCAGATGACTTAACACCCAACTTTGGCATTAAGAGAACACGCTCCACGGACACCAGCAAAAATCACCACCTGTACAGATTACTACTAGTCCTCCAATATTCAATCTTGAAAATACTCCAACCCCCTCTACTGCTGCATTTGGAACACCAATTTCAGCCCCTAAAAAGAAATCCAAAACTGAAAACAAAGCCGTCTGTAAAATAAGTCCCTCTAATGAATCCAAAATTGAAAAATTAATTGGTTCCGATCCTAAAAAACTTTCACTATCGTCCATACGGTTAATAGCCTTCCTCGAGAATTATTTAGGAGGTAGTGATCCTCTCAAAGAAGCCTATAATTTTACCACTAATATTAAATCACTCCTTGAAGACCTTCTACAAATATACAGGAGACTTTAACGCCCATAACAGCATGTGGGGTTTACAAAAGACATTTGGACGCGGAAAAGTAGTTGAAAATATATTGAACTGTACAAATTCTTGCCTACTCAATACAGGATGTAATACTCACTTCAATATTTCCTCCGGTACTTTTTCTGCCATAGACCTGAGCATAAGCGATCTCAAATCAGCCCCTTTTATGACGTGGAGAACAGCTGATGGACTTTACGATAGTAATCACTATCCAATAATCATATCTAACAATCACAACGAAGTAGTTTCTGTGAAAAGTTATTGGTGCCTCAAAGAAGCTAACTGGTCTGAGTATGCTACTACAGTTGATACTCTCTTACTCACACATGATGCTCACGCCTCCAACAATGTTGATGACTTGATAAAATCAATTATAGATTTAATTTTCACAGCTGCCAAGACCCACATTGGTAAAATGACCTTTTCGCCAAATCATAAAGCAGTCCCTTGGTGGAATTTCTCTTGTGATGACGCAACACGACACCAATCCAAAAGAGCACTGAATCAATATTTGAAAAACGAAAGTCCCGAAAATATTATTAACTACAAAATACCCAAGGCTAAAGCGAAATACGTAGTAAAGTAGAGTAAGAAATCATCTTGGAAAAATTACGTAACAACTATAAACGAAAACTCCAAGCCCAGTCAACTATGGAAGAAAATTCGACAAATTTAGGGTCACAAAACTAATAACAAAATTACCCGTCTCGTTTCAAACGGCTCGGATTTTGGTTCACATGAACATATTTCCAATACTCTTGCAAGATATTTCGAAGCAAAGTTCAGAAATAATGCAAATGCCAAGATGTCACCTTCTCACGAAACACCTTCAAGTAACATTCTACTATTATCTGAAGATGTCAAGCACATTAATTCTCCTTTCACCATATGCGAACTAACATATCTGCCTTAGCCAAATGCAAAAACACTTCTGCTGGTCCTGATGATATTCCCTATAGTTTCCTTAAACACTTATCCATCTACAGCTTTACTAAGCTCCTGAATGTATACAATTACATATGGACGTCCCAAAACTTCCCTTCTCAAGGCGCAAATCTATAGTTATTCCGGTACTTAAACCGAATCAGTCTCCTGTCTTGCCCCAATCTTACAGACCGATTTCACTTATGTGCAATTTAATGGAAAAAATGATTAATAGACATATTTTATGTTTTTTTTAAAGCATAATATAATTCCAAAGGAACAATCCGGTTTCCAACGACAGCGCTCCACTAGAGATAATCTTGTACTACTACAAACCCACATTTCCAGAGCAATTAATAACAGACAAGATGTAATAGCCGCTATATTCGACATTAATGGAACATTTGATGACATCTCTAGAAAGGAAATTCTTGAAAAACTCATACAATGCAATCTCACTAGTAACGTATATGCATTCATAAAAAGTTTTTTAACATCTAGGACTTTTAGGGTTTCTGTCAATAACACCATTTCTTCTTCATATTCCCAACAAGATGGAGTTCCCAAGGCTCAGTTTTAAGTACACCCTTGTTCATCCTCACCATTAACAAGTTATGCGACAATCTTCCTTCCCCGGTCAAATTCTCTCTATACGCAGATGACCTAATAATTTACTGTCATGGCAAAACCAATACCACTGCTTGCAAAATAATTCAGCAAGCAGTAAATGACCTACAAAACAAAATTACCACTTTAGGACTTACCCTCTCACATGCTAAATCGAAAGTTATTAAATTCAGTAGGAGAGAGCAAACCTACATTCCTAGAATCACAGTCAACAAAACTTTCAATTACCTGTCGTAGATGATTGTAAAATCCTGGGAATGTTATTTGACTCCAAATTATCCTGGAGACAACATATACAGGAAATTAAAGGAATATGTCTTAAGCGACTGAATATTATAAAATCGCTCTCACATTATCATTGGGGCGTAGATGAAACTACCTTGCTAAAAGTATATATAACCCTCATTCGTTCCAAGCTTGGTTATGGAAATTTTACGCTCCCTCGACACAGTACACAATACCGCCATCCTCTTATGTCTTGGTGCATTTCGGTCAAGCCCGGCCGAAAGTCTCTACTGTGAAGCTAATGAACCCCCACTCTGGCTCAGACGACAGTACCTCCTACTCAACTACACTGCCGCGATTTCCTCCAATCCCTCTAATCCAGTATACTCTATATTAACATCATATCAGCTTCATCTCAACCCACCATATAACTTTATTATACGTTCCATTCCTCAACTTATACAGCCACTAATTCAAGATGTAAACCTATCCTAAATTTAACAAAGAGGAAACCAATACTGATGTTATTCGAACAGCTTTCCTTGAGTTGCTGAATAATAAAGAATATAACACGGTCTTATTTACGGATGCATCAAAGACAGAATCAGGAGTTGGGTGTACCGTAACCACGATACAAGGATCGATTGGACTATATAAAATATTCTCTATTTGTTGCGCCCATACAGGTGAGCTATTCGCTATTTTACAAGCCTTCAAACATGTCCAACAACTTGCAAATACACACATAGCCATATGCACAGACTCATTATCCTCCATCCATTCCAATAAGAACACATTTACTAACCATCTCCTTGTCCAAGATATACATGACATATATCAACAACTACAACCGTCACAATAACATGGGTCCCCTCCTACGTTGGGATTATTGGAAACGAAAAAGCCGATTGCCTTGCTGAAGAAGCCGTCTCAACTGCTTCTGCTACTGCCAAAGTGAATCTTCAGCTTTGTAATGACTTAAAAGCTAACCTGAAAAAAATAAACCGTTCCAACTGGCAAAATCACTGGAATCAAAGTATATGTCCACTTCGTGAAATTCAACCAACAGTGAAACAATTTATCTGCCTCGACTTATCGAGGAAAAATATGGCCATTATACGAAGACTACGTATAGGTGTTATAAATGAAACTAACTGTTTCTAATTAATTCCACTATTTAATTGAAAGATTTATGAAAATTATTAAAGGATATTGATAATTATTTCGATATTGACATATCATCGTCAGAATGACAGAAGTTACATTTTATGTGATACCTACTTGATGTTTAATATTTTGGCTAGACCAAATAGTAAGTGACCTATCTTGTGATTGACTTAATATATATGAATAGAAAAAAGAAGAAGATATGATTTTACAAATATTAAAGCTTAGGTATTATTAGCCCTATGGGGATATCCTGGATATCTTTTTCCCATTTAAGATCAGTATAACTGTGCAATGATATAGAAAACCAAGGAAAACTATATCTGCTGATCTTTACAATAGTTACTTAAGAAGACAATTTATTAGTGGAGAGTAGGGATGGGAAGGTCACGAACGACCCGTTCTCAAAGACCGAATCAGTTCCAAGACCCGTGATTGCTTCAATCACGTTCTGTGACCCTGTCGTTCGAATGAACTGAACCAACCAAGCCACCGCTGTTGTAGCTGTAGTATAAATACGCGTTCTAAGGTTGATCATAGAGTCTCTCTCGTTCACACATTTATAGGAAATAAAATTTATTTTAATGTTTGATAAAATTTTCAAGAGTACCTAAATATTTTTTATTTGTGTTATATTTTTTTGTTCATTTATACATTTATGTTTTAATTTGACAAAAAATACAAACTATTTCAATTTTTGCATTGTTATTTTACAAATTCAGTCATCATCCTTCATCCATTCTAATGAAGGTTCATAAGCAGACGTGAAGTTTAATAAATAAATGAATATGAAAATCTGCATAATAATTTATGCCGTTCATTTCATTCACATCATGAAACGATGGAACAAATAAACAAGGTCATATGAACGAATCTTCAAGAACGGGTCATTTTAATGATTGATCTGGAAGACCCGGGTCACCAAAATGAGCCGGGTCTTACCATCACTAGTGGAGAGCTCCCTAGATTTATCTGTTCATTGACAACTTCATATTGTGGGTCTCTTAAGTGTCTTCTTATTTCTAGTTCTTCAAGGAAATCTAGTTCTTGTTCCTTATCACAAACATGCAGTACTTCTAGTTCTGTGTTAGGTGTTAATGAATGTTTTGTGTCAAGAAGGTGTTTTGCGTAATGTGATTTATCTGGCTGTTTTAATCTGTATGCTCGTGAGTGTTCATTGTATCTAATTTCAAAATTTCGAATTGTTTGACCAATATAGACAGCATTACATTCTGGACATTTAAGTTTATATACTCCAGACTTTTTTAATGGGGGTATTTTTGTTTTTACATTTAACAATTTTTTACTTACATTGTTTTCTGTTTTAAAAGAAATTGCTGTATTTGTTGAACAAGATATTATCTTTGAAATATTATTAGAAATATTACCAGCATATGTGATGGTTTTGTAATTTTGTATTTCCCTAGTATTTTCAGGAAATATTAATTGTAATGCCACTTTTTCCTCTTTTTTATTAATTAATTTATTTATTATATGTAATGGATAACCGTTGGATGTGGCTATTTGCTTAATTATATTAATTTCTCTATCAAAATTATATTTGTTCATAGGAACTGAAAATGCTCTATGTATCATTGAATTATATGCTGCTAATTTATGTGACATGGGATGATTGGAACTATATGGTATAGTCACATCAGTATGTATAGGTCATACTAGGCTTACACATGGTTCCTAATGTCATCATCATCTCAGCCGAATTGTCAGTATTGCCACTTAAAGCTCTGCGTCAAGCATATTCTCGTTGAATGTCCATATTTCGCCACAAGACGTCTACAACTTGGCATAAAACCAAACTAGAAAGGGACCCTAAATAGTGCAAATCAAGTACGCAAAGTGATCAAGTTCCTAGAAGAACAACTTATAAACAGAATTTAATGTAAAAAAACCTAATTTAGAAAATATCTTCGCTTCAATCATGTCATACTCATATTAGTTTAAGCTTTCAGTCTTTATATATATTATGTAATGTAACTTTTTCTGTATTGTAACTCGTGCTAATAATGATCATAGCTGTCTTATGCATGATAAATTGAATAAAAAAAAACGATATAATAGATAAATTTTATTGCATTTACTAATAATTCGAGGTATATAATACATCAAAAGTAATATTGTTTGCCAACAATGATATATTTATATCTACAATAATAATTTTACTTTGTCTCAATGAAAATCTTAATCTACTATACAAAATGCCGATAAAAATGTGTAACTTCTATTTCAGTTGATAAACTTCAAAAGTAAAGTACGTCGCAACTTACAGGGTCCAATCTACAGGGTAGGACGGCAGTAAAATTGGTTTTTATTGCAATACGCACGAGACAATCTCCAGAGAGTTGCAGATTGGATTCTGTTGTTTGCTACCAGACTATAGTCTGTACGGTCCCAAGAAAAACCGCATGTGAACATACACCACACTTGATCTATTCTAAGTCGGCTGCGTATTGGACGACGCGCTTTGAAATGTTAGCAGTAGGGGAACAGAATTTTTTACAGGTTCGTACATGCTGACTGTGTTAGTATTCAAATTAATTATTCTGTATAGAATTGTGTTATTTCTCTGTTCTTTGTTCTGATAAAAATTATTAATATTGGTTTATTTGTGATTATTAATTATTGCGTGAATACTATATACATCACATCGTTCTTAATACTGTTCAACCTTATCCTCTTGCATAGGTCATCCAATAGGCACGTGATTCTATGTACCTACGTGCGGTTTTTCTTGTGATCGAACCGACTTTAGGGCATGTAAAGGTTTGTTTTTTAGAAATAATATATTTTCAAAAAAATGGGTGACAAATGTCTCGAATAGACACTACGGGATATCCACAAATAATAAATTAATTTTTTTTAAAAGATACAAGATACATTAAAGATGTTTGTTACCTAATACATTCTATAGCGAGCTACAAGTTACTAAACTAAACTCTATACACTCATACAGCAATAAAATACAATATAATTAACATTTTTCTTTCTAAATATTATTGCCAACTATAAAAACAAATTCAATGATTTGTACTGATTACATTTTTTTCCCCGTTAAAAACTGTTATTGTTTTTTTCATTTTGATTTTCGGATAGTTTTGTTTATATACAGAGTTTTCATATGGATCGGGAAGATAAAATCTATTTAGTTGAATATTATTTAGTTTTTAAAATTTTATTTCAACACTTCTTTAAATCGAATGAAAAACTGCAAATTCATTGAATAGGACTTGTTTAATTCTGAGTTAACTTAATATGGCGAGCTTGAAAAAAATTGGCGATGGGAGTGGAAAAATGAAAAAAACGAGTCTAGAAGTCTCATAAACAATAACTTAGAGCTTAAAGTCAATGGCTGCTCGCGGCTACCCTTTTAACGAGGAAACAAAAGGCAAAATAATCAGCACCGTAGACGAAAGCTTCCAATGTCATCCATACATAGAATCACTAACATTAATCATGGACTGCTTACTATTATTTGAATTCGAAGGCTGTATAACATTTAAAAAGTCAAAATAAGGATAAGCATTTTTTGCAGTCACCATATTCAGTTGATATAAAGTTGCGTAAAGTTTACAGCTTTGCGAATTTTATTAATAATCTATATCTCTTCTCACTACTTTATTTCTTCTATAATTTTCGTGAATATTTCGTAATATTTCGATTTTTGTTTTTTTAGAATATAAGAAGGCTGCATGCAAGAAATATCCTTAAATCTGTAAGAGATAAAAAAATATATATAATAAATAATAAATAAAATAAATAAATGTAAACAAATAAATGTTGTAACCATGGGCGATGCTATTATTATTATTATTAAGTTTAATTAATGTCAGGAAGTATTTAAAAGTTGTTGCAATAAAACATTTACTAATTTTAATTTACTCGGTATAATTAAGACCAAAAAAAATGGACAATATAAATGTAAATTAAATAGCAATAAAATAAAATTAAATTAAATACTTAAATGATAGGCCAAAGGCAGATATGAGATGTCGTACCTGAAATTAAAAAGAGATACGGATGAGCAATCAAGTTTACCAAAAGTATTTCTATATTAAAGAAAGTAATCAAAATTTGACATTGGTAACTAAATGAAATTATTATCTTTCCTAGTCATCTTTAACTAGCAAACAACATTAATAAAGTTGATTCATGTCAAGAACTTAGTGGTTTCATTCCCATAGTAAAGAACTGACCAAATATTAATTCTCCATTCCGTCGACACTGACCGCAGTGTCCACTATCGATCGATAAAAAACAGGGCAATCACACTGACTATAGCAACTGGAATAATAAACAATCATTCTTGTGCTATAGCAGTGACAAAACTAGCACACTGACCGCAATGTCACTAGCCCGTACAAACCACAGTACGACCCCTGGAAAACTGACCACAGTAATCCAAACACAAACGCATACACTGACCGCAATGTACTACGCCGGAACAAACAATATAATATTACTAATCACTTTATTTTTCGTTACACCCCGTAACGTAGGTAAAACAAAATATACAATAAGTACATACTCAAATACATGTTAATCAAACAATACTACCCTGTAAATTTTAGAAATAAGATTGTCTAAATAAGAGTTAATCGAATTGACTATAAAATATTGATTGATAATAATATTTAATTTATTTAAATAAATAACTTGATTGTGAAATAAAACAAATGCTAATGGATAAAACTTAAGTACTCAGTGAGAAAAACTCACTCTAATCAGCAAACAGCCAGACACACAGAACTTGCACTTAGTCACTAAGTTTAAATTAATAATGAGAACTAACTTCAACTTCACACAGCAAAGATTTTTAGTAAAATGCTCCCTGTTACATATAGACTGATTTCCAATCATCCCATTTTCAAACCGGCCACTTCACTTTTCAGAACCCCTAATCTGTCCCCTCTGCCCCCTTCTAATCCTGAACGCCTGCACGTGTTATGAGATATCTGATAACTATAACCACTACTTGGTTCAAAGAAAGTGATTTCTTTTAATGGGCCTTGTCTAATAAAATGGGGTGACATATTAGTTAATGGGCCTTGTCTCATAAAATAAGGTGACATGTTTGTCAATGGGTCTTGTCTCATAAATATAATTGGCTAGAGTATGAAATATAACATGTAATTCAATATCTTCGAATCTTTATTGTTATCAACATCAACATAGACTGCAACTATTTAGGAATATGCACATGTCAAGTGTCTGAGTGTGTGTTTCGAATTTTAAAATTTTATAGATTTTCTATATATAGGGAGAAAAAAAAAGTATTCTTACAAATCTATTATTGTTTGATTCTTATAAGGATTCATTTATATTTAAGAGATGATTTACAGTAAGAGAAGCATAAAACATTCTGTGAAGTTTAATATTTTTACACCGCCATTCCAAAAGACGATGGTTGGAACTACATACGAATTGACATTTTACACAACAGCTTTTCAGCTTGAATTTAGGGAATACCGTGATTCCAGTACAGTGTGGACCTAGCATTGTGACTGTTAACTAACAATGGGCGTGTTCGTTCAGCACAAAATATGTTAACAGTCAGCAGAAGGTCAGGATCCCGCTTGAAGGCAAGCCGTAAGTCAGAAACTCAACCGTTGAGCCCGTCTGAACGTGCTCAATCGCTATTGCATGCTGTTTCTTGTGGTTTTTATTGGTAGAAAATAGTAGAATTTGAGCGTTTGTACTGTATTTTTGAGGGGTACCAAAGTCGGCTTTGTTAAAATTTCACTCACTCCAAAACAATTTAACTAGTTATATTGTATTTTTTAATAAGATCACAGAATGTTTCCTTTCATTTTTAAAATATCAATTTAGCCAGTAAGACGAATCAAAATATTATAAATAGGTACTACTAAAATTGTCGTCAAAATCTGCAATTATATATTGACTGTTTAAAATCTAATTGACAATAATAGGATGAGTTTGATATAGTTACTGGAGTACTCTACCAATGTAGGTATTACTTAAACTACGAGACATTGAAAATAATTTATAACATTTATATCTTACCATTTATCAAATACCCAATTTCAGTGTGGAGTACTGTTGGAATAACATTTATGAATAAAAAACAGGATTAAAATTAAGATAGTGAAATTTGTGTTCAGCTTCAATTACAGAACATCAACAAATGTAGTTATCAAAGGAACTGGTCTTCTTCAGATTGCAGAAATATTGAAAGGGAAGACACTTTATATATAAGTAATGTAAGAACAAACATTCCTTTAAAAGTCTACTTAACAGATGTATAGTTCATTACCCAACAGTCTGCCACAGTACATAAGTCCTAGCTACCAATAGCCAATATAAAAATAAAATTTTATGCAAGGGGAAGATTGAATTTTTAAGGGGTGATGTGCAACTCCAAATTTGCCAGCTTATAAAATAAGTAATTTGGTATTATGACTTTAAATTTGTTCAGTCTTAATATGTATTGTATTCTATTCCGAGACCATCACTCTGCTGTATTAGGAAATACACTTTTCTGAATTGTAAATTTTGTATTGTTTGAATAAAATACCTGTTTGAAAAAAGAATTATTTTCCTTTGGGACATGAATTATCTAAATATAAAAAAAAATCATGTATGAAATAAATTGTCATTAGTAAGTTATACCTATCGTATTTTGTATTGTTATTAAACATTAAAAAATACAGTTTGATCTTTTTTAAATTAAAGAAAATAGAATAGAAACATTAAAAAAGAATCAGATATTTAAATTAAGAAAATTAAGAAAAAGAGTACCTACCTAAAGCTTGTCTGTGTTTTGAAAACAGTATCTGTAGAACTGTAGGTTTTAGTTTTGAGTAAAAGTATAAGAAAAGTCTGAGAATTCGATAAAATGCAAATACCTATGAATTACTAATTTCAAGGGGATTCTGATTATCATCACTTTCTGGCTTGATTGTGGTTATCTGTAGACTAACTTCTTCCACTGGGTTGTCCTATTCTTCAAGCCTTTTACAGTACCGGCATTGTCTTTCTAAGGAGGGTCGCCTGGAAAGTATGTCGGCATTGCTATGGAGACGCCCTTTTCGATGCACTATTACAAAGTTTTAATTGCTGTATTCTCTCTATCCACCTAGCAGCCTGACCTTCAGGCTTCTTAAAATTCATTAACCACTGCAAAGCGCTATGGTCACTTCTTATAACAAAATTTCTATTATAAAGAAAAGTATTTTTGAAAATTTTAAGAATTTAAAAAAAAATTTCAACAAAAATTTTTTAATACTACCCTGTTTTAGGATTAAGTCCTCTTCAGGGTTTAATGTGAAAAATTAGCAAGTAAAGTTAAAGGTCGCAGCAGAGACAGTTGTGGATGTGCACCCAAAGGATGGTCATTTGGTTAATTTCCGCAATGTTTAAAACACTTCCTTTTGTATACTAACCACTGGTACCTCGGGTGCCTGAGCCCATAACCTGTAGGTTAGGTAATAACTTGTACTTCAGTGTTTAACACTTCAATGAAATAAAGAAATAATACTATTTTATAATGAAAGGAAAATATTTTTTATAAAACAATATCTCAACATCAACGTGGTTGAAACACATATGTATATAACCTTAGACTATGAAAGAGAGTATATAACCTTATTTTTGTAACGGGACGGAGATTCTTCTTCTCCTTTTTGGACTTGAACTTATTAAGTCAAAATATAACAACAGATACTGTGCCATTTTTCCTCGGCTTCTTGTTTTAGGACCTTTTCTACAGGAGCGTCTAATTGTAGCTCTAGTCGCCGACGTTGCCAAATTTCAAGAAAGTGACATTTAAAAAATGTGGAGAATAAAATGATGTTAAGTGTTTTTTTTCGTTTTTTATATATCTTAGCTCCTCGCAGCTCGCGGCTCTTACTTTTTCAAGAAGGGCAAGGAAAAATAGCCATTCCATTAACGTTTCCACTTGAAGGTTCATTAAGGTGAAGGGTGTATGGAATGGTTATTTTTCCTTGCCTTCTTGAAAAAGTAAGAGCTAAGATATATATAAAACCTTAGAGTATAACTACAAATGTATTAATCTGAGTATAAAACGAAAAAAAAACACTTAACCTCATTTTATTCTCCACATTTTTTAAATGTCTCTTTCTTGAAATTTGGCAACTTCGGTGACTAGAGCTACAATTAAACGCTCCTCTTTTCTACAATTGCACAGATCACATTTGTCTTCTACGTCCCATTGACAGTTGACCCAATAATATATTTTTCGAACTCGTGCCAGTGTTCTCTTAGTACCAAAATGTCCTCCTGAGTGGCTACTATGAAGTTCTTCTAACACACTTTTGATGTGTGATCTTGGCAGTACCACTTGGTGACCTATACGTACTCCATCGGGGCTTTCTCATCTTCGATGCAATAGGCCATCATGAAGATACAGTGAATCCCACTGAGCCCAGTACTTTAAGCTTCCACTATATCTGGCTACTTATTGCCAAGAAGGTCTGACTCCATTTTTAAGCCATTCTCTTATAACTTTCAAGTCATTGTCTTTCTTTCAACTTTTTCTAAGGATTTCAAGGGAATTCTGATTATCATCACTTTCTGGCTTGATTGTTGTTATCTGTAGACTAACTTCTTCCACTGGATAGTCCTTTTCTTCAAGCCTTTTACAGTACCGGCATTGTGGTTCTAAGCAGGGTCGCCTGGAAAGTATCGGCATTGCTATGGAGACGTCCTTTTCGATGCACTTACAAAGTTATATTGCTGTATTCTCTCTATCCACCTAACAGCTTGACCTTTAGGCTGCTTAAAATTCATTAACCACTGCAAAGCGCTATGGTCACTTCTTACAACAAAACTTCTATTATAAAGAAAAGTATGGAAGTGTTCAAGGGATTTGATAGTAGCCAAAAGTTCTTTTCTGGTGACGCAATAATTTTTCTCGGCCTTTCCCATGGTTTTACTAAAGTATACAATCAATTTTTCTTCGCCTTCTTGTTCTAGTGATAGCACGGCGCATATGCCGTGTTGGGATGCATCACAATCCAAAATAAATGTTCATTTTTCCCGTGGGTAGGCTAAAATCGGTGCTGTCGTTAATCGTTTCTTCAACTCTACGAAAGCGTTTTGACAATCCGGCGTCCAGTCAAATTCAATGTTGTTCTCAGTTAGTCGATGAAGAGGTTTAGAAATTCGACCAAAGTCCTTGACAAATTTCCAGTAATATGAACAAAGTCCAAGAAAACTGCTTATTTTCTTTTTGTCCCTTGGCTTAGGCCAGTCTTTGATAGCTACAATTTTCTCCGGATCGGTTTTAATTCCTTCTGTGGAAACGATATGTCCCAGATAATATGCCTCCGTTTGGAACAGTGAACACTTCTTGGGATTCAGTTTTAAATAGGCATTTCTTAAGCTGTCAAAAGTTTTCGACATGATCATTATATCATCAAGATATACAAGATAGGTTTTCCAGGTTAATCCTCTTAAAACCATCTACATCAGACGTTCAAATGTGGCCGGAGCATTACAGAGTCCGAATGGGAGAACTTGGAACTGGTAGAGACCGCTGCCAGTAGAAAAAGCTGTTTTGTCTCGATCATCAGGTTGTACTTCTACTTGCCAGTATCCGCTCTTCAAGTCTAGGGTGGAGAACCACTTCGCACCTGATAGAGTACCTATCTAGTGTATCGTCTATTCTTAGGAGAGGATAACTATCTTTTTGTGTAACCTGACTTAAAGCTAATTTTGCAGCTGCTTTTCCTAGCCATTGTTTTATTTGCTCCAAAGCCATGAACAAATTTTGGAAAACCATCCAGTAAAAATTTAAGCGGTACCATACTTTGATTGTTAGTAGTTAAACTCAGGATGGGCACCATTCCATTCATAGAGTTTCCTGTCTACGTTTATGGGTATATTTTGTGAAAAAAAAATTGATTTATTTCCTCATTATTTTGTAAAATACGTTCCAGACAACTTTTAAATCCTTAATGCTATCCAAATATATTGCACTAGAAATTGCTACAAAAATATCACCAATAATCTTTGGAACGTCTACCGATTCTGCCAAGTGATACTCATCTTCCTGAAGTAAAATCATTACTTCATCATCGATTACATAATTCTTTTGCTCCATAAACATAACAAACTCATCTATCAGTCTTTGTGATTTGGAATTTGTAATCAATATGTATTTGTGCAATCCCAATCTGACAATCAAACTTGCAAATGTATTATTGTTTACAAGGGCAGACCTTATGTCAGTTAATTTATCAGGGTCCAAATTTCCACAAAATTCAAAAATATAGCAAGTAATAGGAAAATCAAGAATAGCATCTCCTACAAATTCAAGTTTTTCATACGACAGGGTTGTTCTATTAGGCGTGTACGAAGAATGTGTTAAGGCTTGTAAAAGATTCGCTTTGTTCTTGAATGTATAACCAATTATCTCTTCAATTTTTTTGCGAGTGGGTAAATGTACCCTAAACTTATTTTCAACATCAACATTATTCAACAGAGGATTTGGAGACGGTTGTTTCGGTACAACTTTTAGATTTTCAGTAACTACTAGGAATTACTCCGAACCACTCAAGTAATTTCAAAGCTCCTTTAAAGCCACAAACTTGAAAATAAGTTCCAAGAAGACTTTCAGCAACATCAGAAATATGCTTATCTGCAATATACTGACTTTTCAATAATTGTGCCATTGTTGGATAATTACATTCTTCATTGACGTTTGGAGGACACTCATCGTTTAAGATATCGTCTATAGTATCTGTGCTCAAAATACCTGAAACTTGCTCTTCTTCTGATATTATGAACCCAAATAAAGCACAGATAGACAATTCTTTATTATTAATTCTTCGCAACATTTCTTTGGGAATATCAAACGCGGGAGGCAGCCACTCACTCTCTGCGGATAATTCGTTGTACTTGATTATTCCGTTTAGATTCTTTTGTATTGCCACGTAAAAAAGATTCCTGTTGCTAACTAATCTTCCTTCCAATTGAGTAGCGCGTCCTTCGTCGTATTGAGGAAAGCGCAGGAATATGTAAATGGAGGTGATCAGTTTTAGAAAAGAGTCACCTAGTGTTTCAAGTCGCTCAAGATTGACTATTTCATTCGCCTTTGCAGATGTTAAGCCCCTGAAAAGCACACAGAGCTCGGGACCATCACCATCTGAAGGAGTATCTAGCATTTTAATACTCACAGGAACAAAGTTTTTGTGATATGTTAATGCTAGCGGCTTTTCTTTCAAAGGAGAATTCATATTCCGCAACTCAAATGAAATTGTGACTTGTTGTCCTATGAATGTTTCATAATGTTTGATATCCATGATAGATACATCTAAGTCTCTTTCAATATCTATGGGCTCTTCTATATTTTTCCAGGGATACTGGGCTTCCATAAGTTTATCTGAAAAATCTGTATTGATTCGCAACGTAGTTTGCGGTAATTCTATTGCCAAATTTATGTCTATTGGTGGAAGGTTTACTGAACGTTCTTCTTCTACATACGGTACGTAATTCAACAGGCTCTTATCTAATTGAAGAGGTAATTTCTGGACTACTGTTCTTTTACCTAATCTTGTTTCACTAGCAATTTTTTGTCTAAACTCTTCTAGTTGAAGCATAAAAGATATTCTTGTTATTATTGTTGGTATTAAGTTTGCTTGAATCCACAAAGAAGCAGGGAATTCTTGCTTTACTACTAACTCAACAGGAAGATATTCCACCAGCTCTTCAAGTGTTTGATCATGTTTTCTTTTTACTGAAGATTTACTACTTGGCTTAGTGAAATTCAAGCTTTTTGTTAATCTTTTGACCAGCAATATGGGCAACTTAGGATTACGAATTTTCAAATGATGTCTTTTTATAAAATAGTCGGCGAAACTATCAAACTCATCATTTGGAAATTCAGTGTGTGTCGTCTGTACACAAGTCAAAATGGTCAGAAGTTGCAGATCTTCAGTGTTTCTTGATTCTTTCTACCTGAATGATATGGGCTTGACAAGCTTTAAAACCACTATAACAACCCAACGTTTCAATTTGAAATATCAAGTCCTGAATCAAATTCCGTAGCACTTTTTAGCCCTTTTTCGCTTTCTTCAATTGTTGGAGGTCTTAAACCTTTTACACTGATTGAAATGGGAATAGGCTCTAGTTTAATAAGCAATAGTATCTCTACAGTATTGGATAGTGCGGCAACCATTGACCTTTCAATAGAACTCAAGACGTAATTATTAAAGCTCTTCAATCTTTCAATCGAATTAGTTGAATAACCAACAACAGTTATTAATTCTTCTACCGTTGCCACTTTACCTTGATAAGTTGTTTCTAAAGGTTCAACCTCTTCTATTACTGTATGGGGCTTACAATTTCCATTAAGAAGTGTGGCTGTTAATCCCAAAACTCGCGGTGGTTCTGATAAAGATTGGAATTGTTTCATCAATTGTCTCATGGAATGGTCATTTACTCCTCTATGGCATTCATCAAATATTAATAAATTGATTTTATTTAAATCTATGTAATTGTTATAGACTAAATTAACTGAAATCTGAGTTCTCACAATGGGGACTTGTTTCTCATCAAAAATGTCATACCGTTTAACTTTTGGTCAGAAATCTGAGTTCATCTTACCAGTATATTTTCCAACAGAAAAATCAGTATGTTTGTCTATATATCCTGGATGTTGGTCTACTAGGGCAACTATATTTACTAAAATAATTGTTATTTTGGAGAGCTTGCTGCATTTCCACATCTTGTAATTATTTTAGTAAATACAGTTGCCCTAGTAGACCAACATGCAGGATATATAGACGAACATACTGATTTTTTTGTTGGAAAATATACTGGTGAGATGAACTTAGATTTCTGACCAAAAGTTAAACGGTATGACATTTTTGATGAGAAACAAGTCCTCATTGTTACAACTCAGATTTCATTTAATTTAGTCTATAACAATTACATAGATTTAAATTAAATCAATTTATTAATATTTGATGAATGCCATAGAGGAGTAAATGACCATTCCATGAGACAATTGATGAAACAATTTCATTCTTTATCAGAACCACCGCGAGTTTTGGGATTAACAGCCACACTTCTTAATGGAAATTGTAAGCCCCATACAGTAATAGAAGAGGTCGAACCTTTAGAAACAACTTATCAAGGTAAAGTGACAACGGTAGAATAATTAAAAACTGTTGTTGGTGATTCAACTAATTCGATTGAAAAATTGAACAGCTTTAATAATTACGTCTTGAGTTCTATTGAAAGGTCAATGGTTGCCGCACTATCCAATACTGTAGAGATACTATTGCTTATTAAACTAGAGCCTATTCCCATTTCAATCAGTGTAAAAGGTTTAAGACCTCCAACAATTGAAGAAAGCGAAAAAGGGCTAAAAAGTGCTACGGAATTTGATTCAGGACTTGATATTTCAAATTGAAACGTTGGGTTGTTATAGTGGTTTTAAAGCTTGTCAAGCCCATATCATTCAGGTAGAAAGAATCAAGAAACACTGAAGATCTGCAACTTCTGACCATTTTGACTTGTGTACAGACGACACACACTGAATTTCCAAATGATGAGTTTGATAGTTTCGCCGACTATTTTATAAAAAGACATCATTTGAAAATTCGTAATCCTAAGTTGCCCATATTGCTGGTCAAAAGATTAACAAAAAGCTTGAATTTCACTAAGCCAAGTAGTAAATCTTCAGTAAAAAGAAAACATGATCAAACACTTGAAGAGCTGGTGGAATATCTTCCTGTTGAGTTAGTAGTAAAGCAAGAATTCCCTGCTTCTTTGTGGATTCAAGCAAACTTAATACCAACAATAATAACAAGAATATCTTTTATGCTTCAACTAGAAGAGTTTAGACAAAAAATTGCTAGTGAAACAAGATTAGGTAAAAGAACAGTAGTCCAGAAATTACCTCTTCAATTAGATAAGAGCCTGTTGAATTACGTACCGTATGTAGAAGAAGAACGTTCAGTAAACCTTCCACCAATAGACATAAATTTGGCAATAGAATTACCGCAAACTACGTTGCGAATCAATACAGATTTTTCAGATAAACTTATGGAAGCCCAGTATCCCTGGAAAAATATAGAAGAGCCCATAGATATTGAAAGAGACTTAGATGTATCTATCATGGATATCAAACATTATGAAACATTCATAGGACAACAAGTCACAATTTCATTTGAGTTGCGGAATATGAATTCTCCTTTGAAAGAAAAGCCGCTAGCATTAACATATCACAAAAACTTTGTTCCTGTGAGTATTAAAATGCTAGATACTCCTTCAGATGGTGATGGTCCCGAGCTCTGTGTGCTTTTCAGGGGCTTAACATCTGCAAAGGCGAATGAAATAGTCAATCTTGAGCGACTTGAAACACTAGGTGACTCTTTTCTAAAACTGATCACCTCCATTTACATATTCCTGCGCTTTCCTCAATACGACGAAGGACGCGCTACTCAATTGGAAGGAAGATTAGTTAGCAACAGGAATCTTTTTTACGTGGCAATACAAAAGAATCTAAACGGAATAATCAAGTACAACGAATTATCCGCAGAGAGTGAGTGGCTGCCTCCCGCGTTTGATATTCCCAAAGAAATGTTGCGAAGAATTAATAATAAAGAATTGTCTATCTGTGCTTTATTTGGGTTCATAATATCAGAAGAAGAGCAAGTTTCAGGTATTTTGAGCACAGATACTATAGACGATATCTTAAACGATGAGTGTCCTCCAAACGTCAATGAAGAATGTAATTATCCAACAATGGCACAATTATTGAAAAGTCAGTATATTGCAGATAAGCATATTTCTGATGTTGCTGAAAGTCTTCTTGGAACTTATTTTCAAGTTTGTGGCTTTAAAGGAGCTTTGAAATTACTTGAGTGGTTCGGAGTAATTCCTAGTAGTTACTGAAAATCTAAAAGTTGTACCGAAACAACCGTCTCCAAATCCTCTGTTGAATAATGTTGATGTTGAAAATAAGTTTAGGGTACATTTACCCACTCGCAAAAAAATTGAAGAGATAATTGGTTATACATTCAAGAACAAAGCGAATCTTTTACAAGCCTTAACACATTCTTCGTACACGCCTAATAGAACAACCCTGTCGTATGAAAAACTTGAATTTGTAGGAGATGCTATTCTTGATTTTCCTATTACTTGCTATATTTTTGAATTTTGTGGAAATTTGGACCCTGATAAATTAACTGACATAAGGTCTGCCCTTGTAAACAATAATACATTTGCAAGTTTGATTGTCAGATTGGGATTGCACAAATACATATTGATTACAAATTCCAAATCACAAAGACTGATAGATGAGTTTGTTATGTTTATGGAGCAAAAGAATTATGTAATCGATGATGAAGTAATGATTTTACTTCAGGAAGATGAGTATCACTTGGCAGAATCGGTAGACGTTCCAAAGATTATTGGTGATATTTTTGTAGCAATTTCTAGTGCAATATATTTGGATAGCATTAAGGATTTAAAAGTTGTCTGGAACGTATTTTACAAAATAATGAGGAAATAAATCAATTTTTTTTTCACAAAATATACCCATAAACGTAGACAGGAAACTCTATGAATGGAATGGTGCCCATCCTGAGTTTAACTACTAACAATCAAAGTATGGTACCGCTTAAATTTTTACTGGATGGTTTTCCAAAATTTGTTCATGGCTTTGGAGCAAATAAAACAATGGCTAGGAAAAGCAGCTGCAAAATTAGCTTTAAGTCAGGTTACACAAAAAGATAGTTATCCTCTCCTAAGAATAGACGATACACTAGATAGGTACTCTATCAGGTGCGAAGTGGTTCTCCACCCTAGACTTGAAGAGCGGATACTGGCAAGTAGAAGTACAACCTGATGATCGAGACAAAACAGCTTTTTCTACTGGCAGCGGTCTCTACCAGTTCCAAGTTCTCCCATTCGGACTCTGTAATGCTCCGGCCACATTTGAACGTCTGATGTAGATGGTTTTAAGAGGATTAACCTGGAAAACCTATCTTGTATATCTTGATGATATAATGATCATGTCGAAAACTTTTGACAGCTTAAGAAATGCCTATTTAAAACTGAATCCCAAGAAGTGTTCACTGTTCCAAACGGAGGCATATTATCTGGGACATATCGTTTCCACAGAAGGAATTAAAACCGATCCGGAGAAAATTGTAGCTATCAAAGACTGGCCTAAGCCAAGGGACAAAAAGAAAATAAGCAGTTTTCTTGGACTTTGTTCATATTACTGGAAATTTGTCAAGGACTTTGGTCGAATTTCTAAACCTCTTCATCGACTAACTGAGAACAACATTGAATTTGACTGGACGCCGGATTGTCAAAACGCTTTCGTAGAGTTGAAGAAACGATTAACGACAGCACCGATTTTAGCCTACCCACGGGAAAAATGAACATTTATTTTGGATTGTGATGCATCCCAACACGGCATATGCGCCGTGCTATCACTAGAACAAGAAGGCGAAGAAAAATTGATTGTATACTTTAGTAAAACCATGGGAAAGGCCGAGAAAAATTATTGCGTCACCAGAAAAGAACTTTTGGCTACTATCAAATCCCTTGAACACTTCCATACTTTTCTTTATAATAGAAGTTTTGTTGTAAGAAGTGACCATAGCGCTTTGCAGTGGTTAATGAATTTTAAGCAGCCTAAAGGTCAAGCTGTTAGGTGGATAGAGAGAATACAGCAATATAACTTTGTAAGTGCATCGAAAAGGACGTCTCCATAGCAATGCCGATACTTTCCAGGCGACCCTGCTTAGAACCACAATGCCGGTACTGTAAAAGGCTTGAAGAAAAGGACTATCCAGTGGAAGAAGTTAGTCTACAGATAACAACAATCAAGCCAGAAAGTGATGATAATCAGAATTCCCTTGAAATCCTTAGAAAAAGTTGAAAGAAAGACAATGACTTGAAAGTTATAAGAGAATGGCTTAAAAATGGAGTCAGACCTTCTTGGCAATAAGTAGCCAGATATAGTGGAAGCTTAAAGTACTGGGCTCAGTGGGATTCACTGTATCTTCATGATGGCCTATTGCATCGAAGATGAGAAAGCCCCGATGGAGTACGTATAGGTCACCAAGTGGTACTGCCAAGATCACACATCAAAAGTGTGTTAGAAGAACTTCATAGTAGCCACTCAGGAGGACATTTTGGTACTAAGAGAACACTGGCACGAGTTCGAAAAATATATTATTGGGTCAACTGTCAATGGGACGTAGAAGACAAATGTGATCTGTGCAATTGTAGAAAAGAGGAGCGTTTAATTGTAGCTCTAGTCACCGAAGTTGCCAAATTTCAAGAAAGAGACATTTAAAAAATGTGGAGAATAAAATGAGGTTAAGTGTTTTTTTTTCGTTTTATACTCAGATTAATACATTTGTAGTTATACTCTAAGGTTTTATATATATCTTAGCTCTTACTTTTTCAAGAAGGCAAGGAAAAATAACCATTCCATACACCCTTCACCTTAATGAACCTTCAAGTGGAAACGTTAATGGAATGGCTATTTTTCCTTGCCCTTCTTGAAAAAGTAAGAGCCGCGAGCTGCGAGGAGCTAAGATATATAAAAAACGAAAAAAAACACTTAACATCATTTTATTCTCCACATTTTTTAAATGTCACTTTCTTGAAATTTGGCAACGTCGGCGACTAGAGCTACAATTAGACGCTCCTGTAGAAAAGGTCCTAAAACAAGAAGCCGAGGAAAAATGGCACAGTATCTGTTGTTATATTTTGACTTAATAAGTTCAAGTCCAAAAAGGAGAAGAAGAATCTCCGTCCCGTTACAAAAATAAGGTTATATACTCTCTTTCATAGTCTAAGGTTATATACATATGTGTTTCAACCACGTTGATGTTGAGATATTGTGAGCGGAGGGTAAACCTGATTTTTGGCGTGGCGAGAATATATGATGGTATATATGTACTATACATAGTCCATACGTAGAAGTGTGTGAGATGGGACATAAGAGATTATTTCTGTATAGTCGCAGAGGTTCAATAATTTTTAAAACCGATAAAGATAAACTACCATTGATTTTGGCTGGGGATTTCAATGTTAATTGGAAATTAACAGCAATCCAAGTGAATGTACTACAAAATATGGAACAACAATAGATACTTTATTACTATTATTATTTATTAGATATCTTGATAATGTTATGTCTAATATTTTTGTAACATACTTCAGTTATCATCGACCAATTGTCACAGTAATACCGTCAGAGGTAACATCGAATCTAACTCGAATATAACACTGATGAAAATAATTGAGTTGTCGCGATCTCAAATAAATTTTAAAATTTTGAATTTTTGTATTTAATAAAAATGAATATTAATGTAATAAACAGTCATTTTTCTATGGAACAAATTTGTAACACTTTATCTTTTCATTATGCCATATCTGATTCCTGTCGTATTCTGTTCTTTTATGCATATAACTTATACAAAACAATTTCGATGTTTCACATCTGCCAGGCGTCCCGTGACGGCTCGCACATTTTTTTAACCAAAGCAGTTGCAAAACCCATACTGGAAAAACATAAGACAAAAGCACTGGTACAAAGTATGGAAGACCAGAAGAAGCAACAGTAAGAATTGTTTGTTAAGTCAAAATGCGGAGGATGTTGTTATATTTTGACTTAATAAGTTATAAAAAATATATTCCCTTCATTATAAAATAAGGTATTATTTCGTTATTTCATTAAAGTATTAAAAACTGACATACAAGTTATTACCTAACATACAGTATCTTTCCGGAGAGCCTTTTCAAAGACTTGCAATTGATATTATCGGTCCACTTCCTCTAACAGAAAGAGGAAACAAATACCTGATGGTTGTAGTGGATTATTTTTCCAAATGGCCCGAAATAGCGCCTCTTCCTAATGAAGAAGCTACGACAGTAGCAGAGGCTTTTATAACCAACGTTATTGCGAGACACGGAGTCCCTCTGGAATTACATTCTGATCTAAGACGAAATTTTGAATCCGAATTATGGCAGGAGTTGATAAAGACATTAGACAGTCCGATGGAATGGTAGAAAGACATCATAGAACTATTTGCCAATATAATTAAATGTTCGTCTCTGAAAACCAAAAAGACTGGGACACTTTAGTTCCTCTATTTCTGCTAGCCTATAGAAGTTCTTAACACGAATCAACCGGTTATAGTCCATCTATGCTAGTCACTGGCAGAGAAATGAAGCTTCCCCATGATCTTCTTTCCGGAAGACTTCCTCCTGGTGAAGAAGCAGAAGAACGTACAACTCCTATGTAAATAGAAATCTTGAAAAAAAAATTGGAAAAGGTCCACAATTTTGCTCGTGAACGTTTGAAGCTCTGTAACGATAAGGCGAAGACTAGACTCAACGTGCATACTACAAACACAAGTTTTTCGAGAGGTGACCCAGTATAGCTATTCAATCCCAAGCGCAGAAAAGGTTTGTGCCAAAATCTGCAACGAAACTGGGAAGGTCCCTACACCGTTCTCAAGAAAATCAACGACCTAGTCTACCGCATGCTATTGTCAGCGAGGAGTAAGCCCAAGGTGATCAATATCGTGAGGTTAGCTCCTTACTGCGGGCCCGATCCACCCTGTTGGCTTCAACCAGACCCCAGCAGTCAGATTATGCGGGACAAATAACTAGAAAAGAGGGAGCAATGTTACGTCGGACCTGTACTGAGGATATGTAGAGGTCCACAAAGAAAAAGAAGAAGACATACATCTAGAATCGTCATCGAAAAGTCGAGAACTGTCTGTGAAAAGTATAAAAGGCGCAACAATTGACATTAGTTAGTTAGTTTTGAAATTTTAAAAATTTGAGTTCTGTGTTCTGAAAGTGAGACGTTATTTGTATTGAAAGTTAGAGTTGTAGAAATGAAGAAAGTTTAAGCAGTAAAAATAGTAACAATACATATAGACATAATTGTCGATCTCTTTCAACTATGACGCTAGTGGCTTTTGGTAACTTGGTTTTATCTATACAATTGTATAGTCCATTAATGGACTAGTCGTAATATTCTCCCACGTAATGGCCCTGATGCGAAGGATGTCCATAGTGACCGCCATCGTGTTGGAAATGGTGGATGCAATGACCGCCATTGTAGTGGAAATTGTGAATGCATTGACCACTCCCATTTTCATCGATACGATTTCTCGGCGGTTCTGAAAGTAAGCATAGAAAAATAAGACTAACCTGATAAGTTTTCGTTGGTAATTACATACCTATATCTCGTTTTTCGAGTGGATTTCTCGACTCTCCGTGTCCGCTTTTTGCGGTTTCCGGTTTTTCTTCAGACGATGTCATTGATATTTTCTCCATCTTCTACTATTACAGCTCTTCGCCTTCAGCGGCTTCCTAACTTCCTTCCTTCACGTCTTATTTCACGTCTACCGCGATCCATCGGCCCCGTACTTGCTGCAAAACAAAATAAAACCGAATTTAAACAAATTTTGAAAGCAGTGACAATTTGTTTGTCACTCACTATCGTGTTCAAGATCAAGAGCGTTCATAGTTAAAATACCACTACCTTTTATTCCTCTCCTTTTACGTCTCCTTCGGCTTCTACCTCGCCGACTTCTTCTGCGTAATTCCTTGATGGGTAAATTTTACTTTTTGCCAGTCCTCGTTTACGACTTTTATTTCATCGTCTACCTTTACCTCTTCTTTTTAGTAAGACCTCCTTTTTTCTAAATATAATTCCAGCAAATCAGAAGAGAGCGATTTATGTTAGCACTGCGCAGCTGTCTTAATTTCTTGACAAATTTCCTTCAAAAATGTGAATAATAAAATAATAAGTGTTATTACTTAATTCTCGGGCGAAATGAACAACGATACGCAGAATGGGTACAGAAGCTACGCATTATTACACACACTTGATGTTGCAGTATTCTATACATATTTCTCCAACGTTTTATCAAATTATTACTAATATTTTCCTAATGATTTGTGGCTGTACTTTTCAATATGTACTTATAATAATACAAAAATGTAATTATAAGAGGTTCATAAACAATATGTATACATACCCTAGAATAAAAGAAAATATTCACATGTGAAAGGACAATTGACGCGATATATACCATGTGAATTAATTCGTCTCCAAAACATGTGAAACGTTCCGTGTGTGAAAGTTCAGGAATACAAAATCGGTGAAAATCCCCTTCCACATGTGAATTAATTCACACAAATTCAAGAATTGGCCCCCTGGTACTTACCTAGCTCAAATTTTCCGCCGATTTCTTTAAGAAACCCGCTTTTAAGTCCTGTTTTAAATGCGTTTTTGACTTGAACAGAAGCATTTTTCAATGGAGTTTTTCGTTGATAAATAATGCGTTTTAGAATTTTACTGGGAGGAGAATCTTTGGAGTCTTTGAAGCTGGTAATAGTGTCCATTACTTCAGCTGGATATCGTCGGGCCATTTTGAGGTTATCTACCTACTAGAATTTTCTAAAATACAATTAATGGTTAAATAAATTTGTAATTCAAATTATCTGTTTGTTTCTAACCTGAAATGTCTGGTTTTTTACAGATGATTTTATAAATCAAATATCGACTTAAATTTTGAAAATGTATCCAATGTATAATAAAATATATTCAAATGTTTTATATTAACAACCGTTGCTAAGTGTCGACATTGCGTCAGTGTGACTAACAAAAAGGGGTTTTATTCACAATCGGTTAGTAATATAGACATTTCTTACCTTTAAAACGGTAAGGAAGTGACTCATTACTTACTTTTACTTCCACGCCTTAGCCGGAAAAGTACTTTTCCGGCTAGAAGCATGTGTCTCTTTTCTGAAGTATGTGTCACTTTTTCTCATACATTTCTTTACTTTTCTCTGGAATTATTCCGTCCATCGCAGTGCCCACAGCTTCTCGAACTTCCGGAGTAGTGCAGGTATATAAATTCCAATTCAGACATTATGTTTAGATTGGCAACTTTTTTTTATATTGGTACGTTTATGATAGATGTCAAACTATGGGTACTTAGTAATGTTACCTAGCAACCGTTTCATGGCGTTCTTTGTCGAAAAAACATTAATATATGATAACAAATTTTCTTAAAATTAATGTTTTTAAAAGCTTGTAACCAACCGATTGTGAATAAAATAGTATACATACCACGCGGGAAGGATCATTCCAGCCACGGCTTTTAGCGACTCTAACAAAGCCTGGGCTGTAATGATCTACTTCCCCGCTAGGTATGTAATATACTATTTATCCCTTCAAACCGTGCAGAGAAAATGAACTATGTAACCATTCATTCCAGACACTTTCCGAAATGAAACACTGTATTTTAAATTCACTATGAACCTTCACTGAACAATAAAACACTATTAACGTTTACATAACTACTTATATACAAATGTTATTGCGGAAACGATTTTTGGGGAGGACCCGACGCTTGTTGCTTGTAGTTGGGATTCTGATGAGAGACTGGTTCTGGGGTGAGATTAGAATTGGGGTAGTGTGGGTCTGTTCGCTTCATTGCACCTTGAACGAAGGTGAGAGGGAGAAGATTCATTACGAAACTTGGTTCCTTAGAATGAGAGGGCAAACAAATCGGTAATATAGATTTTCTCGGGGAGAAAAGTGAGTTTTCGAACACATAGATCACAGAAATTATTTAGCATGCTAATAAAAAAAATCATAAAATTAAGTAATTATAGTAGCTGTTTCAACCAACCATAATAATATATTCTGTAACAAGTTTAGAATGAAAATTCGATGCGAGTGAAAAGTTCTGAGCGCGAGCCAAAGGTGAGCGTGAGGAACCACGAGCATCACGAATTATGGTTATCTTTATGTTGTTGGATTAGGTATAAGAGTTTACACCTCTTCATATTTACATCAAATGGTATATTTTTAGTTGTTAACCATTCCTGCGTTTCAGCTTTTCTTGATGATGAGGAAGGAATCTTTTCAATTTTTTGAGTATGATATGATGCATTATCCATCACAATCACAGCATTATCAGGTAACTTTGTCAAAAAAGTAATTAACCAATTCTCAAATACTTCTGAGTTCATTTATTTATGGTAATCTTCTATTTTTGCCTTCAAAAACTAACACTACATTTTCTACAAAACCTTCTTCAGAACCAGCATGTAGAATTATAAGACGTCTCCCCTTTCCTGTAGGAGTTTTCAGGCCAGTGGATAAACCTTCGGTAAACGCCTGACGACTACTGGTTACATTCTGGTCCACCCATGTTTTCCCCTACTATGACCTTCATTAGTCCAAGTTTCATCTAAGTAAAAGATTGGCCTGTTTTCTCTTCTATATTGTTTTATGGATCTTAAATAGCTCAACCTCCATCGACAGATATCGTCACCGTCTATTAATACACTTTTACGATTTTTCTTCAAATATCTAAAAATATATTATTATGTAATAAATAAACAGTACATTTGACTCATCAAAGTTACACACTTACTTGAAGTTAATTTGTTTCAAGAAAGTATATAAAGATCACCAGGACAATTGTAACAAATCTGTACGTTTCTTCAAACATTGTAAAATTTTATCCACTGTAGGTAACTCATTTTTTTTAAAAATCATGCACTATTCTTCGAACTGAATTTTTATGACTTTTCATCCAATATTTGTTTATACATATTTATTATGTATTGTTTTTCTGACATTCCTAAATGGCCTAAACTTCGTAGTTTTGGCGTACTACGCAATGAACTATAAATACGGATGGAACGGGCACTTTGCGTATGAATTGATGTCAAGATGAGACAGACGATAAGGATAGCGCTAGTCAGGGCAGAAAACCTGTATTTAACATTAGAGGAAGTGTATTTATCGTGTTTGCTTTTAAATAATTTTGCTTCTGCTGAATTTTTAAATTAATAATAGTAGTTTTTGGTGATTATTATAAATATTTATGGACTTATAGCCTTTAAGAGATTTTTATTTTGTTTTATATTTGTCTGAAAATGGTTTAATCTTGCAGTGCAGTGAATTGTACTAATAGACGAACAAAAGGTATCAAAAAGGAAATTTCACAGGTTAGTTTAATCGTTTAATTCATTTTGGAGTGGTGAAAAAATCTGTAGTTTTAGGATTCCTTAAAGATCCCAACTTGAGGAAGTTAGTTAGAAGTGGTTACAAGCAATAAGAAGAGTAGATTTTACTCCCAGTCCGACATCGGTAGTTTGTGCCTATAGATGATTATGAAGTAAATGTTCATGGAAATAAGGTATTGAAAAAGTCGGCTGATTTTCCTGCCCCTCTCAGCAAGGAACCTAAACAACGAAGGGTTTGAAAAATTAAACATGAAGAAATAACCCTAAAAGAACCAGGTATTTTCATTTGAATATTCCCATTTTACTTCTAAGTAATTTGAAGTGTTTATTATTCATTTTATTATTTTCATATCAAACTTTGGATATCTGTGAGGTGGTAGAGAAACCTGAAAATCGTGAACTTATAGATTACGAAAATATGTTGGAAGCGCTGGTCCTTCAAATTTAACACACAATCTATGGAATCATGTGAAACTGAAAATTTGTAATTTAAGGTAGTTTTAATAATAATATAGTTATTATCAAAATTTTCACTTCTACTAATTTGTTGAAATATTTATGTGTTTGCAGGACCCGTAGAGAACCTGTATATTTTGGAGATTTCAAGTTTTCTGATTTAAATAATATGCAGCGTAGGAAGAGGTTTTGGAAAGTTGCTTATGAAACTGTTCAAAAGTACAAGAAAGTGAACAAGTATAATCAAAGCAAAATAAGTACGCAAAGAATGAAAATTAAAAGTCTAAATAGCCTATTGGATGAATTACTCAAACAGAAGAAAATATCTGCAGGCGACGTTCATGTATTTTGGCTAGAGGTGGTCATTTCCAGCATTTATTATGAATCGTATTACATTTTACATCTTTACTGTTTTCCACTCAATTTATTAAAAGAATTATAAATTATGGTGGTGAAATTTGAGCATCAGTGAATTGTTTTTATGTTTATCTCAGCATTGTCTAGATCAAGATCCACTTCATCGTCATATAATTCAATTGGTAAGATTAATAATGAAAAATTATTTTACAATTCCGCTTCACCACATAAATTCAATAAAAAACCAAATTCCTGATAGAATCACACAAAAGCTTACTAAAGCTATTCATTTTAAAAACCAATAGCCTCATAAGGAGAACTGTTTCTTTCTACACAAATCTGCTAAACATATTTTGTATTTTGAGAAATAATTTTTTGTAATATAATATATATCTTCCAAAGTCAGTATTTTTATTGAAATTATTAAATTTAATATTATATAATAATTTTATTCTCTTTACCCATCCCTATTACTCCCTTTTATCCAATTACAATTGCTTAAATAAATTTTAAAATCAAAATTACTATAAATCCGCTATACACCACCTTGAAATTTGCGGGCCTTTTGCCCTGACCATAGGTAACATAAATGCCCTGACTAGCTCCTTCTCTCTCTCGGACCTCCTTTTATTATGTTGGCCGCAAAAACGTTTCATTGTTTAAATGGGAAGGGGCCATTCCATCCGTATTCATAGTTCATTGGTACTACGCCAATAACTGGTACTTGGAGTAGAAGGATCCATAACCGCAGAAATTCAACAAACAGGAGTTCTGAAAAGAACTGTTTTAACGAAATAGAGTGGAAAACTAAGTAAAAATGATGAAATAACAAGGGAACGAAGGCGATGATAAAAACAAATATATACACAACACAACCCCACTTAGCATTGCAAATTGCACTGGGATATGATAAATAGAGATGAAGTTACGATGCGGCCAGTCACGAGCGGCGCTACAATCGAATAAGCTACGGCTACATCGATGCATATCGCAGCATGTTATTGGCGCTACCAGAGACAAGTTGGTTGTCTCCATGGACGTTGTCTCTGGCGCTACCAACTGTCAAGTGAATTTTTAAAGCAATAACACCAATCAGATAAACTCTTCTGATGCGCGAACGCTGCATATGAAGTTGACTTTTTTGGTGCTGTTTAGCTGTTTGTGTTTTGGTTCGGCCATTGTTTATTGTTTGCATGTTGTGTTGTGTTCTTTGCTTTTAAAATTTATTATTTTTAATACATTTTTTAATTCCTTCATTGTGTATAGAGATGGAAACCATCACCCACAAGAACAAAAAAAATGCAGCGTCCTAGGATGTACTGACACCACCAGTAGTCAGTATCGTTTCCCGAATCCCAAAAACGAATTGAATATGTTACAAACGTGGTTAAATGTAATACAAAGTGAAAGACTAAGTAACATGACTGCAGAAGCTATTTACAAAAATGTGCGTGTTTGCGAAAGACATTTCAGTGATGAAGATAAAGTTAAAATAGGAAAAAGAGGTGGAGGAGGAGGTTTCTCAAATGTTGCTACAACATTTAAAGCTCTTCTAATTAACAACTTTCTGTCATCACATTCACCATACTCTAATTGTGAAGAGAATGTGACTGGGGGGGCTTTGGACAATCTTCGGTTTCTCGGTTTTTTCTAAGTGGTGAGTATGTTTCTGGATGTACTCTTCTTGAACCACATATAAATTTGGATATACCTTCAAGAATCTCAAATTTTAAGAGAACTCCAGTGGGAAAATGTACAGTTACATACATTGCGGGATATGTGGCTAAGAAAATTTTGAAAAGTCTCAATTGTAATGATTGCGAAGCCAATATTTTGTTTAGAGAAAATGATGGCAATTTAGATTTTATTACAGCTAGAACTTATCAGAACTCGCAAATGACTGTACCAGGAACATATATGACATATTTAGTATCAGAATCACTGGCAATGCTTTTTTATACAATCCCGTGAGTGTGTCATTTAAACAATATACATGCTACTTTAGTTAGACAACTTTTGACATATTTAAATTTTGTACCTGTTAATTGCAAAATACATTCAGATACTGGTGCAAAATTATGTAAATTTATAGTTAGATTTTGTTTGTACTTCTGGTGTAAAAATAATAATAATAATAACTTTATTAATAGCATATATACCTAAACAATTACAAAAAAAAAGATTCGATCAAGTTGAAAGCCCACAATTGGTAGTGAGCAAGAAAATTAAAAAATAACTCCAAAAGTAGCTTATAAAATTAGAAATTCTCAATAATAATATATGTCTACATAGTTAGCTAATTAAATTGTAATATTTTGACTTTATATCATATGTTATTTGTTTTCTGTTTTTTTTTATATATAATATTGCATAAATTGTCTCAAATGGAAAACGACCGTTATCCAAAGCTGTGTTATAACCAACAATTAAAACTAATTGAGTCTTGCGATATCAACTACAATTGGTCAAGGCAAGTAAGACAGTTTTCCATTGATTTGAATGTATTCGATTACTGGAATAATTTTTCATCATTCAACTTTTCTGTTTTAAAGAAAGACGTTTTAGCTAAATATTACAGACATTTTCATAAAGTGGATGTCAATCTTGTGTCTAGGTATTCTCATATTTCTTTATATAGAATTTTTGATATTTCTGAAGCACCAAGTCTGTATTTACAAAAAAAGTTACCTAAACAAGTCACCCTCACCCTGGCTCAACTACGTATGGTTAATGGTTATAAAATTAAATTTACGTTTAACGGTATTGTCTATTATATTGACCTGAAATTAGTTTGCTCTATATGTAACAATCAAGAAAAGGAAACACACCTTCATGTTGTTTTTGAGTGTCCCATAAATACTGTGATGAAGCGCAATATATCTTGTTTACAGAATGTAGATGCTTTAATTAATGCTTTACAAAATATTACAAATGAGAAAGCTATGGTGATAAGCCAATACATCTGGAATATACTCAAATTAAGATCCTTTATATTAAATGACTAAGCTTTTATTCTTTTATTATTCTCAGTCTAGCTGACTAATTGTATCAAAATATTTATGTAATTTTATGTGTTTGTAACCACTTGTTGCTGTAAGCAAGTTCTTAGAAGCAATAAATATATTATTATCCCTATATAATATTTAGTGTATTTTTTATTATTGTTTTTTATATCCACACAATTTTACTCTAATTTTGTATGAAAATGGTAAAACCACTAAACAAATATATAATAATTGTATTTTTATTTAATTGATATTAATTTTTTCTTTTACCCATGAACAATTTAATAAAATATAGATTGGATATATTACCTTTGTTTTAATGCCCCTTACTATAAAGTATTTATGATCCAATAACTCCGAAATGGTTTAGATTTTGAGGTTGACAACAGGAGCTGGTTTCATTTTAAGTATTTTTTCTGACATTAAAATATCAATTCCCAGTAAGCTAACCTCAAGTTATCACTTTCTCCCAACTTTTTTCCTATATACAATTTCAATTTCGTAAAATTCAATGTTGATTAAAACTACAAATTAATTTTAAATTTGGTGTACAAACGTTAGAAGACTAGTCTTGAGGGTGGATAAGGGACATATTAAACAGAGTTGATTTTTTAATGTAATAATAAAGAATATCTTCGAAATCACCTCGTGTTTTTAACCTCAAATATCTCAAACCGCTATATAATTAATTGAAGTCTTTAAATTTTACCGCTAACCTTCAAATGGTTATGCGGCCAGTCACGAGTGGCGCTAGTAACTGTATCCCTACTTCTTAACATGGAAGTTGCAATGCTAAGTGGGGTTGGGGTTGTGTTGTGAATATATATGTCAGAAGTCAGAACTGTCAATTATCACGAGATGCCAATGCTAAAGGGTGCTGTTTGAAACTGGGTGCAGTCTGACCAATCATAGATCTACAGAACTGCCAGCTTAAATTCAAATTACTCCTCCTGGAGTGGGACTCTGCACACTAAAGAATTCTACTATCGACTCTATTCTACACGTCCTGTCGACGAAAGTAATCGTTATCGCTTTCTATATGTGAAGACGTGTCGTTTTCTACGATTACTGTTATCTCTCAAGTAACAGTTTAATTCAGAACAGCACTGTAAAAAAGGCAAATAGAAACAGCTATGGTAAAAGTGGAGTTAAATATTTAACAATAATACACAAAATATCATATACAACAACCAAAGCGCGATATAAAACTTATGAAATCAAATACGTATCTATAAACAAATCTAAGCAAACGTTGCCCATAACGGCTGGAAGTTGTCCCTCTCGACTAGACGTTATTCCCTTTATCGGTAGAAAATATCATCAACCGGTTAAAATATTCACAACCGATGGAAAATATTCCCCGCCGGCGGAGGAATACACAGACAAATCTAGAAAATTTACTTATTTTAAATATATGCATATATTCCAAATAAATCCATCCCTAAGAAAATTCCTGGAACAGAAAATTAAATAAAATTAAAAAATGTACAAAAAATTTTATGACATCTCTGAAGCCTGTAAGAGAAGTGTTAGTATGCTGAAAAGAAGCGCTGAAAAAAATTGTTAGTAATAAATTGTCAAGAATAGCCATTTTGCATATACCAACTTAGAAATCTACGATATTTTGATAGCCCATACTGGGCAACTATTCCACCTACTTGTCAACCCATACCCATTCGTCAAACGGAAAACACTCGCCCATCTGGGTGACTGCTCGTTTTGGAGGCGAGACGTACGGACACCATAGGTAACGAGCACTTTCTCACAGTGTACCTAATACGCGTGCATCCGTGCGTGAAATAGTCAATCGTAAACAAAAAAGTCGGTACATGTGGCGTAAGGTACTTAACAATTGCAATAAAAAATAATTCACAATTCCAAACCGAATGACACCAACAGGGGAGAATGGGCAGAAAACAAAACAGAACAATGTATTTTGAAAAAAGTACCACTTGTAAAAAAGGGGTTGGATAGTTTTTAGAAAATATGAGGAACGACATAGCTTACCTATGTCTTTTGAAAAGTACCAACTTGTTAACGAAAGGCATAGTGTATTTAGAAAAATTTCGGATTGACATAGCTTACCTATGTCTTTTGAAAAGTACCAACTTATTAAGAAAAGGCATAGTATTTAGAAAATGTTTCTATGTATTTTGAAAAAAGTACCACTTGTAAAAAAAGAGGTTGGATAGTTTTTAGAAAATATGAGGAACGTCATAGCTTACCTATGTCTTTTGAAAAAGTACCTTCTTGTTAACGAAATACTGGATAATATTTAGGAAATATGAGGAATGACATAGCTTACCTATGTCTTTTGAAAAGTAACAACTTATTAACGAAAGGCATAGTGTATTTAGAAAATTTTCGGATTGACATAGCTTACCTATGTCTTTTGAAAAGTCTCCCTCCAATTTGTTAAGAAACTATACATTTAAAGAAAACTGAATTAGCACAGCTAAGCTCCCTCGTGGAATAAAAAACAGTTTGTGTAATTATTTCGATTGGTTCCCTAGATACTTCGAGTTATATGTAGAAAAAAAAATTCTCAAACTTTACACATTTTTAAATTTTAATAAAATCAGTACCGATAAAAATAGTCGTTAATAGCACAGGATACATTCAACATTCTCATTCAATACCGCGCAAACCATCTTGTAGTACGGATCTGTCGGGAGTGTCGGTTTCGAAATTTTGTATAGTGAAGTGTCGGGAGTGGCGTTTTCGAAATTTTGCGAAGCATCGTGAATCGTGAGTGACCTTTTCGGTATTACGTGTAATGTAGTGTCGGGGTGGCGATTTCGAAATTTTCTGAAGTGCCTGTAGTGATGTTTTCGCTATTACGTGTAGTGAAGTGCCGGGAGTGACGTTTTCGGTATTACGTGTGATGTAGTGTAGTGTCGAAAGTGCCGTTTTCGAAATTTTGTGTAGTGTAGTGAAAGTGAATACCATGGATTGGAATCATATATTGAAATGGAATGAATATGGTAAGCTTTTCTTTTATTTAACAGTTTTTACTAGTAATTATAAAAGTTTCCATACTATTTTTGATCTCAAAAATATTTATTTTTTATAATTTTTGCAAAGAATAATGTTACTAATTGTTTAATCGATTTTTAAATCGCTTAAAACGTTATCGAATATATTTTATCTAAAAACAGAAATTTTCCGGCCTTTAAAAAATAAAATTTTCAATAATTAATTATTTCGAACTCCTTCCGAATATCCTGGTAATCAATAATGAAATTTTATAAATGTTTATAAGCAACTTTGGAGTCTTTTTTAACTAAAAATTTCCATATTCCACCAAAAAAGACCGGCCGGCTTGACTAATTGGGATTATATATCGCATTTACTCATTACTTATGACTGAATTTTGTAGGAATTGGAACTCAAATTCACAAAATTGGAATGGATCTGGAGTTCTAGTTTATAATATTAGGTTTAGGGTGAGTTTATGTTTTATTATAATATTTTATGAGTGGCAACGTGGCGCTGAGTGTAGAAACATTGGTTGAATTTTACTCCTACATTAAACCCGAAAATTCGAGTGGTGTAGAGGAAATCAATCACAAGAAAAGTTGTTTAGTGTAGTGGAAGTGTTAGGCTCAGCTGACCAAAAAAAAATCCCGACGTAAAAACACGTATTTTATGTATTTACCCAAAAAACAATATAGTGAATGTGAAAAGATATTGATATAAATGATTAACTTGGAACATTATCTACAATAGAACCTGAATCGATAAAAAGCGATGTTGCCAGACCTTCAAAACTATCAGTGAGGCAAAGAAATATTATTTGAAATAAACTTCAGATCGAGAAGAGTTAGACTTCCGACGGGTTTACCGGGGTCTTCTTTTTCCGCGATAAGAAGTAAAAATGGGAGATATGGCTAGAATAGAACAAATGTTCATACAAATCGAGACAAATATGAAAGAAATGACCCAGAAATTGGATAACATCGTGCTAGAATTGCAAGAAGTAAAACAAGAAAACAATAATCTAAAAGAAAAAATAAAAAACCAGGAAGACAGAATAGAAAAATTAGAACGCACGGTCAGACATAAAAATATTATAATAAAAGGAGTTACTGACGTAGAGAAGGAAGAAGAAACCGAAACAAAAGGAAAAATAGAAGTAGTGATGCAGAAAACTGGATTAAATATTGATATGGTAACAGAGGTCGACGAAATTCGGAGACTAGGAAAATATGCAGAAAACAGAACGAGACCGATAATGATAAAATTATTGAAAGAAAGTACGAAAATTCAAATTTTGAAAAATGCCAAATATCTTAGAGGTACTGAAATATGGATTGATGAAGATTATCCAAAGAATATCCAAGAAGAAAGAAGAGCACTAATACCCCAACTAAAGGAAGCAAGGAGTAAAGGACACAAGGCGATAATAAAATATAACAAATTAGTAATAAACAACGAAATAATTGAGAAAAATAAACCAAATAAAGAAGAACACAAGGAGGAACAACAATCTACTACTGACAGACATAAAAGAACTGTAGGGGAAAGATCACCGGAAAACATCGACGATAGATACCAAAAAATATTTAAAACAACAACAAAAAACTAAACAAGACAGATAAGGAACGAAAAGAACAAAACAAAAATGCCATGAAAACGGACAGGAGAAAGGGAAAAATGAAAGGAAAACAAGCTGGAAATGAATCAACAACATGGAGACTAGGGACTTGGAATGTTAGAAGCCTACAGGGGAAGGAAGTGGAATTAATAGATGAATTTGAAAAAACAAATTTACAGATACTAACAATAAGCGAAACAAAAAAGAAAGGGCAAGGACAAATTCGAATGCAAAACGACCACATTCTAATATATAGCGGAGTAAACTTAAATCAGAGAGCAGCGGCAGGAGTAGGATGTATAATACATGAAAAACTAACAAAACAAATTGTAAGGTATAGAGCGATATCTGAAAGAATACTACTTGTAGAGCTAAGAAACGGAAAACAAAAAGTTAGAACGATCATAACAGTATATGGACCGGATGAAAATGGTAAAGCAGAAGAAAAAGAAAAATTCTGGGAAGATTTAACAAGTACGGTAGAAGAATCAAAGGGAATTATATATATTGTAGGAGATTTTAACAGTAGAGTAGGTGAACAGGACAACAAATACAAGAATGTACTAGGAAAATATGGAGAAAAAACAAGAAATAACAACGGGAAAAGACTGTTAGACTTCTGTCTATTACAAAATTTGATAATATGTAACACCTCATACCAACACAAAGATATCCATAAATACACGAGGGTACAACATAGCAGAGGAGAAAAATCAATTATCGATTATGTTTTAACGCAAAAAGAAGAAAGAAAAAATATACTTAACGTTAAAGTTAAAAGAGGAGCGGAAATTAACAGTGACCACTATTTACTGGAAGCAAAAATTAAAGGTGACAGTACACAAACTGAACAAATATCAGTAAAGAAAGAAAGCCACATATCAATAAAAACATACAAACTAAGAAACAAAACGGTTGCAATAAAATATCAACTAAAAACAGAAGAAAAACTAAAAGAAAAATCCTCTGACATAAAAAAACTTAACACAGAACAGGGCTGGAACATATTTAAAAACGTAGTCATTAACACTGCCACTGAACTATGCGGGACTTACAAAACAGATAATAGGAAAAAACAAACAGCATGGTGGAACAATGAAATTAAAGAAGAGGTTAAAAAGAAGAAGGAAGAATGGAAAAAATATTTAAAAAACAACACACAAGAACAATATGAAAGATACAAAAACCAAAGAGAGAAAGTCAAAGTTCTAGTAATAAAAGCAAAACAAAATGCCTGGATAGATTTTAGCAACAAAATGGAAAAAGATAGTACGGGGAATCAAAAACTATTTTATAAAGTTCTAAAATCGCTAAGAACAGAAAAGCAGGGAAAAGAACAGTACATAAAAGAAAATCAAGAGATACTAACAAATGAAGCAGACATTATAGAAAGATGGAGAGAGTATTTTCAAGAGATGTTAGACCAACAAACTCAAAAAAACCCAAATAACGAACAAGAAAAAGAAAACCAAAACGAAGAAGTCGAACGAACAAATCAAAACGAAGAAGCCGAAATACAGAGTATAAAATTGGAAGAGCTAAAAAGAGTTGTTATAAAATTGAAAAATGGGAAAGCGCCGGGTGACGATAGAATTACAGCGGAAGTGATTAAGAATCTAGGAAATATAGGACTGGAAGTGCTATTAGAAATTATCAACAAAGCTTGGTGTGATGGAAAAATCCCAGAAGAATGGGGAGTAGCCTTAATCACACCTATACACAAGAAAGGAGACCAGAAACAATGTCAAAACTATAGAGGAATAACCTTGCTAAATACCATTATAAAGATATATGAACAGCTTATAAACAACAGAATTAAACCAACTCTAGAAAATCAACTTTCAGAAGCACAAAGTGGATTCAGACCAGGAAGAAGTACGCAGGATCACATCTTCACAATAAAACAATTAGAAGAGAAGAGACATATAGAAAATAGAAACACATATCTAGCGTTCATAGATCTCGAAAAAGCATTTGATACTGTACCTAGGGAAAAAGTATGGATGGGACTGAAAGAAAAGGGAATACACAAAAAAATAATCGGAATCATTCAAGATATATATGAAACAAACATAAATTTTATCATAAAAAACAACATGAAATCAGCAGGATTTAGAACCAACATAGGATTAAGACAAGGAGGGGGACTGAGCCCAACACTATTTAATATACATATGGACAGTATTATTAAAAAAGGCGAACAGAAGGTGAAGAAAATGTGCGTTGGGTATAAAAATTTAGAAAGAGTAGAGATAGCCGAAGGAGTATTTGCAGATGATGTGGTGCTAATGGCAGGAAGTGAAAACCGATTACAAGAAAACCTGAACATATGGAAAGATGTTATGGAAGAAGAAGGCATGAAAATCAACAAAAATAAAACCAAAATACTTGTAATAGGAAAACAGAAGATCAAACACAGAAATTAAAATAGATAATGTACAAATAGAACAAGTAAAAGAATTCAAATACTTAGGAATAACTTTTGACGAAACAGGAAAACAAGATGCAGAGATAAATGAAAGAATAGAGAAATCAATTAAGCTATACTATGCCATGAACCAAAAATTTATAAACAAAAAAGAAATCACCAAAGAGACAAAAGTAAAAGTGTATAATACAATATACCGACCAGTTTTAAATTATGGATGCGAATCTTGGACTCTTACAAGTAAACAAAAAAGCAAAATACAGGCAGCAGAAATGAAATATTTGAGAAGAACATTTGGAGCAACAAGAAAGGACAAAATCAGGAACACAAAAATAAGAGATGAGTTAGGTGTCCAGCCCGTACTAAAATTTATAGAACAAAGACAACTCAGCTGGTGGGGACATATTCAGAGAATGAATAACAATAGACAAGTTAAAAGGACATATGAGGCAAAAATACAAATAAAAAGAAAAAAAGGAAGACCAAGACAAACATGGAATACAATAGTGGGTAATATACTAAGAGAGAGAGGTAAATCATGGGAAGAGGCGAGAACATTGACAAGAAACAGGAAAGAATGGAAAAAATTTATATACGAGAATTAAATGCAAACCCGACACCTAAGGGTATATGATTATATATATATATATATATATATATATATATATATATATATATATATACCTCATACCGGATTTTTGAGTCCTTCTAAAAATGGGAGGAGTTATATATTTCTTTACTCATAACATCTACAGTTTCGGTCCACGCGATGTTGCCACATGTACAGTGGTCTGAATGTGCCTATTGCATATCTCAATTAATAAAAACAACTCTCTAAAATAAGGATAGCTTTTAGGCAGGTCTTTCCACAAAGATAACTCTACAATTAGTTTTGGGATTATAAAAATGGGTATACTTGTATAGTATTGGTGTTTCATATGAATTCCAAAAATATTTTCCACTTGATTATTGAAATGTGAAAATATTCACGCGAAAATCTGCTATAATTCGTGGTACGGTTGAAGTTCTATTCGTTGACCGACTTGCACAAATGGTTAAATGGATATTCTTATGTCTGCGATTGAAATTTAACTTTTATGGAATGATGTAGAATGTTTATGCAGCTTGACTGAGAATAAATGCTTAATGTGACTACAAAAGAGGAGGTATGTTTGAAAATAAACAAGTTTAAAGATGCCGAAATAAATGGTTAACAAGTTGTCTTGTATTGGAAAAAAATAAACAAAACCATATTTCGGCTAATCACAAAAATGCAAACAGTCGGAACGTTACTATAAAAAGTTGTTAACTTGATGACTTATTGGTAAGTTTTCAACGGATTACACCTCAACCTCTTGATGCTTATTTACAAGATATTTTAACCTCGGGGGTTTTGCTTAGGTCGGGTGTCAAAATCAAATGGAATGCCAGCCATACCTAGGAAACTGTTTTCAATAAAGATGAAATGATAAATGTATTTAGAAATGTGACCAGGAGAAAATTATGGAAATACTTTTTAATTTGCAAACTTTATCACCATGATCTCAACCTTAGCGAAACAATGGAAAAATGTTACGTGGAACAGCAGAAAAATATACATTATCATAATGTTCCAAAAAAAATTAACATCAGCCACGATGCTTACGTATATAGCAAATTGGTATTCATCACGTTATTAGAACGTTACCCACTCAGTGGCCCGATGGTGACAGAAGTTATTTCATTATTATAAATTCAATTGCAATTATTATTTTGTGCATTTGGTAAATGATAAAGTCTTCCATTATTGCATAATTGGAAACATGCCCCCAGCCACCAATAATAATTATGGATTGAATAGATGAGGCTTTTACTTGATGAAGATCCATACTACTGATGAAATAAAACAAATTAATTTGTTTAAATCCTCATTATTTATTTTGAACTGACGTTCAAATTAAACAAATTAATTTGTTTTATTTCATCAATAATAATTATGTTTGGTAATATATTTGACGAAACTCTAAGTGGATGAATTTATTTTAAATTTTTCCACCACAGTCAAAGTCGTGTATGTGATGTGATGCCATATAGTATTTAGAAAACGTGAGAATCGTTTGTCCCATTCATATGATTTCATTCGGTTATAAGAAAAATCTAGGCGGAATTAGTATGTGTATATCTAGAAAACGGGAATGATATTGCGGTATGTTTCAGTTCTCCCTTGCTTAATACGCTAAGCAATAATTATGTTCCAAATTTGAAGCTTGTATGTCAGCTAGAAGTACCTACCTTAGAATTTTGATGAACGGTGAGTGAGTGAGTCACTGAAAAAATCAAGGAACTTTGACTTGATAGCAATAGTTCTTAATCCACAGAATCAAATTGAATAGAATTTGGGAATAGACCTAGTTATATTGTTCCCTCTTCATCACAGACAACTCAGGCTTCTAGCTCCATCCATAAAGAAGTTACAGGGGGGTCGAAAATGTCCTGAATCGCTTCGAGAAAAGTATAGTACAGTGATTTTTTTCTCGATGTTGGATTTTTTCTGTTTTTGCTCGACTTGGCTCCAGATTATTTCGGTTATCTGTGTTGTAAACTAGCTACTCCTCCTGGTTTTTGAATAAGGTATATATTTTCTTAATAAAATGTGTTCCAGTGTAGATTCATTGTTTACAGAATGTAGTGCTATTTAATAAAGACTGAAAAAACTTCAGCTTATTTCATAAGTATCTTCAGGTCCATGGACTCGAAAGTCACAAAAAATGGACTTAAAAAGAATAATACTTAATGGACTGGAAGTGTCGATATAAGATATTTATGTCTTATATACAGGGTGTTTTCAAATGACACTTACAACGTTTGCATGTAGATACCTCTCGTGAAATTTGACAAAATGCTATAAGAATTGAGGGGTCCAGAAAAGTAAATAGTCGAGGTACAGGATGTTAAAGTTATGAAAAATTAAATGTTTTAATTTGATAACTTTAAAATGGATGAATATATTGATTTGACATTTGGCATGTTGTTTTTAAATTTAAAAGGGCATATTTTTATGGAAAAACATGTTCCAATTCTTGATCCAGTGGTGTACATTTTGAAGAATATGTCACCTTTCCCCTCCCATTTGTTACGACACTGGCATTTGGAGCTATTTTTATTTTATTTTGTATCCCTCAATGGTTTTCACGTTAAAAACGCATAACATTTACATATCAAAAAATGATTGCCGGAAATAATTTCTGTAGCTGCATGGATTCTTAATATCAGTTCCTCCTCCGTTTCTAATAATGTATAGCTGTGGATGTCATTTTGTTTAACGTTAAAACCAAAATAAATTATTTACAATTAAATTTGTTTGTGCAACTTTCATAAACTCTTTGTTATGATCGATTCTACTTTTGAAGAAATGGCTGATAAGCAGCTAATATACGGGGAAGCCAGAAAAAATGGTAGACGTTCCGAGCGCTTATATAGAGAAATATATCCAAATCGACCTAGATTTCCATGTCACACTTTTGCTGAAATTGACAGGAGATTGCGAAAATTTGGACAATTTAATTCAAAATTACAAGGTAGCGGTAGAAAACGAACTGTAAGAACTGTGCAATTAGAGGAGACTGTTCTAAACCGTATTGAAAATAGACCCGATTCAAGCACTCGCACCATTGGCAAATCTTTAAATGTAAGTAACTCATCTGTGTGGAATATTTCAAATGAACAGCAGTTGTATCCTTATAAGTATACACAAGTGGACACTGAAAGTCACAATTCCGGGAATGACCTCTGACATAATGCCTCCAACAGTAAACTACGACCTGCCTTATACCGTCCTAATTCCAAATAGAGACGAATGGGTCCTCCGTAAGGATGAATTATTGAGAGCAGGCAGCTGTTGGTACACAGCTGGATCAAAAACACCCTCAGGCTCTGGTGCAAGTGAATTCGGGCGCAGACCTAGGACAGAAATTTCAATCTCTCTAGGATCCTATACAACCGTATTTCAGTCGGAAATTTACGCCATTGCTTCATGTGTGAAGAGATTGGAGCAAACCAATCTCACACATAAATCAATAAAAATTTTCACGGACATCCAAGCGGCTTTGAAAGCACTTAGCTCGTACCGTGTCACGTCGAAACTAGTTTTATATTGCCAAAAAAGGCTCTCCTCGATAGAATATCGCTGGTCTGGATCTCTGACCATTCTGGCATGGATGGTAATGAGAAGGCGGACTCTTTTGCAAGGGAGGGAGCCGCACGCCTTTTTATCGGACCAGAACCTACAACTGGCATCGCAATAAGCTTTGCCAAACAAACACTATATACCACAGCAAGAAGAGCTTTAGTCGTCTATATTATGCCAGACGTTTAGACTTTATATCATTTTGTCCAATTTTACGAGAGGTATCTACATGCAAACGTTGTAAGTGTCATTTGAAAACACCCTGTATATTTTACAGAGTACAAATAAGTTTTATAATATAAGGAGTATCTTTAGGTCCGTGGACTCGAAAGTCACAAATAATGGACTTAAAAAGGGTAAGAATTGACTGAAAGTGTCGATATAAGATATTCATGTCTTATATATATTATATGTTACAGAGTACAAATAAGTTTTATAACATAAGAAGTATCTTTAGGTCCGTGGACTCGAAAGTCACAAATAATGGACTATAAAGAATAAGAATTGACCGAAAGTGTCGATATAAGATATTCATGTCCAACATTTATGTTACAGTCAATATATGAAATTAGGCATTATATATATATACTGTCTAGCCGGCATATATATTGCATGAACTGCTCCGCTATATTTGAAATAAGGCACAAATTATAAACTGACTAGGCATTACATAAAACGCGCATAAAAAGTTACTCAGTTTATTTTGTTAATTGTTTTTAACCGCCAGGAGATTATATAGTTGTAGTTTTTATCGAGAAGGGTAAGGAAAATCATTGAAAAAGCTATACAGTGTTGAAAAAATCGCTTCTTCAATCATTTCCCTGACCCTTCTCAATAAATTAATCAATGATCTGTTTTAACCAAGACATAAATTCTAAATAGTGGGGGACATCGAAATAATTATTTAATTTGCCATAGATTAGGAATATTTGGATATAGTACAAAATTCTATTGGGGTCTTGTTTGTAGATGTAAATATTGAATTGTTTCACAAACTGCCTAAAAATAAGTACAATACGGCCGACGCTGTTTATATAATAACTAGTCGATTTATGAAATAAATATTTTTTATATAAACGGTCTGATATGGGCAGTCTGTATATAAACGGTCTGATATGGGCAGTCTGTATATAAACGGTCTGCAGAAAACAGTTCACCACGATATTTTGCAGTATACCTTAGATTTTAAGGAAATTAGGAAACACGACAAAAGTAAATGTGACAGAAAAAATTACACATTAGCAAACCATAGGCGTTGCGTTCCATTTTTAAGAGGTGTTGTACTTTCAATTAATTAAGATATTTTTATGCAAAGATGGTATAAATATCGAAAAAAATTCTTGGACGATCATGATGTCTAAATACTCTAAATGCCTTTCTAATTATGTGGCGCACATGGTATATTCCCTATTTAAAAATAAGGGGTTGGTGAAGTAGAAGGCAGGGGGTTGACAAATGACAGATACCTGTATCGTAAAAATGTGTCCCCCTTAGAACAAAAATCGACGTGTTTCCTAATTTCCTTAAAATCTAAGGAATACTGCCAAATATCGGGGGGGACTGTTTTCTGTGGCCCACGCTGTATATACAGAGCATTTCAATGGAAACTATCCATACCCCACACAATTCTGATTGCGTCATATTTAGAAAAAATAAAAAAATAAACGTCAAAAATCATATAGAGGGGGACGTCTTTTTGCTCATATGTAGACGTTATAACTTTAACCCCCTCTCCCCTATGGACACCCTACCTACCTACCTACCTACCCTACTTTTTTAAATGGATCACCCTATATTCAACTTCAAAAATGAAATCTGCTCTTCTTCGCCATTAGAACAATATAAGGTTGTAATCTGTTATACGGGGTATTTTAAAAGTTATGACCAATTTTCTGTCAAAATCGTAACTAGTTCAACATCCTGTATAATTGGATAGTGGATCACATTGTATTTTATATCATTGTCGAAGATTACTATTACTATACTCCTATTTGTATCAAGCATTTCCCATATCTAAAGTAATTAGTTTTTAAGATATTATTTTCATTTTTCTAAGCAAAGTAGTAATTAGGTATGAAATAGTTTACCAGATGTTAGTATACAGTTTACAAAATATTATACTTATGGGGAAATAAGAAAAAACACGCAAAAAATCAACACTATTTTCACTAAAAATTAATATGTCTCAATTACATTACATCTGGTAAACTATTTCATACATAATTACTACTTTGCTTAGAAAAATCAATATGCTTGATGAAAATAGAAGGTATGGTAATAGTACTTTTCGACAATGATATATTGTCGAAACTGAGAAAATAATGTACTTGAGTTTTGACTCACCATGTATTTGATTTAATGAATATTTGCAAAATATTGTAAATTTGGATAATCATTAAAAATCTTGGGCTTGAATAGATTATTATTCTTTTCCTCCTATCCAATTATACAGGGCGTTGAACTTGTTACGACTTTGACAGAAAATTGGTTATAACTTTTAAGATACCCCGTATAACAGATTACAACCTCACATTGTTCTAGTTGCGAAGTGAAGCAGATTTCATTTTTGAAGTAAAATATAGGGTATTCCGTTTAAAAAATTGGGAGGGGTGACCATAGGGGAGAGTTAGAGTACAAATAAACTTTTTTGTTTACTTATTTAGCAATTAGGTACATTATGTTATCAAAAGTTTATTTCTTCATTGACTAAGGACCTTATAGTTAAAATAAGTTATGTACTTAGATAAAATAACCAAAAAAAATATTGAGACAATCCTGTTAAATTTTTCAAATTAAACAATGAACTCCTGATAAATATTTGAAAGTGGAATAATTCAAAATATAATAATAATGATGTCTCTTCATGACTCTTATGATGGAAAATTGCAAAGTTTGGGACAGATCTTCACCATTTCTCTAATCCGATGGAGACATTTGCCTTTTTCATAGGAAGTATCTTTAGGTACATCACTTAAAAGTCACGAGTGGACTTAACGATATATTGAAAAGGAAAACCATGGACTCAAAGTGCCGATATAAGATATTTTCAGTGAGGTCCTAACGGATAAATTCGATATTTCCTAAACGAAAAGCCTTTTCTTAAGAATCTGAGGCACATCGATTTTCAATTTTAATGCTCTACATATAACAACAACATTTGATAATGTAGGGTGTTTCGAATTACTCATTTTTTTACCACCCTGTAATAATTTTTCCCTATTACGATTGAAGAGGAAAAAAGTTGAGATAGGATAGTTAAGCCGTTTTGGCAAGTATTCAGTAGTTTTGTCAAAACAACGACCTAATGTTGAAAACATGTGCTTCTTTATTGACATTTGGACGTTCTATATTCACAGTAACTTCTTCATAATAAAAGTTTGAATTTATTAAAATGACTGAACCTCCACCAACGAATTCTGATTGGCGGTCGTCTCTAACGATATTAAATCCTGGGAAACTCACAAATTTTTCAGGTTTAAATCTAGTTTCTGATAATAATAAAATTCTGTTCTTCTAATGGATGCAGAAGGTTTTCTCTATAAGAGCTAGCCGATCCACAATTCCATTGACATCAAACTATTCATTATTGTATAATAGATGATAAATTAGATATAGACATAATATTGTTTAATTATTTTTGCGTTCGAATTCTGGACACGAATTCCATTCATTTGTGAAGTGTTCTCCTTCAAACTAAAAACATGTTTTATCCGATTGTGTCAAAAAATGACGTTTTATAAAGATAATATAAGATGTATCAAATGTCAAGCGCTACAATCAACTGACCATTGACATTGCCAGGTCGAAAATACAACCTTTTCTCCCGGGTCTAAAGTGAAAGTAAATAATTGTATACTTTCCAACTTTAAAACCAGCCAAAAATGACGTTTTTACATATATGGTTGTAAATAAAAAAAACATTTCGTGTATTTGGCAACACAGCAATTGGTGGACTTGATGTGTATATTAAATACAAATTAACGCCACGCCCAATCTTCACCTTCTGACCAATCATATTGCAGTAGTGGACCCAATGAACTGATAAAAAGAAATTTCTTGGAATGTCTCTTTGGGTCCATGGACTCAAAAGTCACAAATGGACCCAATCATCTGCTGAAAGGGAAATTATTGGACTCAAAGTGCCGATATGAGGTATATATATATATATATATATATATATAATATTTTATCACGTACAAATAATTTTTTTTACTTTTGATTGAATCATGAATTAAGAATATTTGAATTGAAAATCGGTTAATGTGAATTATTTTTTCGTTATTTTTGGTCTTTTATTGATTTTAATTTAAAATAACAATAATTTTAACAAAGTTCCATTTCTTGTGATAAACCTAGAAATATTTCAATAAAAATTTATACGATTTTCAATATATTTAAAAAAATTCTATTCACAGGGTGATTACTAGAAAACTTTTGCTTATATATTTAACATAGAACAGCTTTTATTATATTCTTTTTTATATATAGCCCGTTCAATATTAAAACCGTTGCACGTCACATCTGTCATAACTGAACTATGTTGCCAAGCCCTTGAAATAGTATGAGAAACTAGTATATGTCAAATGAAGTTTATCAAATATTCTAGGTTAGGTTTAGTTATTGATGGTTATTATGTGCAAACAAACTTCGACTTATTTCAGTTACATATAAAACTTTTATTTGTATGTTTCCAGTACACTAACTAAGAAATTCTTATTTTAAAATTATGGAATTATTTCTAGCACTAAAAAGGTATGTATGGAATAGTTAACACTTTTATTTGTATGTTTATACCGCACACTTAATTAGTTAGAAATTATGGAACTATTCATCTAGTATTTAAAATGCATGTATGTATATATAGTATCAAGGAAAAAAATATTATCCAATATAATTTTTAGGTTACAATATACCTACATGTTGGCTTCTAGAATGTTGTCACTACAATATGAAATATTGTTGTGAAGTTTACAGACATCCTATAAATAAGAAAGTTTTGATAACCTGGATCTCTTTTTTAAGGTAGTCAATTTTGTTTTATATTTTGATGAAATAAATAAATAGAATAAATAGAAATAAATAATAAATTTTATAGAAAAGCTGTGATGTGAAGCTTTAATGTGTAGGCCATTTTCGACAAGGAATTGTAACATAGGTACCTTATGACATGAATACAGCCTACAGCACCATTTTGGAAAATTCAGGATTCATTAATAAAAACAAACTTATACCGTTGTTTATTTTTCTTGAAAGTTCCATAAGTCCTCTGTGTGGATGTGTATCATATTTTAGTTAACTACTCAGGAACATTCTACATTGAATAATTATTTATTGTTCTTCCTTCAATTGCTTCAATAACATTCCTAAAGTGACATGATTATCTGTAAATAAATGTCCATTATTATGAATTTAACAGAATATAATAAATTCAGTTGATTGGGTATAATGTATAATATTAAACTTATACTTACTTGCTTCATACACTCTGTAAATAGTATCAGGAGTAAATGCATTAACTATTGCAGTATTATTAAGTTTCATTTATACGTTTTTTGGGATGTGACTTTAACTTTGATAACTCATTACTGCTTGTGAAAAAATACTCACAGTTCTTTGCAGTTTTTTAATAACACGTAGGTAAAATAATCGAAAAATTAAGTGAGCAAAATATACAATTGTCATAACATAACCCCAAAAATTTCATGACGTCAACTGAACCAAATAAACCATTTTAATCGCGGCAACAGCGCGCATTTTTGCCAACATATAAAGTTTTTAGTACGACTGACGTTAGTTTGAGTTTAATATTTAGTTAACCTACGAGTTATATTTGATATGAAATTAATTACGAAACCTTTCTTCGAGCATATATTTATATTTTTTGATAACATGCGACCTACAAATTTTAATATTTATTGAGTTTAGAAAGGCTAAACATAGTGATTGACAGTGGATTGACAGCAGCAAACGAATGACTTAATATAAACGAACGTCTCTTTTTCAACGCTTTGATGACGCGCAACGGTTTTAATACTGAACGGGCTCTACCTATACTATTTCCCATTAAATCTACTCAATATTTTCCCATATCTATTTGTGTCAGTTTTTGACGTTAATTTATTTTTTTTCTGAAAATATTTCTACGTTTATTTAGAATAGATATGGAGAAATATTAGATAAAATAACGTGTGTCCCAGAAGTTTCGGACCTATTTTAACTGCAAATATCTCCAAATTCACAAGTAATAGAGAGAATGAATAGAAAATGGATCAGAAACTTTTGGGACATCTGAAATTGGTACAGGTTAGATGATCAATGGATCGATATTTATTTAATTTTTTTGTTTAAGGTAACGGAGCGAGGAACTACCCTAAACGCGTATGTACCTATATTGATTATTCCATTCAACCAAATGTTATATAAATGTAATTTCATATGTCTTCAAGGTCAATTATGTGCAAATTTATAACTTTTCAGGCTATATATAAAATTCCGCGCATCTCGTGTCACAGAAAATCTTATAGAATTGTGAATATTTTCGATCGGGTTTTCGGAAATCGGTGCGTCTTACAGTTTGTTTTTGTGTTGAGTATTTATTGGTGAAGCTACATTCTTCAGTGAAAAAAAAATTGCTATTTCCAATGATAGAAGAGCGTGACAGGTAAGGTATGGTCCTATATCATAGGTATATGTGGTATCATAATACATATATATTATTTTAGAAATCATTTGAAATTTCAACGGAGAGTTTTAAGGGATGAGATGGATCCTCATGAAATACCTACCGGATTTTCAGCTTTAGCAATTATTCCGATTGGATAGACAAACAACAATGAATTTAATTACCAATTTTTCATCGCACATTCGAAGAAGGAATAACTCGACCATAACTTTGACAAAAAAAGGTAGGATGGCGCATAATTTATAATAATCTTGTATTTTTTGCTCTTTTTTTAAACAACTGTACACCTGTAAATTCCAGCTTCAATTTTGTTTGATTTTCTGTTCCAGAATTTTTTTACGTTTTTGCAACCACGAGTGTATGATCCAACCTAAAGGGACATCTTCTAACCGAGAGGAATTTCATCTAGCCGAGAGAGTCGTCAACTGTACACCTGTAAATTCCAGGTGTCTCTCCTGTTTTCGCCATTTGGTTTGTAATTTGCATATATTATTTTACAGGGTTGATAGGTTCCAACAATAGTTTTGTTGAATTTTTTCAATTTTATTTGATTTTCTGTTCCAGGATTTTTTTAAAATTCTTCCAACTGGGGGATGTATCATCCAACCTAGAGGGACATCTTCTAACCGAGAGGGATTTCATCCAGCCGAAGAAGACGTCTTCCAACGAAGATCAGTTTCCCCCACCTAAAAGTTTATCATCCAGCCTAGAGAGTCATATCTTCCAGTCACGAGTATCGTCGACTGTACAACTGTAAATTCCAGGTATCACTCCTGTTTTCGCCATTTGGTTTGTAATTTGCATATATTTTTTTACAGGGTTCATAGGTTCCAACGATGTTATTGTTGAATTTTATCAATTTTATTTGATTTTCCGTTCCAGGAATTTTTTCAGATTCTTCCAATTGGGGGATGTATCAACCAGCCTATAGGGACATCTTCTCAGCCAAACGGATTTCATCCAGCCGAAGGAGACGTCTTCCAACCTAAAGGGTTATCATCCAGACGAGAGGGTCATCTTCCAGCCAGAAGGATCGTCAACTGTACACCTGTAACCAGGTGTCTCTCCTGTTTTCGCCATTTGGTTTGTAATTTGCATATATTATTTTACAGGGTTCATAGGTTCCAACGATATTTTTGTTGCATTTTTCATTTTTATTTGATTTTCTGTTCCAGGAATTTTTTTAGGTTCTTCCAACCGGGGGGGGGGGGGTTTCATCCAGCCTAGAGGGACATTTTCTAACAGAGAGGAACTTCATCTAGCCGAGAGAGTCATCTTCCGGCCAGGAGGATCGTCAACTGTACACCTGTAAATTCCAGGTATCTTTCCCGTTTTCGCCACTTGGTTTGTAAATTACATTATTTTTTTACAGGGTTCATAGATACAAACGATATTTTTGTTAAATTTTTCAGTTTCATTTGATTTTTTGCTTCAGAAACCTTTCCAATATTTCACATCATCATGGGCCCTGTAGAGGATTATTTTTTTGCTGGTAAAGGTGGTGGTGGTAATTTTTCGTATTGTTATTGCGTAGTAGGGGATTATTATATTTGCCGAAGGTGGTAGTGGTATTTTTTGGTAATATTGTTGCCTTGTAGAGTGGTTTCACCCAACCGAGAGGGACATTATCCAGCCTAGAGATAATTTTCCAACCAGAAGGGTTTCATTCTGCTTAGAGGGCATCTTCCAACCAAGAGGGATATCACCCAACCAAGAGGAACCTCACCGAGTCTAGAGGGCATCTTCCAACCGAAAGGGATATCATCCAGCAGAGGGATGCGAGTTATCGTCCAATCGAGAGGTACATCTTCCAACCGAGAGTGTCATCATCCATCCGAGAGGGTCATCTTCCAGCCAGGAGGATCGTCTTCCACCGGTGAGAAACATACTTTGTCATTGGATATATTTTTTATATTTTTTACCGTTTCGGTATATCTTCCAACCGCGAGGAACATATTTCAACCGCAAATGTTTTCCTTCAATTGCAATTGTTTTTATTTTTCCATATGTATTGAATTTATCGAGTTGATTTTATTGTTTATTTTTGTTTGTAATTAATTTCACTTTTATCCACAGCAAGTCTAACTATGTTCCTTTTACAGCTTCCAGCAGCGAGGGACACCTTCCAACCAAGAGGGGGATCCACCAGCCGAGAAGACGGTCCTCCGCCGCTGGGGGACATCTCTTACCGGTTGGATATATGTTTTATCGGTAGTGACATCCTTCACCGGTTGAGGACATCTTTCAACAGCAACGGCAGCCCCAATCATTCCTTCCTCATAAAATGTTCGATGCGCTCGAAAAGGTGCAAGAGTGCACTTTCGATACTAATCTTTAGTCTATGGTGTGACTTAGACGGATGACATTTTATGTTGACACTTGACTTTGACGTTTGACACACGTTTTCCGACTTGTCTCTGACTATATTTTCAATATAACCATAATATAACCTCGGAGACAATTGTATAACATCTGTGATAACATTTAACCTTTTCTGTTAACGACTTCATTAATGAATCAATATATAGACAGTACTGAAAATCCACAAAAAAAAATATCTCCAATAGGTATAGTATTTGTCGGAGTTACAGGTAAAATATAAACCTATTATTTTAACTTATGTATTTTAAATTTAAAAATATTGATACTCAATTATAGGAGGAATTGCCATTGGTTTAAGTATATTATGTGCCCCATTCATTAGCCCAGCATTAAGGAAATACTGTTTGCCTTATATACCAGCCACAAAAGTTCAAATCACAAATATTTTGTCTGCATTAAAAGGAAGGAGTGGAACACTTTTAGATTTAGGGTCAGGAGATGGAAGAATTGTTTTAGGTAATATATAACAAATCATATTTTCATTAGAGCATTAGTATCTACTTACCGACCATTGAAAACTTGGAAAAAACAATTTTGGTATCTTCACCATGACAACATTCCTTTCAACTACAACTAAACAATGTGGAGGAACATTTGTAATGAGAGATTAATAAATATATTCTCCTTTTATCATAGAAAATGTTGTTTTATATAAATTGTAGTTTGCCTTTGCAAGGTTTTAAATGTATCTTTTAAGTCTCTTTAACCTTGAAATGCACCGACTGCAAAATTTTTTTGCAGAACAAGAAATGAAAATTAAAATGAAAAGTGTTGTGAATAAGCACAAGTAGCTGATCCCATTAATATTAAGGTCATATTAAAATTATTCTAGCCTTAAATTCAACTTTATTTCTCAGCGGATGATAGTGTGTTCTCTAGGAATCTTGTGAATAAACAGTTGCTCTGGTCTCCAGCATTGCCTTTTGCTGCGATACTTCGTGCAACATTGCGAAACAATGTTTCAAGGAATGGGTGGCAGTCGTATTATGTCCTGAAGGAAATGTGGAGCTTGCAATGGAGCACGAAACTTCACAACAAATTGTTGCATAGGTGCATTTCAAGCTTAAGTATTGTCCAGGTCTCATTTTAAAAATTTCTCCATGACAAATGTTAATTTTAAACTAAACATTCATTTTTAATGTGTTGTGGAGTATTATTGTATTTTCCTTATTTTTAGAAACCTCAAGACATAATTTTATATCACATGGAGTGGAGCTTAATCCATGGCTAATATTGTTTTCAAAAATCACTGCCATAAGAGAAGGAAAGTCTAATAAGGTTAAATTTTATAGAAAGGATTTATGGAAATATAATATATCTCATTATGATAATATAATAATTTTTGGTGTGGAACAGATGGTATGTTTTAGTTAACGTTTAAACATATACATTTACACGAGGGGATGTTTGTGTTACGCTTATCACCATAATGATTACAAGCAAAACTGTATACATAATTACAATCTGATTGGTCTGTATTATGAGGCTACATAAGGATCTACAGTATCTATTAAATGATTTACCAAATGCTTTGAAAGATAAAATGTTTCAATAAAAGCCATTTTGTCGTAAACAGTTTCAAAAGATTGCGCGGAACCCGTAAATTTTGAACTTCTATTTCCGCCATCTCCAAATTTTCTATTAATATTAAATAAACTAGCTCATTAATCCTCGATTTTTCAAACACAATTACAACTTCAAAGTTTTTTAGCAAAAATACTATTAACATATATGCTCGATGTCACTAATGACTTACAAAAATGCGTTCGCTGCATAAAGAACACTACCAAGCGAGTGCGCAAAGCAGAGAGCGCTCAAGAATAATATTTTAAAAAATTCGTTAGGAAGCGAATAACGTTGAGTGCTGCAAACGGACAAGAATTTGAGTCGTTTTGTCTTTTGAAGCATTTAGTGAATTATTTAATGTCTCCACAACTGGTAATGGGCAAAATAACTGGTTAATTGGGATTTTTTTTAATCGCTATATTTTTTCTGGAAAAATATATAATCGATTAATTGACTAATTGATTCCCCAATAAGTCGATTAATAATTAATTAATATTATTTTACCCACCCCTACTTTAAATAAGCAAAATAGGGAACCAATAAAAAAACTGTTGTGAGAGGTGTGCCTTGTGGACAACAACCTGTGAAAACTTCATTAAAAAAAATACAAGGTTTGTTGCATCTGTCTCAAAAATGCACACTGGTTGAGTTAAATTTTATAAGGGTTTTTTAAGTGCTTTATTAAGAAGTAAAAGACTAAAACTAATTCTCAATTCAAAAAAATATACAATATTCATTGAATTTTGAGAAAATGCTGAAACCTAATACTCAGGGTGAACTACCATCTTGGGATGACGCCATCACCTATACATTTTTCCATTTTCCTAATTTTCCTGAACACCTGATTTCAGAAGCTCTACATACCTATAGTTCGGGTAACTTATCTGAAATTGTGAAAGGAATGCGGCCGAAAACATTCGATAATAATAATAATGTTTATTTACGAAATATAAAAAAGTACAGTGTAATTGCCACCTTTAACTATGAAAAACCTAAAGTGCTAAGTATGTAGTGATAAATAATCAGATAATGCACTGACAAAAAGTATGTAATTTGTAGGTCTCACATAAACAAACTATAATTTATATTTTATTTTTAGATGAACGATTTAGAGAAGAAATTTCTTGGAGAATGTAAACCAGACTGTAATATCATTGCATGTAGATTTCCTTTGCCCAATCTAAAACCTGTGAAAACTGTTGGCCATGGAATAGACACTGTATGGGTTTATAAGTTTGAAAAAGCATAACCTAAGAATAAGTCAATATATTTTTTAATTCCATCATGTTTATTCTTTTTGATGAAAGATTTATTGAAACTCAATGAGTACGTATTAAAATGCAGTACTTCTCCAAAGTAGTTGGCACTGTTGAATATTTTTGCAATTTTCCTTAGTTGGCAGCAATTTTTTTTTAAATCAGATAAATTGTGTTTGTTTTGATAACACCTAAAATGGTTCAAAATAATAGACTTATCATATTAATAAAACTAGCTGCAAATATTCCAAGGCCATTTTTCTTGCATAGAAATCTATAATCTATGTTATCATACTCAATTTAAAAAGTTAAATTATTGAATAAGCTTTAATGTTGAACTATTATCTATAAATACCTACCCATTAGGCATAATATGATCTCATTTAGAGAACTTTGGAATGGCCAAGGAATCTTATTTCTCATTAAGAAAAATTACTAGGGATATAGAAACAGAGAGACTACTGCTTTAAAGCCGGGCCCCTCAGTGAATCACAACGCAAAAATTGGCGTGTGTGTGCTCAACATTTTATCGAAGGTTAGTTAGTGCCATAGAGGAAAACGTGCATCCTGACTTGATTCCTACCCAAAATATGGGCTGCACCACTAGTGGGAAACCAGATGAGTCTGCAGCTTCAAGATATGAGAGATTAGAAAGAAGAAAACGGAAAAAAGTTGCAATAGAGGTAGGTATTATATTTAAAAATAAGGATTTGCACCTGAATCTGTTGCCCTTGACTTTCGTTAGAATCACATAACATCTATGTTGATTGCTTTTTTCGTCGTCTGAAGTGTTCTGGAATGGTCTATAAAAAGTTAAATTTTTTGTAACGATAACGTGGTTCATCTTTAAAATGATCATAAAACTTAAAAATGTTGAGGCTATGCTGATCTTAACCATGGAAAAGAAGAAGAAAAATGGTCATGCATGCGCACAGGTGTTATTGACGTAATTCTTAATGCATTAAGTTGAAAGTTGCGAACTTTGTGCATTAAACACTAAATAACGCACTATTCACTGTACCTACGTTGGGTAAACGGTTACATATAAATTTTAAGATTAAACAATTATCCATTACGTACTAAGAATTGTGTATTACGCACTATTCGTTAGCTAAACCAGCCTTTAATGAAAATTATGAAAGAATATTGAGAATTATTTCGATCGGATATCAAAGAATAAATATATTTTCTACGCTTTCAAAACTTAGTTTGTAAAGCGTAGAATATATATTTATTCTTTGATATCTGTTGGTAACACGCTTTACTAAATACGACAATTTTACAGGAAACTAATAATTCATAATTATTTCGATATTGACATATCATCGTCAGAATGACAGAAGTTACATTTGATGTGATGCATTAATAGAACAATTTTAACCCCACTTAAATTGCTAGCTGGATTATTAAACTGGGGGTGTTAATCATGAGTTGCCTAGGATCCTGTGCAACTGTATTTCAGGAGAAAATGTATGTGTGTAGCGACTGGAAGAAACCAACCCACACATAAATACCTGGACTGGTAGAAGAGCTTTATATTTTTGGCAACATTTACCAGTATTGGTTCATTTGAAGGCATTTATACATCCTTCAAAGAATGTCTCCAAACAAGTGTTCGGATATAGCAGTCATCTTCCTACGTTGATGATTTGATGGAAGATCCGACGTGATGTCTTTGTCTGAAAGATTATGAAATATATACTTTCTGCCTCAGAAGGAACCCAAGGAAAACAGATTGGGACAACCATAAAACCTGTGTGATAGAAAACCTAGCACATATCCATCGTGATCTGGATCATGAGCTTGTGGACATGAACAGTCCAAGAATTGATTCATTTTGATTCGAGCTGCTCTCTTCAAGAACAGAGAAGCAGTAGGGATGCATCCTGGTGAATTAAACATCTGTCCGAATTAAGAGCTCAAACCCGGAATCTGGCAGAGAAACACTGAGGTGCGAAACACCTACTACAAGGAAATTAGAAAAACTCAAAGAAATAGCTTTAGAGAATTCTGTGAAGACATAAACACTACACCCGCTGCGGCAAGGCTTTATAAAGTCATGGCGAAAAGTCAACACAGGAATGGCTTTGAGATGGCCAGATGGTAAATATACCGAAAATGAGGAGGAAATAGTCTTACTAGGAATTCATTTTCCTGGGAGTAACCCGAATAGGGGAGTTAATCCTCTCGAGGGTAACAACAGACCTTCAAGAGGAAGCACTACAATGGCTAGGCACATTTGTAGTAACGAAAGATTAAAATAGGCTATGAACACCTTTCTACGTTTCAAGGCATCGGGAGCCGATGGGATTTTCCCAGCATTGATCCAGCAAGATGAAATTCTACCACATTTGGTTAGAATAAGTCGAATGAGCTTGGAACTGGGTTATATACCAGTGGCATGGAGAAGTTCAATATACACCTTCATTCCAAAAGCTGGGAAAAGGGGACACAACAAACCCAAAATCTTTCAGACCAATTAGTCTAACATCGTTTGTGCTTAAAACGATGGAGAAAGCTATTAATAATTATATTAGAACGGAAATCCTAGATAGACTACCTCTCCACCCACATCATCATGCTTATTGGTCAGGCAGATCTACGGATACTGCACTGCTACATCTGACGGAGGATATTCGATGTGCCTTAGACAACCAAGAAACTGTAGTATCTGCGTTTTTGGACATAGAAGGAGCTTTTGACAATACTCCACATGGGGGTGTCAAAAGAGCATTAAATAAAAGAGGTGTAGAGAGGTGATATTGTCATAATAGCCAGGGGAAAATTCGAGAATTCCCTTTGTGACATCGTACAAATGGGTCTGAACTATACAAATAGCTGGTTTAGGCAAGTAAGACTTAACATAAACACCACCAAAACCATCACATAGCTTTCACTAAGAAAATAAAAATCAACCTCAAAATTGTTCAACTTTGTGGGATCGAGGTTGAATGCAGACAAGAAGTCAAATATCTAGGTCTGACTCCAGACAGTAAACCCATGTAGAACAAACACGAAAAGGAGATTATATACAAAGCAAAAATGGCTCTAATTGTGTGCAGGAACCTGGCAGAGAGAAATTGGGGTTGTAAACCAAGGATCCTGAGCTGGTTGTACACTGCCATAGAAAGACCAATCATCAGTTATGGAAGTCATTGTGTGGAGTAGTAGGACTAGCCTATTGACGACGAGAGACAACCTCTCCAGAATTCAAAAACTAGCCTGTATATGCATTACAGAAGCAATGAAAACATATTTAACGGCAGCCATGAAAGAGATTCACACCACTACATATGGAGGTGGAAAGTGTTGCAGAAAGAACAAGATACAGACTAAGTAGAGAGGGAATCATTAAAAAAAACCACCTCACTTAGAAATCAGAAAACCTGGGACATGCCACAAGATGGTATGATGAAAAAGTTTAACTTTACAAAGAAATTCGATACGAAATTGAGCAACAAGAAGGAATGTGATCCAAATACTATTACCAGCCTTGGAAAGGATGCCATTCAATAGTACACAGACGGCTCAAAAGTAATAGAACGGACTGGGATAGGAGTGTACGGGCCAGGAACCAAACACTCTGAAAGCTTGGAAGAAATCTCAAGTATCTTTCAAGCGGAAATTCACGCCCAATTCAATATTGATAAAAGATATAGAAGGCAAAGGATTATCATCATGCAGGATAGTAAAGCAGCCATTATAGCACTGAGTTCTTGTGTAATCAGTTCCAAAAAGGTATGGGATGCATAGGTAAACTCATTGAACTAGGCGAGAACAATATCGTCACCTTACTGTGGGTTCCTGGACATGCTGGACTAGAAGATAATGATATAGCAGATATAAACTAGCAAAGAAAGGGACTGAAACACCCTTTTGGGGACCGGAACCCTTTTGCGGTATCACTTCCAATGTAGTATTGGAAGAAAAGAGGAGAATATCTGGCCATTGGAACGATCTAGTGGGAATTAGACAATCAAATATACCCCTGAGAGACTACAACCAGGTGAGAACAAATGAATGTCTAATCCAGAGTAAAACTGCACTAATAGTAACAGGTGTCCTAACGGGACACTGTCGCCTGAATGGGTACCTTAAAAAGGTCAAAATAGTGGAGCAAGAAGAATGTAGATTCTAAGGAATGGAAGAAGAAACCTCCATCCACATACTTGCGGATTGCATAGCAATAAACAATCCTAGGGCACAACACCTAGGAGACTACTGGTTAGAAGAGGGACATTTACCTAAACTAAAGCCTGCGGACATCCTAAAATTCATTGGGAAATAGGTCTAAAGGAACTACTAGTTTCTGAGTGGAAGTAAGGGGGCACAATAGATCTTTTAGGTCACGGTGAATGTCACCCCAATATAATGTACATACATACAAAAATAAAGTTGGAGGATCAGTTGTTCATAAATGAAAAGTAATTGTTTCTAATAATGCTTTATTATGAAATTACAATTAATTAATACAGTCTGATGGTTACAAATAATGATTTAGTGTACATTATGAGCTTACAATAAAAATTGACAAATTCCTTACGCTAAAAAATAGTTAAAAATTAGACACATTAAATAATAATATAAACTTTACATATGAAACAATTTTCACAATGTATCATCATAGAAACTAACCATTGTACACTATATATATGCAATTACAGTAAATATACAAAAAAATATTGGTGTGTGTACTCGGAGAGAAGGAAGCACAACATAACAATTCCTTTAAAACATCCAAAATATTCCTATATAAATTCCAATTTTTTTTTTCTAAATTCCTTACTAACATCTAGTTTGGCGCGACAAAAGTGTTTTTGGCTGGTCAGTCATTCTACAGCCATAAGGTTTGATAAATGGAATGGTTTTACTTTGGATACCACAAAAATACATGAAAATTGAGAATATTTCTAAAGGCCAGTTTTAAATATATACATCTGTGTAAAACGACTTTTTTTTATAAATATATATTAAAATATTTCAATAAATTGCACTAATATGTATACAAAAAATTCATTCAGCAGATGGGTAGTAATTTATGCAGAATAGAACTTACACGGGTTAGTCCCGTTAGTCATTTTGCGATTTAAAAAAAATATATTGGCTAGGGTATCATTTCACATTAATTATCAGTTTTTCGTATCGAGTGACCAATTTTGTAGTTAGGAAATTTAAATCTGTCTATATACTAGGATTTTTGAGTTGTCAATTGCCGTTTCCCGCTCAAAACATAAACCTAAATATTGTTTAAAATAGTTGGTCAGTTTAATCGTTGTTCATTTACTTAATCCAAAGCCCGAATAGAGTAGGTATATTTAAAACATATTGCAATAAAAATGGAATCTATGCACGGGTGGTAACGTCCCAGCTTAATTTTGATATTGATAATAGAACCAAAGTGGGTAAAAGTCAATATTGAATTATTATTATAGGGGATAGGCAAATATGTAGATAGAAAACATTTGCAAATGGAATGGTGTCAATTTTCGGATGGAAAGGTACTTCAGCAATTAAAAGATGAGTGAAAAGTGTTGAATAAATCTTTTTCTACAAAAACTTAGAAGAATATAAGTGAAGATACAGAAAATAATTAGTGAAAGAAACTAGATAATTCACAAGAAAAAAAAGATAATAAAAGAAGAGATAGCACATGATCTCCAACAGTCCTCTCATAATATAGGCCTAGACCTAGTTTATATAACATTTTCCGAAAGTTTTCTATTTCCTTTGCATAGCCTCATTAATCCCCAACTACCAGAGACCTTACATTTTGTTACACATCAAAGAACTATAGGAATAAAAAAATTGTCTTTTAATCTTGTCACTGATCATGACCAATTTTAAATTATTTTTCATCCATTTTATTCTCATTTAGTATACCTAAGTCTAGTGAATACAACTATTTTTTTATGGCTGACCCAAATGTTTTATGCTGATAGTTCATGTTTAAAAAATATTTAAAATAACGCGTGGTATTGGCCTTTAGAGATAGTTTACAAGTTAGTAATATTATTCTAAACATTTGTAATGATTTTTTGCTTAAAAAATTAAGTTGTCAACTAAACTTTACTAATTTATATAAAATGTTCTAAATGGGAAATCCTTGTGTATCTATCTTTCCAGTCTAGAAAGTTGAACAGGATTTAAAAATAAATTTATTTGAATTTCATTATTCGCTTCCAAGTATTTCAATCTAATTTGAATTATGAAGCTTTCTGGCATATTTTCTATTTATGAGAGTTGGTAAATGACAACTCCACTGCCTATCGGTTTCTGATTTCTGAAGACATATTCGGATTTTGCAATTTTTTCATCTGACCTTACTTTATTGTTCTACAGCCATCATCATTAGAAATTTTCAGAGAGTGAGATCTAAAACATTTAGAGTAATCGTAACTTTTAAATCACTTTATGTGGCAAGTCGGGACAGGTGAATTTAATTTTTTACTATATCGTGGGGTAATAAAAAGCAATAGAACTTTTCCATTGACAGAAAATTTTTAAACATCACATTTTTTTAATGCCAAAAAATGCTCTGGTAAATTTATTGAGGTGGGGTTTTACCAAGTTAGGCCAAGTCGGCAGCACTAGCGGCATTGCCACCGGCATAAAACTCGGCAACTTGGCTGCAGCGTTTTGCCGAGAAACTAAATTCGACTACACTCAACTAACTTTACATGAAGTAATAAGGGATGATTATGGTCTAGTGCCTGGTAGAATCAGATAGGGACGAAATTTAAAAAAAAATTATTCTTTATAACGGTAGTTGGAACGCGATCGAAACGTTGAAATTAATATATAAAAAAAGATTGTAGTTTAATTTCTCAAAAATACCAAAAAGAAATGAATGATGAAATTTAACTAGGAAGAACGACAAAATGTATGAGGACTGTGTGTTGATTGGCTGTAACAGATACATATGTTTCTTAAAATGACGGCTGTTGGAGAAGGTAACGATCAAATTAAGAAATCTTATAACAAACTGGACTTCTGAATGCATATTTTATTTCCAAACTTTGTGAATGTTTGAATAATACACCGTTTTGATATAGGAGTGAGTTCGTTGATTACGATGTTTTAAAGTTTTATTGTGTATGAGAAAAGACGCAGTTGTGGTTTAGAGCATCTAGAATTGAGTCGTCAATCGGATGAATTTTTTGAGTCAAGTATTTCAATAAACTTGAAAATCAGCCTTACTTGATAAGAAGAGAAGTTTTAACATAATGGAAGGAACTGGAACGTTTTTACGCAACCTGTAGCGCATAGAGCGGTTGTGTTAAAAAAGTCGATTTTTTTATTCAATATATTTGAGGTTGTTTTCATCATAATCAAATTATTATTGTTTTATTCAATTTTTTTTGCAGTTAAAAATTATAATTATCCGAAGATTTTTGAATACTAATACCCATACAACCCAAAATATTTGAAATTAATAATAGCTCGCAAAAGGTTTTTTTATTTTCCTATAATTCCTGATAATATTATACAATATTTGCAGCTGAACGATTTAGCACAATATTTCTTAATCTTTTAAGATCTGACTTCAAAGATCAAAATACAAATATTATTAAAGTGAAAAATCGTAGTATTGTAGAAAGTTACGCATATCCTGGAAATTTAAAAATTCAAAAAGCCCGCGTCTTTTTAAATGATAGCTCACGCTGTATCCAATAAAGGCGCTAGTGGTAATTTTATGCAACTCGTCTTTAACTTCCCATTTAAAAATTAAGTTAAAACTTTCACTAAATAACTTTTGTAAAAGTTGTTCAAGAATTAAAATTACGTTACACAACTAGTCGAAACAAAGGGTATTTTAGAGCTTGAAAAATCGCGTATTTCCTCCATTTTTTCAGGTTAATCAAAAATCACTGAATCGTCTAAAATTTGCAAAAATATTTGTATGGCTTCAGCTATTTGATGGATAGATTTTTCAACCAAAAAATCATTACTTTATATACAAAAACCTTGTTAAAAAATTTCACATTCACTTCAAATAAAAAAAAATTATTTCTTATAACTAAATGTCTAGATTAAAAATATGTGTTTGGCAAGAATTTTAACTAAAACAATAATTCAGATCCACTTTTTGTTAAAAATAAAAACAGATGGTTTCTTGTTTGTTAGTCTAGAGGATGGGTATAGGGTATAAATAAACTGTTGTCACTTTTAGATATCTTAAGAGGGAATACTCGCATATTATAAATTCAACATTACCATCGGTAAGTTCACATCAAAAAAGGTGCTGAATTTTTCGAAGAACATTTTTCTGTAATTTTACTCATTTTTTTTCAATAAAAGAAGCAATTGCGCAAAAGGGGCGAGTACTTTTTGAATTCGAGTCAAACTACCAAACGTACAGAACCAATTATTATGTATATATGTTGAATAAATTTCGTTTGATAAATTTTATCCAATATGAATTTATATTTAAACACAACAAAGCGAAACAGAGGTTGGTTTCCAGTACCAAAATTTCAAATAAGCCTATTAAAATTGAATGACATTTGCGATTCATACTATCCACTGTTCGACATATTAAAATATAAAACCAGACAATAGTTACAAGAAATGATACCGGGTGTCCCACGACGTATTGACAGTCCAATATAAATCGTGCGATACTCGGTATATAAAAAAATGCAACCCACTCTAAAAGAATATCATTGCTACTCTTGAACATCTAAACACCACTACCAATGGATTGAAAAATTTAAAAATATTTATTTGTCATCCATTCGTTCATATTTATTTTCTTTGCCGTGAAATGTATTAGGCAGCAGTATTTTATATTTTTTATTGAATATTTCTTTAAAGAAAACAAATTTAATAGCTTAGCTTAATTTTATGAAAAGTTTGATGTAATATTCGGAATTGGCCATATTTGAATGTAATTAATGTTTTGAAAAACAGTGATATTCAGTAAGAGGTTAAATTTAAAACTTCATTAAAAACAACAAACATACATTATATAATAATCACAGGTTAACACGATAACTCAAAGTTAACACTCAACGGGTGTCACATGTTCGCACTATGCATTTTCTGTTGAACCATATCCAACAAGATATCGGAGTACTGTTCCATTATGTTGATAACATTCGGTCCACTCGGACCTTTCGATACCAGATCGTTGAGTTTTTTCACGGTATCAGTTTGGTTAACGTCAGTGTTGCCGTTATTCTGTTTCAGTTCTTTCAGAATGCAATCGTGGAGGATTTTGTGGGTGCGAATCATCGACATTTTTACTTTGTCGATTCTATCTATTTGAGATTCGTGACCGTCATCAGTTTCATTTAGACGGTCGTACAATTTGACTACTTTTTCTGCTGTCGAAGTTAATTGATCGATAAGGTCGTCGCAAACTTGATTGGAAACTGAAAAAGTTAACGATAAAATTATATACAGGTGTAAAACTAAACTAGTATCTATACTTTTTAAAGCTTCAAGTGGAAGTTGTAGTGACAATTTAATTCATGTATAAAAAATCCCATAAGCCGCGTGATTTTGTCATTATGACAGCGAAAAAAGTTTGCCCTAACTTTTCCAGCGACAATAACGGAACCTAACTTTTGAAAGCATGACAACCAGCATTGTAAACAAATTTTTGATGACGTTATGTCAATTTTTCTCAAGCTATTTTTAATAATTGTGTTTTTAACAATTGTACTTTTCCGTTAAATTAAATAAACTGATTTACATCTCATTTTTTAATTTATTGATTTACATATTCATTTTGAGTCGAAGTAAACTTGACATTTATAATTCGAATTTTGTAGCCATTAGGTAAATCAACTCAAAAAACTACCAGAAAAAATTACGAGTCCTACGGACTCGTAATTTTTTCAGAGGCAGTTTTTTTCGTTAAATTGCCAGGCAACAAAATTCTTATTGATACATGTCAAGTTTACTTCGACAAAAAAAAAGCTCTCGTGTAATTATACGTGAAAATAATAGAGAGACGAGGTTGAAGATTCTAGAGATAGATTAAAGTTTGACTTTGGTATAGGATCTAGGTTTGGCAAGCTCAAACTCTGAAGGGCTTAGATGTTGGAAGGTGGATACATTTTCTTAGGTTGAACTAGGCTACAGAGAATTCGCAACATAAAGGAGTAACTTTATTGTAAACTATAACTAGTAAGCATGCAGTGAATGTTCAAACTAACTTACTCTCCACTGATGAATAGCTTTCGTTAGATTCAAAGTCGTCGTTTGTGACAAGGTCATCAAAGTGAATTGTGTGCCTTGCAGCTACAAAATAAACAAGTGCTGGTCAAAGTTACAAGAAGCTCATTATTAAATTTTATACTACAAAAGCACGTAATGGTTTTAAGCGTGATAGCAAAGCAAAATGATACGATTATTATTACATAATAATATAAATGTTGGCCAGTAGTAAAAGTTACCTTCATTACTAAAACAATGTTAACCATACATTCGTTGAAGTTGAATGTTCTTTTTTTATAGTCCTACTCTTCCGCTAGAGCAGCGTGGATTCGCATTACTCAAAAAATCGGAACATTATAAATGTATAAAGGGTGTTGCAGAAATGAAAAACTAGGATTTAGGAATTAGTAGATGGTATGCTTCTAACTTGCCGAAACATAGGGCTCAAAACGCAAAATTTGAAGGTAAATATCATTGCAAAAAGTTAGTATACTGATTAAAATGTCAAAATTTCAAAACACTGGAAATGCAACCAATTTTTAATTAAAAATGTTGATGTACAAAAAGCAGAAAAAACCCTAATCATCTTTTAACTTTCCTCAATATCAGTACCGCCAAAGTAAATGAATTTATATTGCTTTTTTAGAATCTTGGCTGCCAATCGTTTAGAAGGATTTTAGTACAAACCCGAGTGCCAATCGTTTAGAAGGATTTTAGTACAAACCCGATTGCCGCTCCACCTACCGGAACCAATTGTGAATATACAGAATCCAGATACTCGTTCAAACATACACAAAAATTTCATCGCACAGAAAAAGTATACATATCTGGTCTTTTTTTATCGAACATAGGTACCGCTGTGCCGACACGAATGGAAAGGCACGAAGGAAAGGAATGGGTACAATAATTACCATGCTTTTATTCGTCACGAAAATGTAGATGTGGGATTGTTTTTGCGCTATGGTCGGTGAAAAAATGACATGTGTATTATATGAAGATAATCCAACAAATTTCTAATTTTAGAGTCCCACATCGGCAAGAAAGGCTTGTAGTAAAAAAGTCATATAAAGTATGTACTGACATTACATGTTGTTCTCTCGCTCACTGTTGACCGAGTTCATGAGTTGATTGAAAAGTTCGTACAACCCCATTTGTCATAGTAACACACGAGCATTTCAATTTGGCAACTCATTCATTGTTTGACAAGCCATTTGAAGTTGACTTGTTAGCGTGTTTTTTAACAATGGAAAAAATTTAAAATCGTTCAATGAATAAAGAACGCTTTAATACCAAATAAAATTCATGCAGGCATGCTAAATGCGTTGAATTAATCTGCCACATTAGAAAAAATGGTTTACAAGTGATAGCTGGTTTCAAAAGGTGTTGAAGATTATCGAAGCATTGGACATCCAAAAACTGATTGAAAACAGACTTTTTGATTGATTATGTCGAAAAAAGTAAAACTCTGAATATTATTTCAACCTTTTGAAGAACAGGTTTAGCAAATAAAAGTCTTGTGGAAACCGTTTTTCATTCGATAGCACGAACTTTTCAATCAACCTGTATGGTTTCTAATTGACCTACATATATTTTTGTTAATGGGTTACTTATCTATGCCACTTTGCACCAGAAACGGCATTTATATCTTTACGTAAATTGCTTCACAAATGTAGTTAATCAAATCTTTTTTATTTTACATCAAATATATTATAATTCTTCAAAAAATTCTATATAAATAAACATTGTGCGTATATGACAATCGCAAAAATTGCAAAAAAACAGTAAACGACCCATCAATAAATTCCACTTACCCCTATTTTTGTCTTTGTTGTTTAAATGACGTCTAGGAGTTACAGAAGGAGAACCGTTTTCAAACGGCCTGCTTCTCGGCGGAGCTGTAGGGGAATCTTCATCTGAAGTTGATATGTTATCGACGGTGCCGAGAGTGTTAAGATTACCTAATAAAATAAAAAAATCCATAGAATGTATCCTTTCCAAGGATTATTTATTATAATAAAAGTTTATGTTTCAATACTGGCCAACAAATAAAATGATTTTTTTTGCGATACACCAACTAATTAACATATTGTTTATATTCAAACTAGAAACCAAACAAACTAGAGAGTTCGCTAGAAACACTGGAAAATGTTATCCCATAATAAAACAATGTTTCTTATGTATACAGTAAACTTTACAGTCATCCCAAAAAGTAGGAGCATAGGCAACGCTTATGGGTAAATTCCAACAAAAACGTTATTATGAATTCACGGTTACAATGATAATCATATTATGTCCCACATGACAAACAAAGCAATGAAAAATATAACTACTACACTAAATTGAATGTTTCAAGTAATAAACAGTGTAAAACATGACAATGGAAAAAGGATCATCTGAAAACACTTATTTGGACCTCAGTCGGTTCGTTCTCAAGAAAAACCGCACGCAAATGAAATCACGTGCATATTGAATGACCCAGGCAAGTGGATAAGGATGAACAGGGGCGTATTCTGTTTCCCTACTGCTAACATTTCAATGCGAGTCGTCCAATACGCAGCTGACTTAGAGTAGGTCTTTGTTTACATGCGGTTTTTCTTGGGACCGTCTAGACACGAAGCTTGATCAACTTTTCAAACAAAAGTATAATGCATCTGGGTCATTATGGGCTGACTTTAATTAGCTCTCAGGGCACTAAAATCTGTTGTAATTACGGCTTCTCTATGATCTTGTCGATTGTAAAAAATAATAATAATAAAAAATTGGCCGCACAAAAAAGTATATGTATGATACTTCACCTTCGGCAAATATTCAGCCGGAGTTATGAACATTTTTTGAGCAAATGTTTTTTTCATTTTTTAGTTGTCTGACTTGTTTTAAGTAGGGGGCTTTGAACCTATAAAATTTGGGCAGTAAACAAGGTAGAGATATTCATTAGAAATCGCATTGTTTAATTTGGATGGGAATTGCCATAAGCAGAAAACTATGACAGGTCTGTCTATCAAGTAGCTATATCATGGATCTCATATCTGATATAATCAGCTTCAGAATGGTCTGGGATTACTTAAAGACCTCCCAATATGTTTTGAGGCTTTCTGGAGTATATCAGTTAAAAAAAAAGCAGAAATCTATTGTGAAATTGGTAATAATATAGGTGAAGCTGAAGAGAGAAGTGGACAAGAAAACATAGTTATTGAAAAAAATATCTTGAGAACTATGAATTAGAATAAATAGATCCTTAGTAAAAATTAACTTTTTCTACAATCACAATCCGAAGTAGTATGCTTTCACACATCCAAATCCAACATGTAAGTTGACGTTTTCAGCGATCTGTCAAAATTTGAAACTATTGGCGCTGTAGAGCGGTAAAGTTACTGTGGTGTTTACCTATTTTCATAATTCAACTTGAAAAAACATGGAAGATGGAAAAGTAGTAACGTGGCCGAAGGTTTCATTGATATTGATTATTCAATTTATAATACAATAGAAACATCAAAAAATATCCAGTATATCTACGTTCCAAGTAAAATGTTTAAAAAAACCATTTATCTTTAATATCATGTGATCGCAGAAAAAATCTTCAATGTAATTCGAGTAAAAAGGCCTTTGCCGCTTTCGATAAATTTTATAACTAAAGCGTCAAAGTAACACTTTCCGCTTTTGATATTCAAATAACTCATATGAAACCATTGTCTATTCCATGGAGACTACAGAAGGAGATCAGATCGGATTAATGTATATAATTTGAATCTTATCATAATAAATATTCTTTCCTACTTTATTTATCTCTGAATATTTTTAATCACCTTTGGTAACTGAAAACACTATGGTTTTCTTAAATCTAATTTCACTTTTTCGTTTTAAATCAGCTGCACTACCAACCACTATTGCAATAATTTTTAACAACGCACCGACCCTGTCCATTTTTAATTTTTAACAATTTTAATCTCTAGTTCTTACTTTGAGTTTTTATTATTCACTATCATAGGTAATGTTTACAATTTGTCTACTGTCATTCATGAAAAGTAAGGTTACTATTTTTGGATAGCATTGGATTTGCAGTAGCGACGCCGCGGTGAAAAAACAAATTGCTTAGATAGACGATTTTGAGGAAAGGTTTCCGTATGAGTTCGTTCTCCTTATCTATCCTCCATGGTCTATTCAATTAACACATAGTTAAATTTGGACTAATGGGAAGAGCAGATTGTAAATTATGAGACCTAAAATATGGAACCTCACCGAGTAACTTCAAGACACCACTCTTTGAATAAAGTAGAAAGATGTGGCAAAATTTAGCACAAATTCCAGATTAAACTGGTTAAAGAAGATGGAATTGACAGTTAGCTATGAATACCGGAAGTGATGCACGAAAAAGAGATATACAACAAATCTTGAATTGTTTTAATGAAATGTTTGTGAAAGTTTTATTGAAGATTCAGATCAGCATATTGAGTTTAAGGTGGCTTTATGGTTTTATTTTTTGGATGATTATCTTATAATGGCTTTTAATATGGTGAAATAACTATACTGGCCTATATTTTATACACAACACACTATCAGTTTTTTCAAATAAATATAATTTTACGTTCGTAAAATTACCAGTTCATAAAAATTTTCACAATAATTGTATATTTCCCAAATAGTCAGATGTATTATGTATTTAATATTAAAATAACCCACTCCCATACAAATAACCTCTATTATTTTATAAAAATTTCAAAATAAATTGCATCATCTTTGGATATTTCATTACTTACTTGCAGAATATGAGTGTTTCTTCCGACTTTGCAACGATTTATTATTAATTTTGTTATGCGAACTTATCGTCGGTCTCATAAGTCTAGAAACCATCTTTTCTTCTGGATCGGAATCGGATTGATTTAGAACTGTACTAGATCGACTACGAGTAATTAAATTGTTTTTGACGTATCTGGAACTATTTCTTGATACATTGTTCGTACTGGTTTTCTTTCCTGAAACTATGTGGGTTTGGAAATGAGTTAACAACAACATTGAGCAACATAAGAACAAAAAATTCTTGCGAAAAGTCATCTTTACATAGATATTCGTCTAAAATTACTTTTGCCCAGTTATAAATAAAATTCTTATGTTAATATGGATTTTGAGATATTTTTTTTATTATTATTAATCACATTAAGCCAAATTTAGTATCAAACCATTTTAATACCATTCAATTCCAGTGGTGTAGTTAGCTATTATTTAAATAAGTAATTGGGTCATAATTAAGGAAAAAATGAGCTTCACAAAAATATGACGTAGAAAAATTATAGAAAGTTGGTATTTAATAATTTAATTAGCATATCACAAAGTATTAGATTAGAAGAAAGGAGTTTCAATTTATTGCACTTGCACACTCAGTATAGTATGTAAACAATCATAACTTGGTCTTCCACTGTTCTTTAAAATTAAAAAAAATGACTTTTCGCATTTAAATATATTTTTAAATTTGATAGTAAAGTGAAGATCAAAGAGATTCGAAGAGACATTATGTTAGTGAAGTTAAATAAAGGAATAGATGAAAATTAGTGATTACATTTAATTATCTAAACAAGTCATGCTGAGTGAGAAATTAAAAGCAAGCCATGTATACATTGTCTTTCCAATTAAATGAGTTGCAAGTTTAGTAACTTGTTTAAAAAGTGTGCTCCCTTTTCACTATAATTTGAAATAGTTGTGCTAGTATGTGAAATAACGTGGTTTTTAAAAGTGATTTCAATAGTATTCAATATAAAAAAATTATTATTATTTAGTTTTTTGAAAGATTTGAAAATGTTTACAGTTGCAATCTGGATGGGGAAAAGTTTGTATGTATTTCAATTAATATAGACTCCCCTGACCACGATAAACATCCAATGTAGAGCGAAAAAGGGACTGTGGAGAAGAATGGGGCATATATTTTGCGTGTAAAACCGCCTACTTCCCTTATAACTTTTAATAAAAAAAAAGGAATTTAAAGAAATGAAACTCTTGTAACAACGCTCCATCAAATGACAAATGTCAGTCGAACAAATTAAAAATGAGTCATTCGGTTGCAGTCCTTACCTAATCCTGGTTTATTTCGAAATCGAAAGGGGTTTTTTCAGTATATTAAATAAATATGTAAAGTGGCAGTTGGTCGGTAATACAGGGTGATTGATTAGTGTGATAAAGCTCAGTAGGTCTGTTATCATAAAATATACCAAAAAAGTTATATATAAAAATTGTAGGCTTTAAGCTTCATATTTCAAAATAGAAAAATATAGGTTGTTTCATTTAAAAAAACACAACTTTGATTCTGCACCAAGTAATGGAACATCCTGTAACATAGTAACTAATTTTGAAATATGAAGCTCTAAGCTGCCTACAATTTTTATAATTAACTTTGTTGTGGTATCTTTCATGATAACAGACTTACTGAGCTTTATCGCACTAATCAATCACCCTGTATATATTTTTTGGCAATATTATCCGCAAAAATATGGCCCATTATAAGAAATGATTTGCTTCGTACAAGGGTCACATAAATCGGTTTATATTGTTTGAAAAGGAAAAAATTTGGTACCTATATTAATACTTTATTCCGTTTTCCACATTCCACAACCCAGGGTGTAAATGTACATTAATAAAGTCAATAATACTAAACATCCGATATTTCAACAACAAAAAGAAACTAATATTGCAGAGTATTTTCGCACGGTAAGGGATCGTCCGACAATTATCTGCTCAAGAGTGCCTCAAAAAACGCCGTAACTCAGCCAGAATAATTATTGCGTCTGTTAGTCAGGCTGCTTTGAAGTCCAAAACTTGTGAGTCTAAAACAGTATGGATCTATAAACAATTCCTTAAGCAACTGACTAGACACAAAAAAGTAACTTTGCTATGGATGCAAGGACATAAATGAATTGTCGGAAATGAAACTACAAATGGTCTCGCAAAAGAACCATTAACTGGTATGCCAAAAAACCGCATCATGGAAGTAGTCCGAAAATTACGACCTTCTGCTCGCTACCCTAAATTGCTCTTGTGGCTTCAGAAATCTGATCTCAGAGGAATCACTTGAATGATCAGTGGACTCTGCTCACTCAGTTACTATCTCCGTAAGATAAACAAAGTGACAGTGGAACATGCAGATTCTGCGATTATGCATATGAGACGGCGGAACACATCTGCAATTACAGGGTAATTGCTCGACAACGTCTTAAATATCTGGAAGGGTCGACTTAGAGCCTGATTAGATTACATACCTAGCTCCAAAACAGATAATACACTTTCTCGGAAACTAAATCTTTTGGACTAAAACATTCATATAGGGTATACACAAAAGATCTTACAGGTGGCAGTGTAGTAAGGTCAACCGGTCCAATCGACCAATCTACAATTGTCTGCAATACATATGAATGCTGGCGGCAGTACCAAACATGTGTGGCTATATGGCTGGGCCTTACTAAAAAGATTATCCTGTATTACATGTTCTGGCTTTTATTGCTGATAATTTTGCCAGACATTCTGTAGCTGCCACATATTGTAGTAAAACTATTGCCCGTTTAGAAGCCCCTTAAGACATATATAACAAATATCTCCACTTTATTTTGGACCAACAAAAAACGGTACTGTAAAATTGTGCCCAATACTATTGAATCATCAACTAAGTATAAAACCATTGTTTATTCAAAAATTACTAGCATTATTAATTAAGCTTTATTGTTGAATTTAAAACAAATAATAAGGATTGTGGACTTTTACGTTCAAATGTCTTTTTTACATTTTGTACTCACGTTAAATTCAATAAGGACCATTATTGTGTAACAAAATTTTGATTTTTAAACGATTTTATTTGAAATTAATTTTATGATCACCGAAATAAAAGTCACCAATCATCTCTGCATTTGAAAAGACAATTAATACATTTTTCGATGGAAGCTCTACTTACCTTGTTCGATCTTTCGTTTTGGCACAGAAGTTTGCATACTTAAATCGCTTAAGCTGCACGACCTACGCAAACTGCTATCTGGGGAACTTTCGTCCAAATAGACTGAAACAACATGCAGAAAAAAAAATAAAAAAAAGTTGCCCATACTAAGCTACAACTTTATCCGAATAGTAATTTCTTTAATACCAGTTGTATATCGAAGTTTTCATTTCAAGGTTTAAATTGGGTCACAGTTTAGTCGTTCGATGGGATAATTTTATGTATACTTGAGCGCCAGTTTTACCATTATTAGTATGAAAATTATGTTTATCAATATAGAAGATCTAAAATCTACTTGAGATTTTAAAAATGAACACTTTTCAATAAAAAACATAAGTATTTTAGTAAACAAAACAAATATTATATCTAAATGCAAAACATGTCTAAAATAACAACTTTCACTGACCGTTACAGGCCAAGGAAATCCAAGAGCCTAGATGTACAACAGACATAATCACGCATATTTTCAAATGCACAAAACATGCTTATACGGAGCAAAGCAGATTGCTGGTGGATACTGAAAGTGAGAGTATTCCTGAAATGACTAGAGGTCATAATACCTCCAACAGGAAACTACGACTTTGCCTTATACCGTCCTAATTCCGAATAAAGTTGACTGGGTCCTCCGAAATGAGGAACTACTAAAAGTGGATAGTTGTTGGTATACAGATGGCTCAGAAACACCCTTCGACTCTGGTGTCGGTATAAATGGTCCAGACCAAGGACAAAGATATTAACTTGTCTAGGATTCTATACAACGGCATTTCAGGCGTTTTACGCCTTTAATTTGTGTGGAGAGATTGGACGAAACTAACCTCACACATGAAACTATAAGAAACATTTTTTCGGTTAACCAAGCGGCCTTATTAGCACCTATAGTAACTTCGAAGTTGGTATTGTCAAACTGCCAAAAGAGACTACTCAATACTCAACAAATTGTCTCCGTTCTGGATCTCTGACCAATCTGGTATGGATGGCATATACTCCGCCGCGACCCAAATCAGGTTTGTGGTCCAAATTATCATTCACCAAATAAACTAATTATCGGCTGAAATTGTTCGGTGAAATATGAATAGATGTGAGCCACAATAGATACAATCACCTCAAACATAACCTAACCTACAGGAAAAAGAGATAATTAAAAGTCAATGAATAAGATAACAGAAGAAAAACAACTAAAATAGTTTGGACATGTACAAAAATGACACTAGAGAGTGGCTAACAAAATAGGTGACAGCATCAATTAAGATAAAAAATAAGAAGTGGGATACTACGAAAGAATAGGAAAGATAGCATGAAACGAAATGAGGGTAAGCAGTAAGGAAACTGAAACAGAAGTAGAGATGATAATGGAAAACGGGATCAATAATTCCAAATCGTCAGTGTAATGGTAAAATGATGAAGAAAAAGATAGTTTTCATTGATAATAATTACTATAGGGTTTATTTCCATAGATACAAGAAATATTGTGAGAAATTACCAAAAAAACCAAAAAAAATACCATAAAACAAATTAATTCTGGCATGATTACAAATGCGGTTTTCTGAAAAAAATTATCTTGCAACTTGAGACCGAGTTCTTGGTTGAAGGTAGTTTTTTATCTTTTGTGTCTTCTACTCGTACCGGCGACCTCCGTAGACGCTGATGTATGATCACACCCGTCTTTCCAAGAATTGTAGTGGTAATGCAAGTGACGCCTATAGACTAAAAATTACCAACTACTAATTGACTTCAATGAGGTCTCTAGAATTTTCATTTAAAAAAAATATTTCCAGTAGAATTGTTTTTTGAAATCGACTTGTATACTTGACAGTTGACATGTATCTCCTTTCAATAGCTTCTTTACATACATCAACTTCGTAAATATGTGGTTCCACTCCCTTAGGAGAATGTTCTATAGCTAAATAAGTAGAAAAATTGATTTCGAAAAGATATTTGGGGCCTTATAAATGGAATATATCTAACTTTGATTTTTCTCCTTTGAAGGTATACTTAATGTTCAGCTGAATTTTTGCTCTAAGTTGAACATGTTTGAGCTGTTATATACAATTGACTAAATTTAAGGGAGATATAATCTATTATCGAGAACAAGAACACTACTACACATATGGTAAAAGTTTCTCCGTTTTTGGGGGTAGTTAAAGTAAATGTGTAATTCAACAAAATTAAGAGGAATTGTATATTGATTTCAGATAATTAATTTCCATTGTTGTGAGATTAGTCTGAGTATTAGCAAAATAATGGTTTCTAAGTATCAAATTCAATTTGAGTTTGGAGCATAAGGAAATTTGCTTATTTCGTGGTTGTTTAGTATACATTTACAAATATGTACACCGACATTTAGTGTTTACTAATTTTTGTTTTGTTTTGGTTGTTTCTCCCGGCTCGCTTAATTATTATAGGACATCCAAATGACATTTCAAATTTGAAATTGTCATATTACATTGTATAATACCAATAAATATGTTTTGTACTTTTTCTATATAATTTATATTGTAGCTTAGTATAGCCCCCAAATAGGCGTGTACATGCTCAAATAAAATCATGCAAAAATTGAAAATAAAATAAAAAGACGACAGCAAAGTTCTTCTTTATGCAGCCATTGTACAGGCTCTTTTCACAATACAGTTCATGCTGACATTTATGGTATTCACCTTCAGTAAACGATTCAGTATCTTCTTTTTTGACTACTTCTTGGACGTTCCTAACATCACTTTTGTGGTCCATTCTGGGATCATAGTTAAGCCTTCTCTCGACAAAACTGGGTAGACTCAAATTTCTTCTTCTAAAACGAATTGGAGTAGCCTGGAGCTTTGTAAGATCGTTGTAATAACTCTGCGAACTATTCATAGATTCGTACATGCTAGAAAGTGCTCGAACTTTTCCGGAACTCATATTTTGTTTAAAAATATCAACTAATGTGTTTATTTTTTGTATTTTTCTTTGTATTGCATTAAGTATCTTGATGTTTTCAATGGCGAACGCAATTTTATCCTTTTGACAAGGAGAATTCGTTTTTTTAAGGACATTTTCTAACTGTAAGGCTGTATTTTTGGACATTCCGCTATTCTTGGACCAAACATTAACTTCTAAGCTGTCATAAAGTCGGTCTTCAAATCCTTGGGTATTTAAATTCACTTCTAACGAATCGTAATCCATTTTAGAGTTTAAGGTTTTCTTATCTAAACTGTCATAAAGTTCACTGAGCAAGTTTTGTTCGGGGTTATTCCCTGTTTCGAGTTCTCTGTCTATTATCTTTTCCTTAAAACTTAGTTCTATGGTATTTTCATCTGTTACTATATCTTGGTTAGTGAGATTGTTCAAGATATCTTTATTTTTATTGCATTTAACGGTGTTGCTGTAAAAATCCTCTTTTCTAATATATTCGTAGCTAGTTTTAGTTTTTCTTATTTTTGAACTGTGTCTTCTTATAGCTTTCGGAGGTTTATGACAAACTTTTTCACTTGTTAAAAGACTTTTAGTAAACAGATGTCTATCTAAACTTGACGTTTCCTGAACGTGTTTATTTGTATTTTTTCCAAAATTTATTTTCGACAATGTGAAAGAATTATTACCATTTTTATGGTCTTTAGAGCCAGTTTCGAAAATTTCTGTATTAAATTCGGGTTTATTATTAAGAACATTACAAAATTTCGCTTTGTATTGATTATTTTTACTGGCTAAGCTTGGTATGTACATTTCCGCGCTCTTTTTTGATTTCATCGGTTGGTTTTCTTTGCTTTTTGAACTTTTCGCAGCTTTAGCTTCTATAAAGAAAGTAATCGGTTTCTTTTGTTCAAACTTAAGCAACTTTTTTTGAAATTCTTCACTACCTCTTACAGCTTTTTTCGAAACTACCTCTTGAGGGGTAGCAAAATCAGTTTGAGTTTGACAAGTTTTTGTAGCTTTTATTATTTTTGAAGCGTTATGTGAACATCCAACTTCGCATTTTGATGCATTTTCGTACGCTCTATTAAAACCGAAATCTGGATAATTCTTGGGTAAACTTGAGCTCATTTCAATTTCGAAAGGACTGTACATATTTTTTGGTAAACTTTGAGAATGCGACATGTGATTTGGAGGTTTCCTGTGAGACTCGAATAATATTTCTAGAGGTGCTGATTTGCATTCAGATTCATTTGATAATACACTTTCTAAACTTGTACAGTGACTTTTCGATCTACCTGTATAACAATCATACTCTAATAAATTATCATCTGAAAGAATGCTATCTTGGGAAGTTTTTATATTTTGGTTGAGGTAGAAGCTCTCGCTTTTCGGTATTTCTTCAAAAAATTCCTCTTCTTGTTTGTAGATTTCGTTACTTGAAACGCATCGTCTTGGAGGAATTATCTTTTTATCTTTTTTAGGGCCGACCGATAAAAAACAGTAATCTTCCAATGAATCCGAACTGAAGTTGCCGTCTTCTTCTTCCTTCTTAACTTCCAGTTTCGGAGTTTCTATTTGGTTGTCGAATTTTTGTTCTATTTGTTCGTATTTTTTGCTAAAATCTTCACTAAATTTTTCTATGTCGCTGCATATTTGTTTGAAGCCTTCATCAGCGGTCTGTTTATCCAAATCGATGAAATAACTGAAAGATTTTCTAGTTGCTGTCGAATCTTGATTCTGTTCTACATAATCGGAAAATTGTCGTTCTTCACTTACCGGACTAACCGGTAAGCTCTTGTGTAATTTATATTTAACTAAAGTTTTATCTAGCTGTAATTTTCTTGGACGGATAAGATCGTTTAAGGTTTTTTCGGGACTTTTCGTGACATTACTGAGCCTAGCAGCTACAGTGCTGTCATTGGTGTTAAGATCTAAGTTCGCGGCTGTGTACCTGTGGCTTAAATTCAACATACAAGAAAGCTGTGACGTGTTTTTCGCTATGTCTTTCATAAAACAACCGCAGAGTTGTAAATCAGACGGTACAGAACCGCTCTGTGGAAAATCTGTGTATGTGCTATTAGTTAAGTTAGTAATGGATATATTGCTGGTATTAGAATGATACTGGTTAGCGTCCGAATCGCACAAGCAATTGTTATGATGAGACGCGTCTAATGTAGGATCATATGGTATGTTACCTTGTTTTTTCGACCATCTGTCTCGTTCTGGAATGTGAGAAAGATCGTGGATGGATTGACTGTATTTTAGAGGACTATGGCCGACCTAAAAATAAAAACTTAGTGACTACATTATTTCAACTAAAAAGAAAATCTGTCTAGTCCAGTCACCTTAGGCGTCAACCTCAGAATAAGAGATAAGATGCTGCAGTTTTGTACAGCGTTGGCTCAAAAGTCGCAATCAATATGAAGCGCTAGTTTTAAGATATTCAAGGTTAATTATAGTAAATATCAGTGTTTTAAGAAATATCTCGCTTTGTATGCTTCAAATCGAATTCGCATATTATGTTATAAAAGTTGTAGTGCATCAAATTATCTACAATTTTAATCCCGGGAAATTTTTTATACGTTACACCGTTTTTAAGTGCGCAGCAAAAATTGAGCCTCTATCTCTCATTACAAGGCTGGCCCCTTTTATAGCTTATATGACTGGAGTATAAGGGATTCACTTAAAATGGTCAGAAAATACTGTAACATTTTATGCTAATGTTCATCCAAAGAAATCTAAACTAACCTTATGAGAAATACTAATACTAATTATGTGGAATGCGGTGATCTTGGTGGCCACACAGTAGGCAAATATTCTCGAAAATATTGATGGTGCAACAATAGTGCGCCAGCGCATTGTGCAGCAAATATTAGGAGATCTATTGATAAACTTTTTATAAATAATTGTCAAGCATTGTGAGGTCACCAAAGACAGCTCCCACTTCGTTTTTTGTGAGGTTTGTTGAAAGATTGGACCACTGCTAGGTACACGGAATGCAGTTTTAACATAATTTTTTATAATGTAGTAATTTAATGTGTTATTTATGTGGCTTAGTTACATATAATTAATACGTTAAACTAATATTGTACTAAATTATTGAAAAAAAATTTATTAATAACCATAAAAACGTTTTTATCGATCTAAAGATATATGGGATTGAAAACGTTATGTCAAAATTTGAAAGTGATAGCAAAAAGTTGTAAGATTTGCAACTAAGCACATCAAACATTTTCTTGGCGGAATTTTACTGAAAATCAAAATTAAGCTGTACAACAATATACAGAAAAATTAAAATCAAATCGATGAAAAAAATGATAAACAAACCCATCATTAAAATAAAATTAAAATTATAATACGTAAAAAACTAAACACAAACGTTGTGGATGTCGTATATCTCCGGAACATGTGTGACGTAAAATAAATTATAGCACCAAGGAAACGTTTGAAATTGAAATAGCAACTATTCAATACTTACACAACCTAGTTAACAAAGAGCGTTTGAGTGTGGTGGTACACATCACATCGCCATGTATTAAATATTTATGGAACTTAAAATCCTTAAATTGTCGATAAAAATATTGAGGCTCAGTTATCGGGATGTTAACTATTCTCTCCCAAGTTGAACAAAAAGGTACCTTTTCCTACACTTTCGCCAGTCTCTAACGAATGCGACCAAAGTAGCAGCGATTAGGTATGCAGGCGAATTTTGATAAAAGAGGTTTTCCTCCTATATTATTATCTTTTCAAAATTTGTCAAGGAATTCCATTTCAGCAGTCGCTTTATAATAATATTGTATTTTGGGATAATTCGATATCTGATACATTGTTGATCATCTACTAGACGTACTCACGTAAGAAGAACCCACCAGAAGTTGCAGTCGTATGCGCGAACTTTTTGTCAAAACCAGCGCCATACTGTAAAATTGACATTCGACTTCAAATCAGTAGCGTAACGTTTTCACATTTTCGGACTCGATAAAAGTTGCAATGTTTATAATAATCTGTCGGCCGTGACTGTGGATAATTTTTCCTTCGACACCAAAAAGTTTTTTAGAAGGCATAGTTTTAGATCAAATAAAACACAACACTCACAGATAAACTAGCTAAATGTCTTAAAATATTCGATAGTAAATGTTTGCTTCAAACACAACCTCTAATGTCAATAACAAAATGGCTGTCGGCATGAAAATCGTTTGTAACGCCAATGGCATGAAACGGCGACATAGATAAACAAGACCAATTTTGGTTTCTGCGCAAGTCAGTTGGCAAACTTCAAGTGGCTTCTTCTAATGTGAAATGGAGTCTAACACTAAATGCGAGTCTTCCATCATGCGTATGCCAAAATTGAAGGAAACATATACATTTCTCAAAACAACATAACCTTAAAACGCTATCCTTCCTGAAAATAGAGCCTTTCCAAGTGATGTCATCATCCAGCTGATACGGACAACCTTCAGAAAGAAGCTTATATGGAAGTAGCATTTTTTACTGATTTAAATATAAATCGATAACAAAAGTTAATTGGTTTTGGTAAATGTGTGTACTAGTGTGTATTAGTTGGATACTATAATAATTTAAGTGTAAAAAGGCAATTTTTAGGAGTATTATCGTGTTGTATGATTCGGTTTGAGGTTATATAAGAATTTACTGTGAATGCTCTCCGGTGACAGAAATTCGTCTCGATGACGTACTTGGAAAAGGTCAATTCGTTACGAATCAGTCGCTTGTCTGCACTCAGAGAGGTGCGTCGACCGGCGAATGAGCGAACAGCTGTCTTGGCGAACAAGTCGCGTTACTACCGACCGAATGTTTAGGAAAATATAGCTGAAGTGATACAAATTTACAAAATTTCATTAAAATCGTTTGAGTAGGTTCGGAGATTAGTGTGGTCGAGCACGTTACACGGGATTTATATATAATGAACATATATTCAAAATGTTACATTCTCTATAAATAAATATTCAAAAACTATATAAAGGGTGTTTAGTTTTTAAAAATATATTGCACTGTCTATCGATTTTTTTAATGTCTTAATTGAGAGTTATCATTTAATTGCATAATTTATGTACACGGTGTAAAATAGAAGTGAATTACTTACACTTTCTAATTTTTTTCGGGTTTCAGCTACTCTTTTACTCAGCTCTTGTCTCTTTCTTATGGCATCTGGATCGTTCCTGGTTAGCTTGACAGCATTAATGGCCTCTTGATTCCTTTCACTGGATTTCGTTAAAAATTTTGAAGAAATTGAAGATTTGTTTGCTAAAAAAGTATTTTCACAATAGATTTTAAAACAAATTAATTTAAATATATTTACAAATCATTTATATGATATAGAGTAAAAAGTGGTTCAAAAGTGTTTTTAACTGTCTAATTTAACATTTTTACACTTACTTGGAGTTTGTACATCATTGACTATACCGGACATACTTTCAAACGTTGACTGAAGATACCTTTCTCTGCTTATAAGTTGATCTAATGATTCAGAACTTAATGAAAACAGGGACAATGGATTCCTATCTCCGCTCGGTGTTGAAGCCTAAAAAGTCATATAATTGTTAGTTTTCCAATATTTCATTCCACTAATAAGTAATAATCGAATATATTATGATCTATAAGCTTCTCAATCGATTGAGATGGTGATAGAACTTTTAAAAATTCACTGAATCATATTTTTTGTGACTATACCTATCTACCTTCTAAATTTTTTTTGTATTGCATTTTCTTCGAGCAGAAGCTATAAAAAGTATTAATTTAGTTTTTTGAGTACTTCACTTGGAAATTTTTTGGGGTTACTTGCTTCGAATGTTTATTAAATTGAGTTATTCAGTGTGACAATTTGTATAGCAAATATTATATGTTTAATTTACCTCATCGTCGTCATCATCCGAATCGTTACTGCCATAAGTTTGAGATGCTGTTTGCTGAATTAACATCTGTGGAGTTTTCTTCTTTCTCTGAGATTTCCTCAATTCATCTGCATCTATGTTTGTAATTGTAAATTCACTACCACTGAAAAATATGAAAAAAAAACGTGTAGTTCAGTGTATAATATATCTACCATAGGTATCCTTCAATAGAATTATTTCTAAAAATAAAGCAAAAACATTTTTGGGGGAAAATTTTGTCTCTTTGTTTTTTATTGAAATACATTTTTTTTATTTCCCTTAGAGGAGCAGCGGCTTCCCGATTGCTAAGTTGACATGCTATACACTTTAAAAAATAGATTTAGATGATTTTCTTCATGTTTTTATTTTCATCAAACTGTATCATTTGAAAGTTTTTTTTGTAACTAAACAAACTGTATCCTATTAGAAAAACTGCTTGAATAGTTTCCATAGATATTTTGTACTTGGACTCGATTATTAAAATGGTTTTCCTACTTTTCTCTCTAAAACATTGTGAAACTAAGTTGGGAATTCTGGAACCGTTGGCGATACTTGACACTGAACACTGTTTACACTACCACTACACCAACACTTTACACTATCTTACGCGCGTTTCGATAACCAAGTTATCTTTGTCAGAGACTGAAGGTAAATAATCACTATGGTGCTTCGTCATCCATATTTACTAAATTTTTTTTCGCGCCATACTGGTTAATCCGTGGGAACAAACCGCTTGTCTCTAAATCTGTTTTTGAAGCATATTTAAAACGTCAGTTGTCAATATAAAAAGTGCAAACGTGCAACGCTAAAATACAATATTTATAATTATTTTGGTACAGAGTCATGTACGGAAGTTGCTGGTATTGTCTTGAAATGTTTGCAGCATTGAATTTTGGTGGTAAATTAGTTCAAATATATTTTTTTGAGGGATTTATGGTTAAAAATTTGATGAAAGTCCTTCTCCCTACTTCTTTTGCATCTATTATCTGAGAAGGTTCCGCACCGAACCATCTATAGTTGTTGCCTTGTACCTATTTTTGCACCTTTTTTTTAGTTCCAATAATATATATATATATATATAATCATATACCCTTATACCCTTAGGTGTCGGGTTTGTATTTAATTCTCGTATATAAATTTTTTCCATTCTTTCCTGTTTCTTGTCAATGTTCTCGCCTCTTCCCATGATTTACCTCTCTCTCTTAGTATATTACCCACTATTGTATTCCATGTTTGTCTTGGTCTTCCTTTTTTTCTTTTTATTTGTATTTTTGCCTCATATGTCCTTTTAACTTGTCTATTGTTATTCATTCTCTGAATATGTCCCCACCAGCTGAGTTGTGTTTGTTCTATAAATTTTAGTACGGGCTGGACACCTAATTCATCTCTTATTTTTGTGTTCCTGATTTTGTCCTTTCTTGTTGCTCCAAATGTTCTTCTCAAATATTTCATTTCTGCTGCCTGTATTTTGCTTTTTTGTTTACTTGTAAGAGTCCAAGATTCGCATCCATAAGTTAAAACTGGTCGATATATTGTATTATACACTTTTACTTTTGTCTCTTTGGTGATTTCTTTTTTGTTTATAAATTTTTGGTTCATGGCATAGTATAGCTTAATTGTTTTCTCTATTCTTTCATTTATCTCTGCATCTTGTTTTCCTGTTTCCTCAAAAGTTATTCCTAAGTATTTGAATTCTTTTACTTGTTCTATTTGTACATTATCTATTTTAATTTCTGTGTTGATCTTCTGTTTTCCTATTACAAGTATTTTGGTTTTATTTTTGTTGATTTTCATGCCTTCTTCTTCCATAACATCTTTCCATATGTTCAGGTTTTCTTGTAATCGGTTTTCACTTCCTGCCATTAGCACCACATCATCTGCAAATACTCCTTCGGCTATCTCTACTCTTTCTAAATTTTTATACCCAACGAACATTTTCTTCACCTTCTGTTCGCCTTTTTTAATAATACTGTCCATATGTATATTAAATAGTGTTGGGCTCAGTCCCCCTCCTTGTCTTAATCCTATGTTGGTTCTAAATCCTGCTGATTTCATGTTGTTTTTTATGATAAAATTTATGTTTGTTTCATATATATCTTGAATGATTCCGATTATTTTTTTGTGTATTCCCTTTTCTTTCAGTCCCATCCATACTTTTTCCCTAGGTACCGTATCAAATGCTTTTTCGAGATCTATGAACGCTAGGTATGTGTTTCCATTTTCTATATGTCTCTTCTCTTCTAATTGTGAAGATGTGATCCTGCGTACTTCTTCCTGGTCTGAATCCACTTTGTGCTTCTGAAAGTTGATTTTCTAGAGTTGGTTTAATTCTGTTGTTTATAAGCTGTTCATATATCTTTATAATGGTATTTAGCAAGGTTATTCCTCTATAGTTTTGACATTGTTTCTGGTCTCCTTTCTTGTGTATAGGTGTGATTAAGGCTACTCCCCATTCTTCTGGGATTTTTCCATCACACCAAGCTTTGTTGATAATTTCTAATAGCACTTCCAGTCCTATATTTCCTAGATTCTTAATCATTTCCGCTGTAATTCTATCGTCACCCGGCGCTTTCCCATTTTTCAATTTTATAACAACTCTTTTTAGCTCTTCCAATTTTATACTCTGTATTTCGGCTTCTTCGTTTTGATTTGTTCGTTCGACTTCTTCGTTTTGGTTTTCTTTTTCTTGTTCGTTATTTGGGTTTCTTTGAGTTTGTTGGTCTAACATCTCTTGAAAATACTCTCTCCATCTTTCTATGATGTCTGCTTCATTTGTTAGTATCTCTTGATTTTTATCTTTTATGTACTGTTCTTTTCCCTGCTTTTCTGTTCTTAGCGATTTTAGAACTTTATAAAATAGTTTTTGATTCCCCGTACTATCTTTTTCCATTTTGTTGCCAAAATCTATCCAGGCATTTTGTTTTGCTTTTATTACTAGAACTTTGACTTTCTCTCTAGTTCCAATAAACTTAAGTAAATTGTGTCGTTTGCCCTTCATAAATCTTTTCATTGCACTACTCTTTAGAAAACTTCAACCTATTTAATCTAAATTTTTAATAATAATTTACCTCTGCGTTCCAGATTGTGTTGGATAATAAATTGGCCGATGTCTGTATTCCATATCCGAATCAATATCAGCATCATGTGCAGTAGATTCGACATCACCGATGGCGCTGTCGTCAGTCATGATCCCTCTCCTACTACTAGTTTCGACCCGCGTCAATTTCGATATTGACGTTGCTTCTCTACGGGTTTCTGAATATTTTACTTCAGTTCCACTATCCAAAGAACTGTCTTTCGAACCTCCATCGGAGTCGAATCGTCGATCTAAATTATAAAAAAGGAAATTATAAATACAGTGATTTATGGAATGTTGCAGTAAATCGTTGGAAAATGAAATTTGGGTATAGTTTGGCAAACCTATCTGAAGCCACGCGGTGTCGGTAATGGGTGGAGAAACAGACGATAATCAATATCAGTCAATAGACGAAGTGAGAAGGAAGAAAACACGCACAAGCTTGCTAATCGCAAGTGAGGTGGTTGCATAGCAACGGTCCGATATTCACCAATTGAGTTCGTTCGGAGTACGCGGTAATATGATTTTCGCACGTTTCGTTGCCGGATTGGAAGAAACCCATAACATCTTTGGAAAAATGTTTACCTTTTAACATTCAGTATTTGAAAAAAAAATGCTAATAGACAAAATCCAATGAAACAAACACTAAAAAGCACTAACGTATAATCATTATTAATATATTGTTGATAATCAATATTTTCAAATAATTACTACTACATACTCTATAGTTAAACATGGCAATATTGAATGTTTTCGGCCGCATTCTTTTCATAGCTAGAGATATGTTTGCCAAAATATACAAGACTTAAAATTTTACTAATCAGATCGCAAACAGATTTGTACCACTTCCTGCAACCGTACCACGTCGCGAACTTCCACCAAACCTTTGTTGGCCTAGCGAACAACATTTCAAAATTCCCACCGCAACAATTGATGATTTCCATACTGCATTAAGATATTCAATTTTGTCCTCAGTAGTAATTTCAAATTTAAAAATGGATGCTGTTGAAGCAGCGTTCATTTATATTCATTATGCTTTATCAGTTGAAAATCGAGAACATGGTAAGTATCTTCGGTCTACTCCATGTCGCTACTTCACGAGCTGATAGCCCAAATAAAAATTAGATAAACAAATTTGTTCGTTTGCCTGGTTAGACTTGTTCAACGTTAATGCGCACCAATGCTATGATGTTCCGTCAATTTACCAACAAGTCGTGGATCGCGACGTACCTCGATCTGCTAGGCCTATCAGGTTTGTGACGACGATCAGATTGTGCACGACTTGTTATGGCACGGGATTAGGTCCACGACGTGGTACAGATCTGGACACTGCTTTCATTTCTAGGTTATAAAATGTAATTTCCTCACCTACTGAAGGGAATGGGTATGGTTGATTGGAATAAAACGACTTAACACCCATCGCATTTTCTGCTCTTTCAGCCCATCTACCCTTTGGAACAGCCACCCCTTTATTTAGACTAGAAGGTTGGCTATTATCTTCGGTTAGTTGCTTTTTGGCCCACTGCGGAAGTTGTCCTATGCTAAACCTGAAACAAATAAAATAAAGGAATCTCAATATTGGAGACTGACCAATTGAATCAAGCTGTCTGGTGGTAACAAATCAAACTAGTAATAGCTTACAATAGTCGACTGAGCACATGCTATTTACATAGATAGCCAAAAATATAAAACATGATTTATTAATAAATATTATTAAAAAATGAAAAGATACAATATTTTCAGTACGTGAAAAATAAAAAAAAAATAGAATCTGCTGTGCAATTAGGGACTGAGTTATATAGAACCGTTTGCCAAAAGTGATAAGACTCAACTAAAAGTTAATTATGTATAAATTAACAAACTAATTTTACTTCTACTTACCTATAGTTGGTATCGACAGTATTCATTCCATCATAAAAGTCGAAGGTACTGCTGTCACTAAAAACTTCTTGTTCCAGTTGTTTACCCTGTCTCATAGCTTGCTGACTTAATCGAGCGTGCATAGTGACAACCATATCGTGCGGCACTCTCCATACGAATATACACCCGTCTCCGCTGGCCGAAATTAAGCGACGACAATCGTTGGTGAATCGAAGACCTGTCGCTAGTTCAGAGTGTCCACACATCGTAGCCATGCATTCGCCAGAGTAGTAATCGTAGACCGAGAGAGATTTGTCAGTACATGATGTTGCCAAATATATGCCGGATCTGTCCAAGACGACCTGAACAAAGATGAAATTATTTTAGCATATAATAAGTGAAATCCTTAGAAAGCCGCAGAAAAAAGCTTTAGCCTTATAAAATAAGGTTGACCAACGCTATATGCCGTGCTATTTATATAAATAGTTCAGTACCGGCACAAATAACTGTTGTGGAATGGTACTTGAGCTTTGAAATCTGAATATTGTCTAGTTTTTTTTCAAATACAGATGGCTCTAATACTAATCTTACATTACAGCCTTTTTAAAGAAATTGCTGGCCTTTGTTGAATATTAATTGCGCATGCCCATTTTCACTGCAACTTTTAGGCTTGAAAAATATAGAAATGTTTTTAATTTTCACGCGCAACTTTACATATTTTTAGTGATTTTTTATTTTGACAACATAATTATTGTGTTGGTCGTTTTGTATGCAGTAGTAGTGATTGCCAGAAGTAAAACTTTTGTTTTTTCTGTATTAATTTTCAAAGTGAGTTTCCAACTTTTTTTTTGTTGGTTTAAATTGTTTCAAAATGCCAACCTTAAAATTAATGTAATAATAATAATGTCAATTGTCAAAAAAATATTGGAAATTTGCAACAAATAGGCTTAAATTTAAGAAGATTGGTTTCTAATTTTGTATGCAATTTATATTGTCTGCGATAAAGTTGCTGCAAAAAGACTGTGATGTAAGTTTAAAGCAATAGAAGGGACTGGGTAGGGGTGTAAGGGCCAGGAACCAAAGACTGAAAGCTTGGACAAACCGAAGCAGAAATTCACGCCATAGGAAAGTATACAGAGTTCATATAGACGGCAAAGGATTATCATCATGTATGATAGTCAAGCAGCCATTAAATCATTGAGTTTTTGTGTAATCTATTCTAAAATGGTATGGGAATGCCCAGAAACGGTCAATGAACTAAGAAAAAACAACATCGTCAACTTACTGTGGGTTTCAGGGCACACTGGAATAGATGGGAATGGAATAACATATGAACTATCAAAGAGAGGGGCTAAAACACCCTTTTGGGACCCGGAACCCTTTTTCGGTATTAGCACTAATGTAATAAAAAATAGGCAAATGGAAAGATCTAGTAGGGCTAAGTAACTCTTAAGTGGGTCCCGGGGAACAAGGGTATTGTATTTGGAATATCAAAATCTGCTGCACGTGGTTGTACATCTCGGTGGATTCAAACCAAACATCAGACGTACTGGAGACACGTGCCAAAACAGGAACACAGCAAACTCTTGGTCAAAAAACCCTTAGAGTCGCTGACTAACGAAATACTAAACCTCAGCAGGGGCCAGATAAGGAAAGTGACGGGATTACTCACCGATCACTGTACCTTAAGGAAGCACATGCATACAATTGGCATATATAGGGAGGAATCTATCTGTCGGTTGTGCATGGAAGAGGAGGAAACAACCTCTCACATTATCTTCGAATGTGAAGCACTGTCTCATTGGAGATATAGACTCCTAGGGCTAGAGAATCCAACGGAGGATTTCTCCAAGAAGGACCTAGTGAAAAGATTGTTGAGCCTGATAACGGCTGCTGGTCTCAAAAGAGCACAAAAAGCCTAAAGGCTGAGGTGCCGAGGTCTCTAAGCCTCTGACTGGTGGTGCCGAACTAATCAATCAATCAGGGCTAAGACAATCAAACTGGAAAACTATCAACAGGTGAGAGCAAATGCATGCCTGAGCCAGAGTAAGACTGCATTAAGAGTTGTGACATGTGTCCTAACAGAACACGGCCGTCTGAATCGACACCTCAAGAACTAGTGGACTAAGAAGAATGTAGATGCTGTGGAGTGAAAGTACAAACCTATATTCACAAACTTGTAGAAGGCATAGCCTAACAGAATTCATGTCACAACACGTGAGATACTGCTGGATAGAAGAGGGAAGTTTATCTAAACTGAAGCGGATATCCTAAAATTCTTTGGGTAATAGGTCTAAAGGAACTATTAGTCTCTGAGACATTCCATAGGAACTAAGTAGAAAAAAGGGGACAAAATAGATAGTTTAGGTATCAGTGAATGTCATCTCAATATACATACATATAGTTTGGCAAAATTATCTGAAGCTGTGAAAGGAATGCGGCCGAGAACATTCGATATTGCCACTATGAAAAAGCTAAAGTGCTAAGTATGTAGTGATAATAATTAGAAAATGGACTTTTAATTATCAACAATATATCAATAATGATTTAACGTTAGTTCTTTTATATGCTTGTTTAATTGGATTTTGTCTATTAACATTAGTTTTTCAATTTTTGAATATTAATAGGAAAACACTGTTCCAAATATGTTATGGGTTTCCTTCAGGCCGGCAACGTCGTGCGAAAACCATATTAGCGCGTCCTCCGAACGAACTCAATTGGTGAAGATTTATCGAACATAGCCCGTTGCTATGCAACTACCTGACTTGCTATTGGCAAGCACGTGTGTGTTCTTCTCTTCTCTCTCATTTCGACTTTTGACTGATATTGATTATTCAGTGGCGTTGGTATTGTCAATTTTTATCATTGTATTTTTAATTTTATTTGGCATCTTAAACTTTTGTATTTTATGTTTAGTATTAATAAACTTTTTTGAATAGTGTAGTGTTTTTTGTTTGTTCATATTTCAAAAATGAATCAATATACTCGTGGAAAAACACTTCATAGCCAAACTAGAGAGGTGATTGCGAATGTTTATAGGTAGGTAAGTGATAACATTAATAACTATATAATATTTAATAATCGTAATAGTGATTTTACTTTTTGGTAACTTAGCCTAAACATAACCAAGGTAATAATTAAAAGAAATGTTTGATGTGTAACCATATAAAAATACTTTGGTCTGCTGGCCGGAATGAAACATAATTAAATGTGAAGCAAGTTTTATATCTTTGTTTACTTGTTTTTATAGAGTATCCTAAGAAGAAATGAATATGAGGAATATTGGGGTATGTTTTGTGGTGATTTTGAATTATTTCGTATCCATATTGAAGTAAGTACGATTTTTAACTTTACTTGTTTTTCACAAATACCGTGTTTTGAAAAATACCTTGTCTTTAAAGAGAAAGCATAAATCAGTTTCTATATATACATAATCATAAAATGTTTTTAATACTTTTATAAAATACCGTACGCCATTGGTACGTTTATGACAGCTATCGGCCATGTTTCCTTACCGATGTCGCGTAGCTTCAGATAGGTTTACCAAACTATAGCTAGTTTTTGAGTGTGAAATCGTAAGGGAATTATAAAAAGTGATATACACATTGATTTTGAATAAGCTTTTACCTTAATAAGAGTTCCATCATCGCCTGTGCTACCCTTAAAACTTTTGGTGTGTTTTCCATTATGAACGCTGTAAATTCTAACATTTCGATCTTGACAAGCAGTTAAAACATGTTTTTGACCCGTGTCTACTTCCATATCGTACAGGGTAGTCTTCCCGGTAGCATTATGTGCTCGTGTAAATTGTGGTTTTCCTGTTAGCTCACCCAATGATCTAAAAAAAATAAAAAACAATCAAACTATGTCCAGTATTACCAAAATCTACCTTAGAAGTCAAGTTTTACAGAAAATGAAATGTAAATGAAGTCCGTTTCGAGATATATAGTTGAACGTACCTAAATATGAGACTCTTGTCAGCACCGCACGATATCATTTGCGTATTTCCCCCGTGATGCAAAAATCGTACGGCTGTTATAGAAGAAGAATGATCGTCTAGCGTTTGAATAAACTCGTATCCATCTTTCATGTCGAAGACGTGAATTAAACGATCTCGACTAGCCGACGCCATCAGATTGAGATTAGTATCGGAATATTCTAAGCATAACACTTCGGCATCGTGTGCTTCAATTTTGCATACTTCTCTTAAAGATGCAACGTCGTGAATTCGGATGTTACCTAAAAACGTACAATTGTAACTAACTTTAATCATTCAATTTTTTTTCCAAATATTAAAAAAGAATGGCTTCTTGAAGGGATTTTTTAAAAATATTTAGTCCTTCGAGCAGGCACATAAATTACAGGTAATATCTACAGTATTCGGTCCTTCGAGCCGGAAAACATATATATTGCAGGTGAAATCTACAATATTTGATCCTTCGAACAGGAAAACACATATATTGAAGATCATATCTACAATATTTGGTCCTTCCAGCCCTAGAACATATACATTGTAGATAATACCTACATCAGATTCCGTTACCAGAAAAATGAACGTATCTCAAAAGACCATTCATACGAAGTAACTAAAACTCAAAGAAATCTAAAAGTATTCACCTGCTCGGTCTCCCGATGCCAAATGTTTACCATCCGGACTAATCCTTATACATCTAACCCCATTTCTTCCATCATAAGAAGTATTTTCTTGTTTTTCGGTAGTACCCGATATATCTAAATCTTTGATGAATGATAAATCTCTATCTACATAAACAACTTTGAGTAACTCCTGAAAATTAAAATAAGCAGCATTATTAGACATATACAGTCTGTTTCACAACGAGCTTACACTATCTATATATTGGAAACTATGCATAAGATTTCTATAAAAATTGGCATAGCTGGAGAACAGAATTTATGGAAAATATTTTGACATACATGTCACTTCCGGTTATACTGAAAGTGAACGACAACTTTGTTATTTTAAATGTAACACCCTGTATATTATTAACTTTTCGGATTCTACAATACATTTTAATGTTACTTTGTGTAGAATACCCTATCTCTAAAATGTATACTTATCGAGATATAAATTTTTTAAATAAAAAATTGACAGGTGCAGACCTTCATATTGAAAATTCTGTGTGAACATCCCCAATACCAAATAAAAAACATCTTGTCGGGTTGATTAGTAGGATGATCAAGGTAATTGGTGACATGTCGAAAACTATTTTTTTGTATACAGGGTTGTTAAAAAAATTATTATGACAGGTAAATACACAGCCTGCTTAAATAAAAGAATACATAACATGGCTTACGCCTACGCAATAATAAGGCTGAAATATAGTATAGTAAATATAGTAGAAATATAGAAATAATTAGAATTAAGTAAAAGAATGAAATTATGGTTGTTTCTTTCAAAAAAATGAAATTATTCAACAGTTTTGAACTTTCCACCATTTTTTTAACAACCCAGTATACAAAAAATAAGTTTTCGACATGTCACCAATTACGTTGATCGTCCTACTAATCAACCCAACAAGATGTTTTTTGTTTGGTATTGGGGATGTTCACACATAATTTTCAATATAAAGGTCTGCACCTGTCAATTTTTTATTAAAAGAATTAATATCTCAATAAGTATAAATTTTAAAATATAGGGTATTCTACACAAATTGACATTAAAATTCAATGTAGAATCCGAAAAGTTAATAATATACAGGGTGTTACATTTAAAATAACAAAGTTGTCGTTCACTTTCGGTATAACCGGATGTGACATGTATGTCAAAATATTTTTCATAAATTCTCCATAACTTGTTCTCCATCTATGCCAATTTTTATAGAAATCGTGTGAGTAGTCTCCAATATATAGATAGTGCAAGCTCGTCGTGAATTTGTATACACAATATTTGAGCAATTTCTAACATTATAGATTTTTGTAAATAAATGGTATCAGAATTAATAAAATTTACTTACATTACTATAAATATTTGGCTGATATATTCCTTTGGAACTGTTTTCATTTATTTTGTCTAGGATCCAAACCCGTATGGTGTCGTCTGAGCTGCAAGTTAAAAAACTTCCCGGAGGTAGTGGACTGTTCGGAGGAGCCATTTCTACGCCCCATATGCAAGCAGAATGGTAGAGAAAGGAAAATGATTTTCCCACCTGAAAAAAAACAAGAATAAATATTTTCAACTATTTTCAGGTTTCATGTAGTTTTATTGTACGGTTATTTAAATATAGAAGTATTTAACATTTTGGTTGTATTTTTTATGTTAAAATAAAGTGAACTTTTAAAATATCATTCCTCTTCTAACTTTTGAATGATAAGAACGAAACGAAAGAAATTTGCAATATGAAAATTAAGTCATTAAGCCAAAAATACACCTTCAGTTTCCACACTAGAAGGCTTACCTTTATGAAACCTATTACAGCAATAATCAAAATAACTCAAAGGAATATTTGAAATTTTGTATCACAACCTTTAGTGTATTGTTTTTGAATGATTAAGGTAAATCAAGTTCTATTATCTGTAACAGTCAATGTCTTGTTAGTTCTAACCTTCGATCATTAAACAGACTAGATATGAATGAAATAATTAAGTGGGGCGTTGTATCCCTGAAAACAAATTAGGTCTATTGTGTCCCTTTCTGTATTTGTTAAAGCAAGCCCCTTAACACTATTCCTTCTATGAAGTGCAGGATCTATTGGAGTTTTAAGAAGGGGATTTCTCCTTGTTTTACTTGGAGTTTGCCCTGGTGGAGAAGTCTCTTCAGTGAGAGAGGATGCATTCTGTGAAAAAACCACTAAGGAATTTTAGTTGGTTTTTGCTAATGTTTAACAGAGCCTTTGATCTTTTTCGGTTGAAGTTCTCTAGAGATATTTTGGATTGGTTGTTCTGGAAGGCACTAAGACCAATCCCGCAGAACGGTTTGGGTTCTGCAAGGGAGTAGCCACAGCCCTTTTAGCTAGCTCTTTAGCTATTCAATTTCCTTGTTCACCAGTATGATCTGGTATACACAGCAAGGAGACTGTGCTGTTTACTCCTAGTTCATTGAGTTTGCTTAGGAAGTTCCAACCCATCTTCGAGCTGATACAATATGAGCTCAGAGCCTTGATTGCTGCTAGACTATTTCAGAAAATGGCGATATTCGGCTTTCAATAGCTCCTAGCATACTAGCATTTTTCTTAAAAAGATGTAACCAAAAATGCAACTGAAAAATTAAATATTTACTACTATGAGGAATCCTCAACAATCAGTTTTTTTCATTTCCTGTAAAAAATGCATGAAAAATTGAAGTCATTGGACTTTTAAATAATACGATAAGAAAATTTGTAGTGATTATGGATTTTAATGTTGCATTCGGGTAATTTCCATCCAGTAAGTTCATTGGTCTGAGGTCCCAACGATGCAGAAACCTTCAGCGAAACAGTTTTACATTTTGCCACAGTAGAAAAGTTTAATTTAAATTTTGTTTCTTTTTTGTTGTATGAACTCCATAGGGCAAGGTTCGATACAGTTACTAATTACTAATAAATATTTAAAAAAACTTACCCTTTGAATATTAAAAACATCCCATACGTATACAGAGTGATCGTTGTAAACAGAAGTTAATTTGTTATTTGTTTCATCGAATGTTATGGCTATAGTGTCTGGATATTTGGCATCTTGAGGAGGAGTCGCCATATGTCTACAAAATTAAAATATGTGTGTCAAAAATTCAAATTAAATGTTTTAAAGTAGTAAATACATTCATCAATCAAGAAACAAAACATCAGTATAATATTGGTCTTCAAGACAATCGGCTTGTTACATATTTAGTGTAATAATTTTTTAAGCCATTTCATTTTTCTAATTTCAGTTGTCCATCAGTCACTTCTTTAAAATTTTCTACAAAAATTTATCAAAATACCGTTTTTTGAGTACCACTCCGATTAAAAATATTAAACATTATGTTCTTTTGTCACCATTGAGGCAACAATCATTTATCTATTAATTGGTAAACTTTATTCCTGACTGCTCTGTAGCGTCTAATTTTGAACTATATTTAGAAAAAAATTTGAACTGTAGCTCCAAATTGTTTTTTTATATTGAAGCAACAAAATAAAAGTAATCAGAGCAAAGCTGAGAGTAGCGACATCTCAGCTGTCATAACTTTTAAACCGCGTAAGCCTTTGGATTTAGTGTGTTTTCATATAACTGTGCACTCGGTATTTTGAAAAATTAACAAATATAATTTTGGATAATGTATTGCAGACAATTAACTAATTACAAGTTGGTTTAAGTATAGTAGTTTTTGTCGCATGTAAAAGATGGTGACGTCCAACTTAATAATCTTCACGGTAAAACGTGAACATATCATCTATAGTAGTAGGTACTTACTGTATACTAGTTCCAAGACTAACATCAACACCTAGATAATGATTTCTAGGAAGTGTCGTAACGAACCTAAGCGTAGAGGGATCAAAACACCTAATGATACCTTCGGCACAACCAACGAAAATATATTTTTCACCTACAGTTATACAGTTGGCACTTGTAGTCTAAAACAAAAAATAATAACATCATTTTTTGGTTACACCTATTACCTACTATGATTAGATTACACCAGTAGCGAAAATTGACATCAGGTGTACCCCTTTGGGAATATATTATATATGTCGCAGGCTTATGGTAAAATCAGTCTTATTATAATACGCCTAGTCGTATTGAAAAAGCCTAGACGTATTATAATACTACCCAAACTAGCGGCTCTTACTTTTTTAAGAAGGGGAAGGAAAAAGTAAGAGCCGCGAGTTGCGTAGTATTATAATACGCCGTATAGTCGTATTGAAAAATCCTAGGCGTATTATAATAAGACTGATTTTACCATAAGCCTGCGACACATACAGAGTGAGTTTTAAGTATGGAACGCCTCTATTATCTCGGAAATGCATCGCACGATTTTTATAGATTTTGGTGTGCAAGGATCTTGTGATATGGCCGATATTATGGTGGTATTTACATTGTTGTCAGATCTATATCCTTTTTTCTGAATAATAATGAACTTTGTTATTTGTGTATATTTTTTGCCTTTTGAAATCCTTAATAAATACTGAATATTTTTCACGTAATGATTCCTATACCTAAATGCCATATTTTCGGAGTTATAGCTACATTTACATTTAGATGGCTATGACTGCTACAATAACAACTTTGACATTTCAATAAATTAGTATTGTTGGTGTTTATTGAAAGTCACAATGGATCGTATATCTGAAAAAGAACGAATTGAGATTTTAATGATATTAGGATATGGTGATATGCGTAGAAGTCAACAAGAAACAACGTGTAATATCTTTAATAATTTATATCCTAACCGAAATCCCATAACAAGATCTATGTCAGTAAATTAGTAAAAACGAAACTGGTTCAGTAAAAGATTTATCCAAATCAGGGCGCAGAAAAACTGCATCAACTGAAAACAAATCTTAGATGTTTGTGTCCTGTTAGAAGACGATCCAAACTTGAGTACTAGACAAATATCCAGAAAACTTGATATTTCGCAAACATCCGTAATGAAAATTTTACGTGAAAATAAATTCCATCCACACAAAATAAGATTAGTTCAAGAGTTGTCAGATGATGATTTCGATAGTTTGTAGACATAATAATGGAAAAATGTTACAATCAAAACGATCCAAATTTTTTAAGTAATGTTATGTGCAGTGGCGGCTCGTAAACTTTTCAAGAGGGGAGGCTAGACATAAAACGTTTTTGTAAAAATATACTCTATTCAGCCAATTAATTTAACCTTTGCGCAGCGACCATACCAGCTACTTCAGTGACAAAATTAATTGTTGCCAGCAAGAATCAACGTGGAGGTATAGAGTTTCTCTTGACAAAATTTTTTTTTTATTTATTTTTTGTTTTTTATTTTTTTTTGGGAATTTTTCATATTTTTTTTATTAGTTTTAATAATTTTTTTTATATATTAGCGGAATTATACTGTCTTTGGTTTGCGAAAAATGATCAATAATATTATCATAAAATGCATAATTTTGTTTTAAGTGTTTTACTAAATCTTTTTCAATAGAATTAAACGTATAAACGATTTTGGCTCATTGTATTTCGAAGGTAAGTTTTAATTCGTTTGAGAGTAGAAAATATGATCTCTCCACCGATGCCGACGTGACAGGAATGGTGAAAACAAAGTACCTAGTTTATAAAACTGAGGTAAAACTTGTTGCAAATCATTGTCATATATTGTATCATATCGGCGTGACTGTCGTACTGACCTAAAATATCTTTATCCGAGTTTACAACGCATAATTCATTGTGCAGTGCTATTTTATCAAAAAATTTATATTTTAGAACCAAGTTATCTAAAAGTGTATTGGGAAACTCTTTTGAAAAAGATTCGAATAAGCTCGAGTATCACCGCGACCGCTACAGGCAAGCCTCCTGAGAGTGTTGCCATTTCAGTTATTTACGGTATTAAGCAATTGGATTGGTCGAAAAAACGGCAACTGTGTTGAGCAACACATGTTTAGGTATTGAGATGTGTAGAATCTAGTCTAAGGGCACTGTTGACAGATTTAAAAATAACTACTGAAAACGGGGAATTAATTGTAAAATTCGAAAATTATTAGATAAACAAGAAATAAATTGAAGAATTTTCAACAAAATATTTCTGGTGCTATTTGCTGGATATATTGATGAGGAGGCTCAGCCTCCTTCGAGGAGCCGCTACTGGTTATGTGTTGCGATAAGGCCACTTTTTTATTAAAGGAAACGTGTATCGGCATAATTGTAGATACTGGTCACGTAACAAATCTCGTTGGATGCGTGAATCCCACACCCAATATCCACAAAAACTGAATGTATGGGCTGGAATAATAGGCGACAAAATTATTGGTCCCTTTTTCATTGAGGGGAAACTTAAATGGTCCGGCGTATTTAGATTTATTGGAAAATATTATTATACCTGAGTGGGCTCGGTTATTTCCAAATCCAAGTAAGTATTTTCAATTAGGTACATTTTAATGTAGAAGTTTCGTTATTCGAAACTTTCAGACAATAACAATATCCCAAAAGACAATATTTGGCTGCAACAAGATGGTGCTCCACCTCACTATGTGGTGAGGCAATACCTAAATAATGTGTTTCCCAGAAGATGGAGGATCGGAAGGCGTGGTCTTATCGATTGGCTCCCGCGATCAACCGACATGAATCCTTAGACTATTTCCTGTGGAGTCACTTAAAAAACATCGTTTATAAAACAAAACCTGCCAATATTCAGGAATTACAAGATCGGATTACCACAGAGATAAGAAGAATTGAGTAGTCAGGGATGTTGCAAAATGTATTGCTAAGTTTTAAAAATCGCATGGCTTGTATTGAAGAAAACGGACATTTTGAAATCAAATGTGGACATACCTCTAACATGAAACAAACATTTTTTAAACAGTTGCTGCAGGTTTTCTGCGCCATGATTTGGATAAATCTTTTACTGTACCAGTTTCGTTTACTAATTTACTGACAGTAGACCTTGTTATGATATTTCTATTAGGATATAAATTATTAAAGATTATTCAAATTAAACGAGTTTATTCAATCATAGCCATCTAAATGTATTATTTTAACTTCGGCGAAGATAATGTATCTATGACTCCGAAATTATGGCAATAGGAACATTTCATGAAAAATAATCAGTATTTCTTAAGGATTTCAAAAGGCAAAAAATATACAGGGTCATTTATTGGAAATAACAAAGTTCATTATTATTCCGGAATAAGGAATGATCTGAAAACAATGTAAATACCACCATAATATCGGCGATATCACAAGATCCTTGCACTCCAAAATCTATAAAAATCATGCAATCCGTTCCCGAGATAATTGAGGCGTTCCATACTTAAAACTCACTCTGTATATTTTAAGCGAATATGAAAAATATAACAAATGAAGACCTCCTATCATAGGTATTTATTTTTTTCCCTTATAATTGCACAAAAGCTTTGTACCTATTCTACTGGGAAATGTTGGGTTGTTTAATGAGAAACTAGCAATTAGGCGAGAAAAACAGTCGATAGTTTTTGGAATGTCAAACCGCTAAAAAAACGGTTTAGAACTCAAACCACATAAATCTACCCCGTATAAATACAAAAATCTAGTATAATTCGACAACACAATTTAAGGAATAAGAGATGTAAGTTCGCTTGCATCGTTTAGAATTTAAGCACACCTTTCGTAAGTTGCATTTAACTTCAAGAAGCACTTAAGTTTTTCACGTGCTGCACCGCTTCAGCGTAAGCAGTACTTAGCAAAGAACCGCTTAACGCATTTGTCGGTTTTGGCTTCGCATCGAGTGACAGTTAGCCTTCACCCTCGTAAAATGTGAATAGTTGACCTATAAATACAAAGAAAACAAAATACTTCAGAAATGATTACCAAATGCACAGCGCAGGCATAAAACCGAAGTGCTGCTAGCAATTGATTCATGAGAGTTACGTTGTTTCTGTAATAATAGTTGACCATTTGATCTTGTAGGTATCCTTATTAGGTAATACTTTACTTAAAAATAATTTCGAAATTTCAGAGCTTCCTCTATGCTAGTGTTAGTGCTAAAGCTAATTCCTATGTCGTGAAAATGATCAGATCGAGTATAAAGCATCTCAGGAATTCAAAGTCTATTATCTTGAAGATCTCAAAATCAACTTCGAAAATATCATTCATAAAGAAAAGTTTTTCAGGTTAAACCAGCTGTCAGCCGCGATTTTAACTTAAATCGCCCCGCAATTATTATGCAGTTACTATTCTTGCCAGTAAGTCAAATCCAAAGTTTCAGTACATACATTCAAATAAATTGGAAGAATTTCTTACTGGAAAATCGAGGACACCAAAATCGTTTTACGATAGAATTAGAAAGAACATACTTTCAAAATATTGACTTCTGTCTACCATCAGTTTACCCGATTGCCACATAACATAGAACCCTGGATGGTAAAGATACCAAATTGCGACAAAAGCCTAACTGACTATGATAAACAAAATACAAACCCAACTTTTATAAAAGCCAAGTTAAGCGAGATTTTGGAAAAGTATCCAAAAGATATATACAGATGCCTCAAAAACTACGATACGCGTAGGAGCAGCTGCAGTAACTGATTTGCAGAAACTCCTGTATAAACTTCCATCCTATACAAGCATCCTCTCAGCAGAACTATTCGCTATATATATAAAGATTTAACACATATTAACGAAAGCAGCCAACAAAACCGTCTCCTTGTCCTTACAGACTCCCTCAGTTCCCTACACTCTTATTCCAAACACCATTTGGTACATCATATTAAGAACGAACTATACATTGCCAGAGAACGAGACAACGATATCATCTTTATATGGATCCCATCCCATATTGGTACTAGTGGAAACGAATAAGCTGACAGATGTGCTCGTAATTCCATTACAGATGAAAGTGCCGTATCGATTTCAGAAGTGCTTAGTTCGGATCTAAAATGCGTTTCAAATAAGAAAATGATTGCTTTGTGGCAATCTTAGTGGACTGAAAGTGAGTCAAAACTGAAACGTGAAATTAAACCTCTATATAAAAAGTGGTGCCCATTTTCTAATAACCGACATGATTATTTCACGTCTTCGGTTGAGGCATACTAGACTTACACATAGTTACCTAATAAAACGTGAAGACCACCCAGTATGTGATCTATGTAATGTAAATATAACAGTGAAACATATCCTCGTAGAATGTCCTAAATACCATACTCAAAGAAAAAACTGTGAACTACCCAACACATTTGAAACCTTATTTCAGGATAATAATTATCATAAACTAATATTATTTTTAAAATTAATTAATGTATTTAATTCAGTGTAATTACCTCTACTGTACCGTCGCTAATAACCACCAATGGAGGATGCGACTTTTTTGTTGAAATAAAAAAAAATATTTTGAAAATTCCACACCTGCAATTTTTAACCAATCAAAACGTGTTTTTTTGACAGATCACCATGGCATCGGATGAATTTTATCGGAAATTTTTCCTTGGTGGGTACCCACCAGAGAATTATACTGGAAATTTTTTTTGACGTTTATAATGTCATAATATTTTTTGACACTCTGATTTATATTTGCAAAAAAGCAATTTTATACCACTGTAGTTACTCAAAACTTATGTAAAATTAAAGAACATACTGTGTTGTGTCTTGAGATGGTATTTTCGTGCAACTGCAACGAGTAGAAATCAACAATTTAAAGGTCTTTTTTACGTCGTGCCGCTTGACAGTTTCAAAACTGAAATAATTTTTAGGTTAGGGTTTCACTTAGTTGCCATGGTAACTAAATAATCAAGTCGACCAAATCTCAAACGTAAAAAATTGACGTTGTTGGAAATCGAAAAATAAATTTTAATTATTTGATTTTCAAACACAATTTGGTGTGGAATTTTCTTACCGAATGCCACACGAGGTCAAATTAAATCCGGAAATTTTTTCTCGCTCATGAATATTTTTAGAAAATTAATTTTCAAAATATTCATGAGCTCCAAAAAATTTTCTGGAAATAATTTGACCTCTAGTGGTATTACTAGTGACACTTTTTTTAAATTTGATGGCAATTGGTTAACATTTTTCATCACTTCTTTAGTGATCTAGTTAGATAGCTTTTATTTCTAGTTTTACTACAAAAGTTTAAATATTTATTTCTAAGTATGTACATTATAAAGAAAATGTAATGGATAATTTTCAATTATAAATTTATTTTTAGTAATTTGTTCTGTAGTAGTTGTAGTAAATTTATGTGGTTTTTGTAAGCCAATAGTGTTTTTTGAACCTTTTTAAACCATCAACGGTCCATTTAGACCATCGCGAATCTAATTATATACAAAGTTATCATTTGTTTGTCAGATAAGTACTAAAATCTGAAATATACAATACCAAATCGAATATGTTAGAACTTACCCTTAATTCTACCCATTTATCTAAAAGTCTTCTATTGTTGAATTCGCAAAGAAGTCCCGACCTCGTGATAACGTAAGTGCTATCCGCGCTATCGCCTTTACCGCATGCCACATCACAAAAATAATTATTCCTCTGGTCACCTAATATGGCTGATCTACCCATCAATGGTACTGTGTCCTTGTACTGGAAAATAGAACAAAATTAAAATTGTTAAATTGTGCTAGTGTATTAAAATTTCATATTAAAGTTATGTAAGTATTTGAAGAGATGGATTGGACTGGTATACAAATTTCAATTCAAATGTTTAATGGTTTTGCCTCTCTGTCATAGGTAAAATTTCTTAAAATGTATCTTAGGTTTTTTAAGAGGGGTTTTTAGAATGTATCCAGAAATCGAATAGAAGACCAGTAAAAGTTTTTATAATTAACAGTTTAAATTCAACTTAAAACGTAGGTCATTAATATTTTTTTTAAAAGTTAAATAAACTGAATAAAATTACTTTTTTTGTAAAACCAGCTTATACGGAGTGATTAATTAATTAATGAAACGGAAAATCCTGAGTCTAAAATATGAAGATTTAAACCTAAAACACTCAAATAAAATATGGCTCGATTCTGTCGTACCCTTTTGGTAGTAGGCATATTCTACGTTCTAATGAATTTTGATGTATTTTCATATGCTTAAACCTATTACCAAGAATGATAGAAAAATAGTCTTTATGTAACTAGCAGAAACAATTAACAATTTTTAGATTTTGACAACTCAAGATTTACCAATTTTTCATTAAAATGTTATAAATTGAATCTTCAAATTTTAGACAGGATTTTATGTGTGAAATATTTACACTTATTCATGAATCATTGTAGGATATTATTCAAATTTAAATTTTTACAGTCAATTGAGTTGAAAGTTTATATTGTGATAATTTTTTTCTGATAACATGTTACAGTTTGTCAATTAATGACCATCTACGGCAGAGAAGTATTCTTCAAAATTGGAGGCATTAGCAAAAGATAACAAAAAGCCCAAGAAGCTGAGGTGTAGCTGGCGAAAGGACAGCACCGAGAAAAAACATATCAGTAAAAACTTACCTTAGCGTTTCCGTATTCCAGGTACCAAAATTTAACGTGCCTATTGCCAACAGTAACAAAATAACTGCCGTTTTCAGCAAATGCAATAGCTTTCACTTTCGTGCTCACTTTATTACTGGCAACTTTGATATTGTTCTTCCAATCCCAAACATTTACTATCATGTCATGTTGAGTGCCTATACTAACCACATATTTACCCGTGGGCGAGAATGCCTAAAAATAAATTAAAATTAAAATCATCAGTAAAACATCAAAACATATCTATCAAGTGTCAATATGTATTATTTAAGGCTGTTTGGGTAAACTTTGCTTGCCAAGTATTTGTTCATTAAAAACTTCATTCATCACAAGCAAAAGAAAGAAAAGAAAGAAAGGTCTTGAAATACAAATTACAGTGGTCTAGGAGACTTAACCAAAGCTAGGTCCAGACCAGAAGTTCCTTTAGTCCTATTCCTTGAAGGAATTTTAGAATATCCACAGGCTTCAGCTTCAGTTAAGGTAAGTCTATCCTGTAGTCTACCAGGTGTTGTGCACTGGGATTCTATAATTCCATGTATTCCGCAAGTATATGGCAGGATATTTCTTTTTCCATTCTACAGAATCTACATTCTTCCTTCTCCACTAGCTTTTTAAGGTGCCCATTGCCCGTTAAGGCAGAAGTATCCTGTCAAAACTCTTAGTACAGTTTTAATCTGGCTTATGCTTTCTTCTGATGTCGCCTGGTTTTCCCAGGAGTATATTTGATTGTCTTAGCCATACCAGATCTTCTAGTTTTTTTCTGTTTTACCTATTTCCTCCAATATTAAATTGGTGTTGATACCCCAAAAGGTTCCGGTTCCTGAAAGGGTTGTTTTAGTCCCTCTCTTTGCTAGTTCATTTGCTATTTCATTCTCTTCTATTTCAGTGTGTCCTGAAACCCACAGTAGGTTGATGTAGCTGTAATTGCCTGGTTCATTGAGTTTTCTAGGCATCCACATACCATTTAAGAACTGTTCACACAGGAACTCAGCGATTTAATGGCTGATGCTTGATTATCCAACATAATAATAATTTACTTTCCTTATCTTTCATCAATATTGAACTGGGACTTATTACAAATACTTCTAGTTACTACGTGCTCCATAAATGGTAAGAGAGCTGTCATAAAAGTAGTGCGTATATATTTGTATGTGTGTATGTGTTGCATTAGAGCAGATGTGCGCGTGCGTTTTTGAGTTACTTACCACACAGTTGATGCCAAATTTGTGGACCAAAGATTCGGCAACTTGTTGTGGCTGAGGAGCTAAACCTGGTTGGCCCGATTGTGGGTCTGACTGAAGATCCCAGACTCTTACGGCTGGCTGGTGTCCACATTCCCCTGCAAAAATAATTAAATTATTACGAATATATTAAATATATTTTGATAGATTTATTGGTTCAGTATCCCCAGTCTAAGTTTGAAGTTCTCGACACTTCAGCTTTTCAGGTGCTCTTGGTTGTACACTATAAGTGAAGAGACGAGTTGTCCTTAGCAGGCTTAACATACTTTTCAGTAGGTCCTTCTTGGAGAGATCCTCCATTGGGCTCTCTAGTCCTACGAGTTTATATCCCCAATGGGTCAATGCTTTGCATTCGAACATAATGTGTGAGGCTTTTTTTTCCTCTTCCATGCACAACCGACAAATAGGTTTATTTTTATATATTCCAATGGTACGCATGTTTTTCCCTAGGATGCAGAATAATCCTGTCACTTTCTATATTTGACCCCTTAGGTTTAATATTTCGTCGGTCACCGTCCCCTAGGGGTGTCCTGTTAAGGCATTTATTAAATTAGATTCTGTAAAATTTAATTACCTGTTACAATATATCGACCACATGCTGAAAAAGCTAGTGAGGTGATAGTCTTGCGACATGTATTTATTATATGACTTTGTTGTTCTGTCCTGGTGTTGAAAAGAACTACGGTGCACCTGAAACAATATGAAATTATTAATTTATTTGATCATTCTTATTTTACATGAGGAATTACGTATGAAAAAGCTGAAAACAAATTTGTCAACGGAATTTGGATTGGATTTAACAAGAATAAAATCGATATCGTGCGTCGTTTCATAACTTACTTTGCATATATTATGACTTGGATCTACCACCAGGATTCTGAATTGAAACAAAAACGATCAGTGCCAGTGGACTAAATCTCACTACAGGGATTCAATCAAATAATTACTTAGAGGAGGAGACATCTTTAGAAATATACAAACGAGGTTGATATATAGTATGGAACCAAGTAAACAGCTGTAATACGAGATGGACAATAATTTAAAAACTGTGCAGATACGTTCAATGTTGCAAAATACATCTGATATGATTTTTTTTGTTATTATTATACTTCCGGTTTCATCGAAAATGCTCTCAACTTTTTCAATTTAAATGAGAAACACTACATATTTCAGGACTCCCAGCTCCCACCCGCTTTCATATTGATCAACAACCCCCTCCTCTTGACTTGTTTTTAATTACTTCTCCATACTTTGTATCTACCACGGATTACTACCTCCAATAGGGTGTTCAACTAAAAATAGATTCTTGTTTATGGATAACAGATAGAAAAAAATTATATCGCGCCATATTTAATCAAATTTAATAGTGTAGTTTTGTTTTTATCCCCAATTAAGAAATCGTATTTTAAAATTTTTTCGAAATCCTCCTTTTAGATTATTACATCACTAGTAAAAATTGAAGTTAGGCACAAATTTTGACATGGAATATAATTATCATAAGATAGTGTAGTCACCAAAATTGAAGGAGAAAAGAAGAAGTTTAGGATAGATTGACAGTGAGTTGTTTGCATTTAGTTTTGGTTGATGGAAAAAGACAATAGGTTTAATAAATAAATATATATATATAAATATATATATATAGGAAATAGTTCGTTGCCGATACTAGTTAGGTCTAACTATTATTGCCGCATCCCCCACAATAATAGTTAGACCTATATATATATATATATATATATATATATAAATAGCGTGACCCAAGTTATCGTTTACAGGCAATATCTCGCTTAATTTAAAAGTTAATCCAATACTGTGAAAACTGTTGGGAATGGCATTAAAATTCCTTCCTAATGACGTATCAGAAACTTTATTTCACTCTACAGTCCTTTGGCAGCCGCCCCTTCAAAATGGCACCTACTGTATATTTTCGTTGAAAATTGCTTGTCACTCTATTTGAAATACAACGATGTAACATACTTGTTGGTTTTTCATTATAATCACAAAAAATATACATTTTATGATATTTTGCTTTACCTAATTATCCTTATTGGTTCTGCTACTGTTTTTAAAAACTTCACGGAATAGAAGTAGATTAATCCTTTGTCAAAAAATCATTTGCGAATAGTACCTAGGGTGTTGTAGTTAATCGACGAAGTAAATTTTTATACTATCCATAAATTTGAAGTCAAAATTATTAATCTTGTTACAGGCACAATGCCATTTACATGCAGTCCAGACGAGTACATTGATATGATTTGGGGTATAAATGTATGATGTGGGTTATTCAATTGTCATTTGATTGGGCCATACTTTAACGAGGCCACATTGACTGGACACAGGTATTTAGATTTTCTTAAAAACAAATTATCTGAACTTATGGAAGAGCGAAATATAGTGATCTGGCAACAGGACGGTGCTCCTCATCTTAATGCAGGCATTGTTGCAGAGTATCTCAATCAGTATTTTCGCAACAGATGGATATAGTCTAGTCAATAAGTTTCAAATGGTGTTAATTCTACATACTTTTATTAAAATTATGTAGTTTAGCTCATTCGATTCGGAATAATGTCTAGATCATTGTGCCAAATAATTAAATTAGACCATAAAAAATTCCAAAAGTTATAAACAATTACACACCTTCAAAAAATAGTGTTTGGTTTGTAGCTTATTGTTCGTAAATTATAATTATTTTCGAAATTTGAAAAAAAGATCCTTAAAGAGGAGGAAATTTAGTAAAAAAAGTTCCAACTCCCGGAACTGTACCTCATTATTTATAATTTTAATTTAACGCTGAAAATAGCCCTCCGCGTGCTATTCTTAGGTTGCGCGCACGGCCTCGAAAGCGAGTACGTCACTTAAAAAAATTGTTTTTAAGTACTTAAAGTTAATTTAAAAATCTAAAAAAATTATAGTATAATCTAAACACTTTAAAGAATTGATTCCCGTTGGTATTTTTCATAAAAACAAATTTTTTCAAACTTCCTCCATCGTTCTAAACTAAAAAAAATGCCATTTGCCATTTTTTGCTAACTTACATTACTTATTATAAACAAAGTATTGACATTTTTTAAACTTTGATGACGCAATCTTGTTCTGTATGTACATAAGAAGAGCTCCACGAAGCGAAATAATTTTACGGCAATTATTTAGTTTAGAACGATGAAGGAAGTTTGAAAATATTTTGTTAATTAACAATCGTCTAGCATATTGAAAAATTTGTTTCTATGAAAAATTCCAACGGGAATCAATTCTTTAAAGTGTTTATATTATACTATAATTTTTTTAGATTTTTCAATTAACTTTAAGTAGGTACTTAAAATTTTTTTTAAGAGACGTACTCGCTTTCGAGGCCGTGCGCGCAACCTAACAATGGCGCGCGGAGGGAGGTACAGTTCCGGGAGTTGGAACTCTTTTTTACTAAATTTCCTCCTCTTTAAGGATCTTTTTTTCAAATTTCGAAAATATTTATAATTTACGAACCATAAGCTACAAACCAAACACTATTTTTTGAAGGTGTTTAATTGTTTAGAACTTTTGGACTTTTTTATGGGTTAATTTAATTATTTTGCACAATGATCTAGACATTATTCCGGATCGAATGAGCTAAACCACATAATTTTAATAAAAGTATGTAGAATTAACTAATAGGAACTTACAGACCTACAGCTTGGCCTCCCCGCTCGCCCGATCTAACGCCACTGGACTTTTTTTGTGGGGTTATCTTAAATAATTAGTATATCAAACACAGCCTGTAGATTTATATGATCTTAAAGAAAGCATTCGTGAGGCATGTCGTAGTATTACACCAGCTATTATTCAGGCTGCGTGCACAAGAGAGCTTTTAAGACGTTTTGAAGCTTGTATGGAATCTGCGGGAAATAATTTTGAACACTTGCTGTAATTTTTTCTTCATTATTAGTATTTTATTTCAATAAGGAAATTCAGAAATTACAAAATGTTAATTTTTTTGGTGCTAATTATAAAAAACCATCAAGTATGTTACATCGTTGTATTCCAAATAAAGCGACACGCAATTTTCAACGAAAATATACAGGGGGTGCGTGCCATTTGAAAATTGAAAGTGAGGAGTGGCTGCCAAAGGACTGTTAAGTGAAATAAAGTTTCTGATACGTCATTAGGAAGGAATTTTGATGCCATTCAAACAGTTCTTACAGTATTGCATTATCTTCTAAATTAGGCGAGATATTGCCTGTAAACGATAACTTGGGACAGGCTGTATATATTTGTTAGAGTTACTTTCCTCATTTGTATATTTTGTTTATATTAAAATGAACTTGACAACAAAAGTAATTTGTTGAAGTTTTTACAAAACGGATTTCTAGCAGTTTCAGACCTACTTTTCCTACTTTCACATCTGTTTTCGGCGTAGTATTGAATTTTGTATTTGATGTTTTCCATGTATTAGTAGAATATGGTACAAAACACGATCTATCCAAATACTGGTTTCATAATAATTTAAAAAATTAAGACACACTAACACAGTGCACAAATAAAAATGGAAAATAATTCTTCAACCAACCAAATACAGACTCTTACTATATTCGTTGCTTCAACTTTAACAAGTAAACGACAGTAATAGATATCAAAATAATGTCAACATATCATTATTTATAGACCATAGAACAACAAACGAAGATTATCGACAACTTCACATATAAACTAATGACGTATCTGCATTATAAGTTGCATAATTTCAGTAAATATTTGTTTTCATTTTTTTCTGTTAATCAGCATAGAAAACACAAAATAATTTTATTTTTGAACAACCCATTTACCACTTATTCATATTACTTACCTAAAAGAATATGGGGTCAAAATCTGAAGTTGAACACCCTATTGGTAAATGTTGAGAAAAGTGCGTAGAGCGCCTTCCATTGGTTGCAATGGTAAATAATGTATCCATTGGTTTCTAGTTTATTTATATAGATATTAGTCGAGTAGCATGTACTAATTATTAATAGATTGTCACATTAAAAGTTGTAATTGATTTTTGTAATAGTGTTTCAATTAATAAAATATTAAAACTAGTTCCGGCTAAATCAATTCCATTGAGCAGAAAATCCCATCAGGTTATGGGCCCAGGGACACGCATAAAATAAAAACGGAACTGTTTGTTGGCGAAGTCGAAAAAAAAAGGTTGACATAATACATTTTTTTTGACGTATTAAAAAATAGATTTTTCGGGAAGGAAGTGATTCAAGAAAAATAAAATAAAACCGAAAAATGAGCGATAATAATAACGCGACCTTAAAATTAACTGGTGAAAATTGGCCAGTATGGAAATTCCAAACCACAATAATATTGAAGGGACGAGGCATTTTTGACATAGTTGAAGGCTCCAGACCTAGACCCTCGCAAACAGGCGACAACCTGGTAAAATGGCTAAAAGACGATGCTAAGGCACAAGAATTGATAGTAACCAGAATGGAACAGGGACCCATGACTCATATTTTATCCTGCGAAACCTCAAAAGATATGTGGCAAAAGCTCAAAACTGTGTACGACAAGGAATCAGCAGTGAGTGTTCATTTATTGCAGCAGCGTTTTTTCTTATTGCAATTCCACAACTCGGTGTCAGATTTTATCTCTCAAGTTGAGGAAATAAAAACCAAATTAAAAACAGCAGGAGAAACCCTATCAGACAGAATGATTATGACAAAAATATTGATGTCTCTACCCGAGAAATATAAACATTTTCGTTCCGCGTGGGAGTCTGTTCCTTTAGATAACCAAACGTTGGAAGAGTTAACGTCGAGGCTGTTGTTAGAAGAAGAGAGGTGCAAGTCTCAAGAAGTTTCAACTGCTCTTGGTGCGATAACAGAAAATAAAAATCAAAAGAAGTTACGTTGCCATATTTGTTCTAAAGTAGGTCATTTAGCCAAAAATTGCTATTTCAGACATAAAAACGCAAATAAATCTGAACATACAGAAACCAGGAATAATAAAAAATTTTGTATTTACTGCAAAAAGCGAAATCATACAGTGGAAATGTGCTGGTTAAAAAAAGGAAAGGAAGCTACAAGTACGAAAAAAGAAGAATCAGATACAAACGCTTTTCTAGCTTGTTCAAACCGAAAATTAAATAAATTAAGAATAGGTGACTGGTGCTTAGACTCTGGTGCCAGTAAGCATATGTGCTGGGACAAAAACTGTTTCGAAACCATAAACAAACTTAAAATAAACAAAATGGTACAAGTCGGAAATGGACAAAAGTTGGAAGTGGAAGGCATTGGAAAAATTTCTTTGTGGGCCTACAATGGTAACAAATTAATTAAAACCACCCTCTCCGATGTACTTTTTGTACCAGGCTTAAAATTTAACCTATTTTCAGCAGGGTGTGCACTAGACAAAGGCTATTATATGTTGTCAGACAATGAAAAATGCCAATTTGTTGACAACAATGGTAATGTGAAAGCATTAGCTACCAGGGAAAATAAGCTCTATAAAATGCACTTCACATCAGAAAATGAAGAATATAATCCTTCCACCTGTTTTGCCAGAGATTTTGAAAGCGATCTTGGATTAGATACGAAGAACAGCTACGTAGAGGTCACTGACCGAATAATATATGAATGTAACAAGGTAAAAACCGTAGACAGTATAAAAGAGTGGCATAACAAGTTAGGTCATCAGAATATGAAGCATATTAGGCAGTTTTTGAAGAGAAATAATGTTGAGTTCACTGAATGTGAGGAAGATTTCGTGTGTGAACCGTGCCTTGCAGGGAAGCAACATCGTTCAAGTTTTGAAAATAGTGAGTCAAGAGCCACCGCTCCACTGAAATTAGTACACGCAGACTTATGTGGACCTATGGAAACAACTTCACTTGGAGGCTCCCGATATTTTTTACTCATCAAGGATGACTTCTCAAATTATAGAAGTTTATACTTCATAAAACACAAATCAGAAGTTAAAACCTGCATAGAAAAATTCATAAATTTAGCAGAAAGAGAAACAGGATATAAAATAAAAGTTTTTAGATCAGATAATGGTTTAGAATTTACAAACAAAGAAGTCAAGGAAATTTTAGAAAGCAAAGGCATCCGGCACCAAAGAACTGTTGTCTATACACCAGAACATAACGGAAGAGCTGAAAGGGAAAACCGAACGTTAGTCGAAGCCGCAAGAACACTACTAAATAGTACTGAAAAGTTGGACAAAACTTTTTGGGCGGAAGCTGTTAACACTGTTGCATACATTTTAAACAGAACTGGTCCAAGCCCTCAAAAGTTACAAAGTCCATATGAGCTGTGGCATAAAAAGATTTTCGACATGCATAAGCTTAAAGTTTTTGGTACTACTGTGTCGGTGCATGTTCCCAAAGAGACAAGATTGAAATGGGACCCAAAGAACAAACAAGGGATATTTTTAGGCTACGGAGAAGATGTTAAAGGATACAGGGTGTATATCCCTGGAAAACACAGAGTGGAAATACTCAGAGATGTCATTTTTTTGCCAGAAAAGAGTAAGCAAATAACTGAAGATATTTTAATCCCAAATGCACAAGAAAATGACATAGAATATATACAAAATTATGAAAATGGTGAAAATCCAGAGGATAATCTTGAAAATCCTGAAAATGATGGCAGTAGTGACAGTGTGTATGTAGATCCAGAAGAAACTGATTCAGAGGTTAACGATGAAATAGTAAGCAATATATATAATTTGAGAAGAGAAAGAAAACGAAACCCAAGATATGACGAATATGAAATGGATTTAGACATCGTTTTAGTATCAATGAGTGATGAAGAAATAGAGTGTTTATGCTACGAGGATGCGCTAGCGAGTAGTGAATGTGAAAAATGGCAAGAAGCTATTAAAGCAGAAATTAGTGCGCTAGAAGAAAATGAAACGTGGTTTCTTGTGAGTGAAGAGGAAATTAAAAATAAAGTGATTGAATGTAAGTGGGTATTTAAAAGGAAGAAAGATGAAAAGGGAAATGTTTCAAAATATAAGGCTAGGTTAGTAGCAAGGGGTTTTCAACAGAGTGGTACGTACAATTCAGATATTTACAGCCCTGTTGCCAAATTACCTTCAGTAAGGATTTTTCTAGCTTTGTGCAATAATTTTAACTATCAGGTTCATCAGCTTGATGTTTGCAGTGCCTTTTTAAATGGAGATATAAGTGACGATGTTTATATTTTGTTGCCAGAAGGTTTTGGCGAATGTGAAGGAAAAGTTGCAAAGCTAAAGAAATCCTTGTATGGTTTAAAAGCGTCACCTAAAAATTGGTATAAAAAGTTCAATGATTTAATGTTAAGTTTAAATTTTGTCAGATCAGAAAACGAATACTGTATTTACACTAAAATAACAGATTTCTCAAAAGTTTTCCTCCTAATTTATGTAGATGACTTGTTGTTAGCTGGGTCAAATAATTTGGAAATTGAAGAAATTAAACAAATTTTGAACCAAAATTTCAAAATGAAAGATTTGGGGCACATCAGACATTTTTTGGGAATGCTGATTACCCAGGATTTGACAAAAAATAAAATTACCATAAATCAAACAAGCTATTTAGAAAATATTTTAAAACGATTTAACATGCAAAATTGTAAACCATCAAATACACCTATGGAAATAAATTTCAGACATGAGGAATTAAAACGTGAAAAATCAGAAAACAAAGATATCGAAAATCAATGTCGCAGAGCAATTGGCTCTCTAATGTATCCAATGCTGTGCTCAAGGCCTGATTTATGTATTTCAATAGGTATTTTGAGTCGGTACCAATCATGTGCTAGTCATCAATTATGGTTGGCAATAAAAAGAGTTTTGAGGTATGTACAGGGCTCATTAAAAAAGTCTTTGGTTTTTCAAAAAAATAATTTTAAAAATTTAATTGAAGGATATGCAGACTCAGACTGGGCGGGTGATCGGATCGACAGGAAATCCACTTCAGGGTATATATTTAAAATTTTTGGAAATACTATCAGCTGGTCTTCTCGAAAACAGGCCACTGTTGCACTTTCGTCCACTGAAGCTGAGTACGTAGCTTTGAGTTTAGCCATAAGTGAAGCCTGTTGGCTCAGGAGTTTAATTTTTGATCTTAAAATTATTAATAATGATTATGCAACTGTAGTTATCTTTGAAGATAACCAGTCTGCCATAAAACTATGTAAAAATCCGGAATTTCATAAGCGTTTAAAGCATATGGATATTCGCTACCACTTTATTAGAGAAAAAGTGCAGACTTCTTTACAAAACCTTTATCTTTGCATTCGTTTAATAATTTTTGTCGTCAATGTAATTTAAATTAAAAAAAAAATATTTAAATTTACCATTGAGGGGGGGTGTTGAGAAAAGTGCGTAGAGCGCCTTCCATTGGTTGCAATGGTAAATAATGTATCCATTGGTTTCTAGTTTATTTATATAGATATTAGTCGAGTAGCATGTACTAATTATTAATAGATTGTCACATTAAAAGTTGTAATTGATTTTTGTAATAGTGTTTCAATTAATAAAATATTAAAACTAGTTCCGGCTAAATCAATTCCATTGAGCAGAAAATCCCATCAGTAAATCAATAAAACTACGGTTACACAGAGAAATATTAAATACCAACTTATAATTATAATTGGATAAACGAGCTTAATGGAAACTTAACACGCCAATGAAAATTATTTGATAAATTCAATAGAATAGAATAGCACTTATACTTCATAAATTCAATACAAAACGAAAATAAGCCTTGGCTAAATCAGGTAATATTTAATATGATTAATTTTAAGACATCTTCATTGACAAAATACGTACGGACAAAGTTACCCATCATCGACTAAACGAATCATTGGACATTTTCGAATTATTCAAGCCCTACTATTGCTATATCGATTAAAAATAAGAAGCCACTCTAAAAATACGTTAAAAATTATTTTGGTTCTTGAGAGAATATACCGATACTGAAGGATGTTAATTGTGGTCAGACAGTTGCTATATAACAAATCTGTAGCTGAAAATTTTGCTAATAAATTTCAAGAAGTATTTACAATTTTATTTTGGATGAGTTACCAAATACAATACAGATCATTTCCTCAAGAAATCAATATGTACTCTGCGAAATTTTATTCAAGCCAGAAGATATAAAAGAAAAAATTTTGTCTCTCAAAAATCACTTATCGCATGGATGGAATTTCATCAGATTTACTCCAAAAATGTAAAGACTCATTCAACAAAGAATATTCCAAGCTCATCCTCAACCTACTTCTTGGAAATTGTCTAGTGTCTATCTCCTATTAATAAGAAAAGTAATAAGCTGGACCCTGACAATTATAAACACACTAGCTTTTGCCCGCGGCCTCGTCCGCGTAGATGTCGAAAATGGTTCGTATAGGATTTTCAATTAGTTTTGTACGTTATTTATTTTGTTATAACATATAAATTATCATGTTAAAATGTTAAGTTAAGTTTTTCATTCAAATATCCAAGAATAAATAAAATTGAAATTTCGAATTCTAATCCGATTTAAGTATTCTTTTATATTTGAGATTTAAATTTGAAAGAGTATTGCATTGCACCAAGCTTTTAAGTGAGTTCAACGTTTTTTAAATAAAATAGGATTGAGTTTTCCAACGTGTCAAAATAAAATGTAATTTAAATCAAAAGCATTAAGGAGTATTGATATCAACTTTGATGCAAATCACTCCCAAAATAACTTTCTACCCCTTTTTAACCCCGTTAGGCGAAGAGTTTCAATAAAATACGAAACACGTCTTCCATCAATTCTGTTAAAGAATGTTTATGTAAAATTTGAAGTAGATTGGACCAAAGAATCACGTAGGACACCATACAAACTTTGCCCCCGTTTTTCACCCCCTTAGGGGCAGAATTTCGGAAAATCCTTTCTTATCGGATGCCTATGTCATACAAAGAACACACCCTCCAAGTTTCAGGTCTCTACGATCAGCGGCTTAGGCTGTACGTTGATCCATCAGTCAGTCATTCAGGACAAAGCATTTTATATGTATAGAAGCAAAACTTTAAAGAGAAACTCAACTAAAAATATGAGTCTTTTCATGTCGTTCCTTCAAAATTAATAAAATAACAAAAAAATTATACCACAAACTAAACATACCTACCTATTAGGATTGCTATGTATGTAACACACCTATCTAACCAAAACTAACGCAACTGTAACTAACAGAAATACCTACTTAACATCAAACAACAACAAATCTCAGATAAAGTAAACTCAAAATTCAAAAAGTGACTGTTAATCATCGAAACTCGAATTTCGCCCTGTATATGAGTAAACAATGGGAGCAGACTTTTTTATTGGTCATCTGATATTCCTCATAGGAGATTCAGTATGAGATAGAAATATGTACAGTTCCTCATGACTCACTCTGTATATTATCCCAAATCTGTATTTGCACGAACATTTCAACCAACCTGAACTGGTGAAAGAACTGATATTTTGTGTTAAGACATATGCTTTGTATTTGTAGGCTAACACTACATAATATCGGCCATACTTTAAAAAGCTGATGCAAATTTGCCGGCTTTAATGAATAAAACTTCCAACAGACTATTTCCATTTTCCTAGTAATAAACGCTTGTAAATTAGCCATTAACTTTCCAACTACCATTTACCTGGTGAAAATGCGCTCTAATTGGCGAAATTGACTTACACTATAAATTTCCTATCATATTCCTTGCTCCGTTTAATCCTGATCTAAATCCTCAGAAGTAGGTCGCATTTTATACGCCAAAAGGCTGAAAAACTATTTCAGCGTTGCCGGTAAATCTATAACTTAGTTTTATAATGGATCAAAGAGTTGAAGATGCGAATTTTTCCGCTTTGATGTTTTGGTTTGAACATAACTTGTGAAAGGTTATTTACCGGATGTTTGTCTCTCGGAAAATATTTTTGTATTTGCGAAGTTGGTTGGTATTTATATTTCGAGAATTGGTAACATTGATATATAGACTGATTTTTCAAGTTTCTTTTTTGTCAAACGTCCAAACTATGTAGGTAAATTTATATCTAATTTTTGAAACGAGTTATTTTTAATTTCTATATTTCTTGGATATTTCATAATTTGGAAGTCGTGGAAAAAGGATGGTGTGCAGCAAGTACCGAATGCATATCTCTTTTCAATTGTATATTCTGTAACTCGAACAATTCCGCTATTTTAGACCAAACCAAACGACAACGACGTCGAGGAAGATCTAGACGGTTTCTGCTCTTGATTCAGCTCATATTTGAAATTTAAAACAACATGTACCCTACCCGCGTCCGACCATAACGATTGGAAGATTCTACAATCTGTAGAGTTTTGCCTTTCTCAAGATAATGAATCAACAAAACCTTCTTTGCTGATGGTGTGCTCTTCACCTGCTTTTGAGCTCAACAACCAGCTACAGGACCCGGATCTTTGAACGTTCGACTATTCGAGAGATCGTCGAATGGATTTTGTTCGTATGAATGATTTCACCCGAATCGAACTCTACTTGAAAATTCAATAGCAATATCTTCCAGATCTTCCAAACACACTGGCGAACAACTTTGTAGATCTTATGTGACATTTTTTAGGTGATGTGTACAGTAGAGTACTTTAAAACGCAGCTCCATCTGCGTTCATTTTTGTTCAGTAGTATTATTAAAAAACTTAAGAATAATGAATGCTAATATGGTCTACACGCTACAGCTACAGGTTATGTTTATTTTTTTTCTGACGTTCTGCGCAAGACTCTATTCGCCCCGTCCCGTGTGGGACTCATGCGACTTTTAAATTCATTCGTTTGCAAGTCGATAATATAAATATAAATACAAATTCAATGTGAGAAGACAGAAGCAGCCGCACGACAAAATTCGTTCCAAACCTTCTACCAGCTTCAGTAGTAGTAAGGACTTGAACAAGATGCAGAGTATTGGAAATGGAAAAGAAATAAGAATGGGCAAATTCCTGTCACCCCCCTCGAGCCCCCAGCTCCGGAAATTTTGTTAAAACATATTTCTTGCAAATGCAAAAGGGGATGTGAGAGAGCGTATGGAAATTGGATTAAAGAGTTCTGTTATACTCAAGAACTGCAATGGTATTTGTGATAATTCACAAGTTCCATCACAAGATATTGATGAAGAAGTGCAAACAGAGAATGTTCTCGAGGAAGAATAGGAGTACAACAAAGTTGATAATTCCATCGAGGATGATGAAGAAGAAATTTCTATCTGTTACGTTTCAATCGGTATGTACTCGCAGCACCTGGTTCATCAAGAAGAGCGAAGCAAATTATAATTCGCTAAATATTGGAATAGTGTATTGCATGTGGATTAGACCTACTGGGGATACCACGATAACTAAAACTCTCCACTTACTCTAACTTATGATTAGATCATAAGGAGGTCGATTGGCCCGGTTGGTCTTACCACACTGAGGATTTTTGGGATACAACAAAATTGTTCGGGTCCGATAAAAGGAATACAAGCTCCTTCCTTTGCGAGACCATCAGCAATCTCATTTCCAACAATTATTGTATGCACTGGCACCCATAACAAAGTTACTTTGTTGTGTCTAGCCAGTTGCTTAAGGGATTATTGAAGCTTGCTTCTTATTGCATGACATAGGACTTTTGAGAAGGCTAGTGAACTCGTTAAGCGAGTGATCGTTACGAAAAAGGTCCGTCACGCAACAGTGTTGCCAGATTTCTGAAAAGGCTAGTGAACTCGTGAAACGTGTAATGTTACGAAAAAGCGTCCGTCACGCAAATGTGTTGCCAGATTTCTGAATAATCCAATGAAATTTAAATTGAAGCTTGCTTCTTATTGCACGACATAGGACTTTTGGGAAGGCTAGTCAAAAATTTGGAAAAATGGTCGATAATTGTCAAAAATGGTCAATATTTGTAAAATTTTTGAAAAAATGGCCAATAATTGTCAAAATTTTTGAAAATGGTTAAAATTTTTGAAAAATTATCAAAAATGGTCAATAATTGTCAAAGACGGTCAATAATTGTCAGAACCTGTCAAAAATGCTCAAAAATGGTCAATAATTTTAAAAATTTGGAAAATGGTTTAAAATGGACAACATTATTGAAAAATTGTCAAAAATGATCAATCATTATCAAAACTGTCAAAATTGGTCAATAATTGTTAAAATTTGAAAAAATTGTCCGAAATTTTGGAAAGATGGTCAATAATTGTCAAAAATTGTAACAATTTTGAAAAAATGGTCAATAAAATATAAAATAAAACTTAGTAGAACTTACTGGGCCTAATGTAATTCCCAACATCGCATTCTATTGCGCGTATTTTTATTGATGGTTTTCCCAACATCGCATTCTATTGTGCATGAGAAGCAAGCTTCTGTCGGCGGTCCGACGACCGCTCACCTTTTTTTTTACAGTTCCAGACTGTTTTAGACTCACAAGTTTTAGACTTCAGAACCTTTGAAGCAGCCGCAATAAATATTCAGGCTGAATTAACGCGTTTTTGAGGCATTCTTGAGTGCAAACATCTATTGCTAATACTTTCGCTTGGAATATGGTTGAACTGTTTCCCAGGGCTGATATCCTAGTATTAGGACCTGTAACCCCTATTCCTACTCTTTATTTTGTTTTTCACATATCTGTGAGGTCCCCTCCCATAATTAGAGCTATTTCGTTTTTGTTGATACCAACATCTAACGTGAGTCCGAAACCCTGTTTCACAGAAATACAGTCCGTGGGCATCTTCATGGATTGGGTTGCTCCAACCCTTAGTATCACAAGGTATCCGGTTAGATCGCCGATTTCAAAAATTTAGCCCGAGTTAGCTTTTAGGCATTTTCCAGAGCGATCCTCCGTACATGTAGATGTAGTGGAGGAAGATCTAGCATTATCTTTAAGGCTGCGCTGGGGCACGATGTAATTGCACTCGTGATTCCCTTGCTGGCGAGTCGTTGCATTTTTGCCCTTTATTGCGTTGTTTTGTTCCACCAAACCAGCCTAGCAAAGGTAATAGTTTTCCCCAAAAGCCTGCGGCACGTCCAGAGAGTCCTTGTTGCTTTTGATGTAATATATGCGAGGTGTGCATTCCACGTGTGTTTCCCGTCACGGATGACTCCTGGGTACTTAACCTCTTCTGAAATGCGAGAAAGCCGCTAGTGTAACACCTTCAAACAACGTACAATTTAAACTTTCGAAATATGCAACAATTCTAACAGGAGAACTGTACGCCATATTAGAAGCAGTAAAGTGCATAACAACATCGAACTACGAAAAGACGGTTATACTCACAGACTCTTTAAACTCTTTGAAATTATTGGGAAGCGCCTATTCGAAAAATTTCCTTGTACGGATGATCAAACAAGAACTTCATCATCTTCAATCGATAGTTAAAACATACATAAAACCCTACATAACACCCTGATTCACTTTTACCTTAAATAGAAGACATCAAACCATCATCACAAGGTTATATCTAGGTCATACTCGAGCTACTCACGAATACTTACTTTCCCGAGCACCAAGACCACAATGTGTCATTTGTGAGCAGCAGTTGACAGTGAAACATTTTTTAGTTGAGTGTCCGCTATATCATATCAACAGACTAGCATGCAACATAAGTGACTCCTTGGAACATACTTTATACAACATCGACGAACTTCTGATAACGCACGGATTTGATGTAATAAGATTACTGCCATATCACCCCGAGCTAAATCCAATAGAATTAGTTTGGGGTGCAATGAAACACTTTGTTGCGGAAAAATATGTCGATTTCAATTTCAAGAAAGTTGCCGATTATTGCGACGAATTTTTTGAAAATTTTACTCCGTAAATGTAGAAATCAAGGTGTGAACATGCAATAAAATTCGAAAAAGAATATAGTGAAAAAGAACCACTTCTAGATCAAATTATTGATGATTTTATAATTAATCTGGAAAATGATTCTGACGAAAGTGAGTCTGATTCGAAGGGAGATTATTTTTCAGATAAGGATGAAAGATTTGAAACTTCCAGAATTTTAAATTTTGAAGAAATTGAAGGTACTTCATCCAAATTTGAATTATGGCTAATAAAAATCGTTTACCTAAATATTGTAAATATAACACCTGCTTAAAAATATTTTAAAACATTAAAATTGTTTGTTATGGATTATATGCTTTTGACCTTAATTTATTTCCCATTATGTTAAAATAAACCTTTTATAAACCTTAAACAATTATAATTGGTTATAATTTTTTGTCTCATAACTTGTATTACTTGTATTATAAAAAAAATATTAAAAAACACAATATTAAATAAACAAAAGTTACTGTAAATTTTAATTAAATAAATAAAAATATAAAATAAATTCGGTATTTTTCAATGAATATTTGTAAAAAATTTTTTTTGAAATAAAATGTATAGTAAAATTCATACCTATTTAGAGGTACTAGCCGTTTTAGTAACTTAACGTATGCGGCTTCTTGAACCATCTGACATTAACATGAAATCAAAATTTGAGGTAACTTCAAAAACGTGACATCTAATAAATTAGTTACGACGTTCATTTTTGTTGGTAATTTTTTGTTTCAACCGATTTATTAATAATAAATAAGGATGGTCTTATTCTAAATGGGTATAAAATTTACTGTATCTACTTATTACAATAAAAAATTTTATCCAAGCCTCTCTGATTTATACGTCACTGGTGTTGCAAGCAAGCCGCCTTACCCATAGATAAACCACCCGTACCGTCGAAAAAATGTCTTCTATCTCTATTCAGGCACTCTTTAACTCTTTCTGGTTCGCGCATACCCAAAGTGCCAACCTAGGATGGCAGAATTATAACAGGCACCAAAACATATGGCTACAGACCGCTAATAACCCTTGAGGTTGATGCGGATTCGTAAATTAAAAAACAACTTTAACAAGTAAACGACAGTGATAGATGTTCAAAAAATGTCAACTTATTATAATTTATAGATTATTACAGTTTCCTGTAAATTGTCTTATTTAGTAAAGCGCGTTACCAATAGATATCGAATAATAGATTTATACTATTCAAAAACAATGACCGTTCACTTAGAAGAAACGACTACTTCTCGGGCTATATGCCCCTACAGACATTGAATTACACTTCTAAAGTAAACGGGGTTGGTATATTGGTTAAAATAGAACCAACCATTCTGGTTTGTGATTAGAAGGAATAACATCACTTGTAGACCGGTTTCAGCGTATTTGCGACTCATCAGCACAAGGTAGATATTCTCCGTCCGAGAGCTCTGTGAGCTTAATCCCGGGCTAAAGACGATGCTGAAATCACAATTAATACATATCATCCAGTAAAGGAAATGTTGAAGTTGTGATAACAGCGACATCTTCACCTCCCACCGCAAACCAAAATTCTAATTGACACAAACCTCTGTTTGTACTATGGATAGATTATTGCAGTTTCTTGTAAATTGTCGTATTTAGTAAAGTGCATTATCAATAGATATCGAATAATAGTTTTATACTATTAACGACAATTACAGGAGAATGTAATAATCTATTGATAGTACAAACAGACGTTTTTGTCAATTAGAATTTTGGTTTGCGGTTGGAGGTGAAGATGTCGCTGTTATCACAACTTTAACATTTCATTTACTTGGGGATATGTATTGATTGTGATTTCAGTATCAAATTAGTCCGGGATTAAACTCACAGAGCTCTTGGACGGAGAATATCTACCTTATACAGATGAGGTGGAAATACGCCGAAACCGGTCTACAAGTGATGTTATTCCTTCTAATTGCAAACCAGAATGGTTGTTTAAATCTTGTAGATCATCGTTTCTCAACCATTTTTATGTGGTGACCCACGAAAAAGCCAAAAAGTTAAGTAAAAAGTCTTGCGACCCCGTCCCTATTTTGTTGGGAATAGATTAATAATAATAAAAATCGAACTGGCAACCCTAGCGAGGCCGAGCTTCATTTTTAGGGAAGTAGTATAGGCCAGGGAAGCAAGTAGGTACATACTAGTGATGAGCGATATCGTGATTTTTTAATCACGTTGTGAAATGATAATATATAATAATGTCTTTTTTCTACGACCGTGCGTTTTAACCCATTTTCCCAGACGCATTTTAGTTTTGAAAGTGTCACTTTCCCGCACTAGTGCGGGAAAGTAAAATTATGCAAATTTTGACCTTATTAGATAGTTTTTTACTTCGGAAGTTACAACTATTGTTACAACAGGTAAATAAATATTTACGAAATAGTCCATCAAATAAAATCTACATATTTTCTAGCTTTTTGTTGCATTTTTAATTTTTTGAAAATATAAAATAATGAAGATATTTTTATATAACCCTGTACATTCTTTAAAGTAGTGTCACAAAACAACTATCAAACCACCCGGGTTTGATATTAGTTGCTATGACAACCCAGGCGTGTAATTGTTACTAAAACGTCAAAGTTGTTCAAATAACTCCACTAGACCGGCAAGTTTAAGTAATTTACAGAATGCAACAAATTGTGTTTTTAATATTAATATTTATAATAATTAGTAGTTTTTAGTTAAAGTTTTGTATATGTATGATGAAATAAAATAATTTTTGAAAAATGGGTTGGTATACTTTTTTGTATATACGATCGTAGAAAAAATAAGGTTCCTAACTCATGCGTAAAGTGTCTTTCCCGCCCTTGACCGCTTGGCCGAAGGGGCCAACTGCAGTCGCGCGCGGGAAAGTATCACTTTCCGCACTAGTTAGGAAAATAACGATTTCCAAATTTTCATCGAAATCGAACAATTTTTGACGAAATTAAAAATAAACAACGAAAAATGCAGTTTTTTGCGTTGTTCGAGCTAATGATGAGGTTATGTAAAAAAGTCATTGATAAAAAAGTTGTAGATTTTTCCAAGATCTACAACTTTTATATTCGACTTTTTTTCCTTGGGTTCTAACTTTGGCCGGAAATCGTAATGTCTTTTTTTACCCTCCAAAAAAAGTGTTTTTTACCGAAAAAACGTCAAAATTCGAAAAATCTCCAGTATTTTTATTTGAATTTTTTTCCATAGTTTGTGACTATTAAAGCCACCTTTTACCAAATTTTCATCGAAATCGAACAATTTTTGACGAAATAAAAAATAAAAAACGAAAAATGCAGTTTTTTACGTTTTCGAGCTAATTTTGAGGTTATGTAAAAAAGTCACTAATGAAAAAGTTGTAGATTTCTCCAAGATCTACAATTTTTATATCCTAGAACCTCAGCTTTGGCCGGAAATCGCAAAAATGTCTTTTTCCACCCCCCAAAAAGTGTTTTTTACCGAAAAAACCTCAAAATTCGAAAAAATGTCAATATTTTTGTTCGAAATTTTTTTCCATAGTTTATGACGAATTTTCGTCGAATGAGAGCGATGAAGAGGTCAATATTATGTTCGATTCCGAATATTTCGATTCACTCATTCATTGTCGTTTTCGCTGGCTGTGATCACGTCACGCTTTAGATTTGCTTATAGGAACTGTGATTTGTTCGTATCAGTGATAAAGTAAAATATCTCTCATCACTAGTACATACCACAATTATCTGATCTCACTCACATTAAAATTCATTCCTTTAATAAAATAATCTTTTGTATCTACCTATATGTAGTTTTCAACAGACCGCGACCCCCTCAAGGGTCGCGACCCCCCCCTCTTGAGAAACGATGTTGTAGATCATACCAAGCCCGTTTAACTTAGAAGTGTAATTCAATGTCTGTCGGGGCATATAGCCTGAGAAGTAGTTGTTTCTTCTAAGTGAACGGTCATTGTTTTTGTAAATAGTTTCAAAACTTTGTAAGGCGTTAACAGTATAAAAATATTATTCGATACCTATTATTATTATTATTTATTTGTCATGAACAAGCTGAAACATAGAGCAACGAACGAAGACTATCGACAATTTCACATTCACACTAGTGACGTATCTGCATTATAAGTTGCATAATTTCAGTAAATTTTTGTTTCCATTTTTTTCTGTTAATCAGCAGAGAAAATATAAAATGATTTTATTTTTCAACAACCCATTTGCCACTTATTCATATTATCTAAAAAAATATGGGGGCAAAATTTGAAGATGAACACCCTATTTATCTGGAATATTTTTGGAAACTATAACCGGTATGAGGTATAAGTAATCATCGATATCCGCAGTGGCCTAATTAATCTGTTTCCTTTCAGAAAAGTTCCTTTTCAAAGTGTTTCTAGTGGTTATCTTCTAACGATGTTGCAGATCCGTTGCCTCAAAATTATTGACGTGTCCTAATTTTTCACATTTTCATTTCTACAGCATATTCGCTTTCGTTATATCCATCAAATATAAATTTAATGGACGTGCTGCAGATATAAAAGCCGTTCATAGGAGATTGATAAAGAATAATACCTCGACGATGTTCTAGCGAGGCGTTGATTTCCGTCAATAAATCTTGACTGACAGAGACGCATATTTTGTTTTTCTATTTGGAAAATGTACTCAAAATATAACAACAAAAGTAAAGAAGAACCGCTAAATAGACGTCACTGTCTTTTGATAGTGACAGTTTTCATAGAATTTTTAAAATAAAATTCTATAGTAGCAGTCATTTGGCAGTTTTACTTGGCCATTACAATCTGTTGTGATCTTTGATTATACCTTGTTTTTAAACTAGGAGGAGCATTTTAGGAAACCTCAATCACACCACTAAAAGTTACTAGATTGGGAGTGTGTTCCGAAAGGGTCGTGTTCAGAGACTTTTTGAATTAATTGACAATTACGTGAAATATATATTGTGCTGCTCGCAGTTGTCGTAGCCAATGAGGGATCAAGGAATGTCTAAATATCGAATCGTCATTGGCCACAGGCCATGGCGATAGTAATTAACCAAATGTCACAATATTGTGAAAAAATGTATGGTTATAATAAGTAGTTTATATGTAAAATTTATTAATAATTCGAGAATAAATAAGTATATATAACATATAATTGTATGTTTAAATTATTCTTTTATAACATTTGAAGCTTGGGTATAGCACAAACTAAAAGTAAACAGAAGTTTTGATATTTACTTAATTACAGTTACCTGTAAATAATTGTCATATAAGTAAAGCGTGATCTATAGACGTCAAAAAATAATAGTTCAATACTATTAAACGCTTTACAAAATTAGAAAAATTAATTTCCAAAGAGCAGACCTTCCACTAAGAAGCAACAACTACTTCTCGGGCTATATGCCCCGACAGACATTGAATTACACTCCTAAAGTAAACGGGGTTGGTATATCTGTTAAGATAGAACCAACCATTCTGGTTTGCGATTAGAAGGAATAACATCACTCGTGGACCGATATCGCACTCTTAACATTTCCTTTACTCTATATAATAGAGAAGAAGATATATTTGTTAGGTTAAGTTAGTTAAGAAATGGCGGTATAAGAAGCATGATTGTAACATGTAATTATAACTATATTATACCTATATGTATCAGTAATGATGCCACGCTAAGAAATACAAATATATCATCAAGTAACGAAGTGTATTTTAATATAATAACAATACAATCCTTCAAGGGTCCGGTACGGGCAAGGGAAACCCACGGAAACTTGGCCAAAAAACTTTCCACACCATCAAGAAGTCTCTGAGCTATTGTAACGTAGAAATGTTTAATTTCCAAAAATATTAATGAAATGTGTTTACAAAATAGTGCACGCCAGGAAAGTCGAACGTTCTCAATTTATTACCCCAGCTTCTACGTATACATACTATATACTTAAACATTGTTTACTTACCCCGCAGGATATGCTATTAATCCATTATTATCACTTGCTAAAGCTGCATTACTGGAAACAGTTACTCCTAATACCTTTTCTAGTTTTATCTGAAACCAAAAAGAAAACACAAATTAGGAAAAACGAAAGATGAAAATTATAAAAAAATGGTTTTGTTAACGACATGCACCAGGTTATGCCTTTTTTAAACAGGGAAAGACAAATCTGAGAAAAGATTTAAATTTTTGTAATCAAGTGTTTATGTTTCAATTTCAATTTAAATGAAATTGCACCCCCAGTAATGATGTGACAAATATATGACGTATAGAGAAATTGTAGGTAATACATGAATCGGCAGCATATCCGTAGGACATCGTTTCTCAAGCGGGGGGTCGCGACTCTTGGGGGGGGGGGGGGTCGAGTTTGTTTTTAAAGGGGGTCGCAGTCTGTTGAAAACTACATATAGATACAAAACATTCGTTTATGAATGGAATTAATTTTAGTGTGAGTTAGATAAGATAGCTGTGGTATGTACTTGCTTCCCTGGCCTATACTACTTCCCTAAAAATGTAAATTCTAACAATGAAGCTCGGCCTCGCCAGGGTTGCCATTTCGATTTTTATTTCTTCAGTAAATTCCTTTTCAAAAATTCAGTAGATTTATTTTATGCTATACAAATTCAAGGAAATGATAATGAAATAAATCTATGACGTCAAAAGTATTTAAAAAATTAATCTATTTCCAACAAAATAGTGACGGGGTCGCAAGACTTTTTACTTAACTTTTTGGCTTTTTCGTGGGTCGCGACATAAAAATGGTTGAGAAACGATGCCATATTATGACGGTAACTTGAAGAACACTGCAGATAAAGGACACCTTCTCCATGAACAATGTAAATATATCCCAGGGAGAAAAACGTAAAATTCGGATTGGCAGAATAAAAATTGGGGACGGTTGAAAAAACATCCAAAGCTTGCAAGTGGTCTTGTGTTAGTTATTATGTCGATGTTGGAAGGAGTTATTATGCCGGCGTTACAAAAAGAGAAAGTTATTTTTCCAAACGATGATTAGGAGCGGTCTAAAATCGCCGACAAACCATGTTTATAATTCCATGGAATCTTTGAAAAATAAATATTTTTGGGTCGTGCGCAAATTATGAGAGAAAATTATTCTATTATTCTGGTGGAAAATGTCGTAAAAAAGGGTTTATAGATACGAAATATTCAACTGGTCTTGTTTGCTATGATCACAAAAACTTCCATAGCAGTTGTAGGTGTGTTGGTTCGAAGTTATTTTTTTCCTTTTTTGTAAATTTATTCAGTTAAAAATATGTTGAATTCTTGTTCTTATCTAGGTAAACTTCATTAAATGTCATATATATTATAATAGAATAGATGAATAATATTGTTAAATTTCAAAGAATTTAGGATTTTCAGTATGAATTTTATTTTTTAAGAAAGTTTCACTTCTATCTCGTGTAGAGAGCTCCTCGTGCAATGTATTTTCTTATAAAGAATAGCTCGTAACTTCCTTCTTTCTTCGGGGTTTATTAATAGCTAGAATTACCGATAATTGATTTTCCTTGTGTCAAACTATCGTGTATTTAGTTACTTTCTCACAAGCTACACTTTCTGGTCGTCCAAACTTTTTTTTAGTCAGCAAAAGCTCTTCACTCATTCGAAACAACAGTGACACAACTCAAAAAGTATAGTTTACCAGGAAACACACTTTAAAATGTTTATTCGCTTTTTTATTACCTAAAATGTGAATAAATAGCCTTTTCGCCCAAATTTTAGAATAAATAGAAAGTAACTTCTATATGCCTGAATCGATTTTCGAAAATATAGAGCATAGAGCATTAAAGGTAGATTCCAGAAAAAAATAACAACACTTTTAATTTTTCAATCAGCAAATAGAGGGCGCTATCTAACAACTAGCACTATTTATGATTTTTTCTTAGAAATGGAATAATAACTAGCTTACAAAAAGGCAAATAAGATGACTTATTGACCTGTCGAAACCGCGAACTGATATCTCTTGTCATTCCAAAGATATTGGCATTTTTTGGTGAGTGTTGATGATTGTTGGCTCACTCAGTAAGTTGTAAGAGAAATTATGTAGCTAAAATTGTTTTGAAAATAAAATAACAAGTAAAAACGTATAACAAAAATATTTATTAACATTACATAAGTAATGAAACAAAACTAAAGGAACCTACTCATAACAAAAATTTACAAATCGCACCTACTACCTAATTATTTTAAATACTCAATCAAAATGCTTGCCATCATTTGCTATGCACTAAGAGCCCTTTCAGACTTGGATACTCGTATCCCAGATACAGAAAATACATGCGTTTATATGTACGCTTTCACACTGCATTCACCACGGCATACTGACTGAATCGCGATACTAAATTTCTGAATCGCGCTTATTCAGCCGCCGGCGACAGTATCCAAATCCGGGATACCGAATTAACATTGTGGCTTATGGGCCTGTTCAGACTTGCATACTTTTGCGATTCAAAAAGCACAATAGCATAGGTGTACAATATTTTTAATATTTATTAGTAGAAGTATAGTGGAACAGAACGGTTTTCCGATTTCATTATGGATAATAAAGTTTTTGATAATGAGAAGTTTATAAGTTTGGTAGAACCGAATTCATGTATATGGGATACAAGCGATGAAAATTATTTCGACAGAAATATGAAACAAAAATGTTGGGTAGAAATTGCCAAACAGATGAATGCTAATTTTGAAGAGATGACAATTATCCAACAAAATGAATATGGTAGGTATATTTATGAAAGTAATTATACAGCTAAATAAATAAAATTATTATATTATTAAAAATTCCCGAAGAAAGACGATTATTTGTCGAAAGCTTACTAATTTTTACAATAGTAATCTCAAGATGGATAACCAAAATTAAATGAAATATTTCAATAATATTGTTTATTAGTAATTCTTGGTGAAGAAGGTTATAAATTCCTTTAGTTTCCCTTAATCCTATTATAGGATGAACCCACATAGTTCGTCTCCTTTTAATTTTTTTCTTTTTGCATATAATATACCACATCATAGCGCACTCTTCAATGTCCATTTCATAAAAAGCACCGTACAGCACTGATATTGTACTGATAAAATTTATTTAAAAAAGTATATTCTAACAAAAGTATCTCGACTGTATCTGGCCTAAATTCTGTATCTCGCATACAGTATCTGGGATACAGTATCCAAGTCTGAAAGGGCTCTTAGTGTTTGAAGTCAATAAAAACAGTTTTCCTGTCTTAAAAGTTACTGCAAGACCAAATGTTGTGTGAATAATTGTTGGTGTTAGATCAAATGAATTTAGCTTTCTCTACTACTTATTCACTGATTTCAGAAATTTTAAGATAGATATCTAAATTACATTCCGTTCCATCTATTCTAGTATTTTTTTTTGTTCAATTAAAACAAACTAATTTATCGATTATCTATTAACGAGTGGTGAACTAGAACGCTCGTTATTAGCTACCTTTTAAAGGAATTGGTGTATGAAGATACACACTTAAGATCCATATTTTAATGATTTAAATTATTTCATTATTTTCACTAATATATTGTTAATTACATTTAAAGATATAAATTTTATATCTTTAATATCTTGGATATTTATCAAGGACTTTCCCAATTCAATATAGAATGTACCAGTTTTCTCTGTCTATAGTTCATTTCAGGGTTCTTGAGTCTACTCATATCGATTACTAGCTTTAAATCGATTACACTTAATCTATCGACCGATCTACCGCAAATTGAACCATCAAAACAGTCGACCATAGCCGTGGATATTTATAATTAGTAATAATGCAAACACTTATTTAGTTTGAGGACGAAAAAAAATGAAAAAAACTGAGGAAGGTATACTATTCATATTTTTTGGTAAATTTACATATTTCAATATAGGTACTTAAAATAAAATTACCAATTGAAACAAAAGATAAATTCTAGAACGAAATCATATTAACCTCAAAAAATAAAGATAATTTATAAAATTGAATCATAGTACCTACTATAAGATAATAAAAAGTTCAATTCAATCCAAATTATTGTAGTGTGGTCACCAACTCAAAGCCGGACCTGTCTCTCGATTATAAATTTTGGTGGCTGCGCTGGGGATTCGAGAACTTTCTGGAATAAGGTTTTGTTTGTGCATAAGACGAGCGCGGAAGGTAGTAGAATTTTCTAGAGTCGAGAAGGACTATATATATACGCGGGTTTTTGAGCGAGTTAACAGAAGTTCTTAGTAATCGGACAGTGAATGAAATAGTGAAGATAAATAGTGTAATATTCAAGTGGTAAAAATAAATTAGAACTATTATACCGAGTGTAAATAAATTAATACACATTAAGTAGAGTGTGTATATAAATTAAGTTTCATACAGTGTGTGTTTCTTTAAATAAATAAAAAGTGATTAGCCATAGTAGTGTGTATAATTTTATCCCACAACTAAAAACTATTTAAATAAATAACAAAAACATTACATTACAAAACAAATAATAAAAATTAAAGCATATGCTCAAAAATTCCCCCTCCTTGAGTACCCTAATCGGTTGTGAACATCTTGTCGATATCTTTTTCCCATCCCTAAATATCTTGAGGTGTACATTTTAAGCATTTTCTTTAGAATATTGAATTACTCTCGTTCTACTGAAGGAATTTAAAAAAATTGGACACTAGCGGTACACCTACAAGTCTGTAAATAATTTCCAGGTATTTATCGAGGCTTTTTTTATTATAAAAAGTTTGGTCCTGAGATATGGTCGAGAGCCATTATTTTTGAGGTACAATGAATCCGGTTCTTTTGGAAATCTCCAAACTATACCAGCTACTTTTATTCGTTATATTATGTCTTTTGCAACTGCAGTTTTCTCAAACTAAACGTATTTGTCATTTCTTCTACAATTGAAAAAAATTGTTTCTTTGTTCATACACTCGGTATATGATAGCAATAATAAAATCAAGGAGGGCCGACATGAAATAAACACGCAAATAAATCAACTTGCTAATGAATCATTTAATAAGACAAGGTTAAATTCTAAATAAAGTACATAGTTTTTCTATCGTAAATTACAAAACAAAAAACAATTCCACATTTACACCCGTCGCCTTATACATTTTTATCGATTCTGACCAAAACGGGATGTTAATGCCCATGAGAAAAATTTATTATCACGCCAAAAATAAAGTTATTGACATTTTTTTGTACATTTACGGTAAAAATAATTAAAATATATGTTTTTAATAAATAAATAAATCACCTTATTTAAATGGACGGAGGTAAACTGGACGAGAAGTAATCATCAACTATTATTGAATAGGTAAACTGAATGAAGAAAGTTAAGGATTCTCTAAAATTGATAAGTAAACTGGGGGAGAAACGCTTTAATCCTAATAGAAATACAATAAACTATAGTTTTTCTTACCGTTTTTTTGAATAATATATTAACAATTTATAATTTATAGATACAATTATATAAGACAAACTTTAAATTTTGCGTTTTATTTGGACAATAGAACAACTTAATGTACATTGAAGAGTATTGGATATATTTCTAGAAGGGGAAGTGTCAATGCCATGATTGTACTTCCTTCCTCTTCTTGAAAATCTTGAGGTGTATTACATAGCATATTTTTGAATATTTTTTAAGAAGAAGAAGGTAAATTACATTATTTTTACATGAAAACATAGCAAAAAAAACTGTGTGTGTCAGCTCCGACACACGACTGGAGTTTACCTTAAAGGAAAAAATACTGGCCCTAATAATGATAATAATAATTTTTATTATTATTGCCAAGATTTTTGCCGCAAATAAAAAATAAATGGTTTAAATATTTTTTTTATTTTTTATTTTACTAGGTCTGTTCAATTCTCAGTTTAAACTGTGAATTCTGTTGAATTCCAAAATTAAACTGAAAATTCTGTTAAATTTCCACTGTGAATTCTGTTAATTTAACTGAAGATTGTATAAATTGGGTCTGTTGAATTTACAGTTTAAACTGTGAATTCTGTTAAATTCCCAGTGTGAGCTGCAAATTCTGTTAAATTTCCAATTCAAGCTGTAAATTCTGTTATAATCCCAATTTAAGCTGTTAATTATGTTACGATCCTAGTTTAACCTGTAAATTGTATTAAATTCCCACATATTTTTTAATATTTTTTAAGAAGAAGAAGAAGGGTAAATTACATTATTTTTACATGAAAACATAGCAAAAAAAAAAATGTGTCCGACGCACGACTGGAGTTTACCTTAAAGGACAAAATCTTGGCCCTAATGATGATAATAATAGTAATTATTATCATTATTATTTCCAAGATTTTGCCGCAAATGAAAAATAAATGGTTTAAATATTTTTTTTATTTTTTATTTTACTAGGTCTGTTAAATTCTCAGTTTAAACTGTAAATTCTGTCGAACTCCAAAATTAAACTGAAAATTCTGTTAAATTTCCTCTGTGAATTCTGTGAATATAACTGAAGATTGTATAAATTAGGTCTGTTGAAGTTACAGTTTAAACTGTGAATTCTGTTAAATTCCCAGTGTGAGCTGCAAATTCTGTTACATTTCCAATTTAAGCTGTAAATTCTGTTATGATCCCAATTTAAGCTGTTATTATGTTACGATTCTAGTTTAACCTGTAAATTGTATTAAATTCGCACATATTTTTGAATATTTTTTAAGAAGAAGAAGAAAGGTAAATTACATTATTTTTACATGAACATATAGCAAAAAAAACTGTGTGACCGACGCACGACTGGAGTTTACCTTAAAGGCCAAAATCTTGGCCCTAATAATGATAATAATGATAATAATTATTATTATTGCCAAGATTTTGCCGCAAATAAAAAATAAATGGTTTAAATATTTTTCTCTGTTAAATTCTCAGTTCAAACTGTCAATTCTGTCGAATTCCAAAATTAAACTGAAAATTTTATATCAGTTAATTTTAGCCAATCAGATGCCTGCATTTTGACATGTTGCTATGACAATAACCTAATTTCTTCGTAAATTTCCCTGCGTAGAGGGAAATTAATAAGTGGAAATTTCCCTCAGGCTTGACAGCTGTCATAAATAACAATAATATGTCACCTAAGTATGTCACCAATTTAATTTCTATTTTAAAAAAGTTTTGGTACAAAATTTTCTTACCGAATCTCCCGCGAGCAAGAATTGATATTCCGGAAATTTTCCTCAGTTGCGAATTTTTTAAGAAAATTCGCACTTCGAGAAAATTTCCGGAAATAATTCGTGCTCTAGGGAGATTATAAGTGAAAATTCTGTTAAATTTCCACTGTGAATTCTGTTAATTTAACTAAAGATTGTATAAATTGGGTCTGTGGAATTTACAGTTTAAACAGTGAAATCTGTTAAATTCCCAGTATGAGCTGCAAATTCTGTTACATTTCCAATTTAAGCTGTAAATTCTGTTATGATCCCAATTTAAGTTGTTAATTATGTTACGATTCCAGTTTAACCGGTAAATTGTATTAAATTCCCAGTTGAAACTAAATTCTGGTAAAAGCTTTAAATTGAAAATTCTGTCAAAATCCTAGTTTAAGCTGTAACTTCTGTTACATTCCCAGTTTGAACTGTAAATTTTGTTAAATTGATTTACAGTTCAAACTATGAAATATAAAAATAAAATGTCGCATGTCCTTAGTTTTTATATTTTTCAATTTTGAAACCACGATTTTTCGGGCGCATCCCAACTCGTGCCCACTAATCCCTTAAAAGGTACAAGAGTAAAGGTCTCAATAATCTGTATACCTAACTCGTGCTCGATTGAAAAATTTACCTGTTCAAATTACCATCCCATCTATAGGAACAGGTATTATTGTTAAATTGGGTTTTCCTGAAGTACACAATTTATTATGAAAAACGTAAAAAGTTTCCAAAACTTCCATCAAATGCCGAAGAGGTGTTTGAAGTTTTAAACAATATCAATACACGCACTTTACAAGATGAGAACTTTGACCAACCTAACAAAACCTAACCCCAACCCCAGTTAGATTCGACGGCGGACCGAATTACGAAAAATTCGGAGTGCGATTTCGGAATTGGGTCCCATGTACCTACTATTTGTTTAATTTGACCAACCTAACAAAACCTAACCCCAACCCCAGTTAGATTCGACAGCGGACCGAATTACGAAATCAAATGATATTGGAAAATGGTTGCGTTATTTCAAATAAATGACAACTGTATATGTAGGTCTTGAATATTTAATTATAATAAATAAGAATTAAAAACCGCAGTTCCGATGCACCCGGGCACGAGTTGGAGTATTAATTTTCTACCTGGTTTTTGAACGGGCACGAGTTGGTCAGTGATTTTCGGGGCCAGGTAATAACGGGCACGAGTTGGGAAACGCCGGATTTTTCAGTTGCAACTTATTATGAATTATCTACCCCTTATATTGTTTTGTAGAATTATCAATCCGACACTAATAAATCGCTTTTTAAGCCTTATTGGCAAACTTCTAACATGGATGAAATTGTTAATTCATTATAATCTAGGTATATTTTACGTAATTTGAATAATATCCGGGTATTTCCGCTAGATAATTCATGGTGGCTTAGGATCATATTACAATACATAATCTATGGTTACAGCTTTAATCAATATTTGTTGTAATGCGATTTAAAACCTTTTTATGTAGTTTTGAAATGGCGTAAAATATAAAATAGATTAAAAATTATATGGAGTATAAAACGACATAACCATTTTTCAAGTTACTTCCATAGTTTGAACCGCTATTAAACTGAAAGTTAACATGAGAAAAAAATCCATATTCAGCATACACTGGGCGTAATTTTTTGACTTCATACAATGCACCGCGAAAATGACAAGGGTTAAACAACTCGAAATTTTTCGGTCTTCAATACAGTTTTTCTTAATTTAATAAAGGAACTCCAACAATAATTATAGCTTCGTTCCAACTAGCGTTAGAACCTATTTGGTATCGTTCGCGCAAGTGCTGTATTTCTTCCACGTTCCAACTGATTAAAGTATCGTTCTTTGGACTGCTTGGGACGATAAACAAACTGTACCTTCTGGAAGGGGTGATAAAGTTGATGTGTCCATCCCAAATTCGAGTTTGCGCACTATACAGTACTCGAAACGATTGGAACAAACCTAATTATATATCCTACAATCTAATGGAAGCCAACTCTAGCAATTTGTGCTTTAATTTATTGAATTTAGACAATGTTAAAACATTTTTGTGAGCAGGTACTTTTTTTCTTTGCTAAATTTGATTTTTTCGTACGAATTTTTTTCGCCCAGCAGATCCAAAAACGTTAAAATAATATTCAGATTTAAAATCTGTTCATAGTTATAGTGAATTGACGAAAGTTGATAGACCTGAGCGTGAGCTCTCAGATCGCTCATCACTTTTCGATGTGTTTACTGTAATAACGGATTTTTTCAGTTAAAGAAAATGAAGTGTGACATCACCTTGTTTTATTTGCTTCTTGATCATTGTATAGACAATCTTTCAGATGCCAATCATTTATTTGGCTACAATAAATTATTATACCATAGTCGGCTTTTAACTACAAAAAAATAGGAACACTGAAAACTGTTTACAGGTTTACACTACCACTACACCAACACTAACACTTTACACTATCTTACGCGCGTTTTGATCTTCTTCAGAGTCTGAAGGCAAAGATTACTAAAAAATATAAGATATTTCACTCGAAGGCGACCTAATTGTTGTTGTCACAAACGTACGCCGTGCTCATAATAGGCCGAGAAATATAGACCGAAAATGACCATTTCGCGTTTTACGATTTCGAACTGCTGATTTTTTGTGTACAGGTAGCATAGAGAAATAATAAGAGAGGTTTTAAAACATATGGAATGAGCTGGAACAAAGTTTGTGCGCAACCTGTAGCGCATGGCGCTTCACCGTAACTAGCTGAACTAACAAACCCTGCCTCCCACTACACGAAACTTGTCATTTTCAAATTTTCAACATTATTTACACTTGATATTTATCGTTGGAATTTTTCAATTTATTTATTTCTTGGCATTTCTGCAAAGTGCATTAACTATTCTTATTATTTTTATGAGTTATTATCACAGGATTCATTATCATAGGATTCATTATCATAGGATTCATTATCATTTATCATAGGTAAGTTAAAAAAAGTAGATTTTTACTTTCAACGTTTAAGGTTAGGTTTTCATAAATAATAGAAACATTATTTTTCATTTTATCGTTTTTTTTTGCAGACAATGACGAAGAGTTTCCATAAGTTCTTGACCCAAAATATCTAGGAAGTAAGTACGGTACTAGATGTAATAATGTAGTTTAGGATGTAGTTGTAGGTTGAAGGTACCTACTAATTATGTGAAGTGCTTCAATATTTTGAACATTGTATAATTTGTGTGCTTGGTCTCTAATATTTGTGTGTGCTTCAAGATGCCTCCAGGTAAATTAGTGTATAAGTGTGCAGCACCAAATTGTCTAAATGGGTACTTCAATCCAATAACTGTGGAAAATTATGCAAATAAGTTTTTTAGATTTCCTGATTTAGATATTGAACGACGTCATAAATGGTTTGAGATAATGAATCTTACTTATTCAAATCAAAGGTGTTATTTGTGTGAAGATCACTTCCTTGAAAATAATTTTACTGACTTGTTTAAATTTAGATTGACAAAATTTGCACTCCCTTTCAAAACTTCAGACTCAGAGTCCAATTTTCATACCAATTCAGATTCTGCAAATGAATCTAATAGCAATTTTTCTATTAAAAAAAGACCATTAGATTTGTCCAGAGATTTTTCACCCATTCGAAAAAAACAAAAACAAAATTGCATTCTTTCTTCAATCAATGAGACACGACTCGAAAATTTGTCCCCCAGGAAGCAAAAAATGTATGTTTTTATGAAAAAGCAAAAAAATATAATATGCAAATTAAAAAACAAGATAGCTTCTTCCAAACAAAAAATTAAGGTTGCGTATGAACTTTCCAAAACGTCTCTGTTTAGAGAATTGGAAAATAATTTAGATCCTGCGGTGGTGTCGTTTTTTGAAAGTAGTTTCAAAAATCTAAAGAAGAAAAAGCCTTCTTGGAAGCCTACAGATAAGGTGTATGCTTTAGCTATGTATAAACGTGGTCCAAGGTGCTACAATTTTTTAAGAAGAAGTATTCCCTTACCCTCTAAAAGTACTTTACGAAAGCTTTTACGAAATGTGCCTTTTGATGCAGGTATTAACCCTGCAATGATGTCAAAACTATCAAACAGGGTCAAAAACTTGGACCCACTCGACCGTTACTGTTCACTAATTTTTGATGAAATTTCACTTTCTGAACAAATGACTTTGGATACAGCTACTGACAAGGTTATTGGTTATGTTGATCTTGGTCCTCTAGGCAGACATAATCAGTATGCTAACCATGCTCTTTGTTTCATGGTAAATGGCCTGCGCAAATCATGGAAGCAACCTGTGGCATACTTTTTCACTAGAGACACTATTAAAACAGACCAATTAAAATTTCTAATTAATTATATGATCACTAGGTTAGAAACTACTGGATTGACAATTTTAGCAACAGTTTGCGACCAAGGATCAACAAACCGTTCAGCCCTTAAACAGCTTTCTGAGGGAAATAGTCCCTATTTCTTGGTAAATAATCATAAAGTTTTTACCATTTTTGACCCCCCTCATCTTTTAAAAAATACCCGAAATGCGCTTTTAAATTATAATATTAGATTTCAAAAAAATAAAGTAGCTAAATTTGAACATATTAAACAATGTTTTTTAAAGGATAAATTAAAAAGGTTTCAGTCATTGAGAAAATTAAGGGAATCATATTTATTATTAAAAACTGGAAACAACAGACTTAAAATGAAAGTTTCTGTTGCAGCCAGAACTTTGAGTCAAACGGTTGCTGCTACAATTGAGGAAATGGTAGGCAATCCCCAAAATAACTTGCCATCTGATGCAATACATACGGCCGAGTTTGTACATGATATTGACAACCTTTTTGACAGTTTTAACGGTTGCAAGCCCAAACAAGAACTTGGCAAAACTTACCGTACTTGCATATCTAAGAAGTCTCTTCACAAGCAGCTGTGGAATGACCTTTTATCAAAAATTCATAGTTGGGAGTTTATTTCTGGAGAACGAATTAAAACTAAAATGCCATTTAAATTTGGGTGGATTACAACTATAAATGCTACCAAGCAGTTGTGGGAAGAGTGTGAAAGGCTGGGGTTTACGTTTTTAAGGACCAGATCTCTAAACCAAGATCCTTTAGAAAATTCCTTTGCGTCCATAAGGCATTTTGGCGCAGAAAACACAAACCCAAATCCATACCAATTTATATCATCTTTTAAAACTTCAGTACTAAATAACTTGGTCAGTCCTTCAGCTAATCGTAACTGTGAGCAAGATGAGAGTGGTCTCTTGTATAATCTACAAGACTTTTTAGAGATTGACATTAATGATAGTTTTATTCCACTACATAGTTTGGATGAAAATGAGCTTAACTCTTTATAATTGCCAAGCAAACATGTCGATTTAGATAAAGATCAACATGATACCAACAGTGCAGCTTATGTAGCTGGGTTTTTGATAAAAAAAATAAGGCTAATTAAAACTTGCGAAGGGTGTGCTGCTAACTTAATAACCGATATTAGAGAACCTCAGCACACATTTACAATGTTCAAGGAGTATAGTGATACGAAAGAAAGATTAATTTATGTTACTAAAGATGTTACCTTTGTTTTAACAGTAATACATGATATTATTAATTTTATTTTACCTAAATTTGGCTTTATTTTAAATATAATACAGAAAATTAAGCTTTTTTTGTTAAAACATCTAACTTTTGCTTGGTTTACTTGTGCTGAGCATTTACAACAAATCAAAAGTCAAATACTTGATGTGTCAATTCACTTGATAGTCAGAAAATATTACGATGATGTGTATAGAAATTTTGAAAACAATTCACACAAAAAAAAGTATGACAATAAGAAGTTGAAAAAAATTCAGCATTTATCTTGAAAACCAGTGCATACTTAAAATTCATAGACCTTTAATAAATATTGTTAAGATAAAACTAGTTTTACATATTTTTCTTCATGCCTACTATGTATATTATAAAATGCTTTATATTTTTTAATGCTGTAAGCTGTAAGAGACCAAGATTTACATGTTTTTACAAAAGTATTACTATACCTAGTGAATTAAAATATATTCATATTTAATAGATTAAGTTGGAATTTGTTATTGTTTTATTTATTTTTAAATCTTTTGGGCTGTTTTTATAGAAATAAGTATTGTTTTTTTATTGAGACCTAGTTTGTTTAAACTTAAGAATAAAACTGTGATTAATTTGATTATTTGTTGAAGGCTGTTTTTTATGTATTCATATTTATTAGATTAAGTTGGAATTTGTTATTGTTTTATTTATTTTTAAATCTTTTGGGCTGTTTTTATAGAAATAAGTATTGTTTTTTTATTGAGACCTAGTTTGTTTAAACTTAAGAATAAAACTGTGATTAATTTGATTATTTGTTGAAGGCTGTTTTTTATGTATTCATATTTATTAGATTAAGTTGGAATTTGTTATTGTTTTATTTATTTTTAAATCTTTTGGGCTGTTTTTATAGAAATAAGTATTGTTTTTTATTGAGACCTAGTTTGTTTAAACTTAAGAATAAAACTGTGATTAATTTGATTATTTGTTGAAGGCTGTTTTTTATGTATTCGATTTATTTTATATTGACTGTTTTTTTAGTTAGATTATTTGTTGAAGGCTGTTTTTTTTGTATTAGTTTTATTTTATATTGACTGTTGTTAAATTAATAGTTTCTCACTTGCAAGGGTTTTTTTATTCTCCTACCATAATTCCCTATAATATTATAATATAGCTAATACAATATTTGCAGCTGAATGATTTAGCACAATAATGTTATTTTTTAGTCTCTTACGCCTCGACTTAAAAGACTAAAAAACAAATATTAAAGTGCAAAATCATTCAATTGCAAATATTGTACAATATTACGCGTATCCTGAAAGCTTAAAAATTCAAAAAGCGCGCGTCTTAAGTGATAGTTCATACCTGTAGCCAAGGTAGGCGCTAGTGGTAACTCTGTGCCACAGAACACTACACGTTTAACACCTCTCTTATTTTATTTCTCTATGACAGGTAGTATAAACGATGTACAAGACGATATTATGCTTCCGAAGCGTCAAATCGAACCTCCTGATGGCGAAAGAACTATAGTGTAGATCGATAATTAGTTAATTTGTTAATAACGCTGTAAGTTGTTAACTATTTCACTTACAGATTCCAGCTTTGGTACATAATGTCTGTGAGTAAGGACAAATGATTTCACGAAACGTCGAGACACGGCAGTGATAGGAGCTTGTTTTAAAATTGTTTATTTAACATTGCATAAACAATGATTTTTTTTCGATAACTTTGGACCTAATTAATATTTTTTCCGTACAAAGCCTAGTTTTGTAGGACTTTTGAAGGTGAATAAGAAAGTATTCAACTTTTTTTGGTAAAATCCAAGGAAAAAAAAATATAAGAGAAAAACGTAAAATATCCATAAAATGAAAGTTAAACAATGTGAGGTTCGATTTGATGCTATGGAAGCATAATATCGTCTTGCACATCGTTTATACTACCTGTAGGTACACAAAAAATCAGCCGTTCAAAAGCGAACAATGCTCATGGCTCCAAATTTCCTGGCCTAATAAATATTCGGCTCGCTTTTGTTGTCGGCAATGCCACCGGCAGGTACCGGAGCATTTAAAAAAGTTTATTTTACTCTAAGCTATACAGGGGTAACTAAAGAAATATATATTTAACCTCGTATTTAACATAATATGATGAATTATTAAAGGTTATTTTACAAAATATTTTTAAATGTTAATTATTTCTTAAGATGATCAGGAGTATAAATTTGAAAAAGAAAGAATAGTTATAAATAAAAAATACAATAAAATTTTCAAAATAAATAAATTTATAATTTTGATCCAACATTTTAGTAATTTTGTGATACGTATTGATGGTTTAGTAGTTATTTATACAGAGTATCCCAAATTTATTAAAATATACCAATTGGCCACTAGAATAATAGGGCCTCTCAAACTCAAATTTCTATCTTTAAATTAGACACAATGTATTTTTCGCATTTTTGGACTGCGCACAGGTTTTTCATCGTTTATATTAAGTATACTTAAAACTAAGACTACATTCACAGTTCGTGGGAAAGTGTTAAACTCTAAGATTTATTATGTGTACAACTAAGACTTTTAACAAATATTACAAAGTATTTATTTTATAAGCTTTGCCATTGAAGAGAAAAATATTAATATTATGTTTTGCTTATTCTAATAATTAAATAATAAATTTTGAAAATCTATACAACATAAACACGAACAACGAATTATAAACACCGTTCTAAAATGACAGCGCTCGACGGGCGACGACCCGTATAATATGCAAAATTAAGTGCAAATAAGGAGTTAGCGACATACTGTACCACGGCGCCAACCACGTACAAGTGAAATATCTTATATTTTTTTTTGCTGAAGGTAAACTAACACTATGGTGCTTCGTCATCCATATATACTAAATTTTATCGCGCCAAACTGGTTAAACTGCGTGAAAAAACCATCCTGGCGCAAAAAAAATGTACAATTGCTTTTTTCCTAATAAACTATACAATGGACTATAAGGTATAGGTCCTTTGTCTTTATTCAACTTATTATTAGATTGAAATATTTCTATACTTTCAAATGCATCCAACATTCTATAGTTGGATACATTTTTCAACAATTTTACACTATCTAGATAGTGTAAAGTGTTATAGTCTATTTCAGAAAGGTATAGAGTAATAAAATGGGGAATTCCGTCCACGTCGGCTCAATTTCGGTGTCGGCCATAGGCGTAGGTCTTGAAATGGTATTGTTTGTAATATTAAAATTTCAGATGACGAAGAATATTATGATTTTTTATCATTTAATTTCTGTATAATGTATTTTTTGTATAATGTTCAATAAAAAATAAGTGTACCTAATACTATGTACATAATGCCTAATTTTTATTCTGTTAAAATAAAATTCTTTCCTTTTTACGAGTATCCAACCGGCACGCCTTTCGCACACTATTTTCAGTGTTTGTGAATGGATAACAATAGGCTAATCCCATATATTGACCCCAACCCGGGTGGTACTTCCTGCACTTGATAAAAAGAAATAATTTTACAATGAAATCAATGCCAAACTATGAAAGTGGCTTAAATATTCGTTGGGTCACTCTGTGCTCCCTTTGCATACCTAATGAGGTTTTATTACTCTATACCTTTCTGAAATAAACTATAGTGTTGTTGTAGTGGTAGTGCAAACAGTGCTGAGTGTCAAGTATCGCCAACGGTTCCAAAATTACCAACTTAGGTAAGGGCAAAACTTTTTAGGTTTGTATCCGGTGGACGGGTTAGGAGAAAAAGGCTGGTAATTAGGTACTTTGAATCCCACAATGAGCGCTAGGGAATATTATTTTTTGGTGCTAACGGAATATAAAGGTCGGCGCAAGATTGCCGAGGACAGCAGATAAAACACACATAAGGCTACATTCGTAATCAATTCGCTGGCCAAGTGGCACTTTGGCACGAAAGCTAAGCAAATCTATTTCAGTGTGATCGTTCACAACGCAATTTGGCGTCAGAGTTGAAGTTGAAGTCGTCGAAATTTGTTGCAAGCTGCAAACTTTCACTTCGACTTGCACTTCGTGCCGGCTATGGGACATGCGCATTAATTTTTGTTATTTGTTTTTTGATATATCTGACATCTGTCTGATAGTCCATCACTACTAAACACCAGTATTTACTGCTATAAAAAATAAATCCAAATCCAAATTATATATTATAACCTCAGACTGAAGTAAATACAGACAGAATCATGCTTCGACCATATGTTGAAGGAATCCTGACAATTATTTAGGTACGAACGCGCTTGCGTTAAAGTCGACTTTGAAGTTATTGTGAATGGCAAATTTCGTGCCGACTTGCGTGCCAAAGTGCCACTTGGCCAGCGAATTGATTACGAATGTAGCCTAATAGTTATTTGTGTATTTAGAGCGTAAAGTAACAGATTGCCGCTTGAGAAAGAATGTTGCCGCGCGACGCGGATCGGAGCGCGGCGATCTTCTGAAAGCGGCAATCTCTTACTTTACGCTCGAAAACACACATAATTTTTTCTACAGTCGCCCTTTTAATAATTAAAACAGTTTTTTATATTATCTTAGGTTATAATAGGAGTGGATTATGATTTAAGATAGTACTCTGACGTTTTAGTTGTCATATTATTTAGTAAGTTAAATATGAAAGTACAATTGTTACAATTATTTATTGCAATTTTTGATTCAGAAGAAATTTCTTCCATTACTGAAGATGGAAAATGAAATTCACAAATGATATAAAAAACGTGTAATAACCTTTTTGTGTTTTTCTGGTTTATTATCTATTTAAGTACTAATTTCAATTTGAGTATTTGAATGCTTTCTCTTCATGGCGTTAAAAAGATCTACTGAATTGTTCAGACTTGTCAGAATCTGCAGAGCGCTTATTCCTCCCTCCCCTGTCGACATTTGATTCGCCGTCACTCTAGGTAGAGGCGTGCCCGAGATATCAACAATAACAATGACTTTTGAAATTCACCTTTTAATTTCTTTTAAATTATTATATATAAATTGTTATAAAAATTATTATAATGTTGTGAGAAATTAATAAAGCCGATTAAAATGGTTGATACAGTAGGTAATCTGGTAACTCGACGTTCATTTATTGTTATTCGTCGTCATGGCTAATCCCACCAAATATGAAGAAATAAGCGAGCGATAAAGATTCCTTTTTTGCGCTAGAGCGTGAAGTAACAATCCTCGGAATTTGTCGACTTTACGATTTCATTTGAATATAATAATTAGTCATTTTACGCGCGACTGTAGAAAAAGCTTTTTTCGTCGACCTTTACAAAAAATTTTATGTACTAATTTCCGGATGAAAAATCGTCTATTTTTGACGTCAAGTACTTTTCGTCCGCAAACACTTTTCGTCCGCTGTGGTTACTATGATACGGCACGGTGCGAGAATGGCTGTGACAATAACTGTCATTTGCTAGTGTTTTACACAGCGGACGAAAAGTGTCTGCGGATGAAGAATACTTGCCTTCAAAAATAGTCGATTTTTCATTCGGAAATTAGTAATTTTTTGTAAAGATCGACGAAAAAATGTAATATGCACCTCAGCGAATAACTGTCTATTGTCTTGCCTACTGGCAAACTCTACTATAATAGATATTTTTTCGTCCTTGGTACATAAATATCTTTTTTGTGATCGCCTAAGCTATAGGATGAAGTGGCGCATTTATAAAAACTTTTGATTGTGATGCTGGTTTAGCGCAGAAATGGGGTTGTTGTGGGCAATTAGTAGAAGAGAAATTGAGATTGTTAATTGTTCCGAGTCTCAATGGGGAACTTCGGTCTAAGTTGCCTACTCAAAAAATTTCATATTTTTCCACCACTGGCGAAGGGAAATTTCAAAACGAATTTGTCATGTGAGGGTTCGTATTATTTATAAATATCCGTAAACGGAGCCTCGGCTCTTCAAATTGGGTAATTTGATGCAGATATAGATATTTGTAAAGGTCGTGTCTGATTGGCTGGAAGTTGTGTTGGAGCTCCTTATTTCATGACAATAATGTCAATTGTGACAAAGCTTTTATCCAATGATGATATTGATTTATAGATATTGTTGACGTAAAATAAATTTCAGCCAATCGTACATGATCTTTACAAATACCGAAATTTGGATGCAATTACCTGTTTTGAAGAGCCATACATATATTTATAAACGACGCGAACCTAAACATGACAAATTTGTTTTTAAATTTTCGTTCTCCAGTAGTAGAAAATTCCAAAATTTTTGGGTTGGCAACTTGGACCGAAGTCCCCCATTGTAATTATGTGTTATATTGCAACACTTAAATAGCTTCTAAACAGAAAATCGCTTGGAAAATTGAAATTAAATTTGACGTAGAAGTCTCATAAATGACGTTTCACGAACTTTTCAACTAATCCATATTATTATGATGTTGGCGCTGCAAAGTTTTTTTAAAAAAATGCAAATTTCTTATTTAATAGTACTTATTTCACTGAAAAAAATAACGAAAATAGAAAGTATTTAGCGACCGATTTTGTAATCAAAACTAGATGCAACTCATTATAAACGAAGAATTCTCGATTAGTTAATTAATTCATTCCAGAAACAATTTAATATGTATAATTTATGAATCAAAGAAGCGTACCAACCTATAAAGTTTCAACAAATTATACCAATTTCAAAGGCAATTTAAGCGAATAAAAGTAGCGTTAAATTCGTATGCAACTCCGCATTATATAATAATAATCAGTCAGTCACACGTGTTTAGTCCGTACTCTTAAATTGTAGTTGAAACATTTTGCAACTGGTATTAGGTATAAATGGATATGATTTCATTTTTTTCATTTGCATTTTCGAGTAGGCTACGAAATCTATATTAATAATATGGTTAATTCGAGTGGGATGTAGTTGGTACGATTTATACATAAATATGCGTGATGTGATCACCTAATAATACGTACTTAAGGTGGCGGCTTCCTGCAAGCCTAAATACAAATTTAAATGCATTTAAAAGTAAAGCAACGAACATAAAACTATTCAGATAAAATTTAAAAATATAGAGAAATATAGAGATTGCCGAAGTAACATCCAACTTTTACTATTTTACTATTTTCATCGTCTTAATGTCCACCAATCACAAACGCGCAATTTTGAATTACAAATGGTTTCTAGATGAAAAAACTGTATGACAGCACCTGTCAGCAGTTTTTTTGAGATTACCCGCGGCAAAACTTGACAGCTGTTGTCACCAAAAATTACAATACCTTTGATAACAAGTAATTATGGTCTCCTAGGACACCAGAAAACGACGCTAAACAATTTTTCTTTTGCAAGTACGTCATCGTGACGAATAATAATTATCAGAAACTGTCAAAAATGGTCAATAATTGTTTAAGTTTTGAAAAATGGTCAAAAATTGTTAAAATTTTGAAAAAATGGTCAATAATTATAAAAAACTGTCAAAAATGATCAATAATTGTTGAAAATTGTCAAAATTTTTGAAAAATTGTCAAAAATAGTCAATAATTGTCAGAAACTATCAAAAATGGTCAATAATTGTTAAAATTTTGAAAAATGGTCAATAATTGTTAAAATTTTGAAAAATGGTCAATAATTGTCAAAATTTTCGAAAAATTGTCAAAATTTTGGAAAAAATGGTCAATAATTATAAAAAACTGTTAAAAATGGTCAATAATTGTTAAAAATTCTCAAACTTTTGAAAAATGGTGAAAATTTTTGAAAAATTGTCAAAAATGGTCAATAATTGTCAGAACCTGTCATAAATGCTCAAAAATGGTCAATATTTGTTAAAATTTCGAAAAATGGTCTAAAATGGTCGAAATTTTTGGAAAATAGTCAAAAATGATCAATAATTATCAAAACTGTCAAAATTGGTCAATATTTGTCAAAAATGATCAATTGTTAAAATTCGAAAAAGTGGTCTAAAATGGTCAAAAATTTTCAAAAATGATCAATAATTGTCAAAAAGGGTCAATAATTGTTAAAATTTGAAAAAATGGGCAAAAATTTTGAGAAATGGCCAAAATTTTCGAAAAATTGTCTAAATTTTGAAAAAAAGCTCAATAATTATAAAAAACTGTCAAAAATGGTCAATCATTGTTAAAAATTGTCAAAATTTTTGAAAAATTGTCAAAAATGGTCAATAATTGTCAGAACCTGTCAAAAATGGTCAATAATTGTTAAAATTTGGAAAAATGGTCAAAATTTTTGAAAAATTGTCAAAACTGTCAAAATTGGTCAATAATTGTCAAAAATGGTCAATAATTGTCAAAATTTTTGAAAAATGGTCAAAATTTTCGAACATTGGCCAAAAATGGTCATTTTATTCTGCATAAGAAGCAAGCTTCTGTCGGTGCTCCAACGACCGCTTATCTTTTTTTTGGATTGGTGTAACACTAAAAAAAATAAAAATTAGACGGAAAATATTCTTATTGCATATTTCTCGGAAAAGTCAATGGAAATCATCAACGTTATGGTCCCATTATTCAATGTTGAAAACTACCATAAATTTAAATTTAAACATTGATATAAGTAAATTTCATAAACTTATTACCTTCATAAAACGACAATCAGAGAGCAATAAACCAAAAAAAATCAAAAGGGAACAGATTTTGGATTTTATAAATGGAGCACCAGATAATGAATTTATTATGATGAAGGTAGGCAATAATTCAAACACAATTATTAAAAAGAGGGGTTAAGTTAGAACATAATATAATAACTAAAATTTGTATGTACACTGTGGGGTATACATCGATTATAATAATGCATTGTGTTGTGTGTGACTGAAAAAAAACGCAAATCAAAGAATAGCGGCTAGAGCTAATGTGGTCGTAGATAAAATATTGTATGATACTCATCCATGAAGTACTATTGCGTACATTTTCGAAACTCGTGCACAAAAGTATCACTTCAGGCACTTGTATCATAAATAACTATTATTTCAACAAGACAAAAAGCTTAAATAACTTTTCAAGAACAAGTTAATCATTAATTGTGAGGGCAAGGAACATTACACGTTAACAAATCAATACTTGGGTCAAGTAATTTTCCTCAAATAAAGTGTCATGAAAACAAATAGTTCAGGTAGGAATACTTCTAGTGTCGAAAATTCATAGAGGATTATGAGACCCTTTCGATTAAAAATGTAAAGAAAGGTTTTTGGTGTCGAAATTACGCCCGCCGCAATTTACAGAAAAAAAAGGGATCCATGTGAATCGAAAAAATTATAGTTTTCTTATTTACGAATTCATTTACCAACAAATTAAACCATGCAGAACCAGCTTTAGGTTAATTATATTTCTTTCGCGCTATAACTTAGTTATTATATGCCATTTTGACAACCGTGAAATTTTTTATACATCATTGTATCTATTTTATTACCAAATTTATTTGTAATCTAAAGCTATTATAGACAACTTCGCAGAATGTTAATGTTACTTTTTCTTCAAAAAACAACAATATTAGATAATATTCAGCTAAATGCAATTTAAAATCTATTAATAGTTCTTATTGTTGTCTACAAACATCTCACAGGTGTTTGAAAAATCGTTTTAAGCGTTTTATTCTACTACGAGTTATTTAAATTTAATGAATGCTTAATACACAGATCCGGATTCTTCCTAATTTTTTTTTTATTATGGAAAGTAGTATTACACCTGGTCGAAAACAACGACCAACCAGCAATTTTGTCTTATCCTAAATTATATACACCAGGTCTGAAGGTTTCGTCCTTTTCAATCTTCTCTTTAGGTTGTGTTGATCGAGTAGCTGGAGCATCTCGATGTTAACATGATTATGTAACCTGTCTTCGTGGTTTTGGGCATATCTCATAATTTCTTCCTTTACTGTTGGTACATTGAGGTCTATGTGCAGATTTGCATTGCGAATATAGTATCGAACGTTCACAATAGTACGGATTACTTTGTTTTGAAATCTTTGTATGGATGCTATGTTGGTTGAACTGGCACAGCCCCAAAGCTGTAGTCCGTACGTCCAAATGGGTTTCAGAATCTGCTTATATATGAGCAATTTATTATGTGTTGACATTTGGGATTTTCTACCTATAAGCCAATACATTTTTTTATATTTTGTATCTAGTTCTTTCCTTTTCTTCTTTACATGCTCCTTCCATCTTAGCTTAGCATCCAGAGTTATTCCGAGATATTTTGCTGTGTTTCCATATGGTACCTCCATTCCGTTAACTACGATTGGTATGTTTTGATTATTCGTTTTGTTTGTAAAATTTATGTTTACCGATTTTGATTCTTCACTTTTTGGTCCATTCGTTGAATTGATTATAGTTTATTTCAGAAAGGTATAGAGTAATAAAACCTCATTAGGTATGCAAAGGGAGCACAGAGTGACCCAACGAATATTTAAGCCACTTTCATAGTTTGGCATTGATTTCATTGTAAAATTCTTTCTTTTTATCAAGTGCAGGTAGTACCACCCGGGTTGGGGTCAATATATGGGTTTAGCCTATTGTTATCCATTCACAAACACTGAAAATAGTGTGCCAAAGGCGTGCCGGTAGGATACTCGTAAAAAGGAAAGAATTTTATTTTAACAGAATAAAAATTAGGCATTATGTACATAGTATTAGGTACACTTATTTTTTATTGAACATTATACAAAAAATACATTATACAGAAATTAAATTATAAAAAAATCATAATATTCTTCGTCATCTGAGGAACTGTCATCTCCTCTTGACGTTATAATTAACGGGTCGACGGTCCTATCGATCAAGTAGTCAAGATCCCACATTTTCTCCTCTTATTTAACGACATGCTGGACTGCTTTTCGCCAGTTCTCTGGTATCACCTACTTAATGGCTTGATCAAACAGTAGCTTAACGTCTTTCATTTTGAATGTCGTGTTGTGTCTTGCTACAAATCCTTTCACTTGCGCCCATATAAGTTCTATAGGATTTAGTTCGCAATGATATGGCGGTGTGCGCAGCATAGTTACACTATGTTTTTCTGCTATATCTTCCACGGCGTATTTCATAAAAGTATGTTTGTGTAAATTTGCTATAGCTAATAGTTCTTTTTTGATCAAATTATCTTCAAATTCAATACTTTTGGTGGTTAACCAGTCAATAATTTCTTGTTTTCTCCAAGATGAAGTTGGAGTCTTCTCTATGCGTCGAGAATGATAATTCGCGTTATCCATAACTACTACTGAATCAGCCGTAAGATATTTTATCATTCCACCAAAATAGTCTTCAAAAACATCCGAATCCATGTCCTCGTGGTAATCTCCCGTATGGCACGACTGAAAGGTTAGCAAACCTTCTTTTAAAAATTCCTCTTCGCTTCCAATATGGACGATTATTATTCTTTTCCCTTTACCTGAAGGCACCTTAATACCCGTTGACAGGCCTTCCATGAAAGCTTGGCGAGTACTGGTTATATTTTTGTCTTGCCACATTTTTGGTACTGTATAACCTTCATTGATCATCTATAGTGGCTCTTTGTAACTTTTGAGTACTTTCTTCCACATTTGTTCCTGTTGCAAGAAGAGCGGTGTCATCAGCAAATGTGGCAATTTTGATATCATTCATATCTGGTATGTCATATGTATATAGTAGATATAGAACTGGGCCAAGCACGCTCCCTTGTGGCACACCTGCTTTTATTTCAGTATTCAATTTCTTGTATAACTCTGAAAAATCGATGTTATGTAACTTTGCATATTGTTTTGGGAGAATTTTTTCCATTTTCTTTATGAGCCCCTCGTGTCAGACCTTATCGAACGCCTGGGCTATGTCTAGGAACAGAGCAGCGCATGCTTCTTTTTCTTCATAGACTTTTTCTATTATGTCTGTGATCCTGTGCACTTGATCTATTGTCAAATGTTTTTCACGAAATCCAAACTGGTAGACTTTTATGAACATATTTTCTTCTATAATATTTTTAAGTCTCTTCAGAAATAGCTTTGATATCACAGGTAAGAGGGAAATTGGCCTGTAAGATTTAGCTTCGCTTGCGTTTTTCCCTGGTTTTAGGATCATAATAACCTCATCTATTTTCCAGACCCTTGGAATATGCTTCAGTCTGAAAACTGCATTGATCACAATGCACATTGAGTTTCACAATGACTTTTCTTGGTAGGTAGTTGTTTTAATATTGCTCCTGTGATTAGATTGTATCCAGGCGCTTTTTTTGGATTCAGGTTTGTTTTTATTTCATCGGCTACTTCTCTGGGAGTGACCAATTTGATATCTTCTTCTCCAGCTGATTGTCTTCCTCCAAGAGAGTTCTCTGTTGCTAGTTCATTAGGTTGGAATATCCCTTCAAGGTGTTCTGCAAATAGAATTGCTTTTTGCTGTTATTTTTTGCCCAACCTCCCTCTTCTTTCCTAATTGCTGGCGATTGCCTGATTGGCCTTGTTGCTTTCCAGAGTGAGTATTCTGTATTCTTGTCGTCTGTAAGTTCGTTTAGATATGAGCAAACTTTATCGTTTTTTATTTTTTGTATTTACCTTTTTAACTGTTGGGCGAGTCTATTGGATACTGTTATGTCATTAGGTTTTCTAGAAGTTTGCCATTTCTTCCTTGCCTTCCTTTTTTCTGTAACTAATTCACATATTTCTCTTGGGTAATTGTTTCCAGACATTTTTCTTTTAACCTTGACTGTATGATTCCAGGCGGATTGTTGGACATCTACAACAAACTTTTCTACTTCATGTTCCAGTTGTTGGATTGTTTTTAATGGTACATTGAGTTCTATTCTATTTTCTAGTTCTTCTCTAAAATGTTTCTAATTTGTTGTTTTGTTTGTTAATGTTGGATTACTATTCTTCATAATAATGTTTTCACTAATTGTCATTATTATGGGGGAATGATCAGAAGTTAGGTCATAAGCTTCCTCCATTTCGATGTAATTAGCAGAGATATTTAAGCAGGTATTTTGGCCCAATTGAATGGTCTCCGTAAAATCGGCTCTAAATACTATAATAATTACTTACTAATAATATGATACTTGCCTAACTTTTGCACTCGTAAGTCTCAAAAAGGAGAAAGTTTAATAAAACTCGATAATAATAGTAATTATGCACCAAGGTAAAAAAGTGAGGTATTATTGTCGAGGTCCATTAAAGACCGAGAAGCGAAGCTTCGAGGATAAATGGATGGATGGAATTGATAAATAAACCCGAAAAATGAAATCATTCAGGTATTTACCGAAAAATGTAACGCCAATGGTTTATTTCCGCTTTATGGCTATCGACCCTTTCTTGTACTCCTATGCAATAGGAAATATAGTATAAGAATGAAACTTCATCCTTCAACCTTTTTATATGACATCCAACAATGCAATAATGTATAGGGTGTTCCATTTAAAAAATTGGGAGTGGTGACCATAGGAGGGAGGGGGATAAAAGTATAACGTCTACATACGAGCAAAAAGACGTGGGGAGGGTGCTTTTATCTCTTTCCGATATGAAATGTGCGTGTGAAAACTGCTTAAGCATATTGTTGCGAGGTCACCAACTCAAAGCCGGCCCTGTCTCTCGACTATAAATTTTGTTCGAGAACATTCCAGACGAATGGTTTTGCTCACGCATAGGACGAGCGCGGAAAATACTAGAATTTTCGAGAGTTGATAAAGACTATATATACGCGGGTTTTTGAGTGAGGTGACCATTAGTGAAACGAAGACAAAGAGTTAGTTTACAGACAGTTTACAGAAGTTCTTAGTAATCGGACAGTGAATGAAATAGTGAAGATAAATAGCGTAATATTCAAGTGGTGAAAATAAATTAGAATTTTTATACCGAGTGTAAATAAATTAGTAGACATTAAGTAAAGAGTGTATATAAATTAAGTTTAATACAGTGTGTGTTTCTTTAAATAAATAAATAGTAATTAGCCATAGTAGTGTGTATAATTTTATCCCACAAATAAAAACTTTTTAAATAAATAACAAAAACATTACAGTATTTGTCGTTTACCAAGTATGGTTCTGCTGAGAGAACTATTTAAAGTAATTTGTTCGTTAATAACTTGATAATATATTATATATGGAATATTTTAATTGTTTCTCGATTTCCATATCTTTGAGAATATTAAGTTTTTGTCGTTTCTAACTAATATGGAGTGTTACTTACAGAAATAAACTGGTTTTATTCATATTTTAATTAATAAATATTTGACACAAATAGTCATTTCAGGTACTTAATATACACTGTAAACATAAAAGTCAAACATGTTGTGTTCATTATTTTGGTTTTGGTCACTTAAATGTGAAATAAATACTTTTGATTAAAAATCCACGAACAGAACGACAATTCTATTTTAGACGGAAATAATGGATTCAGACATTGGCTTCAAACAAAGTGTATGGTCTATTTATTAGCTTGGCGTAGTCATGGCCATTCTTATTAGCGATGACATCTTCTTCTACTGTTTTTCGTTATAAAGGTTACTTTCTAACGTTTAAGTTGTAAAGAAAAGAATAAGGAGTATTGCGAAGGACAATGTCAAGTGGTTAAATAACATCCACAAGAAGAAAGAAAAATAAAGACTGACTTTTGTTGGTAAACTGTATATTTTGGAGGTAAAAAAGAGTTAGAAAAATACTCAGAAGAATATATGGGGGAAAAAAGTATATCTGGATCAGAAGAACAAATCAGAAGATCATGGAATTATATAAAAGTCCTCCGATATCAACAGTAGTAAGGTCGCAACGTATAAGATAGATAGCCGAGATACAAAAGAAGTACTTAGAAGAGGAACTTGATGTGGAAGAAAGAGAGGAATACCAAAAAAGAAGTGCATAGAGGCAGTAGAAAAGCTCCTAGACCTGTTGAACATACGCAGATGGGAAGATGCAGCAAAAAATAAAAGGAAATGGAGGAAAATAGCCAACCAAGCATTAGGCCTTCATGGCCTGTAGAGCTTTTATATATATACATTCACTAAGACCCAAATGATTATTTCTGCACCTCTTTTCTATTCAGTTCCTGAAGAGAGTCTCAGAGACTACTAGTTCCTTCAGTCCTATTTCTTTTGGAGGAATTTTAGAATATCCTCAGGAAAGTCTAATTTTTTTCTCCGAGTTCGTCTGAGAAAGTCTCCGATAACACTGCTATCGTATGGCTTATTGTATTTTTGCTCGTATATTTCATAGCACCTTTGTATCACTTTGTACAAGTTCTTAGCTGGATATTTGCCTTGCGGTTGGCCCTGTCAGTATATGTTTTACTGCCTCTATTTCTCTACCGCATCAGATTATGTAATGTCTCCGTTTATAGTTTGGATTTTTACATGTGTTCCTTTACTGGTACATGGCCAATCATGGATCCTGTTATAATTCTCAGTTGATTCCCGCACAGTGTTTGCAGTTTTGCTGTACGTTTCAGGCATGGTTCTTTTATGGAGGTTTTCCCATGCATTTGTATTGGGATGTTTACCCAGTAATTTTTATGCTGCTCTATAATCCAGTTCTTTACTAGATGCTCGTACTACGGTTTTTGGTATACCAAGAATCTGTCCTGGTTCAGGCAGAGTATCCTCAGACTCTCATTTTGCAAGTTCGTCTGCTTTTTCGTTGCTCTCGAAACCCTGGTGATCTGGTACCCAGGTCAGCTTGACGTAATTCCGTTCGGCCAGCGGATTGAGTTCTTCGATGCAATCCCATACTAGTCTAGACGTCACTTTTTGGGTCGAGGTTACCTTGTGTATCTTCCTCTTCTGTCCAGTATCCTCGTCGGTGTTGTGCCCTGGGATTCTGTATTGCCTTATGGGTTGTGCATTTAATATTTCAGCCTCTTCCAGATGCCAACGAGGTTAAATTGGCAATTTCATTTGCTATAAGCACGATTTAATAGTTTTAACACAAATCTAACGTCAAATTTGTTCCATGTACTGTCAAATTTCGTTCGAAATAATCTTAACGCATGTTAATACCGTTAGCAAATACTCGTAAGCGTAATACATTCGCTCACTCGAGAGTACGTTTTATCGATTAATGCGAAAATTAGCTATCTGATAATTTTGGAGGGTAGGGCAACTCATTAGGCCCTTTGTGCATAAATGAGCCTGTTCAGTCAACAAATTAACTGGTTTTAAAATCAATACGGCACCACCGCCTGAATGCAGAGCGAACAGAAGTGAAGCGCGCGAACAGTAGGAATGGAGAACTATCGATAGTCCCGAGTATCGATATTCATCGATAGTTCTATTTTTACTATCGATAATTTTAGATAGTCTTACATCGGTATAATTGACATCTGACATCTATCACTCTGTTGTTTATATATTTTGAAAAATGGTCAATAATTGTCAAAATTTTGAAAAAATGGTCAATAATTGTCAAAAATTGTTAAAATTTTCAGAAAAATTGTCAAAAATGGTCAACAATTGTTAAAATTTGGAAAAATGGTCGATAATTGCCAAACATTTTGAAAAAATGGTCAATAATTGCCAAAAATTATCTCGAAATTTGTACTCCAGATCGATATCAATAGAATTTTTTTATGACCCACTTGAACCAACTTAAATTACGGAAAAACTAAAAGGGGTCGAATTGAAATAATGTTTAATCTGCTTATTTATAACCAACTTATGGAATGCCTAGTATGTTTGACATAGATACTTTTATTGCAGTTATTAAATTAAAACTATTTATTTCATTCATTTTACACCGCATTTCCAAGAAATTCATAAGTCGATGTCGATACAGGTAAAATAAATAATATATTTACGATTTTCTTCTTGGGTTATCATAGGATTACATCTAGCCATTCCATAAAATAAACATGACCTTCGAATCGTTCCTTTAAACATCTACCTGATGAAGATTAATAGTACATTATTCAACAAGCATATAATGATGGATATTCTTCACGAAGGTGTGTTTATATCGCGAGCCACAGGCGAGTGACATAAACACCTAGGTAAGTGAATATTAGCCATTGTACACGAGTAGAATACTATATTTTGCCCAACCACTATTAATTACCTGTTTATAAATTAATTTTTTTTTCTCTTATTGATAACCTCTATTGATCATTTCCTTTTGTTGCTGTCCAACCTGAAATTGTCTTCAATAATAACCAGTTTAACCTTGTATTCAAATGGCATAAATGTTTTAATCCTCGAGTAGATCAATCTCTCCTGTTCTTACATTATTTCTCACAAAGCACATTCCAAATTCATTGTTCTATTCAACTACTCAATTACGTAACCCACGCTCCTCCACTTTATTATTTCAAGTTGAAGCGTTACTTTGTCTCTACAAATTAGTCCTTTTAAATAGATTATTACTCCTGAGTAACAAGATGGAGCTCTATTTCCTGTTCATTTAGATTTTCAAGCACAATTTTATTATACGAATCACAGAGTAATTTGTTTTTAAAGATATAGTTTGGCAAACCTTTCTGAAGCTACGCTACGACAGCCGCTCTAGCAACCAAGCTAGCAGCAAACCACTGAGAAGATGGGAAGACATCACAACATCAGACGAAGAACGACGAGCAAAAGAAGAGCGACTGGTCAGCATAGAAAGGAAAAAAAATTATTAGAAAACAGGAGGACACATCGTCAGGCAGCAGGGAAGACGAAGACACGGATGCCAGAATCAAGAGATGGGCAAAAGAAAGTATCATCATGAAAAATTGCAAAGAAGTCATTGAAGCACAAAAGGAAAAGCAAAAAGGAAGCAGAATAGCTTAAAGGAACTATTAAGCGAATGGAAGAGGAAATGACGGGACTGAGGATTGCCATGGAAAACATGGCAAAAGCAATGGAAAGCATGCAAGAAGAAAAAAGAAGCCGAAGCCGCTCAGAAAGCGTCCGAAGAAAGGCGCAGAGGACAGAATTCCCCAGAAACGAAGAAAACGAGAACGAAGGGATGGACTTCACGGAAGTGGTGTCCATCCGCAAAATCCAAAGAGAGCAGAAAAAAGAAGCAGCCGCCAGAAAAAAAACAGACGATGAAATGATGGACGAAGAAGAACAAGAAGTACAAGAGGAAGACACACCGACCACCACCAGTCATCCTACGGAGCACCCACCACTGGGGCTCTGTAAGGAAAGACATTCGCCGTCTTGGGATAAAGACGAGGTTCATAACAATAAGAGAAAGACTCGGGGTGAAAATCCCCTGCGGACCTGAGGACTACACGAACCTGACAAGGTACCTGGGTGAAGAGAGAAAAGAAGTGGAATGGTACACCTACACACCACGGGAAGAACTAAAAGGAAGGATTGTCCTGAAAGGACTGACAAGCAGCGAGGATAACATCGAACTAAAAGAAGAAATCGAAAAGGAAGGAGTCCGAATCGGCAAAATAAGCCAAATCTGCTTCAGATTTGACGAAATAAGACCGCTGCCTATCTACATGGTAGAACTAGAAGTGAGGATAAGATGGGAGGAACAAAAGAGAGGAAAAGGACCAACGCAGTGCTATAACTGCCAGGGATACCACCAAGGACAGACGACGTGCAGAGTGAACACCAAGTGTGTCAAGGGCAGAGGACCACACCGCTCCAGCGAGTGCACAAGACCGAGGGACAAGCCAGCCACCTGCGCCAACTGCCAGGGAGAACACCCAGCGAATTACAAGGGATGCCTACAGGCCCCAAACAACAGGACGACGAGAAAACCACCCTCAAAGAAACGAAGCCAGGAGTCAGCTACGCCCAAGCGGCATCCAAGAAGACGACGGCCCCGAAGAAACAAGAGATTCTCGAACAGGTGACAAGGCTATTAGCTCAGCTAATGGCCTCGAGAAGACCTGTCTACGATAAGGCCTGACACATCCATAAAAAGATGAGTCGGGAATTCAACTAGGTCAATAAAAACAAGTGGATCCACTCTATAAGGTCGTCTTTATTCGTAATAAGTCGGCTAAGGATTTGCCCCTTATAGAGGCAGCGAAAAAACACACAACAGAAGACAAGAAACAACGAGAAGATAAAACCACTGAGGTTACACGGCCGAAAAGAAGACAGCTCGACTCCAGCCAACAGCCATTCGGCTAGGGACGAGCTGTACGCGAAAAACGCGAACGTCGACGATGAGGACCCATCGGATGAGAAGGGGGGTGGATGGAAGGTTCTCCCCGGGATGCATCGCTCTCTGAGGGGTGCTTCCTGGGAGGGACGGGCTCATATCGCGCGTGTGTGTGCCTTTTATAGCTTCAGATAAGTTTGCCAAACTATAGAGATACTAATATGTTAACGAATTTAAGCCAGTTTAAGAAAATTTAATAGTCACCGATCCAAGACTTGAAATTTTCTGTCTTTTATACCAGCTCCGACCGACATTTTTTTTGTGGTAGGTAAGTTGTGGATTATTCTATTCACAGCAAATATTAAATTAATTGGAATAATTGAGGTGGCAGTTTGTATTAATCATGTGTGAGTCCCAGTTGTAATAACTAAAAATGGAAAACGTCAAATAATGTCAAGATGTGCTGGGTTCATGTATACCAACATAACAAAAAATTGAACGAAGGTACTAATCCGCGAAATATGAGAAGTCACTTTTTTTTAACAACACTTCACATCGAAGATTAATACATTTTAATGATGTTTTAGATAGATTTAAAAAACCTTATTATATTATCTACCTCGAATTTAATGAATAATTTACAAAGTGTGAAATAATTAAAAAAAATTAGATGATATAACAAGATTTCTTTAAATTGTAGCTATTAAAAAACAAATTAAATATATTTAATTGTATGTAATAAAGTGGATTGTTGAAATTTACGTCAAAATTGAAGTAATTTATAGTTATTACCAAGTCATAAATTACTCAATTAGTAGATCGTTAGTGGATTTGCTCAATATATAAAGCCGAATAATTTGTTAATTTATATGGGCTGTCCTTATAATAATAAACAATTTCAAATATAATTACACCGTTTAATATTTAATACCGGCTGAATATATGCCATGCTCACTAATAGGACAGCCACTACATCTCTTCAGGACGAGACCATTAGCTTTAAGGTTTCCAGGGGCTGCCCACAAGGCGGAGTACTATCTCCCCTACTGTGGTCACTCTTGATGGATGACTTGCTTAGCACTCTCGAAAGAAGAGGGGTAGAACTGCAAGCATATGCAGACGACCTTGTCATCCTGGCAAGGTCCAAGTCAGAAAGGGTAGCATATAATATCCTACAAAAGACGTTGGACGATGTCCACAGTTGGTGCCAGAGGGAACATATGTCTGTTAACCCTGGTAAAACTGTAATAGTCTCCTTCACTAGGAAAAGGAAATTGGAGGATCTTCCACCACTTTCCTACAATGGTGAGGTTATTCCATTTGCAGCGGAAGTAAAATATTTGGGGATTATCCTAGATACAAAACTTACATGGAACGATCACTTGGAAAAAATGACACTTGGAAAAGGCCAGACTATCCTTATGGACATGTCGCAGGATCTGTGGAAAATCTTGGTGCTTGGGACCCAAACCAATCCATTAGATATATGTAATGATTGTTAGACCAATGATCACATATGGAGCTATTGCTTGGCGGTCAAAAGCTTTACAGCGAACGACCCAAGCAAAGCTCTCTGGCATACAGAGACAGGCTTGTCTGGCAATTACTGGTGCCACCAGTACCACACTGTCAGCAGCCATGGAAATCCTTCTAGACCTACCTCCTCTCCATATATTTCTGAAAAGGAAGGTTAGATGGACAACATATGGAATTGCGCATATTTCCAAATGCACAAAACAGGCTTATACAGAGCAAAGCAGAATGCTAGGGGACACTGAAAGTCACAGTATTCTAGGAATGGCCTCTGACATAATGCCTCCAATAGTAAACTACGACCTGCCTTATACGGTCCTAATTCCAAATAGAGATGAATGGGTCCTCCGTAAGTATGATTTATTAGGAGCAGACAGCTGTTGGTACACAGATGGATCAAAAACACCCTCAGGCTCTGGTGCAGGTGTATAGGGAGCAGACCTAGGACAGAAATTTCAACCTCTCTAGGATCCTATGCAACCGTATTTCAGGCGGAAATTTACGCCATTGCTTCATGTGTGGAGCAAACCAATCTCACACATAAATCAATAAAAATAATTTTCACGGACAGCCAAGCGGCTTTGAAAGCACTTAGCTCTTACCGAGTAACGTTGAAACTGGTTTTAGACTGCCAAAAAAAGACTCCTCAATAGAGAATCGCTGGTCTGGATTCCTGGCCATTCTGGCATGGATGGCAATGAGAAGGCGGACTCTCTTGCAAGGGAGAGTGCCGCACGCGTTTTTATCGGACCAGAACCTTCAATTGGCATCGCGATAAGCTTTGCCAAACAAACACTAAATACCTGGACAGCAAGAAGAGCTTTAGACTTCTGGCATAATATACCAGGGTTCATTCAAAGACTTTTATACATCCTTCGAAGAATATCTCCAAACAAATGTTAGACTATAGCGTTGTCTAATAGGCCTTTTAACAGGTCACTGTCATCTGAATCATCATATGCTAAGTAAGACTTGGACTGTCGGAAGATTCGACTTGTCGTCTCTGTCTGGAAGATGATGAAACAGCAGAGCATATAATTTGTGCCTAACCTAACCTAACCTATTTACTCGAAAAACATTTTCACTAACACTATAGTATTCTTTTATTGTATTATTAAACTACTTTGAAAAAAAGCATATGTTCACATTCAATTACCTAAATTGAAGTTATATATTATTCGAGTAATTTCGTCTATGCAAGGATAGTAGATGCTCGACCATTTAACATGTTCTCCGATAAAATTTATCCCATTTTTCACTTTTATGTTCAAAATTGATTATTATTATCATGTGAAACTGCCCAATAATGACTGTTACGCCTATTGGCCATTCGTAAAAAAATGGTGTTTTTTCTAATAATTCGTTTTTATGTATTCAGTGAGGTTCTAAAGTAACGGATAAATTCATTTTCTATGTAATTATGGATTCAAATCAAAAAGTTCAATTTTTATCGGTGCACACTAGTTTGCTCCTGCGGTCAGATTTTAATCCCCTACCCGAAAACATCATAGGTAAGTTCGCTCGCGCACTGAATTTTATGAGGGGTGGTTGGGATTTTGGGATAATGACTAATACCTGGAAGGTTTTAAATTTTCTTATGAAATTAAGTATTTTCTTTTAATTTCATTGGTTGGGATTTTTGGCTAATTATTAATAACTGGAAGAATGTTGAAATTTTGTTATGAAATTAAAGTAAATATGTTCTTTTAATTTCATTATTGTGGAAGTTATAGTTGTTGAGTAAAAATGAACATATCGATCACATTGAAAAGATTTAAAAATATGAATTCCGCAGAAGTTAGTGAAATGTTAACTGAATAGAGAAAACCTATGTTATTAGTCAACGGTTAGGTTATGTTAGGTTAGGTATGGAGCAGGTTGGTATGGACATATTGGTCGCTCTAGCCGGCAGTGGCAACGGTCACATTTTAATCCCCGTCACGAGAACGTCGGAGGTAGCCGGAGCGAATTTGTATAGTACTTTTGGAGCGAACTAGTATAGGATTAACTAGCCCAACTGACCGCGGGAGCGAACTAGTATGCATCCATTTTTATATATGAAACTATACTTTTTGAATAAAATTATTCACCTGCCCCTTCATCCCTTTAGGGGTAACAACCCCTAAAAAATTTCATTCAAATTAAATGGGGTAGTGTGTATAAAAGGATATTTAATTCTCTATTCAGCAATATAGGACTTATTGATTTTTGCAAGTTGGTAATAAGAATACAACTTTCAATTGTTTAATTTGTACTATAATTAATGATGCCATAGAAAGAAATAAAGTATGAAGTAATTAACAATATTTACAATAATTATAGTCTAAATCAAATGCTAAAACTGAGCACAGTTTATTTTTTGAAAGAGTACAAATAGTATTAAAATTCTTCTACTCCGCGTTGATTTGATTGATTTTTCGCTTTTTTCGGTGTTTCAAATCATCAATATTAGTTGGTTTACTCTTTTAAATAGCCCCACAAAAAATAATCAAGTGGAGCCAGATCGCAAGAATGGGGTGGCCATTCAATTTCGCCACGTCTACCGATATAGGCTATCATTTGAAATTTTCAAGTTTTGACCATTTTTTATCTTTAAGTTGGCTCTATTTTTGTGGACACCCTGTAGACAATACTAAGCATAGCTTGGCAGTATACTAAAATATGGACCTTCTACTGTATTGTGTAAAAAATAATCACAAAATACCTTTCCAATGTTGACATTTTGCAAATATCTGCATAATATATCGCTTTCAAAATTCAATTGCATATATTTGGAAAAATATCAATTCTAAGGATACCATCCTATGGATAAACTTGAATAAAATTGGACGTAGAATCCAAAAATGCAGTTATGAGGTGCTCCATTTAATATAAGCAAGGAAATATGACGTTATTGGAAATATCTTAAATGAGGTCGTCTCAATTGTCTTACCAACCCCCAAATTTTCATAAATTTGCTATTCATAGATTTCCAAAAACTTCTAATGCACCATTCCCGATGGGGTACCCTGAATAGTTGAGTAATTTTAATGTTCAACTACTTTCTAAACATTTACTATAAATAAGGAAAGAATACCTTAAATCGTTTTTCAACATCGAACTTTGTTTTTAGTTTTGACATTATTGTCAATTTTTATATCACAGACCAACAGCCATCTTGGCGCCAACAATTAGGTAATTTTTGGATGTAGAATACGAAATAACCATTAGAAATCGTCTATATGATCTAGTTTTTGAGATGAATTATATTTATATAATAATATAAGTTGCAGTGTGGTAAATTTGATAGGGGGGTCATAGGTGATGTGACCAAAATCTTAAAATACGGAACGCCACTGACCAGCCCCCCGGAGGCCTATCCGCCGTAGGCAGAAATTTTTCGAAAAACCACTCCCAATATCTGCCTAGAAGTCGTTAAAAACGCAAAATTTGTGGAGTTCCTTTACAAAGCCCCAGAGGCAAAAAATTTTCTGGGCCACGCTTGTTTTATATAAAAATCATGCTCTCTTAAAAAACAACCATATTTTATTAATTTATATACATATTAAATATGACAAACTTAAATTAAATGATAATTAGTCTAAATCTTTCTAAAATTTAAGTGAAGCCTTCCATCTTTTGTATTTGCAACAACTTATTACGTCAAAGCACAGCTCATTATTCTAATTATTTCGCTTCAAATGCTCTCCTTTAAATCGAAATATAGCGCGGCCTGCCAACCCCTCTACTCATCTCTTTTCTAAGCGTGTAATAATCAGCCGACGTAAGTCGATTCATCGTCGATATTAAACCGGGCTTCTGACCCATCACATGTAAACTTCGGGCATGTTTCTCTCACGCCGCTAAGATCGTCAGCGATCGGCAAATTCCGTTCCCATATAACACCTTGAGGTCAACGGTGGACACCAGCCCTCTTTCCAATTTTGGTTTTCGCCGAGTACTTGATGCGGAATAACGTTTACACGGGGGTCTTGAAACGTTTTAGGTAAATTTTATTCAAGAGGAATACTACAATATATGCATAGTAGGTATATTTTATTTTTAAATGCTTATTTAATTATTTTTTAATGGGAGGTCATTGACCCAATGACCTAATGGAGGAGCCGCCACTGATGAGTTGAATGTTTCACCTTTCTCAAGATTAGATTAGATATGATGAGGTCTATCGACCTATTCCACTGCGACCTTTTCAGATCTAACGTGCTCCTCTAAATCTAGATTACATTCTCCAGCCCGACTCTTTTTAATTAGCCACGAGACTGAACCTTTCATGTAATTTCGTGCCGGTAGCTTCTCATCGCCTGCAACAAACCGCACATTCGCCAATGGCAGAGGATGGCTCTGCAGTTTCTTCCTCTAGGTGACAGAATCTGCACATGGCTTCGTCTGTCAACCCCATCAGCTTTGCGTGTCTGTTAAGCTTGCAGTGCCCTGTTAACATACCTATTATGGCTTCTCAAGATAATCAATCAACAAAATCTTTTGTAACCCAAAATGACCTTTGCCGATTGTGTGTTATTCTACTGCTTTAGAGCTGAGCCACTAACTACTATCTTATATTATTTCAATTTAGGATCATGGTGGTAGACCAAATTCTTATCCATAGTTATGAAACGATACACAAAATTTGTTTGATTCTTGGTAAAATATTTCAAATTCCGTTTACACATTTGATTTAGATCAGTTTTTTATTAAATTTTTAACCAATGTGTTAGTGCGGCACTAATTTTCCAAATAGCTTTTTCATATGTAATTCTTCAGGTGGAGATGCCTACGGTATTAGCAATTTCATGCTTAGTCAAACTTGAATCTTCACTAACCATATTATGTATTTACTAAATGATTTCTGGTTGCGGTTTTTGGACGTCCACTGCTTGAATCATCTTTCAACGTTGATAGGATCACCTTTAAAGAAGCCAGCACACTTGTAAACCATTTTTCAAAGGATCAGATTAATTTTTGACAGTTTGCCGTTTCTACCGAACCTGTATTCCGAACTACCTGGGAAGGGAGCGTTTAGCTAGTTCACTTTTACTATCGGGAACAAAAATGTCGTATTCTAAAGATGACACATAGTGCTGCCGTGTATTCAAGTGTCAATGGACGTACCAATTCGTGTGTTGAAGTTCATGAACCAAAATAAAAGAAGAAGGGAGAGGAAGAAATAATATTCTCTTCACTTTGTGACGGCTGGGTCGGGGTCGATCTGGATATCTTGTAGAAAATAAAACACATGTTGTAGTAACAACAATATTAACATTCACCCTGTATTAAAAGTAAAGATAATCTTCATTGTTTAATTCCAAACGAGCCAGTTCTATCACTGTACGATGGAATTGACTTCAAATAATGACACGCCCATTCCAGTCACCCCTCTCACTATCACATCACATTATGGCCTCATGTGGACATATCGTAGATCAAATCCCACTTCTGATATATAAGCTAAATATTCTGAACATTGAAAAAGCAAAACCATCGGGAATCGAACCCGGGACCCCTCGGTTGGAAAGTCCTTACGTAACACTCTGCGCTACGGACGGTTCCTACCTATCGATGTTCGGGTCGGTATTATAAGCTACCATTAACCGCGACTGCATCTTACAATCCTGTATATTTAAATAGTCTAGTTCATATGTACGATTTTCCTCAACATTTTTGTATATTCACCGAAAATTACGATCAAGGTGTCATTCGATTCGGATTGTTTTGTAGATAGTTTAAGGAAAGGTTCCGAAAGGGGCCGAAAAAAATTGCAAAAGTTATAAACAAGATAGTAAAAAAAAGTGGGGGTTTAGTTTTTTTGAATATCTCGAAAACTATTGAAGATTTTCGAAATTAAAAAAAAAGATCTGAAAAGATCATTGAATTTACTAAAAAAAAGTTCCGACTCCCGGAACTGTATCTCCAATATTTATAATTTTTACAGAGCCCTAAAAATATAGCCAAAACCGGGTAGTCTGACTTTCACGCGAATATTAAGGAATAATAAAATTCAAGTACTATTGGGATACATAAATAAACAATAATCCGCGGTTAAAAAATTTGTATCCCAATTTTTCCATTATTTATCCATTTGTTAATTATCAATTTTTTCTACATTAAATGTTAACAGAAAAACCGCGATAATTATTAAACTAAAACCTTAAGATTTTTTTTACTCTGTAGAGTTATTCTTAATAGGCTAATAAATAGATCACCGTTGGAAAAATTCAAAAATTTTGATTTTCCACTTTTTTATTAACCATTGAAAATACGTAAAAATTAGAAATTACAAAAAAGTAATTAATAAATTTTTTTTATATCTTGAATGTTTCGATTTTTAAATGTTAAAAGATACATAAAAATATTTTTTTAAATTTTTTATCACCATTGTTTAAAAAAATTGTTATGAACAAATGCATTGTTTATGAGCTAATCAAAATTTTTTTTTGCGTAATCTATTGGTTGATACAATTTATGATTTTTAGAGAAAAAAACGGTTTCTTAACAAAATTTATTTGCTGCTAAAAAATGCTTTTGGTAATTAACAATCTATTTTTGCGACTAAATATTAAAATTAAGAAACCATTTTTTCTCTAAAAATGTTCTTTCGGATTATATAAAAAAAAATTCTCGATTAATTTTTTATTTCTTTATTTAATAAACAATTTGTTATAAACAAATTATTTTTTCCCTATATTTTTTTTGAATACTTAATTTTGTTATGAAAACAGCTATGTGCTGTTTTTTACGTAAATATGGCTTTAATTGATTTTTAATTATAGATAGCTAAACTACTAAAAATGCAAGTCATGGAAACCTCATAATTTAATGATAGATAATATAGAGATAATAAGGTTTTAGAATAGAAAAGTATGAAAAAAAAATTGAAAATTGAAATTTTTTTTTATAAATAATGTAAATAATTAAATAAAAAATAGAGCTAGAGCTTCAATTAAAAGCTTAAATTGTTACTTAATTGATGGTTAATAAAAAAGACTTGAAGTATTGTTGCCGTATCTGCCATATTTCCAAAGTTATTTCAATTATAAAAGCAAAAGAAGTTATTTAAAAAATAGAAAAAAAAAATTTTCGTAAAAAACAGCACATGGCTGTTTTCATAACAAAATTAAGTATTTAAAAAAAATATAGGGAAAAAATAATTTGTTTATTACAAATTGTTTATTAAATAAACAAATAAAAAATTAATCAAGAATTTTTTTTTTATATAATCCGAAAGAACAATAGAATTTATGATTTGTAGAGAAAAAATGGTTTCTTAATTTTAATATTTAGTCTCAAAAATAGATTGTTAATTAACAAAAGCATTTTTTAGCAACAAATAAATTTTTTTAAGAACCCGTTTTTTCTCTAAAAATCATAAATTTTATGAACCAATAGATTACGCAAAAAAAATTTTTGGTTAGCTCATAAACAATGCATTTGTTTATAACAATTTTTTAAACAATGGTGATAAAAAATAAAAAAATATATTTCAATGTATCTTTTAACATTTAAAAATCGAAACATTCAAGATATAAAAAAAATTATTAATTACTTTTTTGTAATTTATTTTCAATATTTAATAAAAAATTTTTGAATTTTTCCAACGGTGATCTATTTATTAGCCTATTAAGAATAACTCCACAAAGTAAAAAAAATCTTAAAGTTTTAGTTTAATAATTATCGCGGTTTTTCTGTTGTTGTTTATTTATGTATCCCAATAGTACTTGAATTTTATTATTCCTTAATATTCATATTTAATATGTTTAAATAATTTTTTAAGTTACTGTCGTGAAAGTCAGACTACCCGGTTTTGGCTCTATTTTCAGGGCTCTGTGAAAATTATAAATATTGGAGATACAGTTCCGGAAGTCGGAACTTTTTTTTAGTAAATTCAATGATCTTTTTAGATCTTTTTTTTAATTTCGAAAATCTTCAATAGTTTTCGAGATATTCAAAAAAAACTAAACCCCCACTTTTTTTTTACTAAATTGTTTATAACCTTTGCAATTTTTTTCGGCCCCTTTCGGAACCTTTCCTTAAACTATCTACAAAACAATCCGAATCGAATGACACCTTGATCGTAATTTTCGGTGAATATACAAAAATTTTGAGGAAAATCGTACATGTGAACTAGACTAAAAGATATAACAATGAGTTTGAATGAACGAAAAAAACTTGGTTAAAAATGAATGTAGTAAGTACCAATGTATTCAATTGAAGTTTGTCCAAAACCAATCGCGGAAGTTAAAACACGTGTTTGTCTCCCTTGTAGACTTTTTCCTTTCATTAGGCATATGCCGATCAAAGGGAAAAGTCCGCAAGGGAGACGAATGCAATTGATATTGAATAAACTTGAAATTATCCCATTTTTTAGTAAATGTTGATTGTATTATTTATTTTTAGTACTTCTTTTACCTGATACGTGCAGAGCACTTCTTTTTCTATAATCGGCGACGAATTTCTCGGCATCATGTTGCCAACGAAAGCCGCGTTGCATATCTTTTAAGAAAAAAACCTTTCACGATATCAATTTTTCTTGTAACTCTATAAGCATGTCGGTATATTTGTATTGCGTATATAAGTATCGCTTTTCGAACGGTGCAGGTTACCAAATACCTATAACAAAATTAAATATACATAAATACAGAGACGGTTTAAGGGGAATTTGTCAAAGTATAGGTAAGACACAGTCAAACCGAACTAAAATGAATTATGGTTTAAAAAAATACAATTTTCTGTCCTCCGGCCGGAAAAGATCAACTTTCGGGCCGCAGCGCTAAACGAAATTGCCGCTTTCCGGCTCCGTCGAACAGAAAAATAGTATACACACCTCGGCCAGTAACTAAGAAAGCCTCAGATCACATGTGATCTGAGACATTTCTTACTTTACTGGCCTAGGTCTGTAATATACTATTTATAGCAATCAGAACATTATACTTAATCAGGATTAATTTAAATATAGTTGATAATTGGTGCATACAAGAGAGGTCCCGAAAACACAAATGATCAACTTTACAAAAAAGACGGCACCACCAAGACTAAAACCAACAGTGCTAGGAGGAACGATGAGTCCATTTGCTAAGAAACAAAGTACCTAGTAATTTTGAACGAAGGCGTTCACCTCACCTTGAGGAGACCACGAAGAGAGCTACCATTGTTTTTGTCAGAAACAGAAGAATCTGTAAAAAAACTGGAGTCTCAACACAAAAATGACCCAATGGCACAAGAGTTGCTAGACCAATGACAGCCTACGAATCAGTCGTGTGGTGAACAATGACAAAGGTTTGCTTGCCAGTGTAATACGGGGTCCATCAAACCCACTTGTTGAACCTACCACCACCTTACATCTTTATACAAGGCGAAATCAGATCTGTAATGTTTCAAAGTCAACACATAAGCCAAACGTACAGTGCTGACTATCGAAAGCTTATCAGAGAAGATTGGATGATAGGTGAACCCATACAGGCTGAGGTAACCTGGTATACAGACAGCTCTAATGCAGAGAAATATGTAGGAGCAGGGGTAAAGCAAACGATATCTTTTTCAAGGACATCACAACTTTCCACGCGGTACCATTGCATTGAAGAAATTAAATGGCAGGAAAGAACGTATCGTTTATTTGCCATCATCACAGCACAGACAGCAAATGCGTACTAAAGGCACTCGATTCCAAAGAGATCAATTCTAAGACCATGGGCTGTTATCAGTTGTATAATGTTGTTCTGATTGGTTGTGTTCAATCAAATGACCTCAAATTAACTGATTTCATTGGATATCTACTAGAGCAAAAAATTTTCACTTATAATTACACGAGAGCTTTTTTTTGTCGAAGTAAACTTGACATGTATCAATAAGAATTTTGTTGCCTGGCAATTTAACGAAAAAAACTGCCTCTGAAAAAATTACGAGTCCGTAGGACGAGTAATTTTTTCTGGCAGTTTTTTGAGTTGGTTTACCTAATGGCAACAAAATTCGAATTATAAATGTCAAGTTTACTTCGACTCAAAAAAAGCTAGAGTGTAATTCGGTAAGACAATTTAATGAATATGTAAATCAATAAATTAAAAAATGAGATGTAAATCAGTTTATTTAATTTAACGGAAAAGTACAATTGTTAAATACACAATTATTAAAAATAGCTTGATTTTCAAAACTTTCCACAAATGAAATTTTTCTGACAACGCAAGTTTGAGAAAAATTGACATAACGTCATCAGAAATTTGTTTACAATGCTGGTTGTCATGCTTTCAAAAGTTAGGTTCCGTTATTGTCGCTGGAAAAGTTAGGGCAAACTTATTTCGCTGTCATAATGACAAAATCACGCGGCTTATGGGATTTTTTATACATGAATTAAATTGTCAAAGTAAAAAACCTACACAGTGTTAATGACAGTTCAAATCACGAAAAACGTCAATTCTCGCGTTACTCACAGGCTTTTATTTATTTATGGATGACGTCTAAATATGTATATTTCTAATGTTTTCCTTTTAAATAATTCTGGTATAAAATTTTCTTATCGAATCCTCCTATTGCTTGACTCAATTACGGGAAATTTGTCTCAATGTACTCCAAAAATTTCTGGCAATAATTGAAGCTCTAGGGAGATTACATATGAATATTTGACATTGTCAAAGTAAATTTTATCAGCTCTGGTACCAGGAGAAGAAACAGCTGCTGAACAAAGGTTTAAGTCAGTCCAAACATCCTTAGGTAAGTTGAAGTCGCTCAGAATGCAGATCTGAGCATCAGGATACTTTTCAGAAAGGGTGTCTAGGTTCTCAGCAAAGAATAAATAGTCTTAATTGGAGAAAAATTACATTTGTTTCTCGCGATTCCAACTAGAATAAAAACATGTTCAACCTCTTCTGATAGTTACTGCAGACTACTAGTTATATTTATAGCCAGTGTTATGAGCACTCCACCTCTAGTTGCAGAATTATCTCTCTGATAAATATTATAATTATCCAACCCAACTTCAGCATCTCAAAAAGGATTCGACTGCTGACACAGCAAAAGGGTTCCCGTCCCCAAAGGGTGTTTCAGTCCCGCTCCTCACTAGTTCATCTGCTATTCAGTTTCCTTCTATTTTCTATTTTAGTTTGTCCAGGAACCCACCGTGAACCCGTGACGACGTTGTTCTTAGCTGGATTACCCAAGAATTCGGTGCTTTAATGGCTGCTGCTTCTTGAATGTCCGAATTGATGCTATATATTTGCCTTCTATGTCTTTTATCAATATTGGAAACATCAAAGTGAATTACTTTTTTAAATGAATCTAAGTGTTTTTTCTAATTAATTCCACTATTTAATGAGAAAATTATGAAAACTCTAAGATATTGATAATTATCTCGATATTGACATATCATCGTCAGAATGACAGAAGTTACATTTTATGTGATGCCTGCTTGATGTTTAATATTTTGGCTAGACCAAATAGTAAGTGACCTATCTTGTGATTTACTTAATATATATGAATAGAAAAAAGAAGAAGATATGATTTTACAAATATTAAAGCTTAGGTATTATTAGCCCTATGGGGATATCCTGGATATCTTTTTCCCATTTAAAATCAGTATAACTGTGCAATGATATAGGAAACCAAAGAAGGAAAACTATATCTGCAGATCTTTACAATTGTTACTTAAGAAGACAATTTAATAGTGGAGAGCTCCCTAGATTTATCTGTTCATTGACAACTTCATATTGTGGGTCTCTTAAGAGTTTTCTATTTTCTAATTCTTCAAGGAAATATAGTTCTTGTTACTTATCACAAATATGCAGTACTTCTAGTTCTGTGTTAGGTGTTAATGAATGTTTTGTGTCAAGAAGGTGTTTTGCGTAATGTGATTTATCTGGCTATTTTAATCTGTATGCTCGTGAGTGTTCATTGTATCTAATTTCAAAATTTCGAATTTTTTGACCAATATAGACAGCATTACATTCTGGACATTTAAGTTTATATATTCCAGACTTTTTAATGGGGGTATTTTTGTTTTTACATTTAACAATTTTTTACTCACATTGTTTTCTGTTTTAAAAGAAATTTCTGTATTTATTGAACAAGATATTATCTTTGAAATATTATTAGAAATATTACCAGCAAATGTGATGGTTTTGTAATTTTGTATTTCCCTATTTTTTTCAGGAAATATTAATTGTAATGCCACTTTTTCCTCTTTTTTATTAATTAATTTATTACATGTAATGGATAACCGTTGGATGTGGCTATTTGTTTAATTATATTAATTTCTCTATCAAAATTATATTTGTTCATAGGAACTGAAAATGCTCTATGTATCATTGAATTATATGCTGCTAATTTATGTGACATGGGATGATTGGAATTATATGGTATATTATTGACTCTTTGAATTTTAATATCAAGAAAATTGATTAGTTATTTTCTTCAACTTCTAATGTAAATTTAATTTTTGGATGTTAATTATTAATATGATTGAACAATATATCTAATTGTCGTTCACTACCTACAAAACAAGCTAATATGTCATTTATATACCTGTACCAAAATAATATATTTTTTGAAATGTTGCATTCAAAGATTTTTCTTTCTAAACTGTCCATAAAAATGTTTGCTAAAATTGGTGATAAAGGGCTTCCCATTGGTAAATCTTCATTTTGAATATATACCTTATTATCAAAAGTAAAATAATTCTGATTAATACATATATCAAACAAATTAAGTATATCTATACCAGGATATCCCCTTAGGGCTAATAATACCTAAGCTTTAATATTTGTAAAATCACATCTTCTTCTTTTTTCTATTCATATATATTAAGTCAATCACAATATTGGTCACTTACTATTTGGTCTAGCCAAAATATTAAACATCAAGCAATCATCACATAAAATGTAACTTCTGTCATTCTGACGATGATATGTCAATATCGAAATAATTATCAATATCCTTTCATAATTTTTTCATTAAATAGTGGAATTAATTAGAAACACCTAGTTTCATTTAAAAAAGTAATATGAGTAGATTCCACAAAGTAAGGGTACAAACAGTAAATTCAATCAAAGTAAATTTTATTGTTTATTAAAAAAAAAATTCTAAGAAGTTTATTGCTTTTAGAGACGACCCTGTACGGAATGTAAATGAAACATGATACATCTTGTGACCTTGTGCTTGTTACTTTTTATGCTAATTCGTTATTATTGAAAATATTATGTGAAAACTATTGGACTATGCATAGTATTTTTTTATAATCAAATAAGAAGGTGTCAAACCTACGTTTGTTCCGAGATGACATTGGTAAAAAAAATATTGCGAATTGCGTTTTTGAATTTAAGCAATCAAAATGGAATCATTTTATCATTTACTTGATCACACAATACCATTGGGCTACCATCATCAACATCATTACAAAAAAGAGCTTTTCTAGCACGTCAAACTTTTCTACATAGAATGAGGGTGTACTTGCAATAAAATTTTCTCTAATCTCTAGCTACTCTTATTTATCTGTGGAAACTTCCTCTACATGTTGTAGGGTTTCTCAGGTACTTTTTTTCATATATGGGACATTGCTAGGCTCAAGTTTCGTTTAGCCGAAATCAGTTACATGGAATATCGGTTTATAGGATGATTCTATACAAGAAAGCTAGCACTACATAATTTGATTTTTGCCGCGGAAATTCTTCGCTTCTGAGAAAACTCGAATTTTTAATTTTTCTACTATTAACTAAAATTCGAAACTTTACGGTGTTTTTAATAGTTTTTTCATTATAAAACATTTAATATACATTTAACATAATAAACATTTAATATAACGATGTGAACTAATTTTTATTCGAAAATGTATTTTTATTGTTGGTTATAACACTACTTCGGATAACGGTCATTTTCCATTTGAGACAGTTTATGCAGCCAGTTGAGTGAAAATTTAAAAACATTGTAAGCCAATTTTACTCTTCCCGTTTCTAATCGAGCAATAGCATTAGGTGTATTTAAAGGTATTCTTTTTAAAAAATATAATTGTACCCTTTTAAGTCCCCAAACAGAAACACAATTAAACATGGTGCTACGAGCCAAAGATTCAAACAGTTTAATTCTTGGGCACCAATAGCATATAGCATGACACCAGAGAATATATTCACTGAGCTAGTGAATATCATCATCCCATCTAGAGGACAGGTAATGCAACCAGGTAATTCTGGAGAAATCATCTGGTTCACCGATGGCTTCAAAACAAACCATGGCACTTGGGCTGGTATAAAAGGACCTAGAAAGAGAATGTTCTTTAGCCTTGGTCGATATACGACTGTGTTTCAAGAAGAGACGATTGCCGCTATGGCATGAATATGACAACCACCTCCCAAAAATTCAAGAATACTGGTCCCGGTGTGATTTTGTCCATTATTCCCAAAGCTAATAGTTATCTAGTATCTTTGAGTGTTCAAAATAATGACTTTTATGTTTACCTCTTTCTCATCTTCGTCACTGAAATCCTCTGCAGACATTGTTACTTTTTGAAAAATTGGACACACCACAATCACTCTTTAAATGTAACACGTAATTTAACTAAAATTTTATTACCAGATGAAAATAATAAATAACTTGATATTAATCCTTCATTTGTTTATAGAATAAAATACTACTCGAGTGTAATCTATCAAGATTAAAGGAAAATATAAAGATAAGAAGAAATAAAATTAGACATATCGTAATAATATTTTTTTAATCGCGTGCAAATAAATATCTTTGGCAATACTTATATTTTAGTCCAGGAAACAGTAAAGTTTTTTAGTCTTCATTTTTCCAGTCGGGTTTGTTCTGTTGGTGATACCAATCAACAATTATTGAGCATGGCAACAAAATTTCGATGGATTCAAAAAATAAAAATGTGTCGACTATTTTCCCAGTTAGTTTGACTCTAGACAGTAAACTCCTGTGGAACAAACACGAAAAGGAGATTATATACAAAGCAAACGCAAGGTGTAGTGTCCAGTCACCAGGTCGGTAACTGTCTTCAAATGTCTCTTACCCAGTTTCAGTAGCCTGGTTGAGAGTTCCTTGTATACCTTGTTCAGTAAACTCTTTGTATGAAGGTGCCCTTGTGTCACCCTCCATTTGAATTGGTGTTCCCTATCTAGCCAATTCCGATTTCCCCTCTTATGCAATCTTTTGTGATTCCACAAAACGGTTCCGGGCCTATCAACTCTCCTTTAGAGCCTTCTTTCGCTAACTGGTCCGCCATTTCATTACGTGCAATCCCCTTCAGATTAGAGACACTTTGTTGTCTCTTGTAAGCCTGTTGAGGGATTCTTTGCAGTTGTTCACCAGTCTAGATCTAGTTGTTGGATTACTGATAGCATTAAGCAGAACCTGGCTGTCAGTGAATATTTTAATTTTTTGTCCGGTATATCCTCTTCTGATGTTTTCATCAATACAGGCTATAGCGGCAATCGTCTCTACTTGAAACACAGTCGTATATCGACCAAGGCTAAAGAACATTCTCTTCATAAGTCCTTTTATACCAGCCCCAGTGCCATGGTTTGTTTTGGAGCCATCGGTGAACCAGATGATTTTTACAGAATTACCTGGTTGCATCACCTGTTCCCTAGATGGGATGATGATATTCACTCGCTCAGTGAATATATTCTCTGGTGTCATGCTATCAAAACTCATGTGAAATATGGGTTCGTCTAGTAATGCCCTAGTTGTATCAGTATGTCCTTCTCGATCATTGTTCGGGAACCATAAGTATCCCGATTTCAGCCTAAGGATTGCCATCATTGCCAAGAAGGGCTTGTCTTTAGTACTTGGATAAAAAAGCAGTCTCGAGAATGGTGGAACAGGGCGCCAAGAATGAGGCAGGCCAAAGAGTTCATCAAAGAACCCTCGCCAAAATTTACGGAATACCTACTGAGCCAGTGTTGTGACCTTTATTAGACTTGTTGATATAAATCATAAAATAAGTAATGTCATCGAGTACTGTCAAAGTTTATATCGAATAAAAAATGTCTATTTCTAAAAGATGGAAATAATTCAGTTTCAATCATTAGTTTAGACCCTTCTCAGAATTATAATAGCCAGAATAGGAGAACAATCAAGATCCTGGTTGGGCTCCTGACAGGGCATTGTAGACTTAACAAACACATGAATAACATCGGATTGGCAGACACAAACATATGCAGGTTTTGCCAAGAAGATGAGGAAACCTCAGCACACATACTGTGCTACTGCGAAGACCTGACTAGGCTGAGATTTTCAACGATAGGGGAAGAAAAACCACAACCCTCCCAATATATGGAGGACCTGAGGTTTGGCAATTGAAGTCTAGTAATAAGGACGGGTATAGACAAGGAACTTAAGAATAACAGGAGAGCACACACAATAGATCTGCAAAGGTCATAGTGGAAAGGGTCTTAGTCTTTACTGTATTGCCTTCAAAATGGATCCTTCTATCGATATACTATAAGGCGTGTTTTTTTGTTATTTAGTTTCTAGTGATTAATGGGTGTGGATAATGAACAGGTCACATGATACGGATTAATAGGAACTATATTGAAAGTTATTCATATACAAATGTCATATTATAACAAATAAAAATTATCAGGATTCGAACCCTACGGCTACAATTCATAATTTTCGCAGCCAAACCTCTATACCACTCGGCTACGAAGACATAATAATTTATCAACCAGGCTGTTGTATATACTCCATATTATGATGTATGTTAACACCAAAAAAGTGGCGTTTTATCACATAATTAAAGGAATTATTAATAATTATTTTTTATTTAATTAAAATTATTGTATTTTCATCGGTCCTTGACAAGTGCGCAACATGTCGAATTAATCTGAATGAAGCTAATATAAAGAGTGTCAAAACTAACTTCACACAATGTTTAAAAAGCTATTTTTCTTAAAATTAACAGAATTTTTTGTATCAAATATCTCGGTATGGATCAAGAAGTAAACTAAAGCATCTACTTTCTTTTAAATGAACTAAAAAGAATATGAAGAATCCATTGTTGAGACTTTCTATATTAAAATGAATTTTAATTTACGTAATAAATTCTTCAACAAACTAAATTGGATGAAATCATATATTTGTCGCATTTTGGCTTTAATCTTATATAAATAAATATTTAACTTGCAGACATCGCGATGTAGTCCAGTAAATAAAGGGTCCCAGAAGCGATTATACCTGCCGGTCCATGAATTTTCCGTGAAGGGTAGGGTTTGACTAATAATTGAACATCCAGAAATTTCACACACCTTATCGCCATTTTGGGGGGTATTCCCGTCCCCAAAGTTCCAAAAATTGGTTTCCCGCCAATATCTCCCAAAATATGGCATTTAGAGAATGAAAAATGAAGATCAGGTCATTATCTACATAAATGGTCCTTATGATTTTTGCCGAAAACTCGATAGTTTTCGAGACAATGGCCCTCAAGCGGGATCCTTATGTTGAGCTCCCGCTCCGGAGTCGAAAGAGCGGGTTCTTTGCACTTACTCATGACCGTGCGAACAAATTATTCAATATCTCGGGTCAAAATGCATATTTTTTTACAATTGAAAATTCAGATGAAAGGGGAAATTTACAGCTATCATATCCATATCATTCCACCATATTTATTAAATGGGTCAAAGATTTTGTAATAACTTTTTTTTCGAGTGTCGGGAAATTACTCATATTTTTCTTAATAATAGTCATTTACTCTCGATTTTTTGTTATTACAGGTTCTTTAAAGGTCTTTATTGATCTCAGAAATTTTTATTGGCCATCTTTCTTGCCCCTTGATTTTTCAGTTGGTGTTTTCATTTCCAAATTTTTGCTGTTTTTCGAGGTTGGGAATATTTTGCGAACAATCACTGTCTAAAAGTTTGTACATTATCGGATTGTCTTCCAAGATAAGTCATGTTAAAGCTGGGAATTTCTCCTTTTTGGTTGTGCCCTCATTTTTTTTTCTCGAGTTTAGTGGTTTTTCAGATATCCATGAAACCTCAAAATTATGGATTTTTCAACATCAGTTTTTGCGCAAAAAATCATAGGGACCATTTTTGTAGATAATGAACTACTCTTCATTTTTCCCCTATATAAAAATTCTGTAAATGCCATATTTTAGGAGATATTGGCGGAAAACCCATTTTTGGAACTTTGGGGCCGGGAATACCTTCCAAAATGGCTATGAGGTGTGTGAAATTTCTGGATGTTCAATTACTAGTCAAACCCTATCCTTCACGGAAAATTCATGGACCGTCAGGATATTTGTACACTTTGCCTACTTTTCATCCTTCATTCACTGGACTAATGGAATAATATATTCAGTATTATTTATGTCCGCGACGTTCAGTTTTTAAATTAACGAAACAGTCATTGTTTTAATTAATTCAATGAACACCGATGGGATGTATGAATCTAGAATTTTTAATTCTCAACTGTATTTTTGTACTCGTGTCGTTGCAATACCAAATTTTTTTTGTTCATTTCCATTCTCATTTTTAAATAAAAAAACACGGTTTCGCTAGATGAGTCCCACTTCTCATCGAGCCGAGTGGCGGCGCGACGTTCAACAGCCGTCCGCTGTATTTGTTGTAAAGCATTTTAGTTTTAAATGTTATAAAATATAATTAAAATCACAAATTACTACTCGATTGTTTCTGGTTAACAAAAAATAGAATGTGTACGTAACTAATACACTAAGCATAGGGCTATTCGCTCAAACTGCTGCATCTTTCATCAAGGTTGATTATCACTTAAGCTCCAAACACACTCACGCTCTCGAGACTCTTAAATCACACTCGCGCTCATCATCATACACGCGCAAGATTTTTTACATCGAAAAAGTTATGGTAATTTCCTTAATACCTGACAAACAATATGAAAATCAAGAGAATTTTATACTCTATTTCCGCACATTTTGGACGTTATAGTCAATTTTTTTCTCCCAGATGTTTATTTTGTGCCCATTGTCACTATATTTTCTACTTTGTATGTCATATAGTTCGGATATACGGTAATTCGAGGATAGATGGCCCAGTTTGTGAAATTTCATTTTAATATTTTTATGCGTCGGATTAGAATTGCCGTTTCTTTTCAAGAATAAACTTTACTGTGTTAGGAACATGTATTGAGTAACGAAAGTGGATACAAAAATAAAACTTGTAATTTATGGAAAAAATAAAAATAGTTCACCAACGCCATCTCCCCCGCAGTGCTGAGGTGAGATGGCGCAACTAGCAAAAAAGGTATTTTCGCCAACAAGTCACTTTGTTTTGAACAAAAAACACCACATTCGTGACAAAAGTTAACAAACTTGGAGCAGGAATCGTGAAACCGTTTGGAACAACGTAAACATTTAACCCAGTCGTCAGATTTTGTGGTTCGGGAATATACCTCACCACAACCTGTCACCGTCGTCCATATAATCTGAAGAGTCATCCAATGTCGGTGCTTCTAAATCCTCGTCCAAAGATGAGTTAGGTTTTCTTTTGAATAATTTTGATTTCTTCAAAACTGGCTCCTTTTTATTAATGTCCTTTCTTTGATTTTTATGCCGCTTTTTTCTTTTTCACTTCAATTGTCGTTTCTGTGGTTAATATTTCTGCCAGCTGCTTGCTCCTTCGTCGAACAGAATCGACGTCAGCAGAAACAACTGGAACAGGCGAGATGATATCCAGTATTTTTCCAGGGGTACATTTTACAGGAATAGTTTCATTGGTTCCTACAGGCGCAGGTAGTCCGTGTTGTTTTTCTGGTATAGTTTCACCTACAGTCTGCCAACTACAGCAAGGTTGTTGATTATCATCAGCTAAAGCTTTGGGAAAACTTTGAGAACTAGCAGCAGAATTTTGTTTATTTTGAACTGCATCAGGGACCTTAATATTTTTAGTCAAATAAGCGTCATCTGGAATAGCAGAAGGGTTAAATGGCACAATACCAGCAGCCTTAAATGCTGAAGTTTCATTATTTACAGTCGCAGACTTGTTCCATCCTTCCGCAAGTAACTTTCCAAACTGTAATCTAGTGAGCTCTCGTCCTGGGTTATTTTTAATGTATAAATTACATTCTCAGTAGTAGTTAAGTTTTAACGATCTGAAAAAACACCTATCTAGTAGTTGCAAAAATTGTGTCGTATGACTTGGCAAACAAAACAATATTATGTTGTGTTCAACACAGTATTCTAGCATTTCCACGTTACTGCAGTGTGAAGCATGGCCATTAAGCAATAACAAAACTGTCCCTGTCGGTTTTCTGGGAACAAATTGATCTTTAAGCCATCGAAAAAATATGTCACTATTGACATACGCTGACTTCTCCGACATGTACACTAAATATCCCGGGGGCATCTCATCCTCATCCTCAAACTCTCGATTCTTTATTTTTGCCTTTCATTACACAGCAAGGGGGAATAAAAACGCCTTCTGCGTTACAACAAGCTATAACCGTGATGGTATCTCCTTTTTCACCAGAGCTGATATTTTTAGATCCTTGTTTAACAATTACGTGGCCTGGCCTATTATTTAGTTGTAGACCATATTAAAGATATGTCCAGGTTTTCCCATAAGATTGTTTTCGGTCAAAGTATTTTCTAGCAGCTCAAAATAAACCTGAACGTATTTTTTATTCATTCCCAAGGATCGATTAATGGACACTCCTTCTGCTTTTCTTTCTGACAACCCTGTATTTCTCTGCAGAAATAACTGAAGCCACGGAAGACCAGCTAATCTTGATTCCTTACTGAAACGATGTTTAATACCCATCTGTTCGGCCAACTTAAATGCCATTCTCCGCACGTCCAATCGAGTAGGAGAAAATCCGTTTTTTTGAAGTTTGAAGATGTGTTTGACCAACTTTTCTTCGGCAGCTGCACCTAATGTAGATGACCTTTCTTTATATTTCGTGTTGATTTCCTTCTTCGCAGGGTAGTGGCCGGTACCCCAAAATTTCTAGCAGCCTCATTGACTCCCATTCTGTTTTCATTAACAGCTTGAATGGCTTCGGTGAACTGTTACTCAGTCCAACTAGCCCTGGAACAACTTCCAGTGCGCTTGTAATTGGTAGGCATACTGGGGAAAATAGTAACTATGCGCCAAGGTAGAAAAGTGAGTTATTATTGTCGAGGTCCATTAAAGACCGAGAAGATACTCCCCCCTTCTTTAAACCGTTCGGTTATTACAGAACGAGTAAAAGGAGCAGTCTTTAAATCGTTCATTTACTGTGGAGTGGTGTGAAAAGAGTTTGTACCACCTCGGCGAGGCGGGGTTTTAGGAGTGAATATGCGCATTTCGATTACCAGCCAAAAAATAAAATTCATACGCATTTTAGGTTACATAGTTTACAATTGCGAAGTAATAATTATTCATATTTTATAAAAATACTAAAATATAACCACAAAAATATTACACCGAATGACATTTGTCTGAGTTTGACGTTTGATAAATGTCCCTCGTTTGACAGTTTGAGAGTTCGGTAACAAATGATCTTTTTACTCTACGAGAAATCTGCTTCTGCTCCACTCCTATCATTCTCCATTTCGGAGTTAATTGCCGAACGGCACTTTTTTGTATTTACATGAGTTAACCTCACATTCTGTCAAATGGATTGAGATTTAGTTCTAATCAAGTAGGCTCTGTATTTTTCTACCTTGGTTAATAATAAACAACTTTACTACCTCAACAATAGTCAATAAAGTTAGGTTTAGAGGCCAGTAGTGAAAAAAAATAATATCGAGCCATCTCACCTCAAAAATAATTGAACCATCTATCCTCGTCATGAGAGGGGAAATGGCGCACCTAATAAACTGAACACGTTTCTAAATATTCGCCATTTTAAGGTTATACAACAAAACTAGTATGTTTTCACTTACCCAAGATTGACCAAAATTATTGCTAAATTCAAGGCTATCAGGACGTCTCTACTTTTCTGTGACACTAGCGGTTGCGCTGTAAAACCGTTGCACCATGTCACCTTCTGGGCCATGTATCCTAGAATTACCCTATCCCGAATGCTCCAGTCAAGCTCAGACACGCAAAATATTGTAAGGAAAATATTTCCGCGATTCTGTGAGTGCGCTAACTGGAACTACAATAATTTTCAATACTTCAAAACCCCTATCTTCACATTTTTACGTTTCTATATCCAAAACCTTTTCTCTTTCTCTTCGTGGAGAATACTTTGAGAACAATAGTGTTTAAAAGTTTGCTACTGTTTTTTTTCTAGCTCTATACCTAAGGAAAATATAAAATATAAGGCTTAAAGGTATTTTTGTACTCATTGCTTTTAAATGCATATTTTACAGTTATCGCCGGAGTGCGGGAAAGTGTATTTTACGCATCCGGATGTTTTTTACTTTTCCATAATTTGCTTTAAACAGTAGGCAACAAAAGTGTCAAATAATTTAAATTTGATATTTGTACATATATCATATATCATGTCACCAACTATCAATAGAAAAATAAATAAAATAAAATTTATATTTAATTCGTTACAAAAAACAATGTACCTATAGTCTATTTCAGAAAGGTATAGAGTAATAAAATGGGGAATTCCGTCCAGTTCGGCTCAATTTCGGTGTCGGCCATAGGCGTAGGTCTTGAAATAGTATTGTTTGTAATATTAAAATTTTAAGTAATTGCGTAAGAGAATTAGGAAAAGTATGTTTTCTGGCCTGAAGTGTCAATATCGAAATATTGTGTAGGGATTACTTAGGTAGTAGATTATACAGTTACGTTTTGTGTTAAACAGGTACCGTTTAACCTTCTATTAGTACCTCTGCCTAATTCCAACCCTGTTTCAGATTCGGCTCAACCATGAGCCGCAAGGTGCCTTACCCAAAATGTTTAGACCTTTATAAGTATATTTGTTTAGTTTAACGCATCAGTATTTGCTGTTAAGCCGTAAATAATGTTCACAGTATCATAAGATTAGTAATAAAATGGCGACATTTACACCAACGAAAAGATGTTCCAATAATTCTCCACTATCAGTGAATGAAAAACTTATTATTTTAAATGTACACGATTGCATAAAATACGATTACCCGAAATTTACTGTACAAGAAACCGTCGACCGATTTTCCCGAATGACTGGAGTTGGAAAGTCCACCGTTTTTAAATTATTGCGGGGGAGAAAGATAGCAGTCCAAGTGGAGCCTCCCAATAAAAGTCCAGGCAGACCAGTAAAAGTCCTTGATGAAGACACCAAAAGTGTAATTCTAAGAAAAGTTCACTCTTCTTATTTTAAAAAAGAAATACCCACCCTAGATAAGATTTTAATGGAGCTTGGCCAGGATGACAGTATTCCGTTGATAACTAAAAAACTTTTATGGACCACTTTGAGAAATATGGATTTTGCCTGGGAAAAGCATAACCGTAAAGCACTTTTACTGGAAAGCGATGAAATTGTTTGCTGGCGACGAAAATACTTAAGAAGTATAAAGCAGTACAGAACAGAGCAGAAGAAAATCTTTTATCTTGATGAGACGTGGATCAATGAAGGTTATACAGTACTAAAAATGTGGTAAGACAAAAATATAACCAGTGCTCACCAAGCTTTCATAGAAGGCCTGTCAACGGGTATTAAGGTGCCTTCAGGTAAAGGGAAGAGACTAATAATCGTCCATATTGGAAGCGAAGAGGGATTTTTAAAAGTAGTCCAGCTAACCTTTCAGTCGTGCCATACGGGAGAGTACCACGAGGACATGGATTCGGATGTTTTTGAAGACTATTTTGGTGAAATGATAAAATATCTACCGGCTGATTCAGTAGTAGTTATGGATAACGCTAGTTATCATTCTCGACGCATAAAGAAGACTCCAACTTCATGTTGGAGAAAACAAGAAATTATTGACTGGTTAACCACCAAAAGTATTGAATTTGAAGATAATTTGATAAAAAGAGAACTATTAACTATAGCAAATTTACACAAACATCGTTTTATGAAATACGCCGAGGAAGATATAGCAGAAAAACATAGTGTAACTGTGCTGCGCACACCGCCATATCATTGCGAACTAAATCCTATAGAACTTATATGGGCGCAAGTGAAAGGATTTCTAGCAAGACACAACACGACATTCAAAATGAAAGACGTTAAGCTACTGTTTGATCAAGCCATTAAGGAGGTGACACCAGAGAACTGGCGAAAAGCAGTCCAGCATGTCATTAAAGAAGAGGAGAAAATGTGGGATCTTGACTACTTGATCGATCGGACCGTCGACCCGTTAATTATAACGTCAAGAGGAGATGACAGCTCCTCAGATGACGAAGAATATTATGATTTTTTATAATTTAATTTCTGTATAATGTATTTTTTTTATAATGTTCAATAAAAAATAAGTGTACCTACCTAATACTTTGTACATAATGTCTAATTTTTATTCTGTTAAAATAAAATTCTTTCCTTTTTACGAGTATCCTACCGGCACGCCTTTGGCACACTATATTCAGTGTTTGTGAATGGATAACAATAGGCTAAACCCATATATTGACCCCAACCCGGGTGGTACTACCTGCACTTGATAAAAAGAAAGAATTTTACAATGAAATCAATGCCAAACTATGAAAGTGGCTTAAATATTCGTTGGGTCACTCTGTGCTCCCTTTGCATACCTATTGAGGTTTTATTACTATATACCTTTCTGAAATAACCTATAACTCTTTTGGGAAGGAATTTTTCGCATTCGCACTTAATCCCTTTGGTCGTGCTGCAAACAAAGTGCTCATGCGAAAAATTCTACTTCCCAAACGCGATAGGTAAATAACTATTAGGTACAATCTTCATAAATAACTTTGGCATATTTTATGACAACAGGCCTACTAAGCTTCATCACACCAATCAATAACCCTGTATATACGTTAATTTATAAAAACTGTTAATATAAATTATATCAGCGTTTTTAACAATTTATAGTGTGAAAATGCACGTTACAGTAACCAACTGGCCTAATAAATAACTGAATAATAGAAATCCAATATTAATACATGCACACTTTGCTTCTTTACCGCGTTCCAGTACAAACTAGATGAACTAGATTTATGATTTTAAAATGTGGCACATGTGAATGGAGTATTATTATCTTCCTTACAATAAAAAAACAATACGGTGTCGAGGGAATTGTTTAAAAACATAATTACCATAATGACAAACGCACTAAAAGTGTTGTTAAATAATAACAACTGTACACGTTATAATGTAGGATAATTGGACACCAGTGGTGTACTATTTTTTTTCACAAATTCGAGAAGTTATTACACCGTGTCCCCAGTTATCGTTTACATGCAATATCTCGCCTAATTTAAAAGATAACTTTGCAGATATATTGTCGATTTACTAACACCATTGATGAGTCCTCAGAAAAGAGCTACAGATCTATCTATTGAAACTAGAGTAAGTTTACTGCCAAATATAGTGTATTTAAGATATAAATGTAATTTAAAATTTTTTAGGTTTTGGTAGCATTAAGATTTTTTGGAAGCGGAGGCTATCAAATGGATATTGGGTTAAATATTTTTTTATCAGTATCCCAGTCATCTGCATCAAGGTGCATAGAGGAAGTCTCTGCTGCCCTAAATACACCCGGTATTTTTAATTCATGGGTACGATTTACCAGAAATTTTGACGAAATGAATGCAGTAAGACTTAAGTATGTATGAAATAAGTATTTCCTTTCATTGATACACACAATATATCAAAATTTATTTAATCATTATTATTTTTTTTAGATTCTATGAAGATCATAATTTCCCAGGAGTGATAGGGTGTATCGATTGCACGAATGTATCAATACACACTCCAAAAAGCAATGATGAAGAATATCCCGAACATTTATATGTTAATCGAAAAAGTTATCATTCGATAAATGTTCAATTGGTAAGATAATGTATTTTGTGTAATACTATAAGCAAATGTCTTTTTATTTCATAAATTTATATTTTCTTTTAAAACTGTGCATAAAATATGTAGTTGTATTTTTAACTTCCCGCTAAGAAAATCAATGATTCTTCCCTATGATTTTCGAAAAATCGGGAAGTTATTGTTTTTACCCCGTTTAAAAAAATCGAGTTTTCAACAAATCTCGACATTTTGAAGCCCTAAGAAGCTTTCCTGACTATTTTTACGATGATGTCCGTACGTATGTATGTATGTATGTATGTATGTATGTATGTATGTATGTATGTATGTATGTATGTATGTATGTATGTATGTATGTATGTATGTATGTATGTATGTATGTATGTATGTATGTATGTATGTATGTATGTATGTATGTATGTATGTATGTATGTATGTATGTATGTATGTATGTATGTATGTATGTATGTATGTATGTATGTATGTATGTATGTATGTATGTATGTATGTATGTATGTATGTATGTATGTATGTATGTATGTATGTATGTATGTATGTATGTATGTATGTATGTATGTATGTATGTATGTATGTATGTATGTATGTATGTATGTATGTATGTATGTATGTATGTATGTATGTATGTATGTATGTATGTATGTATGTATGTATGTATGTATGTATGTATGTATGTATGTATGTATGTATGTATGTATGTATGTATGTATGTATGTATGTATGTATGTATGTATGTATGTATGTATGTATGTATGTATGTATGTATGTATGTATGTATGTATGTATGTATGTATGTATGTATGTATGTATGTATGTATGTATGTATGTATGTATGTATGTATGTATGTATGTATGTATGTATGTATGTATGTATGTATGTATGTATGTATGTATGTATGTATGTATGTATGTATGTATGTATGTATGTATGTATGTATGTATGTATGTATGTATGTATGTATGTATGTATGTATGTATGTATGTATGTATGTGTATGTGTATGTGTGTGTGTGTGTGTGTAAACCTCTTATAACTTCTGAACGGCTTGACCGATTTGATCGCAGTTGATGTCATTCGAAAGTACTTCACCAAACTTAGATTCCCTGTATATTGGAACCAATTCGGACCGGTAGATTTCGAGAAATTGCAAAAAAAGTGAAAAAAAAGTTGTTTTTTCATTTTTTCAAAATATCTCCGAATTGGCTGAACCGATCGACCTCAAAAAATAATCAGTTCTTAACCTTGAAAACTCGCATCCAAGTGCGTCAGAATCGGTTGATGCGTTCGTGAGATATCGTTGTCGAAAAAAATCGAAAAAAGTGTTTTTTTGTAATAACTCGGAAATGTTTCATCAGATCAATTTTTTTGTTGCAAATTTTTTATAGAGCTCAAAAAACTACGTCGATCGCCGCCAACCGCGTGAAAATCGGTTAATTCATTCAAAAGTTATAGCAGTTTGAAAATTAAAAAAATCGTGTTTCATCGAACTTTGATAAGACTTTTGAGCTCGAAGAGCTCAAAAGCATCGAATAGCTTTATCTTTGAGCTCAAAATTAAATTTTTGAGCTCGAAGAGCTCAAAAACATCGCAACTAGCGACAAAATCGCATGCGCATGCTTTAGGGTCAACCGATTTCCAGATTTTTTTATTTTAGATTTGTGACAGTCAAATGAAGATAACAAATGTTATTGCACGTTATCCAGGGAGAACCCTGATTCATTTATTTGTGGCAAATTCTAACGTATTGCAGTTATTAAGAAACCTACATGCAGAAGAACATTTGGGGTATTATTTATTAGGTAAGTAAAATGTTAAAAATTTACATGTATAACAATACATAAATAAAAATTAAGGTACACAAAAGTTTTTTTTAAGTAGAATGCTTTTATATTTTATTTTACTGCACTAAAAAGTGGAAACATGCAGATATATCGGCTGAATATAAAAGCACTCTAATAAAATAGTAAAAACTTGGAAAAAAATGTTTTCAGTATTTTTTAATATTTTAGGTGACTCTGGGTATCCACAAAGAACTTGGTTGATGAAACCACTGGAATACGAACCACTTATAGGAACTCCGGAGTATAATTACAATAAATCTCAAAGATCTACTAGAAATAAAATAGAAACATGTAACGGTGTATTAAAGATGAGATTTCGATGTCTCCACAAAGATAGAGTTTTGCATTACAAACCTGATGTTGCATGTCGCATAATTAACGCCTGAGTTGTTCTACACAATATGTGTATACAATATAATGTTCCTTACAACGAGATAATGATAGAAATATTGACTTAGAGATGTTTAACAATGGAGATGATAATGATAATCAGCTGGAAGACCAATTCAGAAGTATAAATCCGGAGCTAAGAGCTGGAAGACAAGCCAGAGAGCGTCTAATACGGAATTTCTTTGCAGTATAATGTTTACTTTCTTAAATATAAAAATACATTTTCACTTTAGATTGTTTCTTTTTTTAATCAAAACACATTTACTCACAATGAACTTTAATAATAACTATAAAACAAGAATTTTTAACATAACTACCAAAAAATAAGAACTCAAACAAACAACTAAAAATATACTCAATCTAATAACTGAAAAATAAAGTAATATACATCTTATTAATAAGATAAATATTTAAACACAATAAACAAAACAACATATTTTTATGAGAGCAATTCTTGCAAAGATTCTACTGTCTCTGCAAGTTTTACTAATGATTCATTGATTCAGCAGATTTCTCGGCAGAATCTGCAATTCTTTCTGTAGCTTTTGTTTTACGTTCTAATAATACCAATTTTTTGTCATAATAGTCAAATTTTATTTTATTATTTTTTTCTAAGGACACTATAGTTTTCAGATGCTTCTGAAGCGTATATAGGTTTCTTTTTCTACATTCGCGCGTAAAATGACTAACTATTATATTGAAATGAAATCGTAAAGTCGACAAATGCCGAGGATTGTTACTTTACGCTCTAGCGCAACAAAAGGAATCTTTTTCGCTCGCTTATTTAATCAAACCACGCTCTCCGAATTAACTCAATTGGTGAATATTTAACAATTTATCAGATTAAAAATCAAATAAGTAAAATTATATGAAAATTGTCAAGAATTTTGAAATATAGTCAAAAATGGTCAATAATTGTCAAAAATTGTCAATTATTGTCAAAAACTGTTAAAAATGGGCAATTTTCGTCAAAAACTGTCAAAAATGGTCAATAATTGTCAAAAACTGGCAAAAAATTTCAATAATTGTTAAAATTTTGAAAAATGGTCGATAATTGTCAAAAATTTTGAAAAATTGTCAAAACTGGTCGATAAATGTTAAAAACTATCTAAAATGGTCAAAAATGGACAATTATTGCCAAAATTGGTCAATAATTGTCAAAAATTGTTAAAATTTTTAAAAATGGTCGATAATTGTCAAAAATTGTTAAAGTTTTTGAAATATGGTCAAAAATGTTCAATAATTGTCAAAAATGGCCAAAAATTTGCAAAAATGGTCCATAATTGTCAACAAATGTCAATAATTATCAAAAATGGTCAATAATTTTGAAAAATGGTCAATAACTATCAAAAATGGTTACAAATTCTCAATTATGTTTAAAAACTGTCAAAAATGTAGAATTATTGTTAAAAGTTGTCAAAATTTTGAAAAATAGTTGATAATTGTCAACAATTGTCAATAATCATCAAAAATGGTCAATAATTTTGAAAAATGGTCTAAAATTTTGAAAAATTGTCAAAAACTGTCAAAAATGGACAATTATTGTTTAAAGTTGTCAAAATTTTTAAAAATAGTTGATAATTGTCAAAAATTATTAAAGTTTTTGAAAAATTTCCAAAATTCTGAAATATGGTCAATAATTGTCAAAAATTTGGAAAAATGGTCCATAGTTGTCAACAATTGTCAATAATTATCAAAAATGGTCAATAATTTTGAAAAATGGTCTAATATTTTGAAAAATTGTCAAAAATGGTCAAAAACTATCAAAAGTGGTTAAAAATTGTCAATTATTGTCAAAAACTGGCAAAAATGGTTAAAAATTGTCATCATTTTGAAAAATGGTCAAAAATTATTAAAAATTTGGAAAAATAGTCACTAATTTTGAAAAATAGTCAAAATGGTCAATAATTGTTAAAATTTTGAAAAATGGTCAATAATTGTGAATATTTTGAGAAATGGTCAATAATTGTCAAAATTATGAGAAATGGTCAATAATCGTCAGAAGTTGTCAAAATTTTGAAAAATAGTCGATAAATAATACGAGCCGTTTCCGAAAATCGGTTTAAACACATAATTTATAAAATCGATTTACTAAAAATCGACTAATATTACTATAAAAATCGATTATTTAGAAAATAATAATCGATTTATATAAAAATCGATAATTTTTTAACATCCCTAGTCAGTAGATCTTTTTAAGGTTAATCATGATGAATAGCGAAAATGACGATTATTCTAGCACTCCTATTATAACCTAAGATAATATAAAAAACTGTTTTAATTATTAAAAGAGCGACTGTAGAAAAAAATATGTGTGTTTTTCGAGCGTAAAGTAAAATTGCCGCTTTCGAAAGATCGCTGCATTCTTTCTCAAGCGGCAATCTGTTACTTTACGCTCTAAATACACAAATAACTATTCTAGGTGCCCTTGGGAACTTCCTTTTTTCTTTCTGTTGCATCAGATTTTTCTTCTCCCACAGAAGTACATTTTATTCCTGAAGTAGATGCATTACTAATAAAATCATCTGTTAATTGTTTACTACTGAATTCTAAGCCCATTTCAGGAATGAGATGATCATCATCATCATTCACTTCGCTTGCATCAAAAGCACAACTGGATTCGTTTACATTTTGATGTCCTTTTAAGGACACCTCTTTAATAGTATTAAGAACCTCTTTTTCAAAATCAGACTGTGGTGTTTCAATAAACGGACCACCACCTGTACCACATACATATTTTTTATGCGATCGGTTTTTACTTTCGTACGGCTTCTTATATCCTGCCAAGTCTACAACATAAAAAATGTATATGAGCAAAATGTCACATCATATTTATGAATAGGTTTTGCCTTTCTCCACGCCTTCCATTCTCTATTTAAAATAGACAAAAGCTCCAACCATAATACTTGAGCAAATTAATAACGTTAAGAAAATGAAAACACATCTATTTTTCCAGATTATAAGAAAAATCGCTCTGAGAACATACCAATTTCCTGGATAGCGAAATACGATCTAAAGAAGTATGATTAAAGAGTTCCTGTCTTCGATATAAGCCTGAACATGCATCACATTTTCCTATTTTTCTATCTCCAGAGTGGATGTTTATGTCGTCGGCAGTTCGAAGTATGAAAAATGAAATAAAAAATCTGATTTTTATATTCGTTATTATATTTCAGCTATAACTCATTGAATGGACATTAAATATGCTCATTTTCTCTTATTTTATAGTATAAAATATATCGTTTATATTAAAATTGTCTTTTAACTCTTGGGTTGTATTGATTAGGCTAATGGAACCGTAGGGATCCGCAGTCAATATCACAACCTCACACACACAACTCTTGGGTTGAGAGCAAAATTAAATTCGTTACAGTAAAATCGATATTTTTCGAAATTAGGACATGTGAATCTTTTCACATAAAGTCGAGAATCGAGCCCCAGATAAAACAATGTATTCGACAAACTTATCGTGGCTCTTGTGAGATGCGCGAATAAAAAAATGGACACTACCTTCAGAAAGAATAGCAGATACAGATTGGGTAAAACAGTTTTTCTACAACTGCTATGAAAAGTGACGTATTTCTCAAACCTTACTTGATTTCAAAACCAAATATTGCTCATACTGTGAGAAATGATATTTCTCACGGCTCACGGCACTTTGCCCACGCCACATACATTTATATGGAGAATCAAATAAAATCGACAAAAACTTAGTAGGCTACTGTCATCTTTAAATACCTACTTAGTTGTCACAAAACTGTCAGATTATATTAGAGAATATGTTAAAAATTTTAAAAAATTGTCAAAAATTTTGAAATATGGTCAAAAATTTGGAAAAATGGTCAATAATTGTCAAAAACTGTGAAAGTTTTGAAAAAATGGTTATTAATTGCCAAATATTTTCAAAAATTGTCAAAAATTTGGAAAAATGGTTAAGAATTGTCAAAATTGTCAAAATTTTGAAAAATTGGTCAATAATTATAAAAGACTGTCAAAAATGGTCAATAATTGTTTAAAATTGTCAAAGATTTCGAAAAATTGTCAAAAATGGTCAATAATTGTCAGAATCTGTCAAAAATTGTCAAATATTTTAAAAAATGGTCAAAAATAGTCAATGATTTTTGAAATTTGAAAAAGAACAAAAACTGTCAAAATTTTTGAAAGTTGTCAAAAATGGGCAATAATTGTCAGAAACTGTCAAAAATGGTCAATAATTGTTAAACTTTTTAAAAATGGTCGAAAATTGTTAAAATTTTGAAAAGATTGTCAATAATTATAAAAAAATGTCAAAAATTGTCAACAATTGTTGAAAATTGTTAAAATTTTTGAAAAGTTGTCAAAAATGGTCAATAATTGTCAGAACCTGTCAAAAATGCTCAAAAATTGGCAAAAATGGTCAATAATTGTTAAAATTTGGAAAAATGGTCCAAAATGGTCAAAATTTTTGGAAAATTGTCAAAATTTATCAATAATTGTCAAAAATGGTCAATAATTGTTAAAATTTGAAAAAATTGTCAAAATTGTCAAAATGTTGTTAATAAAACTCTTTTGTTGTAACATTTGTTGTGAAATATTATTATTTTGTTTTAAAAATATGTGTTAATCCTGGATAAAAACTTATTAAAGAATTATTACAGTTTCCTGTAAAATTGTCGTATTTAGTAAAGCGCGTTTCCAACAGATATCGAAGAATGAATATATATTATTCAACGCTTTACAAATAAGTTTTGAAAAATATTTTTCAAAAACAGTGATCGTTCAACTAAGAAGAAACAACTACTTCCCGGGCTATGTGCCCCGACAGACATTGAATTACACTTCTAAGTCAAACGGGGTTGGTATATCTGCAAGATATAACCAACCATTCTGGTTTGTAATTAGAAAGGACAACATAGCTTGTAGACCAGTTTCGGCGTATTTGCGCCTCATCATTACAAGGTATATGTTATCGTCCGAGAGTTAATCCCGGACTGACTATATCTCTAACATCACCACCAATGCATGTCAGCCAGTAACGGTGATGTAAAAGTTGTGATGATAGCGACACCTTCACCTCCAAACCACAAACCAAAATTCGAAATTGGACAAGCCCGTTAGCTTGAAACAATAAAGAATTATTACAGTTTCCTGTAAAATATTAATATTTTGTTACCTGCAGAATTAAGTTAAATATAGATATTATAAGCAAACAAAAGGGCGCCACTAATTTTATTTCTATAAAAAAATTAGAAAAAACTCAAAAAAAAAACAAAATCAGCTAACTTTTAACTATCGTTATCTGCTTTTAAAGAATACTAAGGTACACTAGAGAAAAAATTGTTACAAGATGTGTGTGTTAAATAAAATATAAGATATATATACAGGGTGTCAATTTTAAAACTTGTGCTGTATCTCATAAACAAAAAGAGATTTCAAAAAAATTTCAAAACCGTTTCTAGGGTAGAGAGGGGGAACTAGAATGACATGAGAGAGAACGCACCCCCATCAACCCCCTATGCCTCACCTACAAAAATTTAAATGGCAACCCCCTACTTGTGATACGTCGTTAGAAAGCTTTCCATCGGTCTAAGTCATAATTATACAGGGTGTAACAATAAAGCAGAAACATTTATTTACATAAATAATAACCATTGGTGAAGCCATCACAAAAAAAATTTCATAAATGACTTTCCTTATATCCGTATTATCCAGGAACTGAAGATAGAAACTTCGTTTCTGGGAGCTGTGTCTTCCGGGACGTTTCTCCAGAAACTAGTAACCTTAAAGGTAAGTTACGTGCAGGAACATTCTACTACCAAAACTTGTTTTTTTTTCTCTGAATCAGTTAAATTGATTACAGAGCTCAGGAACGGTACGGGCACAGGAATGTACCTAAGTCCTCAGGAACGGTATGTCTCCCAGGAACTGTGCAGAAATCCTAGTGTAGTTTAGGTACTTTATCCACACATAATTTTAACTAGTTGAATATTTGGAGATACTGCACAGTTAGGGCTTCACACGAGAGCGAGATTTTTCTCGTCTCGTTCTCGTCTCGAAAAAGCGAGACGAGACTACGGCTTCACACGAGAGCTAGATTTTTCTCGTCTCTTCTCGTTCTCGTCTCGAAAAAGCTAGAAGAGGCGAGACATTTTTGAAAATATTATGGGCGATACCGAGACCACATATCTACACCGCAACCCGAGAGTCTCGTTTTTGGTCTCGTTAAATTTTTTATGAAGCTTTTATTAGAAAAGGTCTACATAGAGAACCATACATTTTACAATATATAAAATCTGGTGACCATCTGTAAAATATTTTATTGTAAATTTAAAGTGGTGAGTCTTTCTTTTTTCTATGTGGAATAAAATGATAAAACAGGTCGGTTTTACCTAAATTAAATCGACAATACAATAGGGTCGTAAAATTCAGCAGAATGGTTAAGGTTTCATTAATATGATAAGCCCTTAAATTAAATCTTTTAGAAGCTCTTGAGATAAATAGAAAAAAATCTGGTAATCTTCTTAACGACCAAATAGATATCAACCATTCCCCCTTATTAAACTTATTTACCTAGAAGATAGGTCAGGAGTAATTGTTGTGAATGAATTTCCAGCGAGACAACCGGTAATAAGTCGAGACCTAGACTTGAACGAGACTCAATTTCTTCGGAATTGACGAGATCGAGACGAGATTTTTGATACTCTCGCCCACTCTCGTCTCGTGTGAAGCCCTATGCACAGTCCCAAATTTTGATCTCCTCTATTTCGAGGTAATTGATAGAAAGACAGCCGGATACCTCTCCATTCCTATTTATATACGTTCGACTTATTTTAAATTTCGCGCTGAAGTTAACTCCGGAACTATGATTATTGATTTTTGGACCGAATACACTTGTTGTCTATTCCACCAAAAGAAAATATTTGAATAATTTTTATATAATTTTATCTCAGACTTGTTGTCTATTCCACCAAAAGATTAAATATGAGAAATTCTATTTTAATATTCGAAATGTTATCGGCAAAGATAACGTTTCAGGACCTTAAAATTTTTTTGCAATATTATTCTTCAAAATATTATTGATTGTCTAGTTGTCGAATTTTTTCAAAAATATCAGGCAGGAGCAAAATAAAAAAAAATTAATTACTCTTGATAAAACGATAGCTGAAACGCTACCGAAACATTGAAATAAAAATATAAAAAAGACTGTGATTTAATTTCCCAAAAATAACAAAAAGAATAATGAATATACCACACAAAAATAGTTCTATCCGAAAGTGAAAGGATCGAAATATTGATGATAGGTTTCGGTAAGACGTTCACTAGATTTGATCACTGGATAGGTAAATTTTCATTAGCTTTTTTTTGTGTTTAACCACTCCCAACATGACCGATCGACTTCTCTTTCAGTAATAATTAAACCAATTTAAAATTATAAATGCCATTAACCGGCCATTCTCTTTCATCGAATGAATCAATTAAACTATTAAAAATTGTTATTATCGTATAAAAGTTTCACAGTTCTTTCTCATGTATAACCTGCTGAAATGCAATTACCTACTGGTTTTTTAAAATTCTTCCCAATAAATTCTCGGTTTTATAAAATGAAACCTCGTTTTGCCTTTTGTTTATTCCTTTCACTAAATACTTCAAACAAATGCGTTTGCACCTACTATTCAGAATTGACTGTTTGTTGATTTAATCAATTCTATGTTCTAGTTGGTCTAGAACAAAAAGGGGAAGGGATTCCCTTCCCCTTTTTTGAAAACTTCATGTGGAATACAAATTATTTGATATTTATGGCTACATTTATACATACTGATTTATTCCTCATCTCGGAAAAATTCATGTTGAATATAAAGTATTTAACTATTTTTTAAATAAAATATCTGTTCAAATAGATTTTTCTCCATAAATTCCGAATGTATCACACATTTTTTAGTAAAAAGATCTAAAACCTTGTGGAAAGTATTTCCAAGCCGTCACGAGTTACGGAAATGAGAACTGGCAACATTGTCCATCCTCCGCTCTATCTAAAATTTGTGACCATCTTATATAATATTTTTGTCAAAAATTGTCAAATTTTTTTAAAAAATGGCGGATTTTTAGTACTTTTAATTGCAATTTTCTCTTTCAAAAGTGCATGATCCAAGAATTTTTTTCTTTTAAAATGTTCTATAGCAATAGGGCTTTCTAATAGGAAAAAAATCGTTGCAAAATTCCGAGGGTCGCAAACCTTACCGGACCCAAAAATATAGTGGTTGGTAGTGCAGCAGATTTAAAACAAAGACGTGAATTGAATTAAAGAAAACCAAAGTGTTTTCAGTAAAATAAAGCGATGCTGTGAGATATATTTTCTAGAATTATTAGGCTCACTATAGAAATGTTCTCCTTACTTCAGTAAACTGTTAGTTATGTTCTTAGAAAGCTAGTTTGGAAATATTTAAAAAAATATACATAATATAAATTTATTAGTAAGCAATAAAATAAGTCGCTTAAAATTGCTGGAAACAGAATAATTAATTGAAAACAACTAACTATATTCAAGAAAATTTTGAATAGTTGGCAACATAGCAACCTTGCGATGAAAAGCTATAGTAAAATTAATACCTATTTAGAGGTACCAGCCGTTTTAGTAACTTAACGTATGCGGCTTCTTGAACCATCTGAACCCGCATGAAAAAAATTAGGTTATGACCTTTGTCATGTCAAATGCTTGACATATTTCTTATTGCATTGGCGTAGTGACTTGAAATTTCATATTATCAGTGGCGGTTTGTAATAATACAAATTAATTTTATGAAATTCATAAAATTCTAAAGATGTTGACATAATAAAAGAATATAAAAGAAGCGCACTAATTTTAAAAACATTGTTTTATTAACTAGATACATAGTTTTCGTAAAAAAATATGGCAATTCAGAGTTCGATTAAGTACAAATTCTAGATTTTAAGAAAATGACAACGTGATCTTCAAGGCAAAGTTTAATTAGTTTCTAAATCAGAATAACTTTCGGAAAGTGATAGTTCATCATCGGATTCATTGGATACAGAGATCACCATAGGTTCGATGTTTAGTAGGTCCAGTTTGTTTTCTACTTCCCATGCTTCAGAAATAATTTTCTCTGTATGATTTTTGTAATTCTGCCAGTGTTGCTCCGGTACATTTTTTACAACGTCATTCCATACTTTTAAGACTTCAGTAGGTGACCTTGCAGTTTTCGTAATAGCTTGGTCATAATGCCTTTTAGTTTTTGACCATACCATTTCGATGGCATTAAAATGGCAATGATAGGGTGGTAGCCTGAGAACACAATGACCATGCTCGGCAGCGTATTTGTCTAAATGATAATTTTTTTCTGGCAAATTTGCTTTTCAATTATATTCCAAACAGCATCCTTTAAAATGTGATCTGGAAAAGGAATATTCTTTTTTTTGAGCCATTCTAACATGCGTGTTTTACTCCAACTTTTTCTTGGGATTTCTTCATCCAGGCGACTGTGATACGTTGCGTTATCCATTATAATTAACGATGGTTCTTCCAAGTTTACAATTAGTTGCTGTTTAAACCAATTTTTAAAATTTTCGGTGTTCAGGTTATCATGGTAATCGCCTGTTTTTTTATTGCATTTAAAAATAAGCGATGCATTTGCAACAAAACCTTTTTTATTACCGGCATGAACAATTACATATCGTGTCCCACTTCCAGTTATTTTTAAATCACTGTGTTTAGTACCATCTTGCCACATTCTTCTGTCCCCGCTTTTACTAAAAACCCATGTCTCATCCAGAAAAACAGGTGTAAAGAGCTTTTCGCTTTTAGCAGCATGGTATTTGTTCAAAAATAATATTCTTTTTAATCTGACTGCAGGCATTTCCAATAAATGTTTTCTTCCATCCTGTTTTTTGAAATGAAAACCCATTTTTTTAATTCCCAAATATAACGAACCTTTGGAAATCTTAGTTTCTGGAGACTCTTCGATAAATTGCCATAAAATAGTTTCTACTGTGATTTTATCCTTTCGCGCATACATTTTATAAATTACTTCCCTCAAACAATGCAGGGTATTTTTTGTAATTCGGGTTTTGATCCGGGAAACGCTTGCAGACATATTTCTTCTAAATTCGAAATCTGTAGCTCTGTTTGGTTTTTCAAGATTATATAATGTGCTTTCTGGAACTTTTAGTGCTTCGGACGCTTTTTGAATTGCCTTAAATCGAGATCCTAAATCGTTTTGAAAATAGTTTACTACATTAAGCATAAGTTTTTTGGATTCATCAGAATATCGCATTTTTATATCTTATTTCGCGTTATGACATTAACATGAAATCAAAATTTGACGTAACTTCAAAAACGTGACATCTAATAAATTAGTTACGACGTTCATTTTTGTTGGTAATTTTTTGTTTCAACCGATTTATTAATAATAAATAAGGATGGTCTTATTCTAAATGGGTATAAAATTTACTATAATTCATCCAGTCCAGTATTTGGCATAATATAACGAAGTAACCGGACAGTTTTAATTCGGCCAACTGGGACATAAAAAACATATGAACATCTGGCCTGACCTGGGTTAGAACATCCAGGGGTGTGCGTGAATTGTGTTGTAGAGAAATATTCACAATATTCGAATTTATAAAAAAATTTATATGCACGCCATTGGGCGGCACTTGCCTTTAAAGGGATTAAAAATATGGGTCATTACATTGTGCCGAGAAGAACTATACCAAATGTGACTAAAAATATTCGAAGATAAATAAATTAGGAAAGAATATTTATTATGATAAGATTAAATTTATATACATAACTTGTGAGAAGTCTATAAAAAGCATAATTTAACACGAAATACTCTACATTTTCTGATGACTTATACCTACTCATTATAACTGTGCTGTACCTTCAAAGTTTTCAAAAAATCCACGCCAGAGAATGTTTTTGGCAGGTCATCATATTTTACCACCAAACGATGACAATTTTCGATATTTTTGAAGACGAGGACAAAAACGGATTTCTTAATAACAAAATTTCATCATTTCTGTTTCCTAACCTCACATACTGTCAAATGAGATAGCAACCAATAATAGGAGTCCGATCTCCTTATATACTCCCCATGATTTACAGTATGATCAGATAAAGGGACTATATAGCCCTATTTCCCCGACTATATGAATTTTGTATTTTGTTAGAACCACAGAACTCAACGCTAGTTCTATGGTAGGAACCGACGAAATAGATAAATAAATGAAATGCAAAATCATATTTGACATGAAACTGACATTTTTAGTACAGCAAAACCGAGTTAACACTACATTTGGACCTAACTTTACGCACGTTTTTTTCACATCATTTATTTACCATTGGTTGACTGACTGTCAGTCTCCGCTGCTCCGACATGTTAGAGTCACCAGTGGCACATAAAAAAACGCAGTTGTTGTTGTTTACATCATTCATCATTATATCTGACAACTTGAAATTTCTTCAATTTCTGACGCTGTTAATAGTGCAGTCAATACTTTATTATCACATTCTAAATTGATTTCTATTTATTCGTCCATTTCTTTAATAATTCGCTAGAACCGCTTCAAATCTTCACTTTTTTGAGGTTAAGCTGTCATTTTGTAAACCACCAAATTTATCCACCACCTCGAAACAGCGGTGGAATAGTTTGCAATTTTGGTTGATGCAACAGTAATAAATGAAAGAGTCATTTTTTCAATCTGAAATCCACCAATGAATATAAAAACGCAGTTGGTGGATTGGTGGATCTACCGGTGAATAAAAGAAACTTGCCTTTTGCAACCAAGTAGTAGTAATTTCAGCTAAAATTCTTTTTTAAATTTGACGGTTAATAGTTTTTTTGCCATTTACAGTTTTCTGGAATTTAATGGTAAATCGGTTTTAAAACAAAAAATGCATACACAGTTTGGGTCCTAAAATATACACTTTGCTTCCAATCGACATTAAACATGAACATAGGTGGCCAAAGTATAAACAAGAAATCAAAAAATATATACTAAGTACATTTCGAGATGCCGTGCGAGAACTTATTGAAATTTGAAAATGATATCCATATTGTATTCGAATATATTTATAGGTTTTTTCGTTGACCGTTTATTAATTTCGCTATTAATGAATTATTTTATTTAAAAAAGGATGCGTTAATGGACGTCATTAACGCACTCTTTTTCATTAAGGCACTCTTGTTTCATTAACGCACTATTTTTGTGATTTTGACGTTTTGATGACATTTTGATATAGACAATATACCAATATCATTATGACATTCCACGTCATTGGTATGGAGTTGACATTATTATCTCCTGATAGTCTTTGTGGGAAAGTGAATTTTGTCACAAAAAAAGAGTTTACGGTCAACGAAAAAATATTGTAATCAACTCATTTGTTAATGGGCGATTAATAAACTCAACTATTAAAGTCACTCACTCGCTATCGCTCGTTCGTGCTTTAAATAGTTTCGTTTATTAATCGCCTTCATTAACAAACTAGTTTATTAAATAACTGGGTATATACCGAAAGCGCCGATTTTACCTGTACTAAACTAGATGCCCCGAAAGGGTCATTAATCCGACCGTCCACTTGCGCCGGCTATCGGTCTGATGATACACAGCGGGGTGTCATCCGAATTAAAGGATTAAGAAGGTAGATTCTTGAAAATAATTATATTTGAGAATTTTAAATTTCGTTCTTGTGGTTCAACAAAGCAGGGGTTAAGGTGGAGATGTGCGAATAAAAATTGTACAGCTAAGCTCTACACCGATGAAAATGGTTAGGTTAGGTTTAGGTTAGGTTAGGTTAGATTTATATAAAAATAAACAGTGTGTGTATACCTACAAAAATAACTAACCAAAAATATAAACAAAGATTGCAATTTTTATCAGAAAAAGTCGAATTATATAAAGCAGGACATATCCAAAGATTTGAATTTGTAAAATATGTATCATACCATTACGGCCCCCTGTAGAGGCAATTGGCGCAAGTCGACCCTGGGATTATGGTTACTTGAGATTGCTCCGGCGCAAAAGGACTATGAGATTATTAAAATAATCATCAATCGGCGCATTCGGTCTATGCCCAAATAACTATTTTCGTTGACCGTTTATTAATTTCGATATTAATGAATTATTTTATTTAAAAAAGAATGCATTAATGGACGTCATTAACGCACTCTTTTTCGTTAACGCACTCTTTTTCATTAACGCACTCTTTTTCATTAACGCACTCTTTTTGTGATTTTGACGTTTTGATGACATTTTGATATAGACAATATACCAATATCATTATGGATATTTTCCAAGTTGTTTGAAGTCATTTTGATAATATTTTGATTTAAACAACCAGCTATTGTCATGAAAATAAAAAAAAAACAATCACAGACTAACATCATACACTTTAATTAACACTTTTAATACATAATTATTTTTGGTTATTTATAAAAATATTCTTTATATTACAATTGTTCAAATTTAAGAACGGAACAGATACATTGTTTGTGTTATGAACGTCATGATTTATATTCAGGTTTAAATCATTTTCCGATATTTTCCAAGTTGTTTGAAGTTGTTTTGAAGTCATTTGGGGGGTTGGAAGAAGATACTGTCTCGTTTGTGGAAATTAATTGTTTGTTTTGGATTGAATCCTCAATGTATGCCTCCACAACACTGGTTCATTTCCAGTCCCCAAGTCTCTTTATTGTTGCAAAATCTGCCCCTGAATCGGTCAGTATTGAGGCAGAGGATCTGCGGAAGCAATGTCCTGTATGTAGCTGTGGCTGATCCAGTTTTAGAAATTGTGCAGCTGTACATGGTATTTTGGAAAAGGTGTTGATGCCCAGGGTTTGTGGTGCATTTATTGTTTCGATAATGTATGAAGAATCGTGTGTGTTTTGTATGCTGTGGTCTCAGTGTTATATATTGTCTAATTAATTTTAAGAATCATTATCCACAACTATAAAAATTCTTTTCTCCCTTGTTTTTGTTTTTGATTCTGGGATAGTGATTATAAATTTTGATTTTAGGTCTTCAACGTTACCGGTTTGCAATTCCAGAAGTTCATGCCTCCGTAACGCTCCAGCTATTCCAAAGATTAGTGCGACCTATAAAGTGAATTCAATACTTTGTTAATATTCGTAGAATTCCATATTAAGGCACTTTTTGCATTTTATTTCCATGTAAACAGATTATCGGGACCGGTGAGTTGCATCCCATTTGAGCAGGTCAAACTTTTGACCGCTGACTTGCAACCGTCCCACCGCTGAGTTGCATCCCGTCATCAAATTTAATATTGTGTCTAAAACTGGTAGATAATTAAATAAAAGCGGGCATTGTTGTCATGTTTATTCCGATATCGTAATTGGGACGCACCGGAATTCGGTCCCGCTACCTGCGGAAGGGACTACCTGTAACGGATTAAATTCGAAGTGCGATTTCGGAATTGGGTCCCATGTACCTACTATTTGTTTAATTTGACCAACCTAACAAAACCTAACCCCAACCCCAGTTAGATTCGACAGCGGACCGAATTACGAAATCACCCTTTCGGATTTGGACAAAATCCCTGTGAGCAGGTAGTCCCTTCCGCAGGTAGCGGGACCGAATTCCGAAACACCGCGTAATTGATACTAAATTTTATTTCCGAAACTGCATCTAATACAGTTTTATAGCAATATAGTGAATAATATATTAATTTAATTTAAACATTATTTAATATGTAGGTTAGGTTAGGTTATGTTAGGTTAGGTTAGTCAGGTTAGGTTAGGTTAGGTCTCAACACGTCATACTTTCTACTATCGTTAAGCTTAAGAAAATATGATGACATTTTTCAAATCTCATACAGATATATGTTCCAATTTTTATAAAAATATTTACGATTCAAATAATATATCGGCAACATTGCTGTAAAATTTGACCTGCTTTTGACCATGATAGGCGATTATTAATTAACAGACCTTTTAGGATTACGGATGCTATTCGACGGTCACCTTTTTCCGTTCAGGTAAGATCTTACTTTTTGGGATGCAACTCGCCCAGATTATAATACTTTTGTCAATATCTTTAAAATTCCGTATTAATGCACTGTATAAATTAAAAAATTTTCATTATACCTCCACTCGTTTGAGAAAGCTACTGTGTTAGCGAAATGCGTCACGACTGTATATTGAACGTTAGTTCAAAATAAAAATGAAGGTTTAAACAAATTAAATTGATTTATTTCATAGTTACCTATAAAGTGGTTTGCTATTTATTACAACTTTAAATTTAAACCCTTTGCGAACAAATTATTAGGAGCGTCAAGAATGAATTTTAGCACCTGATCTTTTTCTAAAACTTTGGATTTTTTGGGGACGTGTCTTTCAGTTTGTCTTTTAATATACATAATCAATTTGTTAAATTTTCCAATATCAATATTTTTCTTCACATAAAGAGTTGATTTCAACATTGAGAATGTTGGCCATAGGCTCGCTATTAAGCCTCTTTGAGCAATGTTTAAAAAGTATGCCAGGAAGACAGGCTCCGTGTAATTGGTTTTATATTTTTTTTTTCACTACACCTAGTATCAAATTCATTATAGGTTTTTTCATAAAGATCTCGACTTTTAGTTGGTAACAAACTCGAACATGCATAGTTTGCACTCGCCAATAATGCAGCAGGTAATTCAGCAGGGTTTTCTAACTCCATAACTGCACAATTACGAATTTACAATAACTTTTTCACAGTGACAACTTTTTTGACAATTCGCATTTTATATTTTTCAATGATAACTGAGCTTTTTGGCCAACCTGATTTTTACGTGAAATTGAAAATGTATGGAGTCAATGACATTCTACGTCATTGGTATGGAGTTGACATTATTATCTCCTGATAGTCTTTGTGGAAAAATGAATTTTGTCACAAAAAAAGAGTTTACGGTCAACGAAAAAATATTGTAATCAACTCATTTGTTAATGGGCGATTAATAAACTCAACTATTAAACTGTAACAGTTTCGTTTATTAATCGCCTTCATTAACAAACTAGTTTATTAAATAACTATTAAGCATTATATTGATTACTAGGATAATAGGATTCACATATTTTTATAAAAAATTTTATCCATGTAAATATAATGTAGTTGTATACAATTTTAGTCTTTAGCTCTTAGATTGGTCATTTTTATGTGTCCACATACAAGTAATTTAATTACTTCGTTGTTTGTTCAGGTGTTTATTTGATTTTGTTAAACATTTAAATTTAATTTAAATTGATGTATTTTTAAAAAGTCACTACTACTACTAATCTATTTAGTATGTTTTTGAAATACGAGTTCAAATTAAAGTATTTCTAAAAATGAGTCATTTAGGTAGCAACAGTTAGTAAGTTGATGCTAATTTCAATAAAAGGCACGCTTCAGGTTCTGAAAACTTCAGATTTAATAAAATGGGTTTTGCAATATTTTAAGAATTTCCATTATTACAAACAAGTTTTATACACCATTGGTGTAAGCCCATATTCATTTAACAAATTTATTACAACAAATTTTACGATCGGATTATCATTTTATTGAAATTATTGTAGTCGGTATTTACCAATAAAAATATGCCATTACCAGATGTGTTTATGGTAACTTGTATCGGTATTTTCAAAGGTACAAAGGAGTTTTTAGAATTTTGTATGTATTGAATATACAGTATACCATGAAATACAACAATTTAATTTGCTTAAATCTCCATTATAATTTGAACTAACGTTCAATTTAAAATTAGTGACGCGTTTCGCTAACACAGTAGCTTTAAGTAGATATAATGAAAACAATTTCATTATACCTTCACTAGTTTGATAAAGCTACTGTGTTAGCGAAACGCGTCACAAATATCAAATTGAACGTTAGTTCAAATTTAAGCAACTTTTCATCGTGTAGTATGGATCTTCCATCAAGTAAAAGCCTCATCTATTCAATATACAGTATGCCAATTTTAAAACTATGACTATATGTCCAAAAAATATTAAACCGTTTCTAAGGTAGACAGAAGGAACTAAAATGACATAAGAGATAAGGCATTCCCATCAACCCCCTATAACCCACCTATACTTGTGATATGTCGTTGCAAAACCCGTCAAAAATGATTTCCAACGCTATAAGTAACAATTATACAGGATGATCAACGTATTTTTGAAAATATGTGTCAAATTTAGTGTAAGAGATCAGGTTTTTTGTACGATTCTTCAAAATAAAGGTCATTTTTTAACAAATACTCTTGAATGAATTTCCCGTTTATTGATTTATTATTTGGCACTTTATTTAATTGACGGCTATGATAAGTTGCATTGTCAATCACATACTTTTAACGTGAAACATTTGGAAATACATCTTCCGAAGCAAAAATAAATAATATAATGGTTAATTAAATTAATCTTAATAGTTATTTATTGTATAAGTGTATTAGATAGTGTTTTATCCACGCAAGAAAGTTTAAGTGGATAAAACGTAACTAAACACGAATGCAATACAACGTTTTATCCACAGTTATTTAGAATCAGTTTCATCAAAATTGATTTGACATTTCGCTCTGACAGCTGCTGTAACGTAAAAAATTATTGAAATTAATTTAAAAAATTTTGGGAGGTGTTGCTATAATAATATTTGAGACTGTTTTATTCAATTATTCTATTATTTACTTGTGCTTCGGAAGATATACAGGGTGTTTCTAAATTCATCCGACAAAATTCAGGAGGTGATTGCTCGTATGAAATTAAGATGGGTCTTTCCTATAACAAAATTTCCACCCCCTTCCGAGATATCAGCCCTAAAAGGTACTTAGTAAAATTGAGTTATTATTTTTTTTCTAAAATTTCAGTAAAGCTAGAAACTTGAAATTCTGTAATTTTCGTGCACTCGCAAACGACTAAACACGGGTATTTTTTCAATATTAAAAAAATTATAAATTATGGTGTTTATTTTTTTTCTCTGCAGCTATTGGTTTTGGGAAAAAAATTTAAGAATAAAAAAAAATTTTAAATAAAACAAGGGTTTTAGGTTAAATTTTATTTTATAAAACTTCATTTCGAAAAAAAGTTTTGATGTGAAATAAAGTAAGGGCTGCTAATTTCACCCCCGTATAATGTAACAGGAATATTGAAAAAATACCCGAGGTTAGTCCTTTACGAGTGCACGAAAACTACAGAATTTCAAGTCTCTAGCTTTACTCAAATTTTAGAAAAAAAAAATAAAAACACAATTTTAGTCACCACCTTTTAAGAGTGATATCTCGGAAAGGGGTGGGCTGAGGAAATTTTGTTATAGGAAAGACCCATCTTAATTTCGTACGAGCAATCACTTCCTGAATTTTGTCGCATGAATTTAGAAACACCCTGTATTTCCGAATTTTTATTTTTCAAGTTAAAAGTATTTTTCACGATAAATGGTTGACCACCGTATCTATAAATAATTTAATTCGATGTAAATATAAAACGAGCTTTCATTGCTTGTTTTCCATTGTCTGATCTGAACTGCACCTACCTACTTTATTTCCAATGCCCTTTTTATATTTACATATAATGGGATTAAAATATTTATAGATATAATAGATAATGGAGATTCCGGGATAATTATTTGGGCGATTCCCATCTCGGCTAATCAGGCAGGTATACTGAATAAAAATCGCCCAAGTCGGTCAGAGTCTAAAATTGCCCTGATTTGGAATGGCCCATCTCGACCAACCTTTATTACAATAATACACTTCAATCAGATTGATTAGATTTTATTAATGTCTACATATAAATATAATAGCTAACTATATTATAACAATTTATACATATTTACATTAAGTTATATACATGAATGATAATATGAAAATATTTTAACAAAAGACAACTTTGAAATCTTTTTATTTTTATACTCTTCAATTTTTTTAGCAACAAAATTTGTTTTTAGGTTGGGTTAGGTTAGGTTCCATTTGGTCTCCCCTGAAACTAATTTCCGGTTTTGTTGTTTAAATTTAAAGTTATTTATCACTAAGAGTGGTTTTCCTCGTTGACTCGTCATTTCTTTAAATACTAGATGAACAAGTGTTGCCATTTTCCGAAGTTAAATTTAAATTGTTTTTACATGCACTGGTCAAGAATCAAAATAAAACTAATAACTATTTTCGATAATTCAGGATAAATGTATTACAACTGACCAGCGTTCATTACTCTGCCACCATTGATAAGAATTCAAAGAAATTGATTGCATAGATTAGGGGTTGAAATTTGTCGTGGGTTTCTAAATGAAAGTGGTTTTGGCCGAGATGGGTATTTCCTAAACTCATTAAAAATTGATCTGTCAGGTACCTTATTAAATCGGCCGAGATGGGCTACGCCCAATTATTTTTAATATTGTCTCAGGTAATAAAAAACTCACTCCGAAAGTGATATTGTTTTTAAAACTAAGTATGTGGCAAAAAAGTGCATTTATCGCCGGATGCGAAGTGAATTGTGAAATATGTGTTTGAATCTTTGAAACATCGAGGTCATAGTATAACCGATAAAAGAAACACGTAAATTGACCAAAACCCCAATATCCACAGTAAAATACATTATCAATAAGCCAATACCTAAACGAAAAAAACGAAGTGACGCTAATAAAACCAAATGTGTTGACCAAATGCAAAAAATTTAATCCGAAGAACGATATATCTCTTATACTAAGACTAAATGATACCAAATCTAGATTGTATAAAAAAGCGGTTAATCAAATACAAAACGTGGAATTTATTTTCTTCTATTTATTGTCTGCTTTTTTGTTTTATTTACAGTCAGAGTTCATTTTGTTCCTTTTAGATTCCATTTAAATTTCATATCAGTTATTATTTAAAAAATGTATCTTTGATACCTTCCACTGTTTTGCAGATAACCTGTATAGTACAAAATGTTTTTAAAATGTGGCAATTATTAAACTACATTTTTTTAAAACATTTTTTAATAACATCTGCCAATTAAATAAAATAAATCAAAGCATATACGGTGAGCCTCCCTGTATATTTAATTTTAATTAATTAATTAAAGTTTAATTTGTTTTTAAAAAGTTTAGTGATATTTTTTTACAAAATTTATATTTTAGTATCTAAATTTCACCGACTACGGATTTGTTACTGTTTACTGTACAATGAAGGATTTATAAACTTTTAATATTAAATCCCAAAGACCCTTAACATACAGTATTGGATATTTATGGTTTCGAAAGTACTATCCTAATAAGCCAAACCTTTTTTTAATTTTAATGATTCAAAACCGATTAGAGAAAAAAGGTATCTATGATTACCTTCTAGTGGTCGTTCTATGAACTTCAAAATAATTTCCAATGAGTTCTCTTAACCACTTTCATAATAAATTTCATAAAAAGTACGCTGTTATTTATTGAACGATGAAAAAAACTTGCTCGACTCCGAGCAACCAATTTCACTTTCTTGTCCCGAGGAAGAAGCTTCGGAGAACCTTCACCTTGATATTTATTTTGATGAATTCATTTTTCAATGTCGGTTATATTTTAGAAACTGAGAGAAAGGAAACCAATAAGAAAATATTTCAGATTATTTATTCGTCTAAACATAAACGATCGCTAATTTAGGTTGTAATCAGATTTATATGAAGATAAGTTATTGTAAAGTGCAATTTAAAAGATCATTGTTAATATTAGAGATGTATACTACATTCCAAAATATTTCGTTTTGACTTGATGAATCAAGACCAAAACCCACCGCAGGTTGTCGTTAATCCGATAACAATATCGTACTCGTTTCTTCGAAAGGCGAAAAGATAATGCCTAATAGTATGGTTATTTTACAACTGAAATGTTTGGCTGGTAAAATAATATTTGATACCAATTTTTAAATTTATTTAATTATTCTATTATTTATTCGTGCTTCGGAAGCTATATTTCCGAATTTTAATTTTTCAACTTGAAAGTATTTTTAATGGTTGACCACCTTATCTATAAATATTTTAATCTGATTGTGTGAATATAAAAAGAGCTTTCATTGCTTGTTTTCCTTTTTCTGACCTGAACTGCATCTAGGTAGGTAGGTAGGTTATTTCCAATGCCATTTTTTATTAGATAATTTTATAAAAATAAGGAATTCTTTTGAACCACGACCTGAGAAGAGTTTTGACAGGGCATATTATTATTCTAAAAATATTGACCAAATTAAAATCAATCATACTATGAAGCTCTTTATCAATTATTTATATTCAGTCCAAGATTTTTAATTCCAAATATTTTTCTACCATATTATGTTCTGCATCAATCCCATTTAAATTTAGACGTCTGAAGTTGATTCTACCATTTTATTATTATATTATTTATTATTTTAGTAAATTTATTTGATTTATACGTTGATTTTAAATATTTGTGACTTTTCTTAATAATTTTCCAAAATTCATTCCATTTATTTATATCGCAACGCCCCTCAATTTTTTTCTTAGATAACCTTTCTTTTCAAATTTAAATTTTTAAATTGGTTTATTCTAAATTTTGACATGCGTTAGCATTCGGAATTGACGTTATCTTCTTTTTTGAATAATTGATAAAAACCTTCATAATCTGTCATATCTATACATTTTAATTTGTTTAATACAATTCCTCTTTTCTTTTTAAATAATAAACACAAAACTTCATCATCTGTCATATCTACACAATATATACGTATAGTTTGGCAAACATAACTGAAGCTGTGAAAGGAATGCGGTCGAAAACATTCGATATTGCCACGTTAAACTATGAAAAAACTAAAGTGCTAAGTATGTAGTGATAATAATTAGAAAATGGACTTTTTATTATTAACAATATGTCAATAATGATTAAACGTTAGTTCTTTAATGTGCTTGTTTCATTGGATTTTGTCTATTAACATTATTTTTTCAGTTTTTGAATATTAAAAAATATGTTATGGGTTTCCTTCAAGCCGACAACGTCGTGCGAAAATCATAATTACCACGCCCTCCGGACTAACTCAATTGGTGAATATTTATCGAACCGCCGTTGCTAAGTAAGCGCCTGACTTCCTAATGGCAAGAGCGTGCGTGTGTTCTTCTCTCTCACTTCGACAACTGACTGACATTGATTATCCAGTGGCGTTTATTGTCAATATTTTCCTTCGTACTTTCAGTTTTACTTGGTATCTTATTATTTCGTATCCATATTGAATTCAAGTACGATTTTTAACAAATAGGTACCGTGTTTTGAAAAATACCTTACCTTTAAAGCAAAGCATAAATCAGTTTCTATATATAATTATTATATAATAATAATAATTATTTTTAATACTTTTATAAAATAGGTACCGTACGCTATTGGTACGTTTATGACAGATATCGGCCATGTTTCCTCCCCCCTTACGGATGCCCCGAAGCTTCAGATAGACTTGCCAAACTATATATTGTCATGATATGTATTATTCATAATAAAAAAATCTGAAATTAGAATTGATTTTCATCAATTAACATTTCTGACACACTGTATATTATTTGTTGAATGTTAGAGAATGTGAATGAATTGCATTTGAATATTGTTATTATTGTTTGAAACAGTTTATAGAATTTTCACATAATATACAATGCATTGAAGTTTTTAAATAGCATCTAATAATAATTTGAATAATTTAGATAGTTTCTTTTTTTTTAGTTAATATCAACGAAAATACCTAATTTTATATTAATGCTTACGGTTTATTGAATTTAAAAGTTATTTTGAAATAGTCAATGTGACATAATTAATATTAATAAATTTTACTTCAAAATATTTTTATAATTAGAAAAATTCCAATGTTTTGGTCATATAAGAGAATATATGAAGATTATAAAAATTATTTATTTTTCAAAAATGACAGAATTTTTAAATATCACAGAAATTTATATTTTGACATATATTGAAGAGCCTGGTCACTTGTAAATTTTATCAACCAAGATAAAGAAACAAAGAAGATTATATTGGGTTCTATAAAAAAAACATTGAGAGAAAAGATACTAAGCAACAGTTATTTAAGAAGGGGGATTGATTTGAAATTTTTGAAGAAGTCAGATTATTTTTGAAAATGAGAAAATAAAGATTCACAATTTGAAGAAAATCAAAATTATAAAAACGAAGAAGCATTTTTATGCTATTCAATCAATAAAACCTAATATTTTTAAATATATTTTAGTATAAAGAAATCCAGAATCGACAATAAAAAATCCAATTAATAATAGAAGAAATTTTTAGAACAATTTATGGACATATTTTGGTTGAATAGTGAATTATAGAGGGACAATTTCCAAATTAATATATTTTTTTCAAAAGTAAATTTAAAATTTTTTATTTTTTGATAGTGACAGAAGTAAAGCGTCAAAAAGTGCTTTAAACGTTATAAATACAAAATTAATATAGTTCAATCCAAAATCTATGAAATTTGAAAATGTGAATATTAATATTCAGAATTAAAAGAAACATTGTTATACAGTTAACGAAATAAAAATCATAATAATAAAATTCAATTTGATTATCAGATAAATCTCATTTTTTTATTTATTCATAAATAAAAATTATCCATATTAAATTATATAGAGGGTTTATCATAATTAATAATTTTAAATAAATTACATATGGGGTTTGTCAAAATAAATAATTTTCAAATCAAAATAAATTTCATACATCCATTAAATTTTATTTATAAAAATACTGTATCATACAAAAATTTATATTTTCAAATTTAAAATTCCAAAATTGTTTATTAATAATATAATCACATAAAATTATCTGTAATCTTTTTGTACATGAACCTGCTCCTGTTAAATAGTTAATTTTGTAATACAAAAAATTTAAAAAAATAAAAGTAATTATATTTTTAATATTTCACCACTACACATGAATAAAATTACTTTTATTTTTTTTAAATTTTACAAAATTAACTATTTAACAAGAGCAAGTTCATAGACAAACAGATTATAGATATTTTTACGTGATTATATTATTATTAAACAATTTTGAAACTTTAAATTTGAAAATATAACATTTTATAGATAACCCTGTATGTAATTTAATTAAAATTATTAATTACGATAAAACCTATATATAATTTAATATGGATAATTTTTATTTATGAATAAATAAAACAATGAAATTTATATGATAATCAATTCCAAAATCCAAAATTTCAAATCAATCCCCCTTCTTAAATAACTGTTGCTTAATATCCTCTCTTTCAATGTTTTTCTTATAGAAACCAATATAATCTTATTTATTTCCTTATCTTCTTATTGATTGATTAAATTTACAATTTATGTCAAAATATAAAATTTTGTGATATTTAAAAATTCTGTCATTTCTGACAAATAAATAATTTGTATAACCTTCATATTTCCTGATATGAACAAAACATTGAAATTTTTCTAATTAAATATATTTTGAAGTAAAAAAATTTATTAATATTAATTATGTCACATTGACTATTTCAAAATAACTTTTAAATTCAATAAACCGTAAGTATTAATATAAAATTAGGTAGTTTCGTTGATATTAACTAAAAAATATATAAATATCCTAAATTATTTAAATTATTATTAGATGCTATTTAAAAACTTCAATGCATTGTATATTATGTGAAAATTATATAAACTATTTGAAAGAACAACAACAATATTCAAATACAATTTCTTCACACTCTCTAACATTCAACAAATAATATACAGTGTGTCAGAAATGTTAATTGATAAAAATCAATTCTAATTTCATATCTTTTTATTATGAATAATACATATCATAACAATATGTATACAGAGTGGGAAGTCTAACTGGAACAAATTCTGTAACTTGATAAATAAAGGTTGAAACACTTCAATTTTTATTTTCAATGGGGCATATTACAAATATATTTGTTTATCTTTTTAATTATCTGGGGGGTTGGAGACACACCCAACTTTTTTCTTTAAATGGAAGGGTAGGTAGATTAATTTTTCCTTATTTCATTTTTTTCCGACACATTGCTTATAAAAAACAACAACAAAAAATGGAATTGTATTTGCAATTGAAAAATAAAAAATTAATCAACCTACCCTTCCATTAAAAAAAAGTGGGGGTGTCTGCAACCCCCCAGATAATTAAAAAGATAAACAAATCTCTTTGTCATATGCCCCATTGAAAATAAAAATTGACGTGTTTCAGGAATTTTGCGATAAACCTTTATTTATCAAGTTACAGAATTTGTTCCAGTGTGACTTTCCACTCTGTATAAACACAATGCAAAAAACCGTGTTTTCTGCACCTAGATATATAAATAGCTATTTTCTTTTATAAGATTTGAGGTAACTTTAAATTATTAAATTTTAATATTTTGTATATTAAACAAGTTCACCTTTAGTAAACTTCCTGTGTAAACCCAACAATTATTTTCTAATTATTATTCTCAGAATTTCGTTAATGTGTATTGTTATTTGATATTCTTATCAACAAATTCTTATTTATCTACTAATCCTTTTTCTAATTACCAATGGCAGGTAAGTACAACAAAAGGGGTATTACATTCCTGACTATCAAATTCCTGGATTTCTTAAATACTTTTTGGAACCAAAATTGTTAGGGGATTTTATAAACAATACAGGAAATATTTAATATACACCTGAATTATTTTAAGAAGAACGAAATAAGATGTTCAAATTCGGAAAATAATTTGAAAATCCACTGTATACAACGTTTGTTTACTGTGGTATAATGAACTATTTTGACAGCAATTTATTTTTGGATTAGATAGAATTTTAATAATTCCTTCGAATCTACTGGAAATTTGGTATAGTTGAAAAATGCCATTTCATTCCATACCTGACCTGGACCACCGGAAATTATGATTTAGAGCGCATTCGATTCGAAATGGCATCTAAAAAAATTATTTTACTGAAAAATTCGGGCGGAAAAAATTTCAAAAGTTATAAATAATTGAATAAAAAAATATGGATCGGCTTTTTGCAGATAACTCAAAAACTATTTGAGATATCCGAAATTTGAAAAAAGATCCTTAAAGAGCAAGAAATATCCAAAAAACAGTCCCACCTCCCGGAACTGCACCGACAATATTTGTTGTAATTTGAAAAATAATTTAATGTAAGGGTGAAATTGGGTAAAAAAAGGGTGATATGATAATATTTATTAAACAATGATATTAGGGAATAAATAAATTTTGATACTATCTAGACATATGAATAAACAATAATCCGTCCGCAAAAAAATGTTTCAATTAAATATGACTTTGTTAATTAATTAATTAATTTTCACCAGTTGAAAGTTAACATAAATACCTTGTTCATTTGTAAACTAAAAACTAAATTTTTTTACTTCTTTTTTTTCGAAAGGATACAGAGAAAAATTAAGAAATTTTGATTTTTCACTTTTTTATTAAAAAAAATATATATTATAATCGAAACCTTAGGTATAAATTATATTCATTATAAACAAATTCTGCCCATTTCTTTTTGTTTCGTGCTCTCTTTAGCCTCTTTCCAGTTTTTGTTCCTTTTATTTAGGCACTCCACTATCTCTTCATTTCAGCTTTTCTTTGGTCTTCCTTCTGTCATCATTTATCCTTATTAGATGTCGGAACCATCTCAGTTGTTATCGTTCTATACTATTCAATATAGATACTACTTTAAGCTCTTTCCGTATATCTTCCTTTCGTATTTTGTCCATTTTTGTTACTTCCTGAATTTTCCTTAAAAATGTCATTTCTGTCGCCTGTATTCTGCGTTTTTGTTGTTTGGAAAGATTTCAGCTCTCGCATCCATACATTAGGACTGGTCTGTAAATTGTTTTGTAAACTGTTAATTTTGTTTTCTTACTGATTTCTCATCTACTTAAAAGTTTCTTATTCAGGGAGTAAAACAGTTTGGTTGCGCTTTCTATTCTATTATTCATTTCTGCATCGTTTTTCCTTTCCTTTTGAACTGTAACTCCCAGATATTTAAAATTATCTATCTGTTCTATTTCTTTGTTTTTCAATTTTACACTAACTTTTATGTCATCTTTTCCTATCACCATTACTATATTAGTTTTTTTCGATGTTTATTTTCAAGTTTCTCTGCTTAAGTGCCATGTCCCATATATCTAAATTTTGTTGCAGATCTTGATCATTTTTGGCATATATTATGACGTCATCAGCATATGCGCATTCTGTTAAATCTACAGGTTGTAAATTTCTGTACGCTACATTCAATTTCTTTACAACAAGTGAGTATAAGATGGGACCGACGCAGTGCTACAACTGCCAGGTATATCACCATGGATGTAAACACCAAGTGTGTCAAGTGAAGAGAACCACACCGCTCCAACGAGTGCACAAGACCAAGGGACAAGCCAGCCACCTGCGCAAACTGCCAGGAAGAACATCCAGCAAACTATAAGGGATGCCCACAGGCCCTAAACAACAGGACGACCAGGAAACCCGGCCCAAAAGGAGCCAGCAGCCATTTGGCCATTTGGCTAGGGACGAGCTGTACGCGAAAAACGAGAACGACGACGATGAGGCTCATCGAATAAGATGGGGGGTGTGGTGCAAGTCCTCCCCAGAGAGATGTATCTCGGTTAGAGAGATGCATCCTGGGAGGGACAGGTTCATCTAGCAGTGTGTGTGTCAATTTCTTCACTTTTCCTTTTGTTTCTTTAACCACGTCATCTAATATTATATTGAATAATGTAATGCTTAATACACCTCCTTGTCTTAGCCCTTCCTTCGAAATAAATTCTACTCATTCTAGATTATTAGTTCTCTCATAATTTCTTGTACATGCATATATACTTTCGATATTTTCCCTCAGTTTTTTGTTGAATCCTCTTCTTCTTAAGCTATTCCAAATTGCTGCCCTCGTTACGCTATCAAATGCTTTCTCTAGATCTATGAACGCAACGTAAACATTACTATTGTATTTTTAAACATAATTATCCTTATCATTTTATTTTTAAATCGTTAAAAGTTATATAACAATAATTTTGAAAAATTTTGAACTTGTCATGAACAAAATTTGTTTATGAATCATGCCCTTGATAAAATTAATAATTTAAAGAAATTTTTTTTTCTTAAATACACTTTTTTATTGCTACGGAACGCACCTGCTAATTAAAAATTTTTTGTTGTTTCTAAATATGAATATTGTTAAAATCATTATTTATAACGTTTTAACTTTTCATTTGTTTATCAAACCAACAATTTTTTATAAACAAATGTAAAAAAACTATTGTTATAGAACTTTTAGCAATTTAAAAACAAAATGATACGGATAATTAGGAAAAAAATCATACTGGTTTATTTAAGTTTTTTATTTTTCAATGCCTTAGATTGTTAATAAAAAAGTGAAAAATCGCGCCTAGAGCAATAAATTAGTCGCTGTAGTAGCAACACTTTAAAAATTTACTTAGATTCTATCAATCATAAAATATGTAACCCTTTAAACTATAGAATACTGTAAAATCACTACAATCAAAAACTAGGGGCCCCTTCTACATTTCGACTTTTTACCTTAAATTCTTGATTGGTCAAAATAAGAAATTAGGGAAATATTTATAACAAGGAAATAAAAGGGAGCCTGTTTATTATTATTGTTTATTAAGTAATGATAATTATGCATCTTCTTACCCAAGTTTATAGAACAACTATACTCTATTTGAAAAAGGCCTAGAGCAATAAACTTGTAAAATGACCATTCGAAGGGCGCGGGACCGGTGAGTTGCATCCCATTTGGGCAGGCCAAACTTTTGACCGCTGAGTTGCATCCGTCTCACCGCTGAGTTGCATCCCGTCAACAAATTTAATATTGTGTCTAAAACTGGTAGATAATTCAATAAAAGCGGGCATTGTTGTCATGTTTATTCTGATATCGTAATTGATACTAAATTTTATTTCCGAAACTGCGTCTAATACAGTTTTATAGCAATATAGTGAATTAATATATTAATTTAATTTAAACATTATTCAATTATGTAGGTTGTGTTAGGTTAGGTCTCAACACGTCATACTTTCTACTATCGTTAAGATTACATTAGCTCTAATAAAAAGCTCAAGAGATTTAAACTAAGAAAATATGATGACATTTTTCAAATCTCATACAGATATATGTTCCAATTTTTATAAAAATATTTACGATTCAAATAATAGGTATATCGGCAACATTGCTGTAAAATTTGACCTGCTTTTGACCATGATAGGCGATTATTAATGAACAGACCTTTTTGGATTACGGATGCTATTCGACGGTTACCTTTTTTCGTTCAGGTAAAATTTTACTTTTTGGGATGCAACTCGTCGGTCGCCAAGGGCGTACCTGCTTGTGATTCTAAAAATCTCAATAAATCCGAATTTTATATTTGAGCAATATCCTAAAATCATGTGAAGTTCTTTTCACGAAAAATGGTTCTAACTCAATAATAGCTTATTTGGATTTCGCCATTATTTTTGAAATTGGAAGAGATAAATTGTGAAAAATTAAACAGATAGTACCTTTTAATCGAAAAAGATGAAATTGTATGTTGGAGACGGAATTATTTGCGATGAATAAGGGATGGCAAAAAACCGGAATATTATAATACTTCGACTTCCTCCTAACCATTGCGAGCTAAACCATAGAGTTAATATGGGCTCAGGTGAAAGGATTGGTGGCAAGGAAAAATACCACATATAAAATGAAAGATGTCCATATAGATGTGCATATTTTGAAGAAGCTCTGAAAAATTCACATTTCCATGAATACCCTAGTGGGAGAAAATTTCCGAAAAGCGAAATGGTTTATTAAACAATTCCTCCCATTTTATTGGTCAACATAATGACGAGTGAACTTTTCTAGGAAATTAAGAAAAATGGGTTGACCTGTTACCCCACTACTTCCGGTTGTTTGGAGTAAACAGATTACCCAGGTAAGTGATTTTATCCCAACTTTGACTAAACGACTTTAGTGTCAATTTTGACGTAGCAGCAATCAGTTGTTATGTCGTGTAGTGCGGACATTGCAAGTACTAAGGAATCGTCCTTAGAATACTATTTATTCGAACGGACTTTTGTGATTAAACAGTGTTATTCAATAGTTGGTAAGTGCTTTTTGATTTATTACTGGGATGTTCCCAAGAACAATATTTTCAATGTCTTATATGTATTGGACAAAAACAATTAATATATATTTTCGAATGATTTTCTTAAAAAAAGGTTCAATCAAACTAATAGACCACAATATTTTAATTTACTCCAACAAGAGAGTACATGCAAGTACAGAGTATATGCAATTAGTTTCGGTACACAATTACCATCATCAGGTTAGAATGAAGTTGGTAGAGGTGCGTAAATTAATTCCCAAAGGGATCACGAAGATATTTCATAATTTGTGATATTTACTAATTGAAGCTTAAAATTATTCAAATTTAAATTTATTGACCAAAGGTTTGTAGTTTTTTAAAAAAAGGGAAGTGTAAATTTTTTTAATTATTATAATAATTGAATAGGTACTAGAGAAATTATTTCTTATTAAATTCTGACCACTGTCCACTCTAGATAAGAAAATGTCAAGATATTTGTTTATATGTATTTTCTAGAGGGTGTCACATGAGCTATTATGCACATACTTTCTACAAAAAAAATGTATACGTATCGTTAGCATCGGAAGTTACTAGTTTCCGATATATTCGCATTTTAAGAACTCCCAACATAATTTTCGATTTATTTATTATCACAGTATTGATATATATTTATTAAAAAATAATTTTCCATATCTCAAAACCACTCAAATTTTTACGTTCCTATCTCCAAAATCTTTAAATTTACTGTGAAAAGCTACAATACAGTTTATTATTTGTATTTATAATAATTAACCAATTCCACATCAGATCATAATATATTACTAGAAAGGTTTACTTATTAATTTATAATAATGTTTATATTTTTTAGTTGATTTAAAATTTCGATTTATCACATTTAAGCAATTGAAAATGACAAATTATTATTTTTGTTTTAAAGTTTCATATCATCAAAAAAATTTCAGACTACGTGATGGCCGTCATAGACATTTGGTTGACTCATAACTCTGTAACTGTTTAGGTATTCTTGGAATTATTTCCGAAAATGAAAATTTTAAATTTATGAGTTACATAAAAAGGAATGGCTGGCACATTTGAAACTGTTTATTCTAAAAGGTTATCGAAAACTTGCCAAACTTGTTCCCTGAGCAAGACGGTGGGAGCTTCGAATTTTTCGATTGATATTTATTTATACAATTCAACTAATTCCAGCAAAATATTATTCTGATATTAGGGATATTTTAATCATTTTTTACAGTTATATAGGTTTTTCTCCATGCCTGCCGATACTACATTAAATTGATTTGTAGTACGATGAGGGGTAGGGAGAACTGCAAAGTCGCTGCACGGATTATTAGTGTATTTTTTATTCTGACAAAAACAACCACCATAACCAGAGGCGCATAGATGTTTCCCTATTTCTGCTGACACTACCGACAATTCAATTGTAGTACGGTGGGAAGTGGGGTGATGTCTTTCGCCAATTCTCCAAAAACCAAGATACATTTCTGCTATAATCAATAAGGTTCAATTTCTTCTACAAGACAACCATGAACACCGTTGCCAGTGACGCACATGTCTCCTCATTTCTGATAGCACTACACATAATTTAATTGTAGTACGGTGGGAAGTGGGGAGATATATTCCGCCAAATCTTCGATAATTAGACTGTGTTTTTGTTATATTCACTGGGGTTTACTTTTCCTACAGGACAAACATAAAACGACAACCAGTGGCGCATAGATGTTTCCTTATTCATGCTAGCACTACAGACAATTCAATTGTAGTACGGTGGGAAGCTGGGAGATATATTTCGCCAAATCTTCGAAAACAAGACTCAATTTTCACTATACTGATTGGGTTTTTTTTCAGGACAAACATAAAACGACAACCAGATGTTTCCCTATTTCTGCTAGCACTTCAGAGAATTCAATTGTAGTACGGTGGGAAGTTGGGAGATATATTTCGCCAACTCTTCAAACACCAGACTCAATTTTCACTATACTGCTTGGGTTTTTTCCCGGACAAACATAAAACGACAACCAGCGGCGCATAGATGTTTCCCTATTTCTGCTAGCACTACAGACAAATTAATTGTAGTACGGCAGTAAGTGGGGAGACGTCTTTCGCCAAATCTTCAAACACCAGACTCAATTTTCACTATACTGCTTGGGTTTTTTTTCAGGACAAACATAAAACGACATCCAGTGGCGCATAGATGTTTCCCTATTTCTGCTTGCACTACAGGCAGGTTAATTGTAGTACGGTGGTAAGTGGGGAGATGTCTTTCGCCAATTTTCCAAAAACCAAGATATATTTTTGCTATAATTAATAGGGTTCAATATCTTATAAAAGACAAACATGAACACCGTTGCCAGTGACGCACATATGTCTCCTCATTTCTGCTAGCACTACACACAATTTAATTGTAGTACGGTGGGAAGTGGGGAGATATATTCCGCTAAATCTTCGATAATTAGACTGTGTTTTGTTATATTCACTGGGGTTTACTTTTCCCACAGGACAAACATAAAACGACAACCAATGGCGCATAGATGTTTCCCTATTTCTGCTAGCACTACAGACAATTTAATTGTAGTACGGTGGAAAAATGGGAGATATATTTCGCCAAATCTTCGATAACTAGACTCAATTTCACTATACTGATTGGGGTTTTTTTTCAGGACAAACATAAAACGACAACCAGTGGCGCCAGATGTTTCCCTATTTCTGCTAGCACTACAGACAAATTAATTGTAGTACGGTGGGAAGTGGGGAGATTACTTACGCCAAATCTCCGATAACCCGATCAAATTTTTGCTATAATCAATTGGGTTCAATTTCTTCTACAAGTCAAGCATAAATACCATAACCAGTGGTGAAGAGATGTTTCCCTATTTCTGCTAGCACTACAGACAATTGAATTGTAGTACGGTGGAAAGTGGGGAGATATATTTCGCCAAATCTTCGATAATTAGACTGTGTTTTTGTTATATTCACTGGGGTTTACTTTTCCTACAGGATAAACATAAAACGACAACCAGTGGCGCATAGATGTTTCCCTATTTCTGCTAGCACTACAGACAAATTAATTGTAGTACGGTGGGAAGTGGGAAGATTACTTACGCCAAATCTCCGATAACCCGATTAAATTTTTGCTATAATCAATTGGGTTCAATTTCTTCTTCAAGACAAGCATAGATACCATAACCAGCGGCGCATAGATGTTTCCCTATTTCTGCTAGCACTACAGACAATTTAATTGTAGTACGGTAGTAAGTGGGGAGATTACTTACGCCAAATCTTCGAAAACCAGACTCAATTTTCACTGTACCTATTGGGTTTTTTTTCAGGACAAACATAAAACGACAACCAGTGGCGCATAGATGTTTCCCTATTTCTGCTAGCACTACAGACAATTTAATTGTAGTACGGTAGTAAGTGGGGGAGATGTCTTTCGCTAAATCTTCGAAAACCAGACTCAATTTTCACTGTACTGATTGGGTTTTTTTTTCAGGACAAACATAAAACGACAACCAGTGGCGCATAGATGTTTCCCTATTTCTGCTAGCACTACAGACAATTTAATTGTAGTACGGTAGTAAGTGGGGAGATGTCTTTCGCTAAATCTTCGAAAATCAGGCTCAATTTTCACTATACTGATTGGGGTTTTTTTCAGGACAAACATAAAACGACAACCAGTGGCGCATAGATGTTTCCCTATTTCTGCTAGCACTACAGACAAATTAATTGTAGTACGGTGGGAAGTGGGGAGATTACTTACGCCAAATCTCCGATAACCCGATTAAATTTTTGCTATAATCAATTGGGTTCAATTTCTTCTTCAAGACAAGCATAGATACCATAACCAGCGGCGCATAGATGTTTCCCTATTTCTGCTAGCACTACAGAAAAAATTAATTGTAGTACGGTGGGAAGTGGGGAGATATATTTCGCCAAATCTTCGAAAACCAGACTCAATTTTCACTATACTGATTGGGGTTTTTTCCAGGACAAACACAAATATCACAACCAGCGGCGCATAGATGTTTCCCTATTTCTGCTAGCACTACAGACAATTTAATTGTAGTACGGTAGTAAGTGGGGAGATTACTTACGCCAAATCTTCGAAAACCAGACTCAATTTTCACTGTACCTATTGGGTTTTTTTTCAGGACAAACATAAAACGACAACCAGTGGCGCATAGATGTTTCCCTATTTCTGCTAGCACTACAGACAATTTAATTGTAGTACGGTAGTAAGTGGGGGAGATGTCTTTCGCTAAATCTTCGAAAACCAGACTCAATTTTCACTGTACTGATTGGGTTTTTTTTTCAGGACAAACATAAAACGACAACCAGTGGCGCATAGATGTTTCCCTATTTCTGCTAGCACTACAGACAATTTAATTGTAGTACGGTAGTAAGTGGGGAGATGTCTTTCGCTAAATCTTCGAAAATCAGGCTCAATTTTCACTATACTGATGGGGGTTTTTTTCAGGACAAACATAAAACGACAACCAGTGGCGCATAGATGTTTCCCTATTTCTGCTAGCACTACAGACAAATTAATTGTAGTACGGTGGGAAGTGGGGAGATTACTTACGCCAAATCTTCGAAAACCAGACTCAATTTTCACTATACTGATTGGGTTTTTTTTTCAGGACAAACATAAAACGACAACCAGCGGCGCGGGGATGTTTCCCTATTTCTGCTAGCACTACAGACAATTTAATTGTAGTACGGTGGGAAGTTGGGAGATATATTTCGCCAAATCTTCGAAAACCAGACTCAATTTTCACTATACTGATTGGGGTTTTTTTTCAGGACAAACATAAAACGACAACCAGTGGTGCAGAGATGTTTCCCTATTTCTGATAGCACTACAGACAATTTAATTGTAGTACGGTGGGAAGTTGGGAGATATATTTCGCCAAATCTTCAATAACTAGACTGTGTTTTTGTTATATTCACTGGGGTTTACTTTTCCTACAAGACAAACATAAAAGGACAACCAGTGGCGCATAGATGTTTCCCTATTTCTGCTAGCACTACAGACAATTTAATTGTAGTACGGTAGTAAGTGGGGAGATGTCTTTCGCTAAATCTTCGAAAATCAGGCTCAATTGTCACTATACTGATTGGGGTTTTTTTCCAGGACAAACATAAAACGACAACCAGTGGCGCATAGATGTTTCCCTATTTCTGCTAGCACTACAGACAATTTAATTGTAGTACGGTAGTAAGCGGGGAGATGTCTTTCGCCAAATCTTCGAAAATCAGGCTCAATTTTCACTATACTGATTGGGGTTTTTTTTCAGGACAAACATAAAACGACAACCAGTGGCGCATAGATGTTTCCCTATTTCTGCTAGCACTACAGACAAATTAATTGTAGTACGGTGGGAAGTGGGGAGATTACTTACGCCAAATCTTCGAAAACCAGACTCAATTTTCACTATACTGATTGGGTTTTTTTTCAGGACAAACATAAAACGACAACCAGTGGCGCATAGATGTTTGCCTATTTCTGCTAGCACTTCAGACAAATTAATTGTAGTAGGGTGGGAAGTGGGGAGATTACTTACGCCAAATCTCCGATAACCCGATTAAATTTTTGCTATAATCAATAGACCGTTTTAACGGAAGACATCTTGTGGTAGCGGCGACCGTTGTCCACCTATAGATTTATACAGTAATTAATAGAAGCTAACTGTTATTCTAAAAGGAGACTGTAACTTAGATCTTGGACAAATGTATCTAAGATTACGGCAACGGTATATTTCTTCGCTTTTTTTAGGGACTCGACGAGAGAACGAGGACACATATAGGTCTCGTATAGTGAACGAGTAAACAGTGACACTTTTAACGTATTTTGTAAATCTACCAGTTCTGTGGGTACAGTTTTCTTTTAAAATTACAGTCAGCTTCTATTAATTACTATATAAATATATAGGTGGACAACGATCGCCGCTACCACAAGATGTCTTTCGTTAAAACGGTCTATTGGGTTCAATTTCTTCTTCAAGACAAGCATAGATACCATAACCAGTGGCGCATAGATGTTTCCCTATTTCTGCTAGCACTACAGAAAAAATTAATTGTAGTACGGTGGGAAGTGGGGAGATATATTTCGCCAAATCTTCGAAAACCAGACTCAATTTTCACTATACTGATTGGGGTTTTTTCCAGGACAAACACAAATATCACAACCAGCGGCGCATAGATGTTTCCCTATTTCTGCTAGCACTACAGACAATTTAATTGTAGTACGGTAGTAAGTGGGGAGATTACTTACGCCAAATCTTCGAAAACCAGACTCAATTTTCACTGTACCTATTGGGTTTTTTTTCAGGACAAACATAAAACGACAACCAGTGGCGCATAGATGTTTCCCTATTTCTGCTAGCACTACAGACAATTTAATTGTAGTACGGTAGTAAGTGGGGAGATGTCTTTCGCTAAATCTTCGAAAATCAGGCTCAATTTTCACTATACTGATTGGGGTTTTTTTTCAGGACAAACATAAAACGACAACCAGTGGCGCATAGATGTTTCCCTATTTCTGCTA